>OW799237.1:116937776-118137776 GCA_941918925.1 Phyto melanocephala | reverse complement strand
AAAACGACAACTCATTTATAAACTCATTAAATGTTCTTGATTAATTGCACTTTTCACAATTAATTATGTTTTTTTCTTCTGTTTTTCCAAAAACACAAATTGTTTACTTGTTGGGATATTTATGTAAACGAGTATGCAGACTGTTATATGCGCAGGGGAACCGAAAAAAAGCAAATGATTATTTTTGGTTTTACAATGTTTTTCATTTTAGATGCAGATATCGATCGTGAAAATATAATTAAAATGAGTTAAATTTTTTACGTTCTTTTTTTCTGATATTGTTATTTTAAGCTTATTTTTTAAAAATTAAATTTAAGTTCCATTGCTTCAGAGGTAGGGTTTTATATAATAAAATATCAAAAATCTTGTTTGTGTTTTCTAAATAAATTGCTACTCCATTAATCAATTAATAGGGCCTTTCTACATAAGACCATAATCGATAATCTTTTTTTACATATTGTAAACACATCCCAAATGAATTCAGCTTTATCAGTTCGTCCCTAATTTAATGGCTTATAACTTCTTAAATACTAAACAGGTTTTAATTGGATCTGAATTGTGCACATTTGCAAGAAAATTTCTTTCATTGAAATATATAGGTTTATAATTCTGTGAGAAATTTCTTGAATATTCCTCTGCTACCCCATAAAGTATATATTTTCTGAAAGCCAACGGCAAGGGAAGTCGATTAATAAATATTAATCTGTCTGTTCCTTTGTGTGTGTATGTTGAAATCAGTTTTTAAAACGCCCATGTATGTCTCAAAACCGTGCTTATTATAAAAATATTAGAAATATTTGGAAGCAGATTTGCATGAATTAAAACCCTGGCTAAGGCAAAAAAAATATTTTTTTTTATAATTATTGATATATACATTAACTTATTGCATAATTTTACGATGGATTGTCTTAATCGGCTTAATCAGAGGAAAACTGCTTATGTGTACTTTTATAGTTTTTCAGAAAATCGTTTAAAAATGTTCGTGGTGGGTTTTAAAAATTGATTTAATTTATTATTTAATTCCGCGCCCTATTAACTAAAAAGCATATCCGGCTTCGTACATTTAGTTTAGTAAAAAGTTAAAATCAGTTATAATTGAAAATAATGTTGTTAGTTGGAAAATACTTATAAAGGCCAAAAAGTTTTACGCTTTAGCTTTCGATAAAGTTGTCCCTAAAATCTGAAAAATCGCTTGAAAGTAGTGTTAGATCCTGGAATTTCAACAATGTTATGATCTTAATTTTAGAAACATTAGCAAAAAAAATACAATCGTTTCAGTGCTTTTAGTAAAATTTACAAACTAAAATCGAATTCTTCAACATTTTGAAAACAGAGATTCGATAGGGGCAACAGAAAAAAGGGCGTGAAAAGCAGAGCATAATATACTATATAAAAAATTTAAATCCATGATGGTCGTCACTATAAAATGGCGTACATTAAATTTTTATATGAGTGAAATCCAATAACTAAAGATATTTTAATAAGCACAGTTGTATTAGAAAAAAATAAATATTTCCACTAATACACATTTGATTAATAAAGTAGTGAAAGAACTTGGGGAACGTATGTAGACAATGACTAAGAACTGTCATTCGAAATATTTTAATAAATTCGTACAATTTTTCCCAATCTAAACTCTATCTTTTAGCTTTGCGAAAACTTACGACAGTATTTTATGAACAAAGTTGGAAACAAAATATCTTGAAAATATATTGATTTCCCAAGAAAGCTTACTTTTGATCTTTGTAAGAAAAATAACTGAAATTCCTGGGGACTTAGGAGTTATTTACAAAATCTAAATCGCGTTTATTAAACAGTTAGAGATCTTAAGTATTAAAAAATATTGATGTTATCTTAGAATACAAGCAGAATTTTGAACCAGATCCTCTAAAATATACTTCGAATCAAATAATAAATTATAAATATACTCCTTTAACATGTGTAGATGTAGAAATAATTGTATCTATGTAAAAAGATGTATTGACTTCAAATAGACAGGGTTTTCTGTTTGAATATTTAACGCAACAATTTTTTAATTTCCAATTTAATTTACGCCTCTAACGAATAAAATGAAAAATTAACAATCAGATGGTTTTGTACGCTTTTTCTCAGAATTTAAAAGAGTATTTTTATTGCTGTTGTTTTGGTACCCCTATACATGACTATGTGATTGTGTAAAGAATAAATCTAACCATTGTTCTAATCTATTTTAACATCAGTGTAACACAAAGGCTGACAAAGGGCACAGAGAGAGATTCTTCGTATGCATAAGTGATGAAAACTTTTTATTGAACCGGAAATGCCAGTTGCTCTCTTCTGGTACATGTACACTATACAGCGGTGTCGTCAGTACCACTAAATGAAAAGAGACTAACAAACAATTAAAAAAAAAATGTTAACATCTTTCCTTTAGAATTGTTTAAGTGTGTGTGTGCGTGTCAAAATTTGAAACATGTTCCTGTTTCATTATACCCTTCACCTGTGATGACAAAGCTATATACGAAAAGCTTTATCATTCTATCTGTAATTTCTACAATGTTAATTTCCGACTCCATTAATAAAGGAGTTGATAACAACTTGTCTGTCTGTCCGTTTGTTGATTAAAATAAACTTCTAAAAGCCCCAAATATAAAAGCATTATTCATTTCATTGTTTCACATAACAAAAGTTGACCTCAAAGAAAAATAACTGCTTCTTGACTTAAAGAAATGGGTAGAAGAACTCTAACAAAATTTTCTTCTTAAACGCAAAAATGTAAAATCATGAAATTGCAATATTGTAGTTTATTTCAATTTTATATTTTTCTTGAAATTCATTTTCTATATGAAACAAAAGTTTTGACGAAAAATTTTTATTCTACATTCATCACTTTAAATTATATTTTCTTATTTACAAATGTGTATTCTGTTCGTATTTTCATATATTTTTTTTATTATATTATGAAACTCTATTTATAGCTTTATATTAAACTCGAATTTAATATGTGTATAACGCGTCTACTTTTATCTTAACTTACTTGATATTATAGGTGAATTATTTAGTCAAAATGAAAACATTAAGGCTAAAAAACCTAACCTCTAACCCCGCTGTTAAATAGTGAAGCCATTTGGCAACATTTGTTACAATTTTTCTAAACCATAAAAAATCTTAAAGTTTTACTGGTTAGTAGTGGCCTTAATATTATAATTTTTCATACCAGTGCACTGCAGTGGAAAAATATAATAACAACTAAATATCAACCTTAATTGTTTGAAATACATACATATTTATACTCGTATTAACCATAAATATTTAGTTGAAAACCACATTAGTTATTTCAGCAATTACTTGAAAATTAATAAACACATAAAAGTAGTAAAAAAACTAATCAATTCCAATTTAGTCATAATGTTTCAATGTAAAAGTTTTAAGTGATTTCATACATTAATTTCATTACTTCAACAATTTTATTGACAAACTATGTTACTTAAACTCAAGTATGGTCGTTAATAAAACCTCCACCACCCGACGTTAAGTACAAATGAATATTGGGGAAAAAAGTTTACAATCGTAAAAATATGAATATTTTCATTATTTTTTTATACTTTATAAATATAAAATGAATAATGGTTATTAAAAGCCATATTAAGTTTACTTCTGATTTTGTTGTAACAGCTGGTGAAAAGTTCGCACCCATACCGTAAATCGATACTAAAAAAGTTTTTTTATTTTTTGCATTGAATGTTGTAGTCTTAATTGGAGTATAAAGTAAATTTCCAAAGGCTTTTTAATATTAATAGCATTTCCCATAATGTATAACCAGCATGGTTTGACCGAGTGAGAGAGGGTGTTTGTAAATTAAATTTTATAATAAATTTTTCGAAATTTTCGAAGAAATAAAAACACAAGTTCGATTACGGAAACTGAAAAGAAATCTGGGTTGTGTGTTGCTTTTACCAAAAAGTTGCAATAACAGCCAAACAGCAAGAAAAATAGTGAGTAATCTGGCAACCTTATACATTCGAATTTATTTTGATTGCATTGTGCCAGTTAGATGGTTTTCTTTATTTTTCGCCATTTTCAATGTTATTTCTAACTTTGTCATAATAAGCCATACATTTCTTTGTTCTTGATATCCGTATGTTTTATAAAGTTTTATTAAACGTAGATTAATTTGTGTTTTAGAAGATTAACGGCTTCAGCACAGTGGCAAGAAGTACAAAAAGAGTGACGATGACTTTGAGAGCGTATTAAAAAGAACAACATCAAAATATCAGGTCAAAAATTCTAGTTTAACAAGCAGAAACCGCGAAACGTCAGCAGGACTTATAAGATAAACTGGCTATGCTTTTGAAAAACTCAAATGCAGAAATTCGACTACAATCAGGCCACGAAAATCTAATGCAAATTTTGTTTAAGAGTGAATTTCGGTGCGATCGAGAAGTGGATGTACATATTGATAACTGGTAAATCAGTTGTTGTACTTAAAATTGCAAGAATTAAGTATTCGAACTTTTTGTTACTAAGGAAGCTGCAAAAAATAAACTGCGAGGAATCCTTGACACAATTAAAAAAGGTTTTGTTTGATTGCAACGAGTCATTATTAAGTATAATTTGCAATTGCTTGAGAATGCTTAAGAATGACAACGAAGATATCATTTTGTATGCTGGCAAAGTGAACAAGCAACAAGAGATTTTTTACATGCACAAATGTCAACGCAGCAACTAAAATTCCAATTTATTCTCATTGCCCCACATCCGGCCTTGTATACAAAAATACGCACCAAGTTGATATATATGCTAGAGAGTACGTCCCAAACGTGAGCGTTAGAGTGGGCGTGTCATTTTAATATTTTGTAATAAAAGATATATGAATTTGAGATAAAGCGTTATATATGAGGTAGGAAATTGTTTGCAAAATTTCAGATTCATACATCTAAGTTTGCGTATTTTAATTTAAATATATCAAAAAATATACTGTGTGTTATGAATTTTCTTACATTTTGATTTATAACTTCTTTCCTAAAGTATAGCTTTGAGAAATTTTCAGGGGAAAATATTATTTTACTTAGGAAATATATATTCGAAATTTCATCGCTCTACGTTAAAGCGTTTAGACACAATTGCATTTTGTTCGATGTTGGAAGGACATGGTTTTTTTCTCTACTCTTGAACTACCAACTATAACTCTCTTTCTAATATACCGATTTCACCCATTTGCAATAACAAACAAACGTTGTGTATAAGAAATATTCCTTAAAAATTTAAGCGCCCATTACTTCTTTAGTTCGAGTTTTATCGTGCTTTCAACAGACGGACGGACATAGGTAGATTGTCCTAAAATAATACAGGACTCAAAAAATATATACTCAAAAATATCTAAAATGGATATATCGATGTGTTACAAACGGAATGACAAAATGAATAAACCCGACCATTTTTTTGAACTTGAAATTAAATGGTAGCCTTAATTTTGCCCTAAAATATGGCCATATGATCAGTCAACACTCGCATTCGCTAAAAAAAATGAGACTGAGATCGGTCTATTTTCAGGTTTTCTAAATATTTCATTTAAAAAAACTAAAGCTTCAATTTACTACTTTTTTTTGTTTTACTTAAATGTTAAATATATTATTTTTAAGATTTGCTAACACCTGTTCTTTTTAAGAATTGTACACTTTATAAACTACCACAGCAAGGATAAAAAAAATGTTTCAGACTATATTTTTTTATTATGCTACACTCTTTGGCACTTTTTTTTTAATACCAGTGTTTTTTTCTAAGTTACACGGGGCAGCAACAAATTTTTGTATTTATATACAATTTATTTATATAAAAAATTTGTATAATTTTGTTCACACTGTTTTGCATTGTTATTAAATAAAGAAAAATATTACGTATTTACGAATAAAGTCTTACAAATAGAAAGAAAAATAAAATCGAAATAATTAAATTTCTACTTTAAAGTATGCCCATGGTGTAATCATGAAGGGTGATAGCACAAGGCAGACAAGGTTTTTTGCTTCTCTCGTTTGAAAACTCTTTGGAATGAAATGTTAGGATAAACAAAAAAATAAAAAATGGTATATAAATTTATATTGATCATATCAGCACACAATTTAGTTTAAATAACTTCGTTCAGCCACTTGTTTTTATGTTCAAATATCCAAAACTTCAACGCAATAAAAAACCACTACTGTGAAAGTCACAGCCAAACCTAAACAATGCATTGCGCTAAGAGCTAAAGCTGAAGTATTAAATCTTAACAAGCGTGTCAACACTGTGTCTTAAATAGTAATATTCACTTATGCTGTTTAATAAAACTAGCTAAAAAGAATTCAAAGTAGAGATAAACTGACCAAAAAAAGTTAAAACTGCACTGCAGCCAAATTCAATACCTTGTATTAAAACTTTAACAACAGGAACAGCAGTAAAAATATTAAAAAGAAAAATACGTTTTGGATTCCCCATATGAATGAAAAATTTTCTAGTTTAAAATATTTTAATATCCATGCATTTAAAGAAATATTTATTTAAATACATAGACATCATTTAGAGTAAAAAAGTTCACTCATATTTACATAAAAAGAAAATTTTCTAAAAAGTAACAAACTGCTTTTCCAAATTCTCCCCTTTCTACAATAAATGTGAGGTATGTATCGGAATCTGACCAGTATTTAGGAATTTAATAACAATAACCCATAATTTTCCAAGATTTTATAGAGGAAACAACTTGCAGATAGGCTTGAGTGGTGCTTTGCAGGGCCTGGAGGTTGATGCGATTGCAGCACATGCAATTTGCAAATGTCAAGCAATGGCAAGTGGAAGAGTGAGGCTCACGATTAAGCACTCATTAAGTGTGGATGCAATGAGAGACGCCAGTCTGAAGGCGAAAACAAAGAAATGTGCAATGTCGCGCCGTCGAATTGAGATTGATGGATTCTTTTGAATACTTTCTTGAACAGCAGTAATGTTTTCAATCAGGTGTAGTTTCTCTTTCTTCGAAATTATTCACTACAAGATAAATTAAGCGTCTTGTTGGCACGTTGTTTCTCACGAAAAATTTCACGTTACTTTCTCATCGTCACAGTAATCTATGATTGAGTCTGATAAAATATTTTAACGTTTAAAACACGTTGGTTTACCGCATATACTTTCATAATAAATTTGTCACGTCTCTACTTCACGACTGCTAAATATGAACTGTCAGGACTAATGTTCATTCCCGGTGCACACCCAGTAGTTAGAACTATAAAAGTTATATTTTTCTGTGTGCTATAACATAATATTACTTAAGTAAATAAACATCAAAACCCTAAGATCAGCTGTTTCCAAATTATAGAATTTTATATGCGTTAAAAATTTTTCGCTCTCAGCCTAAAAACGTAAAATAAAATTAAGACGAGTTTTTTTGGGAAATAAGATTTTAGGGGGTCTTTTTAATTAGGGGGACTTAAAAAATTACTTTACGCAACTGAATTTATAAATAGTAAGACAAATATTTTTTTGGTTTATCTAGTTGAAAATTACATAGTGTACCAAAAAAAGGTCTAAAATATGGTTTTTCCCGTTAAGGGCCGGACATCTGTCAGAAGTTTATGCTGCGTTTTCAATATTATTTGAAACTCTTTTAGTTAGAAAAAGTCAATGTCATAAATTTTACCCAATTTGGTGGATCTATGCTTTAAAAGAGGAACCCGCTATCCAAATTATATGTCTTCAGGTCTTCGCATTTGGGCTTAAAGCAACGTCTATATCTCTTTAAGAAACATCAAGCATTGTTAACAATGACGCATAGTTTTTGGATATTTTAAATTTATAAATCCCCAAAAAGAGGCAATATTAATGGATTTTGTTATCAATAATATGCGTGACATAAAAAAAATAAAAATGTACAACAAAATTATGCTGCAAATATGTACAATCATATTTTTATTCTTATCTCTTGCACGCATCAATAACTGCTTTTTAATATCATCTTCATTTGCTGAATAACTTTTATATAAACATTCCTAAAAAGCTTTTAGCATGGCTGCCTTTTAAACAGGGTAACTTTTTCTTCTCACATTATTACAACTTAAATTTATTTCGTGATTAGGCTTATTTTTCAGATTAAAATATATTGCCTTTTTATTTCGATACCCTCTGTATTACAATCTTAAAGTTATAAACATTAAGAAGAAAAAAAAATAACAAATTATTTTTGATAGAAAGCCAGGTGGATTAAAAAGGTTCCGACAGTAAGAAGTGTCAGTTTTGAAGATCTTTCGTGGTAATATTTTGACATAAAAAAGCAGTGTTAGTTTATAATTAGGACGGCTTCAAAAATTAAAAATATTAAAAAGTATTTTGAAGGAAAAGCAACATCTCTCTGCCGAGAGATACGGATGAAATGTAAAGTTACCTTGTACGCTGCGTTAATAGCACGACAATAATACAGAGGTGGAAGATCGGGATGAAGTAATCTGGGCATTAATTTTTATACAAACTGATCAAGGTTCGGTAGTTTAACTGGAATGTGTTCTATGACATAAATCGAAACAGAGTTAAATTCATAAGATCGATAAATGGAATTGAAAATGAAACTCCGATTTATATCTTTGCGGACAGCAGTGGGTGGTCGACCAATAATGCGCTATGTAAACTGTGAGTCAGATCTTAACGTCAAGTTATCTCCAAACTGAATTCAATATTTATTTTCTTCAGTATATGACAAATTTAACACTTAAACAGCGCGTTAACATTGTTGAAGCCTTATATGAAATGGGCAATATTAATTGGCAATTAAAAACGACCATTCCATTTGACATCGATGGACTTCTTTCTTTGCAGATATCTAAAAGAAAATATATACATCAATAAGCCAAGAATAATGCAAGATCAAGGCATTTATATAATAAAAAAAAATATTATGATACTTGACCAACACTAATTGTGTATTTATTTTTAACATAACATCGTAAGGTTTAGATGGATCACACTGTAAACTCTAACAAGGAGTTAAATATCGGAGTGAGAGTGATAAACTCGCATGCTAGTTGAACACATGTAGTCACAAAATTATGCCATTAGAAACAAAGAGGCCGACAAATTATCCAGAATGGGATCACTTTTGAATACCATTACAGCAGAAAATGGTTAACTCTTTGGAAGTTCAAATATGGACTTAAAAGTAAATACATGTCAGAAAGTGGTAAAATACTGCAACTGGAAATTAAAAACGCCAACATGTAGAATATTAACTAGTGTAGTAAAACTTTAACGTGGGTACGTGAGTGAGGAGTTCTAATTAGAAATCGGTAAGGCTTTATATTGAGGAGACTTTTTTTAAATATTAGCTGGTTTTTTCATTTCAATTTTAAATTTTCATTCCAACATGTTGATTGGGTATACAGAGCCAAATCGTCCTAAAATGAAACCAGTACTCAAAAAGAATACATGTGTTTGATGTTACAAATAGAGCGACAAAATAAATATAACCCCAATCCATTTTTTGGTGGGGGTTATAAAAATAAGGTATCACAAGTATAGTCCTATGAAACATTCCTAAAGCCTGACTAACGCCATCTATTATCAAGGTTCAAAAACCACCAAGTTTTATTGTCAAACCCTGTATTATTAAATACATGCAACAAAGTCTACATTTAAAGAATACTTACATATATGTACACGTTTATTAAGTAAAAGTAGCAAAAAAAAAAAGAAAAAACGCTAGTCATTCCATTTATTGTAGAACTGTGTAATTTTTCATAATGTGCGCCTGCAATTTGTAACCATCGTGTTCGAGTAAATGTTTGTGTGTGTAGAGAAGTACAATCAGTGTTTATGTGCGTAAATTTAACAACTACAAATTAATGACTTTTAAAAAAGTTTTCGCCAGGAATGCAACAATAATAAGTTTTCTAAGGCAGTAATACTTCCAAAGTTCTCAATTATAGAAATTGTAGCTAAAGTGAACCTCAACGTACCGCTTGGCTATAAAAACTAAATTCATCTTTTTTTGATGTGCTATTACGGCTTAAGAAATATTTGAAGCATTAAATTAAAATAAAAAATAAAAATGGTACGACGATTATGCTCTAAGGCGCTTAAATAATGTAAAGCGAATTGGTTTTTCGTTATAAAAACTTTATAATAAACTAAGTGAAACACTACTTCTTTTATTAAAAGAAATAATTTAATTTAATTACAATTCAATTTGAAAAGGTTTCAAAATTATATGCACAAGATTCAAAAGGATTTATTATGCTGTATTCGTCAGTGCAGCATCTTAAATACCCCTTAACCATTACCTGTACACAAGACCCTAAACATTTGGTTGGTGTTTGTGATGTGCATTCTTAATACCAACACATATAAAATAAGCGAAAATTATGTTGTTGTAATATGTTTGATATTAAAATTGGCAGTACAAAATGATCAGCTGGGCTCTTACGATTATAATTATCTCTGTTAAAGTATAGAGGAAATAAGGGGTATGAACGAAAGAATGTAGATATAATATTATCTGGAGAATACCAACATACTATTGATAATCAACTTTACAAAAACAAATATGTTTGAAATTAAGGCAAACGAAATAAAACAAAAAAATAAAAGGCGATTATTAAAGAAAGAGTAACAACAACAACAGAAGGCGCTTTAGTACTAAAATTCATTATCACTCATATGTGGTAGGAAATATGAAAACAATAATCATATGATTAGTGCATTCGATTTCTTAACACGTTGTGAGTTAAATAGATGACATTTGCAAACACCACCGTAAGCTTTTATAGTTACAAATCACATGACAAAATATAAAGATATTTTATCATTTAACAATAGTTAAAATCATGTGTAAAATAATATCAAAATAACACAGGGTAGGCCAGTGATCACCATGGGACTAACAAATTTAATACATTTTTTGTTTTTTATGTCTATTTTTAATTTCCTTTGTTCAGATTATAAAATAGAAAAAATGATTTTTTTTTACTCTAAAAATGAAAAGAGCGTCACCTAATGAATTCCATTTTTGGCTTTACAATTTCCGAATTTCTAGATGTTATTCGATTTAAAAAAATGTTACTTAAAAGTCTGTTTTCAAGAGCAGGGCACAAAAAATATTCTATCATCTTCGTTTACGGTTACAGCACTTTCATCAGTATAGCCCAATGATATTTTCCTTTGTAATGTTATAACAAGCCATACCGTATACGTAATGAGTGGCGCTATTGAAATAGATAAATGGCTCTTGAACTTTCAGAACAACAGATTCTACAGCTTAGCTTGATAACAAAGCCTTCATCATTCATAATCAGATTTTCAGTAAAGTTGATTTCATTTCTGCCCAATGTTGTTTAATTTGCGGGCTTCTATTCTTGTACCAATTGCACCTTGTATGGGAATAAGAGTAAATCTTTATTTAAAATGCTTCGTAGTAACTCACGAAGCAATTGCTGCTGAACTGAACTTTATCAGATAGATATTTCTTTGTTCTACACTTTTGATATCTAACGCTTTATCTTCCATTTATATAATTTCTCTATGGATAAAGATTGTGGAAAAGTAAAGAAATTTATATTTAAATATCTGAGTTAAGTTTATTAGCTGAAATTACTTTGACACACCTACTTTTGACATAATTTACAATTAATGAAATTTAAAAGCTCATAAAAGAGACATAAACAGATATGAGAAGATGAAAATTCGAAAATTTAATTATTATAATGCCAAAAAATAATCGTGAGAAGCACGCATTAACGACCGTCCACCACCTCCCAATAACGCTTTGCTATAAATTCATGTTATTTCTGTATGGACAAAAAATTTGAATAAAAAAAAACTTTAATGGATTATCTTAGTTAAATTAAAACATTATTGATATGCCCATACAAAGCTAATATTGTTTTTCAACTACCTCTGACTCCAAATTATACTCTTCAGTTTCCCTAAAAATACAATATTGTATTGAATAACAGTGTTTATCATCATTCCTTATAAAGAAATACTTAAGGTTTCATAGTAAGACCAGCCGAATATGGTGCTATTTTTCTATTTTTTTTTTCAACTGAGAGAAATTTCCTGGCTTTTCAAAATTGTATATTTTGAATTAAACGAAATAATTGAAAATATAATTCAAATCTAAAAACAAATCAAATACATAGTTGATTAATTAAAAACTTTTTTTAATATTTCGATTCCAAACAATGTGCTACTTCTTCAGGGTAAATATACAAATTATGGTAACAAAAAAAAAAAAACTAAACAAATTCTAAATAACTACAAATTGAAAAAAATATTTTGTAAAAAAGGCGGGAAAAAATATTTTGTCATTATAAACAAATTGTTTTTTTCCATAAAAAAACCATCGTGATATTTTTAATTAATTCAGGAATTATTTTTGTTCTGCTTTTATGATTTTTTTTCTTTAAATTCGATTATAATAAAAACTGTTTCAATGATATCGATATCGACTCTGAATTCCTGCTAAGTAAAATATGTTCCAACCAGACCAACTCGAAATTTTCATTTTATTAACTTAAAATACTATAGATCCAACTATGCTAATAATGATCATCTTCGTCGTATATGTGAAAACTTTAATAATTATTATCACCTTATTGGCTTTAATGAAAGTATTTAAAGAAATTGTTAAAAAAAATATGATTTTATATTTAAATCGTTGAATTGTAAAGAATATTATTTTATATATAACCTTAATTTTGTTTTGTTATTTTACATACTTTAGTCTATAAGGATTTATAATCTATAGACAATAAATTAAAAAAAAAATAAAAATGAGAGTTATATTCTAACAATAGTTTTTATTTATTTATTTATTTTTTTTAATTAACAAAAGCTTTATTATGACGAATTTTTACTTGGACTGAAAGTATTTTAATTATAAGTTTAGAAAAAAAATTAAAGAAATAAACAAAATTTTGTTTAAAAATACTTCCGTGCATAAAGTTTTAATAAATATACATAAATATATCGTTTTTAAGTTTTAAATAAATAGCAAAACTTCTATTTTCAGCAGCGAGATATGGCAGAGGTTTGGAAGGGTATAAATTGTGCTATTAATGTTAATTACTTTTCTCCCTTCATCTGCATATACATTCGTATTAACACTCATAACATTTAAACGTACAAGCACTTTTAAGAAAGAAGCAAAGAAAAAAAAAACATGAAAACTGCCGAAAGAAAGCTTGCCGTACTTACTTGCTAACACTTTCATTGCTGTATTAATGGCTAAGAATAAGAAAAAGTTAAGATAAGGAATATTTATTTAGTAAAACTTTTGCTTAAAAACTTTGGTAATTTTTATTTTTTTTTCTCCGTTCGTCATATTTAATAAAGTTACGAAACAACGAATTTTCTCCTAAACAAATTGTACTTTATTTATATATTTTTTTCTTCTTTTCAAATAGTTAAGAGTATTTCTTTACAGCGTTGCTATTTTCTATTTTTTAAATAAAATGTTTCACAAAGTTTATGTAGTTGTTGGTTTATCCTTTTTGTGTGCCACTTTCAAACTTAAGGTGAAAATGTTAAATTGTTTATGAAATTTGCTAGAGATATTAAAAAAGCAGTAAATAGTTAATTGTACGAGTATGTAAATCAGTATAAGAAGGGGAAATTAAATAAATAAAAAAATACACCAGCAAATGTAAGCAACGTTTAAAGCGTATAACATTAAGTTTGAACTTAGATTACGGGAAAAAGAAAACATTGATAAATATGATTATTGATTAATGATTAATTAATGATGATTAATGATTAATTAATTAATATGATTAATGATTAATTAAAATTTCTAAAAAAAATTATGCAAAAATCTTTTGTGAATCCGTTGTAAAAAATCTTCCCGCATTCTTAAAATATTCTATTAAAATATTAAAAAATCTCCCGATTTATTTTAATATACTTTCTAAGATTTTGACAATGATGGAAGATTACATTTCTTATTTTTGGCAGATAAAAAAATATTTTTAATCTATGGATTACTGCCTTTATATGATGCTAATAAATATAACCGTAGGACGGGAGAAATAAAACTCCTTATTTTGTTTCAGCTAAACAAAACTCTTTTTTATACCCTTCTCCTGTGGTGCACAAGGGTATATATAGCTTTGTCATACCGTTTTTAATTTCTACAATATTCATTTCTGACCCACCCCATAAGGTACTTTTTTTTGAAAGCTTATGGCTAGGGGAGTCGATTGAGCAATTTTTGTTTGTCCGCCCATGCGTATATTCATCTGATCTGTATGTGCTATCAGTCTTTTAAAATTTTATGGGAATGAATCGGTATTAAGATATAAGCAAATGAACATGATTTCCTCTATTATTTCCATATTTTTGCCACAAAAACCTACATTTTTCAGCGCTAGGTTTATTTTTAGAGATAACTGTTATTATTTAATGGTACGGTATGCTTCTAGAGATTTTCTTAAAAAGTTGTGGATAAATCTATTACTAACCGACAAAGTTATTGAAAAAAATTATATATTTTTAAATATTTCAAGATATTATTAATTTTTCGACATAGTACAGATACCAGAATATAAGCCGCCACAGTCTCGAAAATTACTACTTAGAAAAACTAAGAAAGCATTTTAAAAATTACTGAGATATAAGCACAAAAAAGTTTTGACTTTTTCAGTTTTTGGAAAACATAGAGAAACGACTTGGGTATGAAAATAAATGGCGTAACTAGCAAAATATAATGTACCAAAAATTTAAATTTCAAGATGGCCGCCCTAAAAAATGGCGTACTAATAATTTATATATGGGTCAAATTTAGTAAATAAAAATTTACCCTCTTCAACCTCCTCAATATTAATATCAATTCAATGGGCTTGACGAGAAAAATACAATTAGCTATGAAGAAGTTAAGCTTCAAATTGTCGTCATAAATAAAACGGCTGATATATCAAATATAAAAATAACGACATTGTCCTTTAACACACACAATATTAATATCAAACCAAAGGGTCTGACCAGTAGAAAAATTTAAAAATTCAAAGTCAAAGATGTCGTCGCAAATAAAGAAAAATGACATTTAACATGATATTTACGCTAGGCTACGATAAGGTCGTTATACCCACGTAAATGATGGTGAAGGGTGTTATCAGATTCGGCATGGCCGAATAAAGCATTCTTGCTTGTTTTAAAAAATTTCGGTATTTTGCCAATAAATTGTATATTTTTTGTTAATTTTGTGAATATGTCTTTGTTTATGTAGCGCTTGATATCTATAACTCTGAAACAAGCCCCTTGGATGCGTATCGTGTCATGAAGTAAAACAATTAGAAACATTAAAAAAATATAAGAATAAATATTTAAAATAATTTTTTTCTTTTATTTGTGCCCAAAATGTTTTTTAATATTAACCAAAATTTAGTAGGTTATCGATAATTAAAATTTGGAAATTTTTTCAAAATACATTAACGGACACACTTAATTAAGAGCGTGCAACAATTTTCTGTTTGTTAAAGTAACCTAAAATAACGCCGAGTCAATGCTTTGTAAGTGGATAATTCGGTTTTAACCAAGCATTAGATAGTCAAGTTGGCTGAAAAATAAACTGCAATTGTTTTTATTTACCTTTTACAATTATTAAATAGTAAAGTCATTTACGCTACCTCTACATTTTAGCAATTAACCTATCTGATCTCCATTTTACTTTTTATGTTGTGGGTATTTAGCCTCAGCTTTCACGTATGGCGAATTAAAACAACACTGGATATTTAGAACAGAAATATTAACTTATCAGGAATAATTTAACATTTGACATATTGTACTAGAAGGGAATTTAATAATCGAGTTTGACTGAATATAACATAATGACATATTGTAGTTAAATTTGCATTTTCAAATGTTAAGTTATATTTACACATCGCCTTCACTTCTCCTTTACATGTTCCTTTACCTTTAAATCAGCCACCAGATTGTCAACAAAATTTACTCACTTTCATTTGCTAATAGTGATTGCAATTGAAGGCTTATAACTGTTAGAATTCCTTTTTCGAATAGTAATTTACAATTTGTTGTTACAATTGTTTGGCGAGTACGTAGTAAGCAGAACTTGATGGCTGGTTGGCTGATTGTCGGGGGTAGTTGGCAGTCTGAGTTTAATATTTTATACTTAAATGAAACTTAACAGACTCAACAGCACTCATTGGGCCAATTCAAAGTAGACTCTCATATTGTACTATGTCATATAATTCATATTAATATGACTAGTGACTTTGAACACCTTTTGTTAACAAATTATGTATGAAAGAAGACAAAGAGATGACGCTGTTAAAAATTGTATGTATACAGGAAAGAAGAAAATAGAAAATATTCTCTCTGAGAGGTGAGAAGCGAAGAAATTCTCTCTGAGAGACAGTATGGTTAACAGTATAACATAAACAATTTCTTATACATAGAAAACAAATGTGTAAAGTCATATTATTTTTTTTGTATGGAAATTACTCACAAAAATTTTATGCATGCATAAAATAATATGAAATAGCGCAAATATGACTGATATGCAACCACTTTGAATTGGCCCAGTGTTTGTTGCCATTTAAAATATGATTATCATAAGATTTTTTACTACTTGCTGTAAATTGTGTTTACATGTTTTCCATTTTAATGTCTTGTTGAGAACACTAAAAACAATAACAAAAACAGCAAGAACAACAAGACAATCACAAAGAAACTATAAAATTAATAATGATGTTCTTTGAGCAAACGATTACAATATTACAAATACGAAGGGGATAAAATATGACACATTTTATTTAATGGATGTTAAATTATTATCTTTCTTTTTACTATGTTTCTGAAGGGATTGGTTTTTTCTCTTGTACTTAAGATATTTAAAGTGTAATTAAATTACTAATTTTTCCAGAAAATAATTTTTAATTAGTCTATTATTCTTTTGAATGGATTAATTTTGGAATGAAAAGAAAATGTTGAAATAGTTGTACGCACATAAAATGTCAAGGGAAAAGTGTGTGGGAAAACCACAGTGATTGACCCCCTTTAAACATTTTTATTTGGCTTAAAGTTCCATCTGTATTAAGCTGAATGTAGAGCCAATGCTACTTATGATCCACGTCATACTTTAATGACGACACGATATAGATATGAGCAAATCAATGTTTCGGGCTGTATTGGAAGTCGTCCAAAAACTATCCTCATATTGGGGTTTCTTGAGCTCTTCTATGAGAATTATCGATATCAATGACTATGGTTTCTTGCGCCATCAATGAAACACAATTCCATCTACTTCCTTTTGTTATCTATGCGTTTTTGTTGCATGCTGCTCCTTCATTCTTTGGGAGTGAACAAAGAGTTGCCATTACGGTGACCGACGAGATTTTGCGTGCCATGCCAACTGAACTTTTGTTTCCAAAAATGAATAGCTAAGCGTCAACGATATTTGGTTCCCACAAGATGGCGCAGTTTATAATACAGAGCATTAAACAATCAATTTATTCCAAAATTAATTTGGTGATAGCTTTATTTCCGGAACTGAGCCTGATCACTAGCCGCCACTTTCGTGCTATTATATGCATTAAACAGCATAAAGACATTCTATCTGCTCTGCCGTTGTTTTGATAAATACATACAATCTGTCTTCAAATAAAGACAACATTTTTGATGATTTTTCAGACATTAAATAATACAAGAGCTTTAAAGTCTTTGAAGGATATACACATGTAGGGGGAATACCGAAGTAGACCTCTTTCATAAACGGGTACTCTCTCGACCTCTTTCGTTCCGAAGGACTACAAGGATATCGAAAAGTTATCTAATTAAAGACTAGTTATCAAGTTCAATGTGGAACATATTCTCATGTTATCGGTTTTCGTGCAGGTGAAGTTAAATTTTTAAGCATTAATTTTTTTCAATCCTTATTTTTTTTTATAAAATTACAGTTTAAAAAGAAGTTACAAAATCGTTTTAACGCCATAAAATTGTAAACTTTGTAATACGCAAACTCATTTTTATTACCTTAAATTACTCAAATTTAAAAATTTATTTATTTTTCTTTTTCATTATTTATATAACATTATATAACATAACACAATATAATATAATATATTTTTTATTTGTAGTGTTGGTTAAATAACCATTAAAATGTGTATACTTTTAACCACCAGCATTGTCATTTATAAAATGTCAATTGTGTTGTGCAAGTTTATAACTAATTTTCAAAATAAATAAACTAAATTCTACTTAATTACGTTTCCAAATCAAATAAAATTATGACTAAAAAATAAAACTTTAAGGAAAAAATTTATTGACAAATTATAAAAATATGTATTCAAAAAGCATGAATAGCACCACGTTTTTTTTAGTTAAAAGAAAGCTTCATAATATACACTCAGACATACATACAAACATAAATACATACATGCATGAGTATAAAAAAGAAAATTATAACAAGAAAGCATATATCTATATCTAATTTAAACAAATGTTTTAAAGACATAAATTATGGAGGGTATTTAGTATTCGGTTAATATATCATTATAATTTATTTTTGTTCTGCTTTTTCTGTGCTTTTAAATTTATCTCTGTTTTTTATTGTAATTAAATTGTTCTTAAATAATGCAAAGTATCTTAACAATTTCTTAGCCAAGTTAGTGTTAATTTTGTGAGCTGAAAAATAAATGAAAATGTTAGAAAAACATTTGAACTACTGAAACAATCTGAGAAGTGGTGACAAAAGAAGTCTTGTTTATTGTTTTTGGTTGCAACAAAAAGTATAAGATAATAAAATCGAAACAACAACAATAAATAAATATATGTATGTGAGTATAATGAAGAGAAAAGAATTTAACATTAAATGTCAAATTTAAACAAGGCCATAAATTATGCAACTGACTTTATGTTAAGGGGTTTTTATCTTTTCCGTCATGCTATAACTGATGGCAGCAATATATAGCATTAACTATAGCACCCCGAAGCACCAATGGCACTAACTAACCCATGGCAGTAAATTTGAGTTAAGCTTAAGTCTTTATGAAAAGCAGAAGTGAACCGAAACCGTATAACTAAGACTACGAGTAATTTTAAATAAATAAATGGTTGCTGGGAGAAGGCAGAATAGTACTTGACTGGCTGGTACATATAACTTGCTGGCTAAGCAGTTGGGTGTGTGTGTGTAGATGGAGAGTAGCGTCATCTAAGTACTTTAATATTTAGCATTGAAAGGCAAAAAAATATAACTATTAAGAAAAAACACTAGAGAATAAAAGGTTTATCTAAATTTATGCGAAACTTAACATTAAAATCCTAAATATAAACATGGAGTGGTTGACATTTTACTTCAAGTTGATGGCATTGTTTGTGAATTTTTTATTTTAGTTTTTTCGTTTCAATTCTGTTAGTTGTTTATTACAATATTTAACAAAAGAATTTTTACTAAACAGACTAATACAAAAAAAAACCCATATAATAATAAAGGACTTTAAGTGAATGCGCCAAAGATGGCAAACAGATTGAACTGATAGTTTTATTAAATATGTCTACATAAATTATGATTATTAATATAGTCTTACTTTGCTCTGTATATTAATCTCAAGAGTTCAACACACACATCTTCGGGCAAATAACAAAAATACCACAGAAATGTTGAAATATTAATTACGGTAATTATTTTAAGGATATTAGACAGTGTTAAATTTCATAATTTTGCTCCTTCATTAAACCGTTGTTTTACTAACTCCATTAATATGTTTTATCTATGCTATAAGTGTTGAATATGTAATGGGTGATTCATCTTGAAGTTTGATTTATAATGTTAAATAAAACACATCAGTTTGAATGTGATTATCGGCTAAAAAACAATGTGTGACATATGCTGTTTGAAAATAAGTTGGTCCATTTGAAAAGTCCAATTTTATGTGAGGCGTTCGAGCATACAGACTGGTGCCTCGCGAATAATACGAGTAATGTTGGCTAACAAGCATTAATTGTAGCAAGCTTTTGACTGACGACCCCAGTCTTTACATATTTTTACAGATTTAGATTTTAATAGTAATATACAGCCAAAATATGTTATTATCTACAGCATACATAACGGCATATACATATTATACATGCATATTACTTAACATTAACATTACGTCTTAATGTACATTTAACGCCCTTCCTATAATTCACCACTACCACTGTGTTACTATTAATAGTCGAACAGTACATTTAACATGACCATTGTAACAGTTGAGCTTGTAAAGTGTGTATTAAAGTGAGTTTGATAACATACGTGCATAACAATAAAATGAAGTATTGTAAAAACAATAACTAAGCGTGTTTAATTAAATAAAGTTTTCTTACTTTTAAAAATAAGTTTCAAGTGTTATTATTTGCAATACAATAACATCCCCGTTTAATTTAAAGGACATATATCAACGTTTATAACAGATATAAACGTAACAATATACAAAAATTTAATAATTCAAATTTGTGATACCACACGATTTTGGTGGCTAATTTTCCGTAGCAAAACGAGAAACTAAGTACTCACTTAAATTATTTCTCAACAAGTCCATTGTTTCATATGATGTATGCCTTGTTGATCCATCTTGTTGAAACCAGAAGTCATGGTAGCTCTTGGTACTCTTCGGGTTGTTCATGAACCCAAGTCCGGTAATTTTGTTTATTAGCGTGTCTACTAAGCCAGAAATGTGCTTCATCACTGAACAAAATTTAACGATTAAACAACGGATTTTTATTTCTCACAGAACTCTGTTTTTCGTAATACAGCTAAATAATTACGAAAAAAAAAATAACAACCAACACATTTTTCAAAGATTCTTTTGATATGAATTGCAAATAAAGATTGGCTCGTAATAAAAGACTTGAGGTAAATTTTAAGAAAACTAAAGCCTTGAGATAGAGCACCTATGGCGAGCCAGTAAGGTATGAATGTAGGTATAAACCAAGGGCTGTGCAGTATTTGAAAGGATACAGTTTTTTATTAACAAGTAAAAGCATAAAAGAGGTGTAGATCGGTCGTATTATCAAGTTAAGACACAATGGTAAGAAAATAAAGCTGAAAGTTTCCTAAAGCGTTATAATCCCTATGTAACAAAACATTTACTCACGTCATTGGTAAGACCTTTTCTTCAATATGTATCAACAATTTGGAATCCACTATATGATGAACATATTCAAAAACTTGAATCATTCCAAAAACAATATTTACTGTTCTGCCTTCGTAATACTAATATAAACTTACCGTCATGTTGAAGTCAATTATCACTAAATGCAATATTACATATGCATTGAATATAATTCAAGGTAAAATCGATTCTACTTATCTTCGACGTAGAAATATGAAAGTTGACAACAATCAAATGTAAAAAGTTAACTAATAAAATCACCTTCACATAAGAAATTTAAAAAACAACCCAAGATGAAAAGCTGATTTGTTGCACAGCAAATGAAATAAAAAATTTATTCAATTTAGTTATATTTCTTGCAAAAGGTTCGGACAACAGTAGATAGATGTCATTAAAATATCTCATGTTTCTCTTATTAAATAGGAACCTTTGTTGATGTCCCTGACATCTGAAATAAATAACCGCTTAGTAAAAATTCAAAAATGTTTGAATGATAAGACAATATAACGTTCAAGGAATTATCTGTAAAAACGATACAGTTGTTGTGTTGAAAAACTCATACCGTATTCTTATAACGCTTTAGTTTCAAGTTCGTTGTTTCTCATCACTAAAGAAGTTTTTAGAAAAATCACATCATATGGCTTTTTGTTTGTCCTTATTATAAAACTAAGTAACCAACTTCATGGTAATGATAAGTAATTGTAGAACTTGTTTTCTCCAAACTTTAGAACTTTTAAATTCAACTTCGGCAGCCATTAATTCAGAAAGCAATTTAAAAACTCTGCAAATTTATGAACAGTACAACCATTTGTTTTACAAAAAAAATTGTCAAAAACCTTTTCTGTTATATGCTTGCTAGAGACAAATGAAGGTCCATAAACTTATGAAAATAAAAATGCTTAAAATTATTTAAGTTCGAAGCCATTATTCACTGTAAGAAATGTTCAACAAAAGAAGCAAAAAAATATTTTAAAATTGGGGGTAATATCTTTTAAATTGTTTCTTTTTTCTAAATCAGAACTTACTTTAAATTATTAACATATTTAAATATGAAATATAGAGTCTCCCTATATAAACGGAAGATATAAATGGTATCCCTAAATTTACGCAAGATTCTAATTTGTGCAGTAAAGTCTTGGCAGCCCTAGGAAAACAATACGATTTGACTTGCATAATTTTTGTGACCCCCTTTATAAATCCAAGTGAAAATGACATCACATATTTATTTTGTTATCCTTTAAGCGCATATTGTTATCTGTGAGTTTAAATCAAATTTATTTTGCACACCATATGAATGTGTTTCAAAGAGCGTAACAAGCTACTTTTGCACAATAAATTGAATGGAATTGCCAAATTTTTGACTTTATTAGCACATACATTTTCTAGCATTTAATATTTAAAAAAAAAATTCTTGCATATAGCCTTCGCGACTTCACCTTATGAAACCCATCCATCCACCTTATGGACCACTTTTGCCAGCTTACCCGGTCTTATTTCGTTAATAGTACGTCGAAAGTTAGCTTCTAAATTATCAGTCCTTGCAGGTTTATCAGCATAAAATTAAAGGGCGTCAATCATATTAATGAGGTTTCCAAATAAGAAGTCCATTTCTTGAGATAATTCGGTTACCAAAGATTGTCTTAATAATATAGTGATTTCACGCGCTGTATGCGTGTCAGTTCAAAAGGAGTTTCTTCTTTTTCTTCTTCGTGTATTAAACTTTAATTTGATTAATTTTCCTTCGCATTCATCTAGACGCTCTCTAATTAAGCTGCGATCTTCGAAAAGCCGTAGAACTGTACGCATTATATCTTTTATTTTCGACTAAATTAAAAATTACTGTCAAGATAGGATCCAGTTTCTTAACCAACAACATTTCGTTTGATGTCCCACATTGCCCTACCCTACTTGTGGTTCCATTTTCTAAAGTTATTGTAAGTAAGAACGTGTAAAAAATTCAATAAATATTATAAATTTATAGATTTTTCTTTAACTTCACATGTAATTAAGATCAGTATAATAGTCTCTTTAAATTCATAAATTTTGTAAAAAGAAATTGTTTGTATTTAACGTTTAATTCAAACTTTATGGAACTATTCTTCTACGTATATAATTTTTAATTGTTTGTTAGGATTTATTTTCCTAGAGAAATATAATGATAAATTCATTAATTATTTCCAGGCTATTTGCGTGGTCAACAGAGTTTGAAATGCTACTTTTCGCAACTCACCACACAAAGCTGTGGATAAGACTTGCAATCATCTTGTAAAGCATGCTGAGCAAAGTTATCCTTCCCAGTTCAGGCATTTGGTGAGATCTCCTTTTTTAGGCACTTTAACAAACGGAGCCTTCTTTAATGCCGGCGGACAAGTAAGCAGATGTTCTAGAATTCCAGAATTTTTGTATAATATTTAGGAAGAAGTAACTGTGAGCTGATGTTGGGTGATAATTTAACTAGCTCAGTCTTTATTGAGTTTATTGGGTTTTAATGTTCTTACGGCCTCAACAATTTCCGTAAGGTCCGAGTTGAGATGTCCTTCCTTACGGCGTGGGCGGTACATATACAGGATGGTGGATCATTTACAACCGAGCTTTCTTGTATTTTGCTGTAATATTTTGTCCACATTACTAGCAATTCTTTTTAACACGTTGTAATACATCCACATATAGATTTCTGCAATATGTTGAGGACTCTAAAAGATGATTTTAACTAACACATGGACAGACTGACATTTTTAAATCAACTTATCTATTCATAAATTTTCAAAAAATATACACTTTGTGTCGTCGGATATTAACATAGAAAAAATTACAAATACAATGACAAGGCTTTATATACCCTTGACACCACAAGTGAACGGTTGTACTTAATAAATATAATATTAGAGTTTGAGTCTTGAAAAATTTCGGATTTCGTAACAAGACTACATAAAAAGTGGTCGGACGTTAACAATATTCAACAAACTACCAACTCAGTGACTACGTAATTCAGAAAATGTATTTCCTTATCTCTCTAACGAGTTTTAGTTAAACCTAATTTCATTTCCTTTATATTATCTATAATTCACAGCAAATAGTTATGAATAATTCCCCGAAAATAAAGTGCAACTTGTGTATAATTTATAATTTATAATTTTTAAATATCATTTTTAAACATATAGTACTTACGTATACAAAATACTTACACATATATTCATATTTATTGCTAATTTGACTGTAGAAAATATGTTTTCATTTTTTAGTTTTTTCTTTGTTCAAATAATGTTTCATCATTTTCTTGAATAAATAAAATTTAATGCCTCCATTATAAATTTTATGGAAATTATTTATACGCGTTTTTTCTTTCTTTTGAACATGTTTAAAAATAAACAAACTTTCAAACACATGTCAAAAAATATGACAGTTTCATTTGCAATGTTTATTAAATTTTTATGAAATTGTTTACTTAACAATCATATTACCTGGGGTAATACACACATACATTTAGATGATTAATTTGTTTAATTTTTTCTGTCATGATTTTGTATATGTATGTAGATACATAAGTTTTAACGTACACCATTCCTTGTTAGTGATATCGATTATTCGACAACAAGAACCGGTTTTGGAATATTTCGAATAGTTGCTATTTAAAAATGTTCACTTTTCGGTTAAGCATATAAATAATAACCGCGTAACCGGTTTTATTTAAACAAACAATAACACAAAAATTAATTTACTTATTGAGGTGAAATGTTTAAAATAGTATATGTAGATGTAGTTAACAACTTAACATATGTGAGACCACATTATTAAATTTAAAAAAAATAATAATTAAAAACTTTTGTCTTTTTAGTTGCTTCTTTTAAAATAATTTTTTAGGAACAAATAGTATATCTATTTTTTTTCGTTTGTTCTTATGAAACTTGATATTGAAAATGACTTTTCACTAAGCACACTTTTATAGAAAATAAAGCAATAATTAATCTTTTTAACATTTCAGATGTTTTATGACACTTATCAAAATAAAAACAATCTTCTAAAATGTATTCTTTATGATTGGCTTTGTAGGCAATTTTGGTGTGTGTGTGCATATATATTAAATAGTACTGTTAAGCTCACACTAATAACGGGCTTATTCGTACCAAAAAACTGGTTTATTCAATATTCAAAAAATAGGAATTTAAAAATATCCGGCTTCGATAAAACTTAAAAACTAATCGAATGATAACCGTTTGATTGCCCTATTCGTACAAACACAATTTTTTGTTTAATACAAAATATTTGTTACATTTTTTTACTACGACTATTGTAGTCTTTAGAGTAAATGCTTATAGAGTTTAAACATATTTAGTAGATATTACAACCTTATTCAGCTTCAAAGAAGCAAGAAGCAATAGAAAATATACATAAAATCTCTCCCTAAATTTATAAACTTGTTCAGTTTACAGTTTACTGCACTAATAACGCCCTTTAAAGAAAATTTATTAACATTGAATACACAGAAAAATCCAATAAATCTTTTACGAATGATGAAAAGTTTCATCACTTTATTCTCAACTATCAAACTGACAAAAAAAAAAATATTAAGTTAAACAAAATTTAGCAATAATTTAAAAATGCTAATAAATGCAGATTGAAAATTTTATTTGTCATAAAAAAAAAATAAAGACATTTGCATCGATTTTTGGGATTTAAATAAAACCTATAAAATACAGAAACATAAATTAAATAGTTGTACTCAATACACAGTGGTCAAGAAAAGTGTGTATTTTCACGCCAAGAAATTTTAATCTAATCCGGTAACTATAATCGAAGAGCAACTTACTATGATTGAATTGTATGATGGTGGTTAAAACATAATAGATGCCAGTTATCACAATAATGTTTAATTAAAGTATCGTGCAATTAACATATTAATATTTTAAATGAAATATACAATATTTGCTCTTTTCTAAAGCGAATTATTGTTTTGTGCTATTAATTATATTGATTGGACTTATCTTTTTAATTGCAATTCTTACACTGATATTGTTTTACAATTTGTGATTCATTTACTAAGTTGTCACTTTAGAGGGCTTTTTGAAATTTGCACTTATTGTCCACAATGCTAGGTTCATGTTTTAGAACTTTAATTTTTTTTTATAATTAAACCATATTGACACTATTCGTTTGCAAACACATAAAGTATATATTTTTTAAAATGTCAGTCTGTCCGTATGTATGCTAAAATAAGTTTTTCTAAGCCCAGGAAATTGCCTAGATTGAAATGTTGGAAATATCACGTCCTATAACTTTCTGAGATTTGAGCTAATAAGCATAACTGGCTATATTTTATCCATATTTTTACCACAACAATCCAAAAATATTACAGTTCTACGTTAATATATAACTAGACATGTTTGTGACTATTTATACATTTATTCTTTATTTGTTATTTATTCGTGAAAGATTTTGGACAAATACCTTTTGTTTAAAGAATTTAAAAAATATAAAATTTTTAAAGCACCGTGACTTCAAAAATTACTTGTAATAGAAACTAACAATTTGCTACTATTTCTGTGTTTTTTTCTAAAATTTACAAACAAAAATCCTTTTTTTTAGTTTCTATACATACAACCGGGAGAGTCAACAAGAATATCAAATAAAAGGACTTGATTAGCATAAATATAATATGGATATATAATAATATACCGCAAAAAAAACTAAACTCCACGATGATCTCTAATACAAAATGGGACACCCCACATATTGGTATTTAATAAAAGGACTTAACCACCATACCAGTATATACCAGAATACAGTAGACTATTAAAAAGTGTGAAATCCGAGATGAGTTTTAAAACAATATGGGGAAATTTTTTTTTTAACACCAACAGTAAGGGTATCAAATGAAAGGGATTGACTAGTAAATTACATTTAACTATTTAAAAGTTTAAAATCAAAGATGGCGTTGAAAATAATAAAGTAAATGACGTATGACTTGAAATCTGAAATCTAGGCTAAGCTACGATGTTGTCATTATGAACATGAAGGTGAGGGTTACTTTAAGATTCGGTACGATCGAATATTATTTGTTTTTAACTTACCTTAATCTGTCAGCATATATAGGGTATACATAGTTTTTCATTCCGTGTGAAATTTCTACAATTTTCATTTTCGAACCCATAAAGTATATTTTTTCTGAAAGCTTCTGAATACGGGAATGGATTAAAATTTTTTTTTTATTTTTTTTTTATTTTTTTTAATATACATATAATTTTACAATGGGATATTTTTATATATGTATGTTTTTTATTTGTGTGTACGTATTTCACATGAGATAACTACACATTGTGAAGGTTATTAAAGATTACGGCACGGCCGAGTATAGCACTCTTACTTGTTTTTACATAGGTTTGTCAAAACTCTATGGATAAATGCGATAAAATTTAAAACGTCAAGTTAATGTTGAACATAACTGTTCATCTTAGCAATTATTGATTACTTTTCATGACCTCCAATGCTTTTTTGGATAAAGAAATCTAAACCGCGACCGTGCCGTTCGTAGGAAAGCGGCTATCGCCGCTGAAAATGCGACCATTTTCAGCCACTATTTGTCTGCTATCTCTATCCTCTATCTGTAAAATATTGTGAAAATATCTTGGCCTGTATTCAACTGGTACAACAATTATAGTCAGTAGACCATTAATTATGTCTTTAGGAATGAGGCTCGTTTCTGTTTTAGTTGGTATGTAGCTAAGCAGGAATATAATTTTTGGAGAAAGCTCAATGCTCATTAGACTCTCGAAACTCAATTACATGGCGAAAACATGACTATTAAATATGTTATTCATACCGAAGGTATCAACGGCGCATTTGTCCTTAAATCTGAAACTGGTTTTATCGTTATTGTGAATAGCGAATGCTATAAAAAATTGCTTCATAATATTTTTTAATTTATAGAAGAATATTTTTAATAAGATTGCCCAACATGACATACAGCACTTGAAACCATCACTTTGTTGAGTCAAACTTTAAGTAACCAAATTTTCCTAAGAAATGGACCAGTAAATTGGCCAATTTATTTGTGTGATTTAATGCCTTTGTGGGTGTACGTAGAAGCTCTGGCTATGCAACGAAGAATTTTTAAGGAGGAAATGTTGGCGTGATTGGACTCATTGAAGACGTGAAATGTATAAGTGGTAAAAGAAAACAACGTACAGGATAGCGTTTATCAGACACAGTTGAGGTGGACATATGCCAGAAATTAGTTTTAAATTTTAAATGCCATTAAACTTGTGTAACAATAAAACTACAATTTTGGGCATTTTCTTCAATTGGTTGTATTAAAAAAAACAAACTTGAACTTATCCGTCTTCAAACTTTATCACAGGGTTAATTTTCCACTTCACTTTATACACAAACAATACGTTTTATCTACTATTGTCTGTTAAATTTGTAAGTGTTTATGAGCGCCTTTTCTGCATATAAATTAGAATCATAAACACAAGTAGAAATCACTAAAATAATTTACATACGATTACACAGTCACTCACTTATCACAATGAATCATAAACACAAACTACTCATATCTTAAGCAGTCTGCTGTATTGTCTGTGAGAGATTTTACAACGAAATACGAATACGTTAAATCGAGCAATGTGGCGAGGGGAAAACATGAAAGGCCAAAAAAGTTAATATTATTTAATAAAAAGTAAAAAAAACAGTAATTTTTTATTTTAAAATTTTCTCTAAATTGTTCTACAATTTTCTACGAAATGACCTACAGTTGGAACAGTAGTAGAAAATAACTACATGATTTCACCCAATCTACGATTATGTATGTACATAGTATATCTCGAAGGACCGCTTATCATGGCTTTTAATTTTCTTTGGTGCACTATATGACACTATATTCCTATATTCCGGCAAAGAAGTTGGAAGTAACCATGAATCCGGTGTTGGATTATTGCTAAATACCGAATCCCACCGAAGTCTTATGTCGTGGAAACCAATTTCCGACAGAATTATCACCGCCCGTTTTAAATCTTAGGTCAGAAATGTATCCCTGATACAATGCTACGCCCCTACAGAAGGCGCATCAGAGGAGATAAAGGACCGCTTTTATGGTCAGCTTAATGCGGTTTATGATACCATACCTCGTGGTGATATTATATGCGTATTGGGGGACCTTAATGCAAAGGTTGGTTCTGATAATGCCTCACTTAAGCACGTAATGGGTACTCATGGCTTGGGCACTCGCAATGATAATGGTGAACGTTTTGTAGAATTCTGCAACGCAAGGAGAATGGTTATAGGTGGAACACTCTTTCAGCACAAGGACTGCCACAAGAAGACTTGGCGATCCAGTGATCAATATGGAACTGCAAATCAGATTGACCATTTTGCCATAAGTAGAAGATTTCAGAAATGTCTGTTAGACGTCCGAAGCAAAACTGGTGCTGATATTGGTCAAGCTAAAGACCATTTCCTAGTAATAGCAAAAATCCGTCTACGCACATCTGCTATTCTTAAGAAAGCAAAAGCAGTTCGCCCAGCAAAACTTGCTGTTGAACGCCTAAAGAGCGCCACCATTAGGTCAAACTTTGGTTCTCAGCTACGTGAAGCAGTTACCCAAATTAAATAACTGCTCAGGTCTCCGTCGCTGCCAAGTGGAATGCTTTAAAAGACACCATTTTAAATTGTGCAAATATCGCTATAGGACCGGAACCAAAAGGCAGACAACCGTGGATGACAGATAACACATGGGATGCTATACAGGAGCGTATTGATATTAAATCAAAATTGTCTGCAACTGAACATCGTACGCCCGAAACTAAGACGCTCTTGGAGGCAAAATATAAATCCATGCACAAAATTGTGCAGCGTGCTGTCCGAAGAGACAAACGACGACATATCGATCTATTGGCTAGTGAAGCTGAAAATGCTGCCCAGGTTGGGGACACCCGTACAGTCTTTAAGATCACCAAACAACTAGTCGACAGAAACATGACCATACAACATCCTGTCAAAGACAAAAATGGAAATCTTCTTAACACCGATGAAGAACAGTTGGCCCGATGGCGGCAACACTTCTCTGATCTGCTTAATACTGTGATTGATCCCACACAACATCAACAACATCAAAACCACCAGGCAAATGCTAGAATCCGAACATCAACACCAAACATCTCAGAAATAAGCGCTGCTATCAAACAGTTACCCAATGGGAAAGCTGCCGGGAATCGATGGTATTCCTTCCGAAATATACAAGGCCGATTCTACTCTTAGTGCTGAAATTCTTTTGCCATTGATTACCCAGGTATGGGAGCAGGAGTCTTTTCCGAGCCAATGGAAGGACGGCATAATGGTGAAGATTGCAAAAAAAAGGAAATTTGAGAGACTGCAACAATTGGCGGGGCATATGTGTTTTACCAGCAATTTCAAAGATTATAGCAAAAATAATACTCAATCGCATAAAGGAACACCTTGAAAACACAATTACCTCTGTCCAAGCTGGCTTCCGTAGTGGTTTCTCGTGCGCAGATCACATAAACACCATTCGAATTATCATTGAACAGTGTGTCGAACATAAGTCAACTCTTAATCTACTTTTCATTGATTTTGAAAAAGCGTTCGACAGCATCAATCGTAATTGCATTTGGAACGCTCTTCGTAAGAGAGGTATCCCGTCAAAACTAATAGCATTAATAAAGGAGAGCTATAATGATGCTAACTGCTATGTATTACATAAGGGGAAGTTGTCTGAACCTTTCCAGGTACTAAGTGGAGTGCGGCAAGGATGCATACTATCGCCACTTCTGTTCTTGCTTGTCATTGAGGACGTACTGACATCAACCTCATTTCAGCGAAGGGGTGTTCAATGGCGTATAGATAACTCCTTTTTAAACTACCTTGCATATGCCGATGACATATGCCTTCTTTCACATAGAGTTCGTGACCTAGAGATGTCGATGGCTGACCTCCAGTCAAAGTTGGATGGTACAGGTCTAAAAATAAATACAACAAAAACAAAAGGTCTCTCCATACAAGATAACTCTCCGGCATCTATTAATGTAGGTGATAACAACTATGCCATTGTTAACGAGTTTTGTTATTTGGGTAGCATGATTACCGCTGATGGAGGTACTGAGATTGACGTGGAGGCAAAAATCAGTAGAGCTAGAGCAGCATTTGGAATTTTAGCACCAATATGGCAAAACAACAACATTAGTCTTCGAACAAAACTACGAATTTTTGAATCCAATGTAAAATCAGTACTACTGTACGGATGCACAACATGGAAGGTGACCAGTACAATTACAAGTCGTTTGCAAACATTCGTCAATCGCTGCCTCAGACGAATACTTCGAATCTTTTGGCCAAATGTTATATCAAATATTGAGCTACTTCGTAAATCAAATCAGTCAGATGTGGCAACTGAGATTCGAAAACGAAAATGGCAATGGATTGGTCACACACTTCGACGGCCAGATGAAAATATCGCCAAGCATGCGTTACGTTGGAACCCGTTTCATCAATCAGGACGAAGAGTTGGAAGGCCTAGAATAACTTGGAGACGTTCCACCGAAGCCGAAATGAGATGTGTGGGTTTAACATGGAACGAAGCTAGAAATGTAGCCCAAAACCGAGTACGGTGGAGATCGACTATTGTTGGCGCCCTATGCTCCAGTGGGAGTTAAAGGAACATATATATATATATATAATGGAATATGAACAATTATTTAGGAGAAATTTTAGAAACTTTCGGGGGGTTAAAATAGGTGCCGAAAATAAGAAAATATCGTGATTACTTTTATTATATTATCGGGCCAATTCCGATAAAATTTGTGATAGGAATTTCTCCAGAAATAAAGGTATGCAATTTGATAAAATTTTTACATATTTTATAAAAGAGTAAAAAGGTGAAAATGCAGAAAAATAGTTCGGAACTTTTTAAAGCATATTTATTTTTATGCAAAAAAGGATAAATTGATTCACTTTGAATTAAAATATTTTAAACGTTCGATTTGTACATTAAAACGGAAAACACAAATAATACATTTTCTTTTTGTAGTGTTGTTTTTTTAATGTTCTACGTGAAGCTAGAATTTTGAAATTTGTGACAAGTGATCCGAGGTAAGACTGAAAACCTTGTGAGAGACCGAAAAGGTACTTTTTTGCATTCTAATGGTACTTTCTGTATTTTCTACATTTGCGAAGCTAAAATATTAAAATAAGTGAAAAGTAATTCAAACTAAATAATTATTAATTATTACAAAACGTACTTTTCCGCAGTAGCATTGTAATATTTTGTAAACATTAAATTAGTAATTATTGATTCTATGTGAGGCTCATTAATTTTGTTATTATTATTTTTGGCACTTTTTTCTATTTTTTTTACTAGTTATTAATAGTTCAAGTTGACTTTGAAAATTACAGAAAAGGATAAATATTTTTTTTTTACAAAAAATGTTTCATCTTCTGGATTTATGAGTTTAAGATTTTGAAACTCAGAAGCATTGATCTTGGCTGAAATAGAGGATATGTCTCCGATATATCCCTACAGTAATTTTAATATTTCTAAATAAAATTAATCAGAGAAACAAGTTTTCCAAAATTAAACGAAAAACCATTAAGTAATTAAAAAGATTACTTGAGTAGCAGTAGTACTATAATCAGAACTGTGCTAGCAAAATAACGGATGTTTTGCTACCTTTAATATAAAATAAAACAACCTGACTAGTGAAATATGATACAGCGAGAAAATAAACTCCAAGTTCTCATTAGAATAAAAATTTTTTAATGCCCCTAAATATGATAATTTAATGAAAGGGCTTGTTGACGAGTAGAATATAATTCACCCAATAAAAAATTCTTAATCACAAATGTCCGATTTGATATTTTAAGCCACCTTGCCTCGCACGGAAACAGTAATTCTATAAATAGTACAATAAATCTATTAATCTTAATTTGTAATAGTGCATTTTTCACAAATCTTCCGTAAGTAAAAATATTTTTTAATAAAAAAAATAGTAGATTAAAGGGCCTTATGTGTAAGAGAAAAGGCCAAATTTAATTTAAATTATCCCTTAAGATTTTGTCCTTTATTCCCGCATTTCTTACACATAAGCTATTCAGTTTTATTTAAATTATTTTTTAAATTATCTTCTTATGCATTGGTGACCATTTGTGTCCATGTTTGCGTGTGTGCTAAGTAATTCGTATCATTCATTTGTATCAACAACGACATCATCACCATCACCATGATCGTCAACAACAGCAGAGCATCATCACTAGCTACCCTGACAACAACTTCCAAAGAAACTAAATTTAAAACTCATCAAACATGATATTGTGTCCTTTTAAATATGAGGTGAGGATTGATTTATAATGTGAAATAAAGCATATGAATTTTAAAGTTTATTTAAAATTTTTATAATTTTATATAAATATTTATTCGAACTTTTTATTCCTAAATTAATTGTAAACCTTTTATTCTGACTTTGTTTTAATTTTGCTCTTATTAAACCTCCTAACCCATTGTAATAATTTTTAGGAATATTGTATCGGAATAGCTTTTCGATATTCCTAAAAATGATAACAATTTCATTTAATTAAAATTGCTAGTTGTTGTTGACAGGGTAGCAGTGCATACACATGTATTGTATTTTTATAGTTTTGCACAAAAGAACAAAGTTTTCTTAACTTTGTGATGTTTCTTCACTGTGTTTTATTTGTTGCCTCTTCCTTTTTTGGCACATCTCATTTTAACATTTAACTAGATGCTCTGTGCTTTCAGTGAAGGTTAAAGAACCAAAAGTTACAGGGTGCTAATTTTAAAGCCTTGGAAAATCTTTTGTATTTAACATATACTTTATAGCTTTGACTTTAGCGCTTCCGACTAAATTATTTGTTAGCACAACTTAAGTTTAATATAGATATACCGATTGAAAAAACATACCAATATTTACTCTCCTGTTCTGCATTAACAGACTAATTGTACTTAACAAATGAATATTAAATACACAATTAAAGATTGAAAGGGTTACAGAGGATAATAGCCTTGACCATCATAAAACACCCTGTAATTGAAAGTATATTTTGGGATTTTTCTACACTCTTCTCTATTTTAATGTGTCTAAGTATAACAAATAGCTGTTGATTGTAGCTGACGATTGTAGTAAAGTTTTATGAAAATTTTATAATATTTTCAAAAATAAAAATGTAAAAAGCTCAGCAACAACAACAAAAGTAATATTTATTCACACAAACATACATTTATGCGGGTCGTTGATACCAGAAGTCCTTTGTTAAACATGAAAGAAAATAAAAATTTAAAATCTAAATTCTGTTTTTTTTCCTTATAGTGTTACTGAAGTAACATTCTACAGCGGGAAATATCTAAAATTTAATAATTCTTTTGCTAATTGTGTTGTTAGTTTTATTGTTGTTTTTGAATAACCATTTCTAAGTCATAATTTTACTAGTTTTGAGATATTTTAAGGATACTGGAAATAGAGCCTGCTTGATAAACTCGCTCACTCATTTGCAAATTCAGACTTATTTTTTCTAAACCATTTTTGTAAAATAAATATGTTAGGTGTCTATAATATTAGTTTATAAAAAATTTATTGGAAAAATAAAATTTTATTAATTTTTTTTTTCGAATAACAAATTCATAATAGCTTTTTCTTAAAAGACTGAAGTACAAAAGAATGATGGCAGTTAAGACTATTATTCGGTAGCCTTGGTTATCTGACTGTTAAACACTTTTTACTAAAAATTGTACTCACGTCGACAAGAGCAAGTTAATGTAATTTCACATTTTTGCAGGAATAAAACCGGTGACGTGAATACCTTTGATAATTTTATGTAAACGTGGAGGTGAGACCGATAATTTTATGGGTGACATAAAATGCACTTTTTTATTAAGAAGAACAAAAAATTATTTTCTTATTTTTGAAGTAATTTTCTTGCGTGTATTATACTGCCTAACTTTTTATAAAATAAAAATTGGTTAAAATATATCACTACGAATACGCTAAAAGAAATTCACTCTTTAAATAACTTTACGATTAATGTTTTATTAAAATAGTTTAAATTTTTTGTTTTGACTAAAACTAAAAAAGCATAATTTGATTGCTGAAGGGGTTCGAAGGCTTAATATAGCCATATAACTCTAGACTTGTTTATTTTATTTTGGCGGGAAAAAAGAAAAATAAAGTATGATTAGAGCTTTTGCTATGAGACAAAAATATTCCCTAAGAGCATACATTATTCTTACTTTCTAATGGATTTTGTTTTTTTATATTTTTATTTATTACTATTTTTTGTTTTTGTTTATCTGTATGTTTTTTTATGTTTGAAGGACAGAAAGACAAATAGAAACATAATAAGAAGAGATACGAATAAATAATAACAATAAAGTTTGGCATTTTAGAACTTTGTACACGCTAAGCAAGTGTAATTATTGTAGTTGTAAGAAACACTTTGCCTAAAGGCACTTCACAAAAAATAAAACGATGCTTAAGTTAATGGTGTTACTTTGAGGCTGGAAGGATACATTATGAAAGGCTTAAAGCGGCAAACATTATTATGTATTTCTAACGAATTATTTTTGCTGAATAATACATATTCGACTAATTTACTACAGCATTCCCATTATTGGGAGATTATTTTACAGCTAACTGATATGAAGTTGTATCCAGCATTTGAAATTGCTTAACGATTTTCAATGCTTTCCCAGCAAAAAAAAAAAATATGAGAAAGAAGTAATTTTGCAGGAATTCAACTGGTTACGAAATGCTTAAATGAACTGTACTCTATTATAATAAGGGCAAAGAACTAATGCATATTTGATGAAAATAATCCGATGCGCCATGAGTTAATTTTTTTTTATTTACATGCATTTTTTAAGAATTTTTGCATAATGTTGCATTCATTTTTAAGCACATCAGTTCTGATAAATCATTTCATATTTTCAATGCGTTAACACTCTTTGTTTAGAAGTTTTGAAAGTGTAATACATTTAGCACTACTTCCAGTTTTGTTTGCTGGGTAATTATAACTAAAAGAAAATTAACAAGGAGAAGCAAACAGCGAGGCAACAAAACACATGCTTCAGTTTTACTATTTTAAGTTACGTGCTAGCGCAGCGAGAAGCAGAAAATTGGCTGCGGCTTACAGCACACGGCTTTTCTATTTTTGTGCTACTGATTTTAAGCAGAATTTTTTGGCAGTTAAAGCAATAGTTAAATCAAATTGTCAAACCGTTGCTGTGCTGAAACTAAACATTCTAAAACGTTCTGACGTACGAAAGTTATTTGAAAAATTCTTGTCGGCGAAAGCTACGAATTAAATTGTAAATATTTCTGTGCGATAATTAATTAAAAATTTCAATTTAAATTAAATAAACAGCACTGCATCGATAAACTCAATTTAATTTTTAGCAAAGAAGCACCATCACGAACCAGTGTTTATGGGTCATTTACTCAGTTCACTCATGACTGAAGTTCGCTTAACGTCGAGTTCAATGTAGGTCGTTAAAAATCAAAACATATATGATATTCGCAAAATGATACTGCAAGATCGTTAACTTATTGTGGGATTGAGGCAACCTTAACTATTAGTGAGACTAGCATACATTCAATTCCAGTTGTCTGAAAAAAAATATTTGTTTGCGTTTGATAACACATAATTTATCAATCGCTCAAAAAGGGTCATATCAATTGACTGCAAGAAATGTAATCGCGTTGCCTCAAAACATGTGTATGACTTCGTGATGGGTGACAAATCGTGGATATGCGCTTATGAGACCAAAAATAAACAAAAGTCAAATATATGGGTCTTCTAAGGCAAAAAAGTCTTCAAAAGACATACCGGATAGAAGCAAGTGGTCAATTGGAACTGTCTCAATCTTGCCATTGGCGACTTCTAAATGCTACACAACCAGTTGCCTGATAGAAGTTTTTAGATAACAAAGAAAACCTCACTGCCTCACTGATCACCTCGACAATGTGAACTCGTACTCAGTGGCTCACACAAAGGAATATTTGAGCACTCAAGATTTCACCTGCTGTACTCTCCTGTCTTGGCAACTAATAACTTCTTTTTATTTCAGAATAAAAAAAATAATTCGACATCAACGTTTTTCATCATGCATCAGCCGCTTCGTATGCGGCTGATGCGTTCAAACTTTATGTTTTTCTGCTTCGAAAAATGCTTTACACGAATGCCCACTTATATTGAGAATATTTTGAAAAGCATTAAAGCCGAGTTCTATGATAAATTTCTCTCTCATTTTAACATACATATTTATATTTTGGCCTTTTTAAAGGATCAATTTGAGCCAAAATAAAAAAGCTCAATATGCATTACTAAATAAAATTGATACATTTAAAGAAATGGAAATTATTATTAGAGACTAAACCCTATTTTGTAGGCACTTCTAACTAAATGACTTGCTAACGGAAATTAAAAAACAGAATGCCCCTCATATTAAATTATTTTAGTAAGTGAAAGGTGTAAAATATCAGATGGGCAAGGGTTTTCGTTTGTTTGCTTGTTTTGATATATTTTTATAACGGTAATGACTTTTCAAAAATCTACAAACTATACAGAAAATTTTTGAGAAATTTTAAAATTCATATTCCGTTTTAGGAAATACACAAAAAGGAAAAGTTTTTTTAAACGCTTTTAAGAGACGCTTATAAATAATAATAATTGTTATTCGTTCTGTTAAAACCGAATGGATTATAAGCCATTAACCCTTGAAGGAAGTGAACACAAAATTTTAGATCTTAATGGGTCATTACTTTTTATTTCAGTATAAACAAAAGTTTTCTTTTTAATATGTGTTTATTTTGAATTTCCCTTTTTATGAATTTTCTGATACAAATATTTTTTTTTTTTAACTTTATTTCAAACAAAGCCAACAGAATACGCATAAAACTTAACAGTTTAAGATGTACGTTTTTGAACTGCATTGAAATTAATGAAATAAATTTTGACGGAAGTACTTTGAGTCTTTCAATTATGTCTAAATGATGAAAGCAAAGAGTATTAGTAGTATTATAGATTATATTAGATATTTAAGAAAATGCTGCTAATAGATAAACAAACATATTAAAGAAAAAACAAGCAATAGTGCCGTAACTTATAATACTCCTTACCATCTTGTCTAAAGTATAAATAAATAATAAACGATCACGTACTTACAAGAGGACGTAAACAGAAGGCTTACCAATAATCAAATATCAGCAGAAAGACCCCTTATGAATTCATATTGGGCTCTGCTGAAAAGCCTACAGGTGATCAATAAATGCCTATACCGAACACCTCAAAGAGCTGATGGCAAAACGGCGAAATATTAATTTATGGTGTCATCCTCTCAAATCGGACAAATATTGAAGGAATTCCATGACTGTCATCTTGCTGTAACAAAAACTCACATACCAATAAGCTATAGCTAAACAGATATTAAATTGTGCACCATGCATCGAAGCCAAAGGTCCAATAAGAAAAAGTATTGTTCCGTTACAGCAGTTAAATTTGGATGCCCCCTTAAATGAATTGCAATGGATATAGCACTCCCTTTTCCTATCAGCGAGGCTGGAAATGTTCTAGTACTTATAAGTTCAACAAATGACCGAAAGTATATGAACTAAAAAACCAGGGGTAGATCTACATGACAACGCCTTGGATTACTGTACGATAAAAAAAAATGGTGGTGGCCATAGTTTATAAATTTGCATGGCAATATGATTGTTAATACGTCGAAACATTATGTGCTGGTCCCAACTAATCAGAAAACTAAAGCGTATCGATCTAAAGACCAAATATCAACCATTCGCAGATAATTCGCCAAAAACTACCAAACGAAAAGAAATAAATTTACTGTAAGTATTACAAGACGCTCTGGAAATAAAAGAAAAAAAATTGCGTAGAACACCACACTCACATACCACATGAATATCAAGTATGCCATTTATGCCTGCATCAAAAATGTTTTGTTTCATATTCAAAGTGCATGCAGTAAAAGAAGATGGTGTGAAAATATATAAAAAATATTACAATTAAATTAAAATTTAACACTGTTATTGAAAAACTTTTCTTTTCTCAAATTTGTTGTTCTTCCATAAATATTTCTTATTACAATAATGCTTTTAACTTTATCCTCACTTTGTTATTATTACAAAAATATTATACAAATCAGCCCAACGGAAAGTAAACCACCTTAAATCTCGTGATTTAATCTTTCCATTTGTTAAACTTAAAAAGTTATAGCGAAATACCTTCAGAAATTCGTGTACAATGCAACAATGGGTTAATTATGAATATTTGCATTCATTTTAAAAATTAATAAATGATGAATATAATTGATTTAAGAAATATATTTAATAAGTCAAGGAAACATTTTAAGTATTTATAACCGTATTTAGTTTTCTCTGTGAACGTTAAAATAGAATCTAGGTAACACTTTACTACAGATGATTGTTTAAATATATATTTGTACATTTTTTTTAATTTTTGTTTTTCCATACTTATTGCTATTTAAGGCCATTAAAGCGGAAATGAAATCTGCCTTGTGTTTTTAAGTGAACAAGTGAAAAAGTTTTTCTTACCAGACTTGTCATTGAGAAAATTAAATTAAAAAAAACAGTAGACATTTATTTAGGCATTTAATTGTTGTTCTAGGTAGTGTTTTGCTGATGACGAAACGTTTGCCAAAAACTATATTTAGATTTTATGTGGCTGTGAAAATGGCTTAAAGCCAAAATATTTACCAGCATTAACAATGAATTGTTCTACTTTATGTTTTGCCTTTATTTAAATACATCTAGTTGCCTACCTATTTTTTATGAAGAGGAACTAAGTGGTAATATAAATTGTGTTTTTTAGAGATGCCAAAGGCGATCAGATTTTGCTAAGCCCGGGTTTAGGTAAGTGCTTCTTTTAATATAATATAACTCCGATGCTAATTAGGAATTAGAAACATTTAGCGAAACGTTTTTAAATTGCTAAAAAAAAATCGGAAATAATTTAAGACATTTTATGTATTTGAAATTTAATTTTACAATTTTGAAAGTAATCAACTGAAATATGTATAAAAATTCCAATGACTTTTATTTTTACATAAATTTGGTGCCAAAAATAAAAAATGCTTAAAAAAAGGAAAAAATGGACGATCCAATACAAGCAAAAAACAAAAACTTGCGCGATTTTGTCAAACAAGAAATTTCCAAATAAAATACATTTTGTGCAAGATCCACATGTGTGTTATAAAACCTCTGCTATTGCGACTGGTAATTGTTGACAGTCCTCATCGCACAGTTCCAATATTTCACTAAAGCATTTACACTTAAAGCAAGCTTGTCCATTATCGCCAATCTTCCGTTTGCCAGTGCTGGACATTTGCGTACTACATGTGCTGTGGTCTCAGCATTCTTCAGGCGCATTCTAAAAATATCATCATCCTCGAACAGCATCATTCTTAAATGATATATGAAGTTTCCATATTCAGTACAAAACGTAGTTATCTAACTCATCCGACTACGCTTAAACCCAGGTACCTTTACTGCACCCCAAGTAAGAGGCTCATTGAGTATCAAACAAGGCTGCCTATAAGTGGTTTACTCCCTTTGCCCGTACCAACCCATCAGTCAGAGCAATTTCGGCTTTTGTTACACAGATTGAAGCAGATTCCCTTTTTGCGAGCTGGTCAGCCACCAGCATTTCCAACTAGGCCTTAGTATCTCTCTTAATTCAGGTCAGTGTGATCTAATTTGTAGCGGGACACAAACTGAGATTCAAGATATACTCAAGCACCTAGAGGAGTTCACATCCATCTGCCACACGTGTTTTATAGTTTTGTACTCGACCTTTGCGTGCAGCAGCAAAGTAAGTGACCAGCACATGCCCTTCCGTTTATAAATATACTGATGCAATTCTCTAAGGATTTATTTGGCATGAAAGTACTAATTTTATTAGTTCAATAATTTTTTTAATTGGTGACCGCAATTTAATGCCTGTAATACTTTATACAACTACATAAAACTCAATATTAACCGACGTTCAAAGTCCGGCAGCTGGAGATGTATCAAATAAAAGTGCTGCATTTGATATCAAAATACTACAATTTTGGAAAGAAAATCCATTAGTTTAGTTGGGGTAAGTTAAGGAACAGTTTCCTTTATATTGTTTGACAAATGAGAACACGAAATATTTCATCATGTTGGTTGACTTATATGCAGAAATTTAAAGAGAGTTGAGTGATATTGTTACGAATCCTTAAAACGATACCTACAAACAAACTAACCAACGCCTAATCGATCATCTTTCTGTTTCTGAGTAAATCGATTCAAGGTTGTGCTAACGAATTTTAAAATCAGAGACAAAAAAAAAACGAGTGTGATTTTGATTTTTTATCAAATAGTGGAGTCACTGAAGATTTCTTGCGAACTATTTTGCTGCAACGGCTATCATCTCAAGCACAAGCTATATTAAATATTAATAACTTCTTAATCACTAGATTCTCTTTGCCCGTTTCGGTATAGTGATTTGGAAAACTTAAAACGCGGTCGCTGGATTAAAAGAGTGGCCGGGAAAACGCAACCAGCTGATTGTTTTAAAATCCTGGTTGCTGACGTGTCTGATCCAAATATTCGATTTTTAAAGACCTTTGGTATCGTGGTTTACACTGAAAATGGTCGGATGACTAATTCAACAACCGGTTTGTTGACAAAAAAAAAAAAAAAATCTTAGTTTGCTAAATTAATACGAAATAAATACATTTTTCAATATCATACTTTGTCCCTAAAATATCTCTGTTAATAGACTATTCTGACCCACCAGATTTATTTTTTATAATAAACAATTTTTTTGTTTAGAATACGTTTATTATTTACGCGGCTTAAGATTTTCAAGAAATTTTTTAATAAACCCTCTTTAGAACTTTGATAATTTTTATGCATATGGCAGTTTGACACTAACATCGCCTATATTCAGTTTACGAGCTTAGGAAAAACGTGGTCATATTTAAGTAGTAGAAACTGGTCACTTGTGCTTACAACTAGTTGTGAAGCAGGGAAAAACCTGTAAAGATTTAAAGCCAATCTGTACTGCACATTTGATTAATTGTCCTTAAAACTGGGCTAAAATATTATTCTTTTGTTTTTACTTTATACTGAATTTTAGTTTCTTTATGTTTCTCCTATTTAACGAAGTACATTTTTAAAGTTTTACAAAAATATATCGTATTGCCCCATTACCATATAAAATACGTTGAGGTACTCAGGTGTTCGGTACCTTGGTAAGCAGTTAAATTACCGCTAAATTTTGCTGAATTTTTTAAAGCTCGTAGCGCGTCAAAGAGGTTTCAGATATGCAGATTATACATTTCAATTGAAAAATGATGGAAGATCATTTCATAAGTACCCAAGTACCAAGTTGCACATAAAAAGGTTAAAAAAGTATCGTTGTTTCAATAAAATAATACAAAAATTTGGGAAAATTCAATGCAAATTTAGTTATTTATTTATATAAAATTAATTTTTTAATTTTTTAAAACTACCAACAATGTTCTTGAAATAGAAAATGTATAGAGGATATTTGCAATTGTTTTTTATTTCTCTTCTGGGTTATTAGATATGCATCCATCCATGCGAAGTATTTACCCTTGTCATGCGTTATTTGTGTAACACACAGATTAGTGTGTCTACATCTGTTTGAAATTTCTGCTAAAAACATCTATAAAAAGAGGAATTTAAAACGTATGTGTCAAAAGCAGTAGGACACTTGTCAAAACAGTAGTTGTAGTTTATGTTACTTTACACTTTTTTATGATGCCATTAAAAACGTTCACGTATTTTTTTTCATACTTTTTCTATTTGCTCATTCTTTTATTTTATCTTTCTTTTTTTTCGAAAGACTTACAATGGTCGAACTGCTGGTAAAAAGAACGCACATTTAAACACTGGCGTATAAATGTGTGTTTGTATGGCTGCATGTTTGTGTTCTTGTGCTCTCACACATCTATGAGTTTATAAATTAGAAATGTGTAAGTAAAGTATAATTTAGCCTGATGTGTTGATATGGGCCGGTGAAAGAAGTTGACATTTTTTTTTATTTTTCTTCATGTATTTTATTTCTTTTTATGTCATTGTATATTAGATTTGTTTGGCATTTTGTAGTATTTTGTTGTAAAATTAATGGTGTTTGAATTTAATTCTTTGTAAGTACGTGCAGTCGAGTTTTTCGTAGTTTCAGAACATTTCATAGAAGTAACGAAATGTACAAACAAGACAATTTGCTACGTGTGTTTGGAAAAAATATTTTAAAAAGATAACAGCTTTACAACTTTTAATTTCCACAACACAAATTTTATAATTTGAACTTTTCTTAACTACATATTATGGGCAGTTCAAGCGAAAACCGTGCCTATCAAAACCAGAATTTTTTTGAATGACAAAAATAAAAGAGAGAAAAAATGCTTTTGATTATATTCTTTTATGGATAATAAATTCCCTACTTATACAACAAATTAACATAAACTTTTATTTGTGTAAAATTAACGAAAAAACGTTGTTCATTAACAAAATGTTAACGTTAACTTTGACATTTAATGAATATTTTCCACATATTAAACATTTCTCTTATATTCTGACATACACACTTTTAAAAATAAATAATCTTGCTTTTATTTTACATTTTGTCACCCAAACCATATTGTCATGGGGTCATTTTGGGATAAATACCCTTAACCTGTGGTGTCAAAGGTAAATAGCCTTGTCATTCAGTTTATAATATCTTCAATATTTATTTTCAAGGGGGTCGATTGAAAAATATCCACCTGTCCGTGTGTTGTTTGAAATCAACTTTTCGAAGCCATCGCATGTTTCTCAATTTTATTTAATTAATTAATACAGCACAACAAGAACAAGTCTTCCCTAATAGTACTGGGTAGATAGTGGCACGATAAAACTTAAGTTGTAATAAATAAAATATGACAAAAATTATAATTAGAACAGTTATGTTTGCTATTAATGTTTTGCAGCACAATCGGCCCATATATATTTAATGTTTTTATACCCGCCACCAAAAAAATGGTGGGGGTATATTCATTTTGTCATTCCGTTTGTAACACATCGAGATATCCATTTTAGACCCCATAAAGTATATATATTCTGAATCAGGGTTTAATTTGATGACGATCTAGCTATGTCCGTCCGTCTGTCCGTCTGTTGAAAGCACGATAGAGGTCGCACCGAAAAAGCTAGGAGGCTCAAATTTTGCCAGAATCTTTCTTATAGACAAGGTTTGTTTGGTATTGAAAATGGGCTATATCGGAATATTAGGAAGTGAGTTATAGCTCGGAATGCAAGAGTAGGTCGAAAAAACCGTGTCCTACGAACATCGAATAAAATGGTATTGTGTCCAAATGGATTAACGTACAGTCATGAAACTTCGAATATATATTTCTCGAGTCAAAGCAATATTTCTCACCAAAAATTACCTAAATCTTATCATTAGGAAAGGAGTTATCGATCAAAATGTACGAAAATTTATACCGCACAGTGTATTTTTCGGTATATTTAAAAACAAAAACGTCATAAAACCAACAAAATTGGATGTACGACTCTGAAATTTTGCACACTTTGCTTTTTGGTGAAAGGCTTTTTTTTACGGAAAATCAATGTGCCACGCCCACTTTTACGCCCACCTCCCATATAACGTTTTACCTAAAATTGATATAATTTCTCTATTAATAAAGATTTTGGAATTATAAAGGGCTATATTGAAATATCTAAAATGTACTCATTCGCAAAAATAACTTTGACACGCCTACTATAACGCCCACTTTTCACGTTATCTACCGTTAATGAAATTTAAAAGCTCATAAAACCGACAAAATTAGAGGTATGATGATCAAATTTGCTACGTATATCCCCCTAGGCAGTGTCATTATTGTAAAAAAAAATTAAGGTGCCACGCCCACTTTTACGCCCACCTCCCATATAACGTTTTACCTAAAATTGATATAATTTCTCTATTAATAGAGGTTTTTGGAATTATAAAGGGCTATATTGAAACATCTAAAATGTACTCATTCGCAAAAATAACTTTGACACGCCTACTATAACGCCCACTAAAACAGACAAAATTAGAGGTATGATGAGGAAATTTGCTACATATATCCTTCTTATCAATGTAGTTGTTGTGCCAAAAAGTTTAGGTGACACGCCTACTATAACGCCTACCTCCCATATAACGGGTTTTCTTAAATTAATGTAATTTCTCTATTGACAAAGTTTTTGGGAAAATAAAGAACTATATTGAAATATCTAAGTTCTATTTATTAGCAGAAACTTTATTGACACGCCTACTTTAACGCCCACGTTCATTAAAAGACTACATTTACAAAAGCCTTTTAGTAGCATATCGAAGTTATAAAGGGTGGTTAAATTTTAAGGTCTGATGTTGAATTATTCAAATTATTTAGGAAATTATTATCATTTCTTTTTATAATGATAATATTTGTACGGTTCAATTATGTATTTAACAAAATATCGGCCAAATGCCCCCCCCCATCCTTGGCGCCACTCCTCTATCTGATGGTCCAAATTTTCAATGACAATGTTGATGCTCAATTGTTGGGCACGATGATGAGTCGAGGTTGACTGCTCTTTTGCCACACTATCGAAAAAAACAACCATGCTTCCCATTCAACGAAATAAGAAGGCATTCACAGATTTTCTAACATTTTGTACAGACCTGTTTTGCAGAAATTTAAATATTTTTTACAATTTTCCCGATTGTGGATGAATTTGAATGATTATGTTGATCAAAAGAATTACGAAGTGCACAAAATGCATTTTGATTTGAACGCCCATTTTCATAAAAAACCTAAATAACTTTAAAACGTTGCACATTTGCGTATCTTTCTACAGATCAAATTGAGTAAGTTTGAGATTGAGAAATGTCAAGTGAAATGCAGAAAACAAATTTAAAGACTAGGTGTAGTTCACCTTCAACATGGGCCCTAAAAAATTTAACCACCCTCTACAAAGAAAGTGATACATATTTTATTATAAAGATATTATTCAATAGCGATTAACAAAATAATAAATATTGTGCTTTAAATGTACACAAAATTGGTGGTGGGTATAAAAGATTCGGCACAGCCGAATATAGTGCTCTTACTTGTTTATTTTGATTTAGAAGTCTAGAGAATGAAAATAACTTTGGTCTACCATGTTTACAGAGATTACTCGTGGGCGTATACGTGATTTTTGTTAGTATGATTTAAATATTAAGTATACGCCCAATTCTGCATTAAACAAATAAAGGAGATAATCAAAACCATATTTTATTAATTTTATGTGCGAGTAGCGCTAAATTTAGTTAAATGAAAATTGAAAACAACAAAAAGAATTAAAGATTTTCATTTGAAAAATTACGTCATTGAAAAGCGTTAATGTTAAAATAACTGCCCATTGTGCTATAAAACGAAAACATTAAACATGGCATTCCAAGTAAGATAGTTATATGCTTATCTCCAATTTATATTTGCTTTATAAGCTAAAAACAATTTATATCGATCGAATAAAATAAGTTGGTGTTGCGTTGTCCTTCCCGGTCCCCGTAAATTAGTGTGTTTTAAAAATACGTGATGTTCGATTTATTAAGCTTTGTGCATTTCCAAAAAAAAAATGCATCATACAGCTTTTGGCTTATCAAAACAATAACTTCATATTTATTTGAAAAAGAAACGGCATGTACTTATCAACACTAGACCTCTCACATACATATAAATGATTGCTGGAAAATGTATAACACTATTCCCCTCACATCACACAACACATTATGGAAACTGTGATTATGTAAATTTAAACAGTTTATATTCATTTTGCCATTTCGTTTGTATATTATTCAAATATTCTTTTATGGTATACAAAACTTAAGTCTTCTAAATTCTTATATCGGGCGTTCAAACCAGGGCGCTGGCTGTAAAATTCCTACTATTTTATTTTTACTAGTTGTAGGGTAGTTTTTATAGTTGTCACGTACAGACAACATGATTTAATATTATTCATATGAAAAACGTATAATTATTGTTAAAAGGTTTTACTAAACAGCTTGTCAAGTTCTGGTTGTAGTCATGCCCCACATGAATCAAAACTCAAGCCTTTAGTTAAAAAATTTTATACGTACCTAACGCTGATGAATCAGAAGGCCATTAATTGTCCACTTATTTGTAAGTTAAGCATCATGATTAAGAAATAGTAACGTTCAGATTTATAATGCAGAAAATGTATGCAAAATTTATTTGTTCATTTGTTGTTCCATATTGCAGTACAGAAGTGATTAAACGTTATAAAATTGTTAAGTTAATATAAAAGTTTTTGATCAATTAACGAAAACCAAAATCTTTAAAGCTGAATTCAGTAGAAAAGAAAGATAAATATATGAACTAACGCATTTTAATTGGTTACATATAATTTAGGAAAAATTTTCCAGAGAGATGGCTACGGATTTTAAATAATAAAAATCTTTACCGCTGTTTGATCTACCAAAGGTAAAGGTTTTACTTTGATTATGTTTACACCTATAGTAAATTAAGTAAATTGTCAAAACTAATCCAATAGAGTTTATCCGAAAGTGCTGAAATTTGATCATATCGCTTCAAACCATTATCATATCGAATGATATTATTAAATGTGACATTAAGCTATATTTCACTTCTGGATTCTTAACCAGTGAATAGCTTACAGCCATACATTTAAATTGACATTAAGTACGTCTTAGCAAGCAAAATTATAATTTTTAACAGAGTGCAGTGTTATGTATACCAAACTGATCGGAGCATAGAGAAAGTGCAGAGCCCCATTGTAATTTATAAAGGTTTTTGGCTTTGTTAACAATTTTAATTGCTTGACCATTAAATATCATTGTGATATTAGTATTGAGATGTTTTTGAATTATTTTAATTTTTTTTTAATTATTGAGTTGAGTATAAACTCATTATTGAATTAATAATTAAATAATTTAATTAATAGTATGAATTTCGTAGTAGAAATTCAAGTTAAATTTTTTTTTGTAAGTACGTGCTAATACATCTAAAATAACTCACATTGGAACAAATTTAGTAAAAGCAAAAAATGAGTGAAAACCGTTTAACAAGAAATCAGTTGTGCATTCAAATGCAAAAACAGACATGTAAATATGTCCACTTAATTTACGAATGCCCTTAATCATAATAAAATATTCAATAAATATTTCTGAGGCACAAAAAATGCTTTTTCTGAGAATTGCTAAGATCAATGGGATCGAGCGAAAAATCAAAAAAAAAAATTTATATCAGAAAACTCCTGAAATTTGAGCTTTTTGAGACGAAATATAATTTTAATAAAGATTATTTGTTTTTAGTTATTTTAAATTTTATTTAATAATAAAATTAACAGTTTTTTAACCAACACAAATTATATGAACAAAAACAAACTCAAAGCATTGTTAATATTTTTATAAAACAAAAAATTTTCTCAAGCTCACTAACAAGACCAAACTAATAAAAACTTTTATGACTCCTATAATAAAATCTTTATTATTTAAATAATAAAATATATTAATAATTTTTTAATTATAAATATATTTTGCACTGCCTTACTAAAAAAATTCTTCTTTCTTATTTAATTTTTATTTAAATTTTTATTTTTTTATTTATTTATTTATTTATTTTTTTTTTTTTTTTTGTTTTAGATTGTTTTCATTATGTAGTTATTTGAATTCTTGTTTCCAGCAACTCTAGGGCTATTATTCTATGTTTCAATCTCAAAACTCAATTAATAGGTACAAGAAGCATGACATGCTTTTTCAAATGCCGATCTCTTATATATGATTATTAAAATTCTTAAAATTTTTTATGAATCCTTTTTTATGTGAATCATTTCTATTCTGGCTTAAGTTTATTTATTTTATTATTTAATTTTATAATTCAAATTAAATTAAATTGCAATCATTTTTAGGAATATTCTTTATAGAATTATTTCCGATATTAGCCGAGTAGAATGCATTTTCGAAACCAACTACGATTTCGTCATCAGCACTCTTTATCGGTGTACTATAATGTAATTTAAAATTATTTTTATGCTACAATTCAATAAAATTTAAATTATTTAATTTTATTCAACATGTTCATATTCTTTTATGATTCAAATTAAAATTAAATATATAGAAAAGTTCGAATAAAGTATTAATATATAAATAGTTTTCTATATTATTAAGAAGTTTTTAAATTAGATTACTTTAAGCTTTTATACTTAAATTGAATTTCATTACCATAAATGACGTACGATGCGTCTGCTTATATATATTTATCTAAAAAGAGTAATATAAAGTACTTCATTATTTTATTTAATAACTATTAGCGCTACTACACTACACGTTATTTGTGTTGGGTATAAAGAATTCGATACAGCCATATTTGGCGTAGTTACTTGTCACATTTCATATGCGTAGCATTGTTCATATTGTTACAAGTGTAAGTATAACATATGTACATGTGATTATGTTCTGAATAAATATACTTCTACATACATTTTTCTGTTGTTAGCAATTTTAAACATTTCGCAGTTAACACGATGAAACGTTAAGAATTTCCATCAATATTACATTACGCGTTATGGCTTTCGTATTTGTTTTTTTTTGTTTAATACTTTAACAAGCTTATATCCTTAGTTTTGTTTGTCTTCACCCCGCATTCAACCCGTTATATTCAAAAATGCTAAATAAGGAAATTAGAATGGTAAACGTTCACTGATTGCTGCTTTATATTCACACTGTTGCCGTAATAGTATTATACGCTTCAGTTATTATCAACAAATTTAAATAATTGCAAAATTAAAAATTAAATATGTGATCTGTTGTGAAAGTAAAGATTATGGTAAAAATATACAGACAGAAATTGATAGAATATGGCAAATCCATTACACTATTTTGAGTAGTCAAGCTGAAATAATTATTCATTTCTTTTAACCACAACATGTGATAATTTTTAGTAATTTATAAAGTTTATTATGTTGTGTACTCTATGGAATTGTGGTTGATCGGTTATTTACATATGATATTGCTGTGGTGTTTTAATATTTATGAGCGTATATGTTGCCTTTCAAGAAAGGGCAATTCAAGGTCAAAATTTATGCAAATGATAACTAACGAATAGTAAAATAGGTATAGTTCTGTACGAGCGTTGCTTTTTTTCCACTAAATTTATAATTTTTTTAATCTAGTTTAGTCGACGAAGAAAAATAAATTTAGCCGTTAGTGTTCTTTTTTGATCATTTTCTTATCAGCTTTTTTTTAGGTATTTCATATATATATTTGAAAATTTCTTCCTAAAAATATTTAAATTATTTTAAACTGCTCATATATGTATGTATGTGTGTGATTCAAAAGATCGTTACAAACATAAAAGTTTTATGATAAACACCCATCAACAGTGTAATTTTTAAGTATTTCTATATCGCTTATAAACTACATCTAAAAACGTTTAAAAAAAGTTACTGAAAATTTTTGCATAATTTTAAAAGGTTTTTGTATGTTTCCGGTACGTGTTTAAAGATTAACTGTTTGTGTTTACCGTGTATTTATTACTTGTTTTTATCGGATTTTGGTTATAAAGTGGCATTTAATAGAATCCGTCAACCAGAAAATTTACAAAATTAATATAAGTTTAATAATTAACATAATTAAGGTGACACGCTTACTTTAGCGCCCACCTCCCATTAAACGCTTTCTCCAAAATTAATATAATTTCTCTGTTTACAAAGACTTTGGAAGAATAAAATACTCTTTATTGAAATATCTAAGGTAAACTTATTAGCGAAAACTGCTTTACACACCTATCTCAATGCCGATTTCTTCCATAACTTACTGTTTAAATTTCAATTTAAAAGCTCATAAAACCGACAGAATTAGATACAAGATGATGCAAGTTGGCATATGTACATTTCTCGACGATATATTTACAATTAATTAAGGTGGCACGCTCACCATCCGTTAAACGTCTTATCTGTAAATCATGTTATTCCGATATGGCCAAAAAATTTAATCTGTAATTGATTATCTTAGATGAATTTTAATATTTGTTATATAATTTGAAAAATAGTGGTGCCGGGCCTACACAAATTAAATGGCCCGCTGTTCAATTTTTCGACCAGTAAAAGTGGTCTTTTTCCAAAAAAATATTTATGTATGAAAAAGGTCAAATCTCATGTAAATTTGGATATTAGTGTTAAGTGTCATCTCTTTGCAAATAAAAAAATGTATCTCCTTATGACCCACCCTTCCCCCCACCATGCTAGGGGTAAATTTCCGTAACACATATTTTAAGGCACTTTTTTAATTAATTTTTAAAAATATTAAACAAAATAAAATAAAATTTAATTTAAAAATAATGATGCGGAATTATTGCCATTATATGTAGATATTTTATAAACTATAAATCAAACGTGTTACATTCATATTTTGGACTACATTTGTGTATAAGATTGACTGTTAAAAATTTCGAACGCTGGCGCTTACTTACTTGACTGACAAGTATGAGTACACGTAAAAAGGTTTTGTTGAAATTGAAACCGAAAGCAATGAAATAGAAGACTGTGGCTATCCTGAATTTGTACAACATTCCCCTCTCCAAAGTCGCGAGGGTACGCATCAAGTGTATAAGTATGAGTTTAAACCTAAAGCTAGTTTTCCATAACCTAAGAAGAAAAAGAATGCACAATATATAATGGTTTTTTTAATACTTAAGACAGAGACTATAAACAAATACATGACGAACTTTCCAGACAGACGAGTAGGTTTCAGACTGTCTTAGGCTTTAACCGCTCCCCGATAATCTAGCTATACAAGATACATTTTGTAGAAAGCTCACCACGCTCTGCTAGAGAAATGTTAATAGAAACACGGTTCGCGTGACGTCATTTATGTTTTAAGCTCACAAAATTTCAATATAAAATTTTAATTTGCCAACATGGATATTTGTTCCTACTTATAGTTATTTTACTTTTCAATAACGCCAATAGTTTTCTATTTAATACTGATTTCTTTAGTACTTCACAGTAAGCCCTGTGGTGTTTTTAATTTTTATTTTTATTATTTACTTTTCACAACGACATTTTTACATTATTAAACCACTTAAAAGTTTTTTTCCCCCGTTGCAAGTATGATTTTCTTTGCCGATGTCAATTGTTTTTAAGTCGTTTTGCTTTTTGTTTTTAATAAAAATGAAAGAACACAGTTTCCTTATAAATTCTAAATGACTTTTACACACATTTTCAATGTTTCTTTTTATATCCTTCACCTGTGGTGCCAAGGGTATGTATAAAATTGTCAATCCATTTGTAATTTCTACAATACTTACATATATCCGTCATTAATTGGCAAAGTTATGAGCAAGAATAATATGAAAATTTTCATAATTTTTTATAAATAAGTCAAGTCGCAATCACACAAAAATTAAAAACCGTAGTCTTAAAAAATCTGTTTGAAACTACTGAGTGCTTCAGTATTTTTCCTAAAATTTGAAAACTTAAATCAATTTTTTCGTTTCTAGACAACTGAGAAAAATTAAATCAATTTAGTGGAAGGTCTCAACTAAAGAAGTAATCCATACGTTAGTAAAGGATATTACCAGATTCAGCACGGCCGAATGTATCACTCTTTTTACGTTATAGGTAGGTTGTAGGTAAGATAGCAAATAAGGAGTGTGTATATTGAAACTCCAAAGTATACTTTTATTTCACTATCGTTGTTGTGTAGATATTTTTATCTTCTATACTCTTCAGACAAGTGGTAGTAGTGTTTTGAATTTAAGTGCTCCCTAAGTACTTGTAATCCAATTGAATTTTTTTAAGATTAGAATTTGTAGAGGTAAAGTGACGTAAACCAAAATATTTAAGGTTATAAGAATTTTCCTTATTTACAAAGTCCAGCCACATAATACTGGTTCATAAAAAATAATGAAAATTTTACTGAATTGTTTTCGGACACAATTTTTTTTTAATTAATCATGGTCTGAAAATGAAATTTAAACCAAAACAATAAGTTCCGCATGTAACATAAATTATAAATTGTTTTTATAATGTTTCAAAATGAAATGATGTTCATAACAGCTGAAACCAGAGTGTGGAAACAATGAAATTGATTTACAAAAAATTTTTGTTAAAATCTTACGAATTTTATAAACCTCTTGTACATAAGAAAAATCAAAAGAAGTACATTTTCATTGACAAACAGAGGAATCGAATTAAATATATTTTAAATTATTGTGAGCGCAAATAAAACAACTACGAGAAACCCAAAAGCAGAAACGCTTTTTTTTTTTAAATTAATTTTATTTGTGTTGCTTTTGTAATCCAAATAAGCATTAGTAAAAGCAAAGAACCCCTAAAAGCTGCCTTCTAGTTTTACTTGAACAGAAAACTTTTAGTTTCTAACTGTAGTGAGAAAATCAAACATTTGAGTTTCCTTGCAATTGTTTTGTGCTCATAAGAAATATTAAAACAAAGTAACAAGGAGGTAAAGAACTTAAAAGTTGCCAACATTTTTCTAACTGGCAGCCATTTTGTCAGCCGTCAAGTGATTTCTGTTTAGTTTGGTGACTGACTGTTTGATATGCCTTATGGGCTGGTCCGTATTTCCTTAAAATAGATGGTGGTCAGAACGTTACAATTAATGGCGAACGCTAAAATGCCATGATTACTGACTTATTCCATTGTCAATTGAATAACCATGATGTGCAAGAGCTGTGGTTTAAACAAGACAGCGAAACCTATCAAACAGCTTGTGCCACAGGAAGACCTTGGTGAGTCGTAAATCAACTCTGGTCTAGTCAAGAGCTCATGGGATATTGCCGTTATGGTTTACGACTAATCAACCCTTTCCTTTTTTTTCTTGGTTTGGAGAGTATTACATCCCACTCTCTCGTATTTAATTGTTTGACTTCGAGTAACTGTGCTGTGGTACAGTTTTACAAAACTCAGGCGCTTTACTTTAAATTGGATTTAATGGAGTAGCACGAACTAACTTCATTTGCTTGTAACGGAAGGAGTTCCATAAAACTCATTGTAGTTATTTTGCAGATGTTTACGATTTCTTATTCAGTGGTGTCTTTCCGTGCCTGCATAAGTGTTTTATAACTGGAGGAGAACCACTGAGCTCCGTTTAATTTATTGTTTAAGAGTCTGTTTTCAGCGTTACAGAGATACAAATCGACCTATGAAGACGGAACTGACTTGGGATACCTTGTCATTTTGGTAACCTCCCTCTGACAATGAATTTTAGAATTAAAGAATATATAAGTGTATTTAATTTTCAACAAACAGTTATTACAAAAAAAAAAAAAAACAATAATATTTTGTTTTCACTTAAGTCAGTCTTTGTAGCGCATATAATTATCGTTAGAATCAACTATAACATTTTTTTAGCGAACTGTAATGACAATTTGTAATTGTTCTGTTTCTTATTGTTGATTACTTATGAGGAATTGTTCCCAACAGTTATGTTGCAACACTCTTTCAATTCACCAAATGTTTTAAATTGAAACACCAACAAATTATACCCAAGATTCCTATAACAATGGTATGATGTTTTCTTTAAAACTAGTGGAATTTTCGTTTTAGTTGTAGTTTATTTTAGGCTTATTCCATACTCACACGCTTATACCTTTAAGGTATATATTTATGAATATTAAAAATTCAATATGTAACCAATACTGAAACAAAACGCTTATATTGAACAGAAAATATGTATAAATAGTTATTGCTAACATTTATACGTTAAATTTTATGTGATGCTATAAAGGGAGTGCCAAGGAATAAAGTAATACAACTGTCTGTATAAAGAAAAGGAAAAGGAAAAACTTTGGAGTGTTAATAAATACCATATGAAAAGTCAATCTTAAAAAAATTCAAAAATACCAACAAACGAAATATAAATGAAAACGAAAAGAAAATAAATAATTCAACTGAATTAGCAAGCCACTGAGTAATTTAATTTTATAAAGTAGTATTTATTATCTATACTTTAAGTTAAAAAAAATTACATGTGTACGTAACTTATTCCATGAAAATTACTATATTAGATGGTCTAAAAAAATATTCATAAACGTTGTCCATCCATCTGTCCTTCTAAACTCAAGTGACTCAAAATTTATAGGATGTCTTTCAATGACTGGATTTAAATATGAACAACCTTTTATTACAAAATAATATCTCATATCAAAATAAAACAAATAGTAAAATTACAGTATTTTAATGATTTAAATGATAATGTGTAATTAGACTTCAAACATAATAAATGTTTTTTTTTAACAAAAATAATTATTTTAGCCTTTTGCAAATGACATCAACCTTTTTGTAGCTCATTTTTAATAAAAAAAAATTTAAAGTGTATCCTTATACAGCTGTTGTCAGATGTTTGGCGTTTGATGAGACGTGCAGTGGATCACTAATTTTAAGCAACTCTAACTAAGGAACATTAAAAACACTGTTTTTCAAAATTTTTGTTTAACAAAAGGGTTAAAGACTGATTAATGAATTGTGCAATATAAGAAAAACATGTTATAAGCCTTAAAATATAACAAAGCACTAACGGCTTTTTTAAGTCCACATAGCTGTACCATGCGGGCAAAGAGTCATTATGTGGTTTAAGAATTAAACAACTTTCTCGTTATGAATATTATTTAAATAAATGAGATAAAACTAAGTAAAAATGTAGAGACGATCTACTAAAAATTAACTAGTGTATAGTCGCCACATGGCCGCATAAGAACTGCGCAATCAATAGTTCTAATGTCACTAGCGGATAAGCACATGTTACATGCCTAAAGCAAAGAACATTGTCTGTGATATTACTGCTCAGTAGTACTGGTTACAGAGACAATAGTAAATTAGTTCATTTTCTCTATAGACACAGGGTATTTGCTTAAATAGTGTAAAGCATTTCCATTTAGTTAATTTTATAATAAGGGTGATATGATTTCTTAAAAAAACCCACTTATACTATGTTCACACAGGTGCCTAAATTGTCAATTTATAATATTATCGCAATAAAAGGCCTTATTGAGCTCAGTTTACCATACTAAAAATTATTTTTAAATTGAGCAATATATACTTAATTGTTTCACTTATTGTCTAAAACTTGAAATACAACACTTGAGAAGTATGTTCAGTGAGAAGAAAATTCTATAGGTGGCATTTATAATGTCAAACAAATAAATATACAAAAAATAAAAATTAAGAAAATGAAAAATTTTTGAAGAAAATTTTAAAAAAATGTTTGAATAAATTCAAATACATACATATAAGTATATATGTATATGTATAAATATAATTGTAAATATATTTTATCAACAGGAAAAGCACTGAAAAGAAGGAATTATTTGATTTGGTATAAATACATCGTATTTTACAGCTATCAAATGCTAATGGAGTAAGATAAATTGAGTATGTCTGAACATTTATTTTAATTGCTCAATCAACACTAAATTGAAACAAATAAAAATATCTGTCTGAACAGGGTATTATTGTTAATGAAATTCTAAAGTTTTTATTTAATGTCAAGTACAATCGATACAATTCAATTCTAAATAAAATGCCATTCAAGTGGCCTCCACAACTTTTTCTGCAGGAACGAATTCGATGAAGCCAATTTTTAAGCACTAAATCAAGTCGTACGTCATGAATGGCACGTTCAACTTTTACTTGTAAAGTTTGAAAAGTGTCTGGTTTATTTCGAAAAACCAATGACTTCAAATAACCCCACAAGAAAAAGTGTATGGATGTTAAATCATAACTTCTTGTAGGCCATTTTATATCAGAATTTCTTGAAACAATCGAATCTCCAAACTTTTCTCAAAATAATTCAATTGTTGCATTTGCTGTGTGGCACGTAGCCCCATCTTGTTAGAATCAAATATTGCCAAGATCAACTTCTTCCGAATTCGGCCATAAAAAGTTGGTTATCATCGATCTAAACCGTACTCCATTGACAGTAACGATGTTACCAGATTGATGATTCCACTAGACCAAAAACCAAACCCGACTGTCAATTTAGGTGAATGTAATGCTAAGTTTATATGGTCATATTTTATATATTTTTTACTTTTTTATTTTAACGGCCATCTATTGCTAATATTGATTTATGCAACAAATTAGAAGTTTTTGTTTTTACCCAAGTAGTCACTATTTTTATACCCTTCACACAGTGAAAAAGGGTATATATAGGTTTGTCATTCCGTGTGAAATTTCTACAATTTTCATTTCCGACCCCATAAAGTATATATTTTCTGAAAGCTTATGAATAGGGAAGTCGATTAAGCTCTGTCAGTCTGTCAGTCTGTCCGTGTATATGTTGAAATCACCTTTTTGAAGCCCCCCGACATAGGTTGGACCCGGGTAAGGTATTAAAATATCAGAAATATTCGGGAGTAGATCGGTATTGAAAATCAAAAACATCGGTACATAAACAACTGAGATATGAGCAAAAACCCACGACCACCTCGATTTCTTTTCACAAAAACAACATTACAACAACAACATACATACATACAAACGTGTATACTGGTTAGAGAAAACGTGGCATCGAATACCAGCTGAGCCAAACAAATTTTTTTTTTTATTATTTGAAAAATTTTTTTTTTAATTTTTTTTTTATTTTGTTTTTTTATTTTTTATTTAATATATTATTTATATTTTTATTATTATTTTTTTTTTAATTTTTTTTTTCAATTTTTTTTTTTATTTTTGTTTATACATAATAATTTTTTTTTTAACTTTTTTTTAAATTTTTTTTTTAATTTTTAAAAATTTTTTTTTTTTGTTTTTTTAACATACATACGTGAATTTATAATTTTACAATGGGACGTTTTTATATATGTATGTTTTTTTATGTATGTACGTATTTCATATGGGATGAATGGTGACACAAACCACTGTTATTGCATGACTACACGTTGTGAAGGGTATATAAGATTCGGCACGGCCGAATATAGCGCTCTTACTTGTTTTTTTTTTTTTTTTTTTGATACTGAGTCACCTCACTGCAAAAATTCATTATTCATTATCATTATTTCAAGTTCTGTGGTACCGCTTTTTTTTTTAATTTATTTTTGTTAAATTTAAGATTTTTGAAGAGGCTGCCACATACATCTTGTCATAAAACTAGGTACTTTCACTAAAACTCGAAGATATCAATGGATTTTCATGCAATAAGATTCGTTTTATTAGAAATAATATGCAGCTTTAATATCAAGTACAAAAACTGGTAATTATTTTTTTTTTTTGATAATTTTTTTTTATTTTAAAAATTTTATTATTAAACCAAGAAAAACAATAACTTTTGTTTCGAGTTGTTCCCCAATAACTCCATAACTGATAGCTAAATCAGAAAACAACACAGCTTAAAGACTTAAGCTGGCGTAATTTTAAGTTTTTTGATGGATGGCTAATCAAAATCGAGAACGTCATTCCAAAATAACAACAAGATGCATGAAGCAACCTCTTCAGAAATCTCAAATTTTACAAAGAAATTTTTTAATAAATCCTTAGAATTTGAAATTATAATGACTTTTGCAGCCAGGTAGATGATTTTAATGTTAAAAAAAATAGTAATTAGTTTTGGGAATTTTTGCTTGTTTCGTAGTGTAATTCTAATTTTTAGAAAATTAAGTGAACAGACGAATAACAAGAAACGAGATTATGATTATGATTGATCATGACATATCGCATCACCCTAACAAAACCTTGCAATTTTAGCATGTTCTTAAGATCGTTATTCATAAAAACACATGAATCAATGATTCCGCCGACACATAATGCGAACCAAATAGTGAGTTTTTTTTTAACTGCACTGAAAATAAATTAATAAAAAGAAAAGTAAAATTTTTATAAAAAAAAAACAAATTATTTTTCACATAAAATTAACTGTTACCGCCACTGCCTAACCACTATTGTGAAGAGTACTTATTTTGGCAACTGTTATACATTTTTATTAATCCCCTTTTACATACATACATTTAACTATTTCCATTTCAATCCAAGAAAACTTTGCAGATTCCACGCGGAAAATAATGTGTAGAAATTTTCCAGTTAGTAGCCATCTTTTTCAATGTATTTTAGAAGTCTAATTGTGAACTAAACGTCTTTGAGTTAAGAAGCTAGCTTGGTTTCCAAACCATAAAAGTGTGTATTTTTCTTATTATGTAATATTTTGTAATGTCATAAAATTAACTGTCAATTTCTCGGAATTAAAACATACGTGTATAAACCAAATAAATGTTGATTTACTAAAGAATATATCACTACGTCTATACTCGGTGTTCACGATCTTTTGGAAGCATTAAGCTTGAGCAGCTTCACCCAACATTAACTATTAAGTTTAAAATTAACGAATAATAATTAATTTTTACTTATCTAGCCTTATCTACTTATCTATCTTTACTTATCAAGTTTTTGCGTTAACTACTTATGAGTCTTATGAATTTAATGGTTATATTCTCATTCTATGAACATACTTATTTAAAAATATTTATGTGCATCTTAATTATTGGTCATTAATTGTTAAATATATTGTTGGTTAGTGCTCTGTTCTGTTATAGTTTAAAACAAAATATCTGGAAAATGTTTAAATATTTATTAAAAAGTGTTTTAGTTTTCCTGTGGGGAAATATTTAATACTAAAATATATTTAATATCTTCTATATTAAAAGTCTATATTTATTACTATAGCGAAGATAAAACAAAGGGGTTAATAAGGTTATGAAGCCCAACATCTTCGCTATCTCTTATATGCTGTGTATATAAATTTGGTTACATATGTATATATGTGGCATTATACTAACGGTTTGTCCAACCAAAATGCACGATGCAATGTTAAAGTAACGACATTGAACCGTATAGCTCTAAATTATTCTTGGCTTTTTGACGTAAACATTTTCTTTTAAATATCTCCAAAGAAGGAGTCAAGCGGTGTCAAATCACATGACCGCTGTGGCCAATAATTATCGACACGACAGTACAGCCATTGAATTTCTGTAGTAAAAGAGCCATTGTTTCACTGGCTGTATGGCAAGTGGCACCATCGTTTTGCAACCCTATATCATGCAGGTGCATATCCTCAATATCTGTCCACAAGAAGTTAGTTATTATCTTGCGTATGCAAAGACAATTTGAAGAAACTTCTTGGCCAATCTCATTTTCAAACAAGTCCATCCCGATGACACCACCAGTTTATAAACTGCACCAAACAGTCACTCTTTGTGGACGAATTGGCTTTTTAACAACCAATCGTGGATTCTCATTTGCCCAAATGTAGCAGTTCCGCTTGTTAACAAATCCACTTCATCTTTTAAAAGGCAGCATTCACTTCTATTTGTTCCACCAAATATTTGGTGTAATGACGATACTTTAAATTCTCAGTAGACTTCAGCTCTTTAATCTATTGAAACTTGTTAGTGTGTAAATTCAATTCTTTATACAAAATTCGCATCAGTTATGTACCTAATATACTACATTGTTGGGCACGACAATAACTCGAGTTAGAAATTTTTCTATTTTAAAAATTTAAATAAAGCGATGGACATAAGAACAAGTCCTACAAAAGCTCTTAATGTGAAAATTTGTGACATGTGAACAAATTTTGGAAAGGAAATAGATTTTTTTATTTTTGGGGTCAAGACAGGAGTATATCTGCAGTCTGCATACAACTTTGTTACTTACCAACGCTGTGTTTCAACAGCTGCAAATGTAGATTAAAAAAATTACATCAAACTATCTGCTGAAATTTTAAATGCATCGATCCTATAAATAAATAACACATCGTCGTTCGCAAATTATTGTGTTCTATATGTATAGGTTTTATATGTCACATAGAACAAAATAATTTACGAACGACGACATGTATTTATTCTCTTATTTAGTAAGAAAATTTAACAAATACTTTAGTTTTAATATTTTCTTATTTATTTATTTATACTATTTTTTTACCATTGGATTACATTTTAAATATGTATGTATGTTAATTACTTTACTTATATTCTGTCAATTTTTCTATTTAAGTTTGTTATTTTGTTAAAAAAAAATACATTTAAAATTATTTTAATAAATTGTGTTTTTTAATAAATACTTATAAATAACTAATCCCAATATCCCGAAATACCGGGATCCCGAAAAATCCTAGGTTCCTGAAAAATCACGAGATTCCGGAATCTAAAATTTTAACATCCCGAGTCTAGGGATTCTCAAAATAAGCCTCGTTTGACACTCCTAGTACATACTGTGTTTTATCATAGTTTCTGCCACTAAAATCCTTTGTTACAATTTGCAGATACAATATACTTTTTACTATTATTTCGAAAACTATATACTTTTTTTTATATAAATTTTCTCAAGCTATTAGAAAAGTTTGAACACACTTTAAAACTTACTGAGATATAAGGACCAAAATACAACTGCTTCGATGTTGTACCAAAATTAACATACGCAAATCAATACTTGAAGCTTCTGGAGAGAGTCAATACGGGAGTAAAATCTATAATGGCGTCTTAAAAAAATGGAGCATATTTTTTTTTCTTATCTTAATCAATATGAGTGAAATCGCTTAGTAGAAAACAGTAACCTGTGCAACATTTCAAAATCAAAGATATTATATAATATTATAATAATATTATACTTGTGTGTATGATAGTGAAAGGTATTATCGTGTTCGGCACGACTCTTACTTGTTATTTCACGACATTGTAAAATGATACATACATGTATGTTTATAGGTTTGTCAGGATTTCTACGGAATCAAGTCACCATAAGGAATATATTTTCTGAAAGCTTATGAATAGGGAACTGGATTAAACATTATCCGTCTGTCATTTTGTCCATCTGTCCGTGTGTATGCTGAAACAACTTTTTGAAGCCACCCAGGACAATTTATAGACACGGTTGTTACTATTCGTAATTTTGGTATACCTCTGGAGATATTAATGAACAATTTACGACAAATTGGTCGGTTATCGGCAAAGTTACAGACAAAAAGTTTTTTAAAAATTATATATATTTTTTACTATATATAAAAATGTTTCAAACTCCAAAATAATTTTTGAAAACGCTTAAGAAACCAGATTATAAGCCATAATCTTAAAAATTATTTCTATGAAAAACTAACAAGTTGGTTTGAAGCCAACTGAGTTATAAATACCACTTCTTTGGTGTGGCGGTGGTAAAGTGTATTTTTAAAAACTTACTTTATTATGCAATGTTTATTGCAATAATGTTATCTTTTTGTTAAATTTTTTATTCAAGAACATATTTGATAAAATTTTTAAACTTGTAGATTTAAACTCAGCCTTGTACTTCAGAATCTGTATCAGCATGGTAACAAGACTTCTTGCAGTATACACACACACTTACATGCTGTAGATATTACAACAACATAAATTCTTATGTAGTGTAAGAAACTATTATACGACTCCCCAAGGAGGTACTTACATCTCTACTGTTTACACAACACATTTACGCCACACGAGTGAACATTTTCAACGTATGTTTTCTTTTTGTTACAACAACAAAACACAAGAACATTTAACTCGTTCGCCTTAAATGACTGTGTATCGTAAATGCAGCATTAGCTTGATGTTTACATTCCTTTCGGTTTGTTTTATTGTTTGTCTCTTGAAAAATAAAAATGAAGAACTAAAATATTGTTTCTAGTACAATATTACTCATTGATAGGATTCCTTATGTGTTCGATGATAATAATGTTGTGGTATTTTGTCAAGTGTTTGTTTATTGTAAAACGAAATAATGAAAATGATAAGTTTGTCGAAATTTCACAGAAATTGTTGTATGTGTGTGCAGCTGTGCAGCAAAATAATAATAAAAAAAAAATTTATATTGAGGAAAAATCTATGAAATTACTCAAAGATGACTTGTTATAAACTGTAGTGACAAGAAGGTGGTATGCGAGGTTCTTATTTCTGTCAATGGATTTATATTTATGTTTTATGAGACGTTAAATGACAGCCACAGAAAAGTAGCTGTGAAATTTAATGTTTAATATAAAACAGGATACTGTAGCGTTTATTCGAGGGTGTTTTTGTAAAGTATTGGTATGTACGATTAAAAATTTTGCGATGAGTGATAAAGATTTTATTATGACGATAACACATGTTGAGAACTGAAATAAAGTTATTTAAAACTTTTTTAATTAAAAGTTTCAATATAAATTTAATATACGTTTGGCAACGATATTGCAATATTAAATATTTCCGAAAATATAACTTTACTTTAGGAATATTTTGATATTATTTTTTAATGCTTTATTAACGATGAAATGCAGTAAATTCTTTTCAAAATTTGTTTTCTCTGATTACAATGAATAAAAATAAATTCACATAATACAAAATCTTTTTATTACCCCATTTACTAAAATCGTTTTATAAGTTTTATTTCCAGTATATGTTCGAGTAAAATATGAAAACATCGATTTAGGAAACTTAAATATCCAAACTTTTTTTAGTAAAAAAAAAAGAATTTATCGAACAACTTGGCAGTAGTATTTGAAGAATATTTCGAGCATATGGCTACCGCAGCTGTTCTTGAAGAAATGAATTCTGGTTGTAAAATTTGTGTTAATTTTAAGAGTATTACTGGCCGTATATTACGAATAACACAAACAATGTTGTCATCCAAGTCTTCATATATTGCAGATTTATCACCATACCGTACCAGTGAATGCACTGAAGATAATAGCAGCAATAGACCTATTGTGGTTTTATGAACATCAGCATCGCAATTGATTGCCATAATCTAACGGTTGATTTACCCTGGGTCCGTGAAGCCCAGCAACAGCCCCTATGATTATGTTGCCCCATTCATTATGTCTAAGATGGCAATCTTACCTATATTAATGCTTAGCTAATGTAATTGCTACGAGGCAATGTAATAAATCAGCAACAGAATCGTATATGCGGTCCGAAAAAGCCGAATAATGCATCAAGTAACAAGGCACATCTGTCACTAAACCATCATTCTCTATTTTTTTTTAGGCGGCAATAACACCCCAGAAACATTAGTGATTGCCCAAAGTCTGACCAAAGTCACGTGCATACCGAAAATATTTCACCAATAACAAGTCTAGAACAAGTTCTTTTGGCTAACTAATTCCCACGGTACCAGACAAGTCACTTATGAGCTTCGAAAATTTACTCCAACATTGCTAATGGCTTCAAGAAGACAGAGGTGTTGGTGTCACCTTTCTTCCCTTAACTGATAATACAATTTTTCCAGACACAACCTAAGGAAACATGCCCCCGGGAGAACACAACAATTGATATGTCGATTTCTTTAAATTCTTTTTTTTTTATGGTGGCTAATTTTATTAATAGTTTCATCCGAACTCTTAACTTTGTCATTAAAAAAACAGGATTTTAGAGGGATTTTTATTTTTAAAGACACAAAACAACTGTTTAAAAATAACTTTTTTGATATCACTTGTAGCCGTTGCAGACCTTAAGTTTTATTCGAAGTAAAATAAATATTGATCGGAATTTGGTGTTCAAATATTTTTTTATTAAGAATTATTTCCAAAGTCAGTATACATTCACTGTGTTGGAAAAAAACCCTTCTTGTAATGTTAAACTTTAGTTTAGGAACTACTAACATGACAGTATTTCACTTAATAATAAAATATTCTTGTCGCGTAAAACATTGAAATAGCGTAACGAATATGTGGCTAATCCTTAAGTGTGAGAAAGTATCTTGTATATATGTATGTATGTAAGTGTCTTATTATTTTAACAATATGTCGGTGTGTGCGTAAACCCTGCATTTAATACGAATTGTCTATACAAGGTATGTAAAACATATTTTATAAATTATAAAAACAAGCCGTAAGTTAACGCAAATATGTAAAGACTATATCATCTAGCTTAGCATTACATCGCAGAAGTCTTGGGACTACTCTAAATAACTACCCTATAAACAACCAAGAAACTTTGCAATCTTTAAAAGGCCAACACATTTCTCTTAACTATAAACTCTTGTTAAAAATTACTACAGAGAACCATGTTGTAAATTGTCCACTAACCATTATTGTTTGCCGGGAATGCTTGTGAAAATAAGACCATACAAGTGTGTGAGTGTATTTAACCATCAAATCGTATGTATCATTAAATATCTATTTATATACAGTATATCTTCCGCCTACCATGCGTGACAGTGGTATATAAAGACTTTTCATTCCGTTAGCAATTTCTAAAATTTTTGTTTACAATTAAGCGAAGTCAGTGTGTAGCTTTAGTATATCAAATACATTAATTTTCGTATTGAAATTAAAAATATGAGTGAAATATAAACCCAAAAAGAAACAATTTTTTTAAATAAACTTTTAACACAAATTTAAAACTAATTGAATATAATTAATTATTTGTAAACTTATTCGATACATGTATGCAAAAAAGGCATAAAGGCTTTTGCTAGATATTATGGTATACATATCTACTTGTTAATGAAGAGTATTCGTAATCTGCCGCAGGTGAGAGTAAATAGTACTAACACTATTCATTTTATCATTTTTGAACAACAATAACTGTGTTGTATTTTACTATAGTTTAAGTTTTTTATTTGTATTTTTTTTTCTACTTCTCTCTGCGACAATTTCTATAAAATGTTTGATATTAAAAAAATATGCGGTAACAATCGAAAATTGTAACGAGGGTAGTAGTGAATACACACATAATGCTTATCTTATACAGATAGAAACTCACACAAACTTCAATATATTTTGGTACGTTTTATTATACAAATATTTGCTAAAGCACAAGTAAGAAAATAACAAAGGCCTTATGAAAGGTCTTAAAAGATATTGCCTAATATAGGGTGTTCAAAATATTAGGCGAATCTTCCCATCCACTTTTTTCTTTTTGTATTGACATGTAAAAAGTTGTCCAAAGCATTTAAATTGCAAAAAAAACCAAATCTTTCCATAAATTTTTAGACACAAGTACATTAAGCATAACGTAATACACCTGGCAGAAACCTCCATGAATAAAATTTCATTAATTCTTCTTTCAAAAACGAAAGTTTTTGTGAGCTTGTTGGCAAGGACCTGTGATATTAAAAATCTAAATAGAGCAGAGTTAAAATGATCACACAAACGAAAGAATTAATGACCAGTAAATGTATCACGCAGTAACATATTTTTATTAAAGGATAATCTGATCTAATTTAATCTAAAAGTTGATTTCAACACTCGGGCAGACAGAGAGACAGATATTAGTCAATCGACTCCCCTAGTAGTAAGCTTTATGTAAGTACATACTTCAAGGTTGGAAATGGATTTCGTAGAAATTTCACACAGAATTACACTTACAGGTGAAGGATATAGCTAACAACTTCGTTAGTTTACAAGCGTCCTCAACATAATAATTATAGCCGAAAAACATAGAATCCGTCATCTCTCTAAAGTCGCCATTTTCAATTAACAGTTATGTTGAAATTCGGTACGTCACCATTAGCACAAAGTACTCAAGTTGTGCAACTTTTGACGTACGTTTGCCATAAGTCAAAATGGTATTAAGTCAAAAAAGTACAGATTGAGTTTTATAAAATATTGTTCGTGTTAACTCACTTTTCACTCACCTTTCTCATTGAGTCAAATGTTCTGAAACAAATCTTTGGCGACCTTTATTTCTAAACATTAATAGGCCAGTAGCATTATTTCAAAGCAGTTCTTTTTCTTTTGTTTAACATTTTTTTTGCAGATATTTTTACGATGTGCGTATGTGACTTGATTTTAAAGCTATGTACGTTTTAACAACCTCTGAAAAAAAAAACAAAAAACAATAACAAAATATTAGCACAAAATATTGGGACTATAAATAGCAATTGCTAAGCTGTTTGTCGAAATTATTATGTTTTCATAGTGGTAAATATTACTGTTTTTATTTGGTTATAAAAATGAATTTCCCGTATCCTTGCAATCAAGTTTATGTCATGTACGAAAACTATTACATTCATATTATAACATTCGCCATATTGATAAGGGCTCAAATGACTTTGTTATTCCGATTGTACTATTTTCAATGTGCACATGGTGGTAAACCGTGAAGAGAAGTAGTTTTAACGAAGTCATTTCAAACATAAAACTGTGTCTGTGTATGTAATTTTTTGTATGTATGTATGCTTATAGCGCAACAAATGGTGCTGTGCTTCCGGGATCGATAATAATTGTTTGCATTTCTTAAGGAATAAAACGCGGCCGTAACTAGACCATTCTGTGGGGTGCACTAAATTGTTTTTGATTTTTTTGTTTTGATGTTTTTGAAGAATTTAAAAAAATATTTATTTACATTTGATTTAGGTATAAACTAAACTCAGTTTAAAATATTGATAAGAAAAAAATGTTTAAGGGTTTTTCACCCTCTAAAAAAACTTGAAAAAATTGAAATATTTAGAACTTAAAGTTTTGGTAAAATAATTCTTCATATTTTTAAGTATTGCCATGCCCGATGATTGAATAAAAAAAACGCAGCATTATTAAATCTCTTAAAAATGTAAACTTTCCTTTTACTGAAAGTTTTCTAAAATTGGTTTTCAATAATTCGTAAGCGTTGCTTTCAAATTTAAAGATATAGTTTCTTATAGCACCACAATCAAGTCAATGTTCGTCTTGCTTGACAAATTATTATTACAATTTTTAGAGCTTTTCAATAAATTCCATCTGATAAGTTTATTAAGTACATATGCTAAGAATATAAAACAACAAATATACTGCAGTAAGGATAAGAGGATAATAACAGTAAAATCAAAAAGAACAAGTAATAATTTTTTGATTGAATAGTTAAAGTCTATATATTGAGAAGATACTCTTTAAACGAAGTCTAATTTTTAATCTATTTTAATTTAAATTTATTTGAATTAAAGACTTTAACAATATTTCTATGTAGTTCTTACCCTTTTATTAATATTTAAATTATTAATATAAATTGCTTTAAAAGTTAGGTGCATAAATATTTCTAATGCACAAAGTATATCTTGTATTATAAGCTTTATCAAAATATTAGGAGGACAGTTAAAAATTCAACAAAATGGTTCTTTGTTAATGTTATTGGAATAGAGGAAAGCTAAAGAAACACGCCCACTTTATAAACGCTTTATCTCAAACTCATATGATTTCCCTATGAACAAATAATTCGGAAGAAAAAAGGACTCTATATTGAAATATCTGACTTGATTTTATCAGCAAAAATTTCTTTGACACGCCTACTTCAATGCTTACTTCTCACATTATTTACTTTTAAAATTCATAAAAGCGACAGAATTATATGTACTACATGTTGAAATTTTGCAGATATAGCATTCTGGCTAATGTTATTATAGTGCTAGAATATAGACGTGAGGAGATATTCTATAGCGATTTTTGTTAATAACAAAATAATAGATTTTGTGCTACAAAAGTACTACATCAAATTGGTGGTGGGTATCAAAAATTCTGCACAGCCCAATATAGTCCTCCTACTTGTTTTCCTACCCCATCAATATAAATATCAAATTAACGGGTTTGACTTATATAATACTGTTAACTGTATAAAAATTCAAAGTCAAAGATGTTGTCGCAAGCAGTAAATCAATATAGCCTATAGCATTAAAAATTTATCTTTCGCTATGAGCCTCATCGTAATTTTACCAATTTACACGACGAATATAGTTTGGAAAATATTGTCACTTAACTGACCGCCACACATTGTGTTGAAAGATACCAAAAGACGATCTTAATTCCTGGAAGCTGTAATGTGTTAATTGAATTGAATGAATTTTTTTTTTGCTTTATTTTTAAAAAAATTTTAATTTTTTTTTAAACCATTAAGGAACTATTTTACATTTGTTTAAAAAATTACTTTTTTAAAATTTTCTACTGTAGTTTACAAACCAATTAAAATATGTATATAAAACAAAATGAAGATTAAAGACAACCTAATGTGTTGTTAGAAAATAATAAAAAAAAATCGTATGAAGCTTTTTAATTAATTCCAAATCGATCTTTGCTATTTCTGCAGAAAGTTTCGCATTCTTAAAAAAACGCCTGGCTGTGTTGCCGTCATCCGAATTGCCAAAGCCAGGTTTAGGCTGATCAATTATAATGTCAGTATTTTTTCAAATGAGCACTCAAAAAAATTAATTAGTAAAATAACTAAAATATCTTAGAAAATTTTTAAGAGTTGTAAAGAATACAGCCAATCGTATATATTAAAAAAAAAGTTGTTTGAAAGTAAAATCATATTTCATTAACAATTTTTTTTTTTTTTGACTAATACACTCAAAATAATAAGTTTGTCAACTTAGCTGAAAAATTTTTTACGATAGCAAACTTATATGCTAAGATCAACGATCAAAATTTAACAGAAAATATCTGTAAAATTACAGATAATATTTAGTAAATTTGTTTATCTGGATAACAAAAAATGTGTAATCTGCAAAAAATCTGTTAAATAATTGTCGAATTCGATTGAATTTTACAGATTTTTCGACAGATTTGTTATTTGAAGTGTACTTAGCAAATTATCTAGTAAATATTTGCAAGTATTTGTAGATTCCAAATAAGCTAAGTTTTTATAAATTTTTTATTAACTTTTTTTTTGAGTATATGAACTCACTCGTCCACCATTACTATTAAAAACACAAAAACAAATAAAAAAACGAAAATAATTAATAAAAGAAAAACAGAAAACACAAATATTCGTATTATGATTATTTTCGGCCACTTGATTTGTTTTTAAATCTAAATTATTTTAAAAACGGCAGTGAATGCGCGATGTTTTTTTCTTGAATATGAAAGCTGAAACTTTGAACAATTTTATTACAAAATATAAAGACAAACAATTCTTAACATTTTTAGTGGCATTCCATTAAACATGAAAAATAAACTATTTTTAGACCTTTTAAAAAAAATAATAAAAATAGTTTTACACAAACAATTTAAAAATATTTTTTTTTTCTACACACTTAAATACCAGAGGTTGATGGTTCCATTCTAAAATACTCAATTTTAATAGTTTAAGCGATCAATATGTTCGGTATTGTGATTAAAATATTGTTTAATAATTTGAGGCAAATCTATTATTCAGTCATGTTGATAGTAACTATGAACTAATCAACGGCTTGTTGTTTTAGAGGGTAAACTTTTGACGTTAAAGTGTGGACGATATGGTCTTCACATTAAAATAATTGATCGCTGATTCAAATAAATAACTTCTGTTATTTTAAACCTTTGTGCACTCTCTCTCTCTCTCTCCATTATTATTATCCAGGTATAATTTTTAAAATCTAAAAAAAAATTTTATATAAACGAAAAAGTTGTTTAATTGTTAAAACCTATGGTCCACCTTGTACACCAGATATTGTCATTTGTTAGTGTATATGTATGTTTGTTATCATTTTTATTTAAATTTTTATTTTCTATAACATTTGTACTACTCTTAATAGCATCTCGACTCCTTGCCTGCAAAAATTTCTAGGTGTATTTACAACAATAATTTTGGTTGCCCTGTCATTAAAGTCAATCATTATCTTTGAACTTTATGGCTAAAGTTTTATGCTTTAAAAACAACTTATCACTACACAGTATACCCAATAGAAAACTGACTTAAATATACAAATCTTACATCACCACAAACATACAAGAAAACAGCCATGATGTGCAATTTCCCACCTGGTTTATTAAACAATAAATTAAGAAAAACAACTCTGTTACGTTTCAGAGAAACTGAATTTGTGCAGAGAAGTGTAATTAACAAATTCCTTTCAGGTGAAACATGGCGTAAAGTTAATTAAAAAATTATAAAATGGCAACTGTTTGCAGTAGAGTAAAACGAAATAATAAACAGAAACAAGAAATTAAAATATAAATAATAAGAAAAATAATAGTGCTTGTATACACACTTATTTATAAGTCTGTTTATTGTAACGTTTAAATTGTCACAAGAATGAATAAGTAAGTCAGTATATTTATCCTGCGGAAAAAGTGTGTCAATTGTTTTAAAAGAATTTATTAAATAGTTTAATAGAAATATGACAACCTCGTCATAATATCAATATCAAACACAGGGTGTGTTATCTGGATCTTGTTACAGGGTATTAAACAACATGTCAATTGACGACCTTTAATCATAACAGCAATTTAAAGTGATAAAACTACAAGCTCTGCCCACCACTAAGTCACGTAATTTTTGTAATAAACGTTATACAAAATATTTATTTCCATTTTTTTTAAGGTGAACAAAGTTTTGATACAAATTAACTTGAGGCTTTACATTTTATTATATAAATCTTTGGTTAGAAATAGTTTTGCAACTTTTAACCATCATTAAGTGATTTTTCAATTATTTCAGATTACAACGATTTTTTCAAGAAAATAAATTTTGATGTTTTCAAGAAAGTAAAGTTACAAATAGGTAAATACTGTTGCATTCTAATAAAACTTATACAAATTTTCAGGATTGTGGTAACATAAAAATTGAAAATACGGCTTATTTTTGTATATATGAAAACAAACCAATATAATGGAGATATCCAAATCTAGTTTACATATTCTAATTAATAAAGATTTTACCCAGTGCCTTTTTATTCTCTTTTTCCTTTTAATCACACTTGCCTCATTTTGGCTTTAAATTTCTGCTTTTTTTAATTCAATGGGTGAATCAATTGTTGCGCCTTTACGCTTCGATGACATTTTTAAAATGAAATTTCACTTTCCTGTGTAAACGCATAAGAAATTTACATAAAAGTGGTCTATTTCATAGAAATTTTTATTTATAATACGAATACAGAAATTTAATGAAATTACTTTCATGTGTGAATGCTGGGTTAATTATTCAAAAGCAATTTCCTGAAAAATAACAAAATTATACTGTAAGTAACCGTTTTTCTCAGCTGGTGTATAACCACCATTGCCAGAAGTTCTGTCTCACAAATTTATATTTTAGTGACCGATCAAATAAGAAGACCTAGTTTCGTAGACTAAATTCAAAATGTTTATTAATAAAACTTCGCGACTTTTACTCATACGCTATTTCGTAAAGCGAATACAACTTCGAAGTCTGATCGCATAGGCGTTGACGGAATTGTTGCTTTGAGCGCTGAGGTTTGCTCTTCAGGTAAAACGAACGCAAGAAGACCATCTTTGGTACTAGTCTGTGAGTTGGTTATCCACAGGATACTACTTTAAGCCAACTCACACTGCATGCTCAACCATACTAGCGCAGACTACTCCCACTTCGGGTCTCGTTTTGACACCATTCGCTCTCTAGTGATTTTATGTGGCTACCTGGAAACGAAAACGATTTCATATTGTCAGCAATTGTTATCATATAGTTTTTCATGATCATCTGCGATAGACTGAGGTCCTAAAAGGCATTCATGCTTCATGTGTTCTTTCATATTTAAAAAACAAGTAACAGTGCTATATTCGGCCATGCCGAATCTTATATACCCTTCACAACGTGTAGTCATGCACTAACAATTGTTTGTATCACCATTCATCTCATATCAAATACGTACATATGTATATACTGGTTAGACTAAATGTTGCATCGAATCCCAGCTGAGCCAAAAAAAAATTATTTTATATAATATATTATTTATATTTTGTTATTATTTTTTTTAAATTATTTTAAAATTTTTTTTTTTTTAATTTTTTTATTATTTTTTTTTTATTTTTAATATTTTTCTTCTTGTAATTTCTTCTTTTTTTCTATGGTTTTTACATATATTTATGTATGTATGTTGTTGTTGTAGTTGTGAAAAAGACGAGGTGGTCGTGGTTTTTTGCTCATATCTCAGAAAGTTATGGGGCGATTGTGCTGAATTTCAATAGCGATGCATTCCTGGATATTTCCAAGAGATTGATACCATATAGAGATCTGAGGAACATATAGTTGCTTCTAAAAGTTGATTTCAACCAACACACGGACAGACGGGCAGATGGACAGACGGACAGACGGATAGACGGATAGACGGTCAGGGCTTAATCGACTCCTCTATTCATAAGCTTTCAGAAAATATATACTTTATGGGGTCGGAAATGAAAATTGTAGAAATTACAATCGGAATGACAAAGCTATATATACCCTTGTTCACCACAGGGTGAAGGGTATAATAATAAATAAATACAAAATAATTTGTATTATGTATGATTATGTAGATTCTCATAGTAGTTATTTTTCGAAAAAAAAAAAGTTAGTTTCGAGTCTGTTAGAAAAGTGGGAAAAAACTAAATTTAAAAATTAAAGTTAAATTTTAATTCAGTGACGAAATATTATCTAGTTTTTAAAAAGGATGGCGATTGACTTACCCCATGCAATGGAACAATTTTGATTCAACATAAGAAATTTGGTCTGAAGTTCATATTAACCCTTTTCATGCATATATAAATATCGCGTTAAAAACTTTGCCACTTCCATACTCAAATGCAGAAGTTGAGCGTATTTTGAGTTGAATGAATTTGTTAATATCGAAGATAAGTAAACGAATGTCATTAAATAATGTTGTTGCATTTCTCCAAATTAAAAATGGGTTAAAAGTGGAAAATTTTTGTTGTATAACTAACCAACTTCCTGACAGAAGAAATTATCGCCTAAAATTTTTAAATTACTTTAATTGTTGATTTATTCCTCAATTTGAAAAATATTTTTAATTAATTTTAATTATTCATTTAATCGTTATAATATTTTTTCAAGAAACTTTGAAATTTCTATTAGTTAAAAACAACTGAAAAAACTGAAAAACTAAATTAATAATAAAACTATTTTTTGTCAAGAATTCATTTTAAAGTATCACTTTGAAAAAAGAGTTTAATTTTTAAAACAAAATTTTTCTATCAGCATATTAAAATTCTAGTAAATAAATAACACAGAAATCTTTAACTTTATTGCAGATGGGACTGAAGTCAACATTCCTTGCAGCCCGATGTATTCTGTTGGATTCTGTTACTTTATAGGATATGACGACGTTTGCTTATGCCACCAGTTCCTACATGTGTAATATTATATGTATTCTTGTGGTTTGTATTTTTAGTAAACTTATAATATGAAATGTAATTAAAACTGTTAAAAATAAATATATTTATAAAAAGAACCTCTATTTTCTTTCTGGGATCTTTTATTTAATACAGGTTCAATAATTTACAATAAATACTTTATTTAACTTAATCCCAAATTTCACTATTAGTGGTGATAAATCTAATTAAAATTATTTTTAAAAATTCTAAAAGTTTTAATACATTTTTTTAAACTCTTTTATTTGATCTTTTTCGCAATATATTTTCAATTAAAAATATTAATTTTCATTTTTCACAATATATTTTCAATTAAAAATATTAATTTTCATTTTATAGTACTAGTAATATTTTGGCGATTAAACCAAAATTAAATAAAATTTGAATTAATAATATTAATTTTGTAATTGAAACTCATATTTATTTTTTTCTATGAATAGTAATAATTTGAATTATGTGAGAAGTGGGCGTTAAAGAAGGCGTGTCAAAGAAGTTTAAGTTTATATAGAGTTCTTTATTCTTACAACATCTTTATCCAAATAGAAATTATATGAGTTTAAGAAAAAGCATTATATGGGAGATGGGCAAGTTAAACATCATTTGTTTCACCTATTCTTGCATTACGAACTATAACGCTCTTCCAAGAACATCAATTTATCCCGTTTTCATTACCAAACAAACATTTTGTATAAGAAGTATCCTGGCAAAATTTGAATACCCCAAACTTTTTCGGTTCAAGCTCTATCGTGCTTTCAATAGACGGACAGACGGACAAACACTTATAGACGGTCGTAAATTAATACCAGGGCTCAGAAAACATATATACTTTATAGGATCTAAACAGGAAATTTCGATGTGTTGCAAAAGATATTTCCCATGAAATATCTGAGATCTTATATATCCTATGATATTAAGGATTTAAACATTTACATGTATACATTCAATGATACGATACAAATTCATAGTACGTACATACATATCTACAAGAAAACTATAGTTTTTTCCTATTTTGTGAACATTTATGTTACTTTTTAAAAAAAAATTTATTACATTTAAAATTAAATGTATTTATGTATGAATGTATGTTGATCTCCAAAATTAACATGAATTTTGATGGGCTGCTAACGTTTCTGTTCTGCTTCTTTTAATCAGACTGTCAGTTCATACATCGTTCTCCAACTACATACAATATTGATATGCACGATTTTGATGACAAGAAATCAAATCAATGTCTGTTGTCATCGCACACGTACGTGCTCTATGGCGTACGTGTAATTGCGTATTTCACATTCTTTAAATTGAATATTTAACTAGTGTTGTTCTGTTTTATTTTTGTTCTTTTTTAGTTTTTCTCTCTTTTGTTTAAAAAAGAAATTAAATTTAAATATGATGAAATTTGTATAAAAGAAAAATCTGATTTAAGAAAATTTGTTAAAATACTAGAAAAACGTGACCTGTTAGGTGAAATTGAATTATAGCACGGGATCCATATAGCGACTAGATGTACTAATGTGTGTGTTTGCTTAAATAAATTATTCTATTTGGGTTTTTATGAAAATGACTGAAATTTCCTTATTATTATTAGTTGACATGTACATATGATATAATTAAACATTTAACAAAAAAATTAACATTTTATTGTCAATGCTCAAAGTTAAGTACAAAGTTGTTAATATGAGAACTTGTGTCAAATTTACACATTTGGTGTTTGGTTCTAAACTTAAACTATTATAAAAAACAGAACAGTTTTTCTATGAAAACATAAGAAAACACAAATTTAATCTTATTGTTAAAAATCTTTGAAGCCTTAAAACTATAAACACGCTGTATGTTCAACTATTAGTCCCTGGAATAATAATTTGAAACACGTGTGTATAGTCAACCTATGTGATATGTATATGTGTGTGTATATTTTACTTATTATTTTATTAAAAGTAAATACATATTCACTAATTCAATATCTTATATAATGTCATTATCAACATCCTTATTAATAATACAATTGAGCTATAAATTAGGGCACATGAACTTGATCGCATACACGCACATACACCTACACAAAATTTTAATTGTTTAATTGTTTGTGTGTGTGTGTGGAAAAAACAAAAAAAGAAACAATTAATTAAATTACATGTTACGTTCAAGTTTGTATTGAAATATTTTGAAATATATTTAACTTGGGAATTTAAAATAAATTTTACAAAATTGTTTGTTGTGTTTGTGGCTTATGTTGGTTGCCCCTGTGAGAAATATTGTTTTGCGAACCAACCACTCAACCGAGTTAAAAAAAAATTCAAGAATTTAAAATGTTCATGCGAAATTTGATATTAAAAATTATCAAAAATATTAAAAAGGAAGTTGGGATTGAAAACTGTTACCATCGCTGGTATTACAGGGGATGAAACAAAATTCCACTATATGATTGGAGCCGTAAAAGCTTATATTCTAAACCGAAATGCAGGAGGTGAAAAAAAAATTAAAATCTAAATTACTTTTTTGAAGAATATTTCAAATTATTTTGGGATTCTATCTTTTAAAAATTTTATTGAATTAAATGATTAAACGAGCAGAATATAATAGCATGCTAACCTTTTCGATCAACTTTCATACAAGACAAAAATTGTATAGGACAGATACACGACACCCACATGGTTAATCTAACTAACAGTGTGCTTTGATTCGAGTGTGTATGGCTTTGTATCAGGGATGGAAATTATGGTACAATTGTACTTTTTATGGTACATTTTTGACCTTATTGGTACCGTGGTACTACCGCGAGCTACTTGGTACAATTTAAAAATTCCAATGTCTCACTATACGGTAACAATAATTTTGTCCATGTTCTGTTTAATTTTGTTTACGTGTGTTTTATTTTGTACTGTAAGCTTCGCTGTTTTTGTTGCAATGCTGCTGTCAAAGCGAATTCATGTACCAGGTGGTGTCAAGTCTGCAACAAGAAAATCTGCCTAGTACACTTTTGCAAACTTCTTAGAAAAATCACCTGTTAATTTGGCATCATCTGGTACATGAATTCGACTTGGCTGTTGTTATATGTATTATATTTTACTTTTGATTCGTAAGCATGTAAGGTGGACTTTAACAATGAAGAACTAAAATGGTTCGATAAGTTTACTTGAGAGAGAGAAACAAATTCAATAGTACCTCTTCTGATGAAAATGTTTCCACACGAACAAACAAACTTTGAAGCAATAAATAATCAGTACAGAGCACTTGCAGATGTGATTAAACTTAGAGCATACAAAAATTCAAATATTTTCTATTTTTGGTCTAAAGTATCACAGATGAAAAATGAATCAAATGAGTTCATGTTCCCAGATATTTCAAGAATTATAAGAGGAATTCTGTCTATTTCACATTCCTCGGCCAACGTCGAACTAGTTTTTTCTTTTCAAACCCTAATTAAAACAAAAGGAAGAAATAGAATACACGTTTCAACTGTTTTAAATTTCATACAAACAAAAGATTTACTGAATTCAACAAATTCTTTTTGCTTTAATTTTAAAATAATAGAAATATTATTATCTAAAAGTAGTTAATAAATAAAATTTGTTAAATAACCGATCTCTACGTATGTAACTACGAATATAATATTTAATATTATTTATTGTATATTGGACTTTTATACAAATTTTTATTAGGTTTTTATATTTTTTTTTATTGTATACTTCTGAATTTTTATAAAAACATTTATGTTAAGTTTATGTTTTTATTAATAAATAGTAAAAAAATGGTACCGTTATGGCCTAAAAAGTACATATTGTTTTCATACTTGGTACAAAATCATAAAAGTCATTTTCCTTCTCTGCTTTGTATTCGATTGAGTAGGAAGACTCTGAAGATCGTGTTAGTATCAGTTGATACCTTGTAAACAATATTGTAGAAATAAGAAAATAGCGCAATTTATATTAACATTTGTCAACTACCCAGCAAATTAAGACGTTACAAAATAATGAGTTAAAAGTACTAGAAAACAGTTCTTCACTACTTACAATTTGATATCTTAACCATTTATTTTAACACGGCGATGTCACTAGAGACAAGTACTTACCACCCTCGCTTAAATGACTTTATAGCAATAAATAAGTACTTCATTTGAATAACCGAAATAACCCATTAATAATATGTGCTTAAAAAAATTCGAAAATTCGGCTCGATTTATCTGCGATACGTTATTGTCGAATTTAAAAACCAGTGAAAATCTGTTAGTCATCAGTTTGCTTATTAACTGCTTTGGTTCTAAACTGCTTTGTCAAAACAATATTACTTATACTCTAAGTGTTTTAAACTAAATGAGAATTATAAAAAGTATGTCTTTAGGTGACTTTGATCATATTTCGCAACGAGAAATTATATTGCGTGTGTATCTAAGAAAATTTCTGAAAATAACTACTAATGTGTCGCATTAAAAATCGACTCATTACCGAAACACTTGTTAGAAAGACAGACGATATTAAATAGTTATTGAAAAGTATTTTGTTTAGTAAGAGCAAGCCATTACCTAGTTTTTGCTGGGTAACTATAAGCAAACTACAAAATAATGCAGAAGTTACTTATATTTAAAGCACGCATGCTTTTACAGTTTTACGTAACACGACCAGCAGTTAAACGTAAAAACAATTTACTTTAAACTAACTATTAAGTACCTAATTTAAAGTAAGTTGAAATGTTTTCAAGGATTAGACATTTGGCAACTACGTAGGCCATCGCAATGTTAAAATAGTCAGTTGGCCCCATTGAAAATAATAATGTTAATAGGGTTTTTTTCAGGATTGAGTAAACATGCTGCTGTCATGTATTTGGTCTAATTGTTAAAAAAATATTTTGCTTTCTTTATTAAATAGTTAACCATACAATGATCACGTTCAGTATAAACTTAAATATACATACATCTCACATGCATTGACATGTATGTGTGTATGGTTTTATGTGCACATTTTGTATTTGAATTTTTCATAAAATTATGAAAACTGTAAAAGACATTTTTATCGTAGAAAACCTACATTGAATTAAAATTGTGAGTGCAGCAGCAATTGCTGAAGCAAAGCAAACCCGATAAAAGAAATATGCACTTGATGGTGGGTTTTATTCACTGGTTACTTACTTGCATTATATATATCCCTGCATTGGCGAGATTTAACGTTTGGAATGGTGGCATTTGTTTTTACTCAAATATGGTTCAGTAACTCGAAAAAAATCTTAATAATTTTTGTTTTTTTTTCTTCTTCTTCTTCTTACAATGTACATTTCCAGTTGAGCGAAAGAAGCTACAAACAAATCTTGTTATAAAAACAAACAGAAATTCCAAAACTACAACATTTTCGAGAGGATAAGGAAAAGTAAAAAATGCTGTTGATATTGTTATAAAAATTATATAACATTGTTAAAAGTAATTTGTTATTACAAATTTTCAAATACAATGTTAAGAATGTTTTCCTAAAAGTATAAATCAAAAAAAAAAAAAAATTGTGTGTAATAGCAGTAGATGGAACTTACAAATTAACTTAATATAATTTAGGATAACATAAAAAGTCAATCTACAGACATTACAACCCTAGATGATTATTTGGTTAACAAAACGGAAATAACGCTAAAGAGTGAGTTTGATAAAAAAGCAAAAAATTACGTAAATTTAATAACAATTGGAATTGTTATAAAGCAATTCGATATAAATCTATCTTTATAGAATCCTAGAACATTAAAAAAACTCGCTTTAAAAAAAAGGTTTTAAAGATATTCAAAAATATAAATATAAACAAAATAAATATATGTATATCAAACGCAGATCATCCCCAAGAGTTTGTTTAATGGCTAACAAAACTGTGCTTATCGAAATAAAACATGTAACGGAACTTTATTCGGCTATGCCAAATTTTGTGTTCTTTTTATACCCACCACCAAAAAAATTCTGTGCGGGTATATTCATTTTGTCGCTCCGTTTGTAATACATCGAAATATCCTTTTAAGATCTCATAAAGTATATTTTTTTTGCGTTATATTTTAGGACAAGCTCACTATGTCCGTCTGTTTTTTGAAAACAGGATAGAGCTCGAACAGAAAATAAAAAATTTTGTCGGATACCTTTAAATACATAACAAATGTTTGGTATTAAAGATGGGCTAAATCGGTATATTGTGAAGAGAATTATAGTAGATAAAAAAATATCTTTCACACAATATCCAAATGATCGCCATGGTTTCAGTGGAATACCTCTATTTGATGGGTTACATTTTCAAGGACACTTAAATTTATTAAATTTAAAATTTGAGGTTCACTGCCGTTTACGTGCCTAATTGTCCCATTCTTTAGCTCTTCAATTGTTCCTAGAATATTTTTGTATATCTTTCATTTTAAATGCCTTTAAAGTTAGAAGTCCAACGGTACCAAATAACATTATCATGGCGAATTGAATTTCTCTCGTAAAAGAGTTATTGTTCCATTGGCTGTGTGGCAAGTTGCACCTTCTAAAATATCGTCCAGGTCAGTATATCTAATTTCTGACTACAATATGTTTGTTATTAACTCGTGAGAGCGAATAAAATTCATACTGCTTGTCTGACATCGTTTTCGAAGAAGTACGGCTCGATTAAGCTGACAGACAATAAACTGCATAAAATATTCACTCCTTGCATCCACTTTTCAACAGTTACTCGTAGATTCTCATCTGCCCATTTGCGGCAGTTCTGCTTGATAACGAAACTAGTAAGGTAAATGTGCTACGTCGCTAAGAAGATGATTTTCTTAGTAAACTTACAACTCACTCTTTCAACCAACCATTCGACGAATTTCCGATGTTTGAAATTTTCAAAAGGCTTCAGAGTTTAAATCAATTGCACATTACAAGCATGTCAGTTCAAATCTTTTGCTAGATGACGAGTCGAGGTTGCCGGCTCTTCTGCACACTATCGCTAACAACAGCAATGTTTTTCGCAACACGAACTGAGCGAACATGCACAGGTGTGTTCTCATTTTCTACACACCCTGCTTCTGCGCACACTTTTTCCGATTGTGATCACATTTGTTCGATTATGCTGAACAAAAAAAAAAATCACAAAGTGTATTGCATTTTGATTTAAACGTCTTTTTCATTAAAGCAATCATTAGCAATCTTAAAGCGCTGCTCAATTATTTGCCTCTATATGGTTGAATTTTGCAAGCAATGAAACAAAGAAATATCAAATTAAGTTGGGCAAAAAACTTAACGTTAACGTCTGACTCAAAAAAACATCCTGATTTATGTTTGGATCAACCCTTTATATGCATAAAATAATTTTAAAAAATATATTAAAATTGATTCAATGAATACTTTATTTAAAATTACCAATAATTTCAAATAGAGATGTAACTAAATTAAAAAAAAAAAAATAATTTTTAAAATTTATACAAATTTGATTTAGTTTCCTTTATTATATTTTTTTGCTTTCTTTCTTTTTTTCGATTAAGCTTATTAAATTTAATTTTAAGTTTTAGTCGATGAAATTAAGTTTGTAATTGAAACTCGTATTTAAGGCGTCGTTACCCTTACGTATCTGCACACATTTCGAAGATTTAAGATTATAGAAATAATTTGAAAAAGGTTTTTAAACGTCATAAACTACATTTTATTCTTACCAATATATATTATACCTTATATCTGGCTTATTAAAATAACTGTTTCAAAAATAGGATTTTTTCCCAAAAAATAGAATTTTTTTTCAAAAATATTATTTAAATATTATTTTGTCCCCGAAGAAGCTAACCAGTGTGGTATCAGAATATCGGACACAAATAATAAAAAAATTTTAATATAAGAAAAACTGAGCTCAAGCTCAGTATTAAGAATAAAAAAGTTTTTAAAATAAAAGTTAAAAATTGGGTAAAAAATTTCTTCCAAAGTATATGTATTATCAGCCCATATGATACATATTTTAATTACATAAGAGCTCGTTGCGAAATTTTTAATCAAAATTTCTTATTTATGTTATATCTGACATTATTGAAGAACACTTCCTGCTTCTATTATTAAAAACCTCTATTTCATTATTTGGTTTTAATAAAACAATTTTAATAGGATTTTGCATTTTTAAACTATGTATATACACATGTGTTTAAACACATTGTTAAAAAAAATAATAAAAATAATAATATACGTTTACGCTTTAATAGTAACTAAGCACATTTCAGTTTGAACGCAAAGTTTACGAATCCGCCACGTTTACGTATGTAATTGTAACAAGGTCTTAAGTTTTTCTATGAAAGTTTGTTCTTCATTAGAAAATTATCTTTTGTTACAGTTGGCGAAAAATGTCTTCATTGAGTATGTATGTAAGTATGTATACCCGATAACATATATCAAAAATTTAGTTTAAAGTTTTTTCAAATTGCCTACTGGCAAACAAAAAGTTGCCTTGCAATTTTTTTAAAACTGAATTTCAGGTTGTTTCTTTCACAATCTTCTTATGGCAACCAAAAATTCTGACTGATCTTTATAACAAAACTTAACATATACATACATACATACAAACATACGTAAGTACATTGTTATTATAAACTTTAATGTTTAGTATATTATTTTATACATACTTACATACATAGGAACATATTCCCTTATTTATATTTATTTGTGAATACATAATTATTCTTGCAGAATTAATTTTACACCTCGATAGACAATTAGGTCAGTAAAAAGAAAGGAAAACAAACTGCATTTTTTTCTTCAATCAAAAAAAAAATAATAATACTAATAAAGAAAACATTAATTCTATGGCACAGCTGGCTAAAAATCTTTGTAAAAAAAGCTTTTCTCCATTGTAGCAAAATATTTGCAAACAAAATGGTTTAAAAAAAATAACCAAAGAAATATGAGAATTTTTTGAAACAAAAGAAAATACCAAAGAAAGTCAAACAAATATGTACAGAATTGTTGCACATAAAACATTGCATGCAAAATCATGACCGCATGAAAAAAATACCAGAGAAAACAAAAGCAAAGACAAACAAACAAGAAATTCTATTTATATTGCAATGTTGGATTTCTATTTATTTTTAAGACGAAAAAACGACTAACAATTTTGAGGATTGTAAAAGCACAGTTATGAAATCAGCTGAGTATGTTGCAACTAAAATGCCCTTCACCTTAATGCTGCACAGACAAAAGTATTGCTTAATATTGTTAAATTAATTCACTATCTGATTTTTTATATATTGGAACTAGTACATACAATATACATATATTTATTTGATTTCGAAAATGATGTAAATTTTAATTCAATTTTCAATACTGATTTAATTGATATTTTTCGCAATAGTTAAATAAAATTATTATTTTCATTTAATAAATGGTATTTTTTTAATAAATAGAGCAAAATTAAATTAATTAGTTAACAATTTTGTGGTAAAAGCTCATATTTATTTTATTCTGTGTGTTTTTTTTTTCAAAATAATTAGAATAAATAAATTTTTTGAAATTTTATTAGTCTTTGTGCATTGCTGTGACTTTTTGGTTTTTGTAGCATTGGCAATATTGCTACCAAATAACGGGTGATTCATCGTGAGTTTTGGTTTATAGTGTAAAATAGAACACATAAATTTGAAAGTGACCCTAAAATTTTTATTTTTACTATCGAATAATTAATGGCATTAGACACGACTACGTCTGAGGTGGTCTATTCGAAAGACCCAATTTTGGGATACTCGTGTAGTGACTGGTATCTTGGGAATAAAGCAACTAATGTTGGCTTACAAAACGTCAATCATAGTTTGTTTATTCCACAAGATCTCAGATTTGGATTTACGTGCTGGATGTGGTCTAACCGATCGAGTATTATCCACTGATGTAAACCGGGACTCTAATTTCTGAATGTTATTGAAAATACTGGTTTCAGTAAGTCGATTATGCGCACCGTAAGTTTCTCAAAGCCTTACAAAAGGACTACTCAGTTTGGTATGAAAAAAATTCTATTGGAAATCAAACTTCACAATAAATCACCCGGTATATACTATTTTTTATATTCTGATATTTTTAACGAAAATTTTTGGTCTTTTGAAAAATAAACAGAAGTCTGTAGGTATTATGGAAATTCTTGAAAATGTTTGCAAGGTGGCTAGTTCTAGGGCGGGTGAGTACAGTGGTTGCAATTAAGTTGTATTTTAATTTTGCAAAAACATTATTGTGGATAATAAAATGCGTACTCGATATTAATGGCACTGTCAATCGACTTATATTTTGATTTGGCCAGGGACTTTTTGCATAACAATTTCATCGAATGTATAATTCCTTTGCGATAGATTTTCCCCTAAACACAACCAAAGAATATTTCTTTCTAGTAAATTTCCGAGTACAGGATAGACTGCATCTATAGGATGTTGCAGACTAAGCATTCTTAGACCTATAAATTCATTTAAAACGATTTTAAGACAGTTAGTGCCAAGTTTTGAGAAGAGAAAATTCCATCTCCAAGCTTAAGTAGTTGTTATGGCAACTCATTACATTTGTCTCCGCTAACTTTCGTTTATAATTTTTTGTATATGGGGGACATCATGATTCCTTCTCCGATTCTGTTAATTTTTTTTCTCGGAATTTGGTCAGGAGAAGGGATTATTTTTAAGCAAAATCATCGGATGTTTATTTAACCCTAAAGTAGTGACCATATATAACATCCATTGCAAACAATGATCGTCGAATTTTTCTTTAACTTTATTAAATAAAATTATTTTTTCTCTTATATACTAAACTTGCTCATAACAAAAGCAAATCAGGAACTAATGCTACAGAAAATGTAAGCGTGATCAAAGCATTCTATAAGAAGAAAACTATTAATAAGAATCGACGAACGTTCATACTCTACGGTTGACTTTAAAGAAGAGATTAAGCTCTTGTTAGTGAAAAAAATTATAAACGAAATGGTGGCAACGACTAGGCTTGCAGAACCAGAATCTTTTTGTAATATTGTTCTTTACCAATACGCATATTTGTTCTTAATAACTGCACGAGTTTCATATATAAGGTCTCGAATCGATTATTAGCCAAAACAAAGAGTATAAAGTAATAAATAAAGATCTCGGCGATCAATTTTAATCGCCTTTCCAGGAAACAACACAGTCAGAATTTCTTTATTATCTCATTAGCAATACACGCCGCGGCGTCCACATCAATATCTTCTGATCCCGGCATTAAAAAAAAAATTCATTATTATTTAATGGAGCTATCCATTTCACGTACTGCTTGATTTTCAAAAGAATTTTTCACATTAAACCAAAAAGTCACCTTTTGGAATTTAAAGAATTTTCAGTAAAAACTTTTGTATTTTCCGAGACTCAAATGTAAAAATTTTGCTTGCTAGTGTAGCGTCCACAGTAAAAATTGGCTTTATCAGTCAGGATGATTTCTAGATGAAATTCCGGATACGTATACTGCATTTTAAAAGTGTGTTAACTTAACACTAGAAGTCTTCATATCTATGACTTTACGCTTAGTAGGGTGTTATGTCGTTTTTCAAATGTCCAATATCAAAGTTTTTGAGCAAGTGCTAGAATTAAATTTTTCATTTCACCAGTTCTGCCTGCTAAAAAGGTTCTTCTGCGCACTATCTACTCAAAAATTGTACAAATTTTTGCACATAATTATATATTGTTCTTTTATTAGTAATGGCGTATCTTTTACTTGTCATCTGTCAAGTGGTAACGGGTTAAGTCATGACATCTGTTAACATTCCAGACTATTGAAATTTCAATGTCTTAATGGAATACCCTATAGGTATCGTTAAATTAAAGATATCAATTATAACAACTATGGGAAAGAAGTGAAAACTCGAAGTAATGCTCCTTGAAGGCAGGTTAATAAGTAGGAACTTTGTGTCTCTCTCTTAAAGATAAGCACTAAGTCTTACTATAATTCCACGCTCGTATTTCCTTGAAAATTGATAAATAAAAAAACATTTACTCTACATTATATTTGTATGTATTTGAGTAATGATGCCTTTAATACTAAAGTACGTACAAGCATAAGAAAAATGGTTGTATTACTGTTACGATATCGTTTCCTACATTACATTAGAGTTAATCTCTGTATTATCTGCTATTAAATTGCCTTTCAGTTAGAATATCGCATATCGAATATAAAACACATTATACTGGCCATGAAGTTCACTTAATAAATGGCATAACATTTGTATGTGGAATATCAAAATAAACTATTTTCTCTTATCAAATGCTGTTGTTTGTGGCCAACAGTTGACCAACAACAATAAGAATATATGAAGTAAAAAATATACATAAATCAAATGCAAACTACAAATAAAAGAATTTTTTTAAGAGTTGAAATTAAATAAAGACAAAACAAGTGCGAATGATGCAATTTTAATGTTTTTACGCACAAGAAACTTAAGTTTCTGATTAATTTTGTTTAAATTAAAACTTTTTACAATAAAAAAATAATAGCAAATTCCGAAAACATTTGATAAAATTTAGCGAGTGACATGAGTTTTTCACTTAAACTTTTTTTTTCTAATTGAAAAATAAAATGAATTCCTAGAGGCATGAAATTCAGAGTAGTCTCTGGTTGACTGACATAAAACCGTCCACGCTTTAGGCCAGTTTAGACTATAATACAAGTCGTACGACATGTCAAAAATTCGTGTAGAATGAACAAATTAGAATATTGTAAGACCAAATTGTAATCCGTCGTAGAAAACATGAGAGAAAATACAGATGAAATTTTTTTTTTTAAATTTAGCATTTCGTTAGATCAGAGATGTATTTTCATGTATCATGGGCTTTTTTCAAAACATATACATATATAATTGTCTGTTTTACACAGAGTAGAAGAAAATGGTTTGTTCTTTCTATATTTAGTTTGTGTAGAACTTCAAACAACCTTAAATTGTTTTATTTAACAAAATCATTTAAAAGCAAAAGAGAAAGAATAAAACTAAAATTTTACCTTTTTTGTTAAAAACGCAAAACTCATTAGTTAATTTAAAAGTGTTGTTGTGTTAATCAGACTCTAGGTTCGTTTACACAATTATAGTGTAAATGCAAAACCCTTGCATCATACTTTTGGTCTCTTTTTCTTAAGTACGGAGCGAATTTCATCAGATTTTGCTTCTACGAAATCGAATGGAAATCTTACAACTTGTATTATAGTCTAAACTGGCCTTTAGTGGGTAGAAAAACACAATAAATACATTTGTTTAAAAGAAATTTAAGTCACACACATGTCACTGGCAAAGTTGACATCATTTTCTTAAATAAACAAAAACAATAGCGGAATTCACTCTTGGTAGCATTTTTATAATTAATGCAAATATGCACTTATTTTTCGCTACCAAGAGTGGGTGCATTTTTTATGTGTGTTGCAAATTTATGATAACAGCTGATTTTTTAGGTATTGAAGGAACAACAATTTTTTTTTAAATTAATAAGTAAGATTTTGTATTTTAATATTTTCGAAAAGAAAGCTAATTAATTAAAAAAAAATACAACGCCTAAATCAACGGAAAAACATAATATAAAATAAATAATAAAATGTCATGGATGAAATGGAATTTGTGGAGATTTAAATTCTGAAAGTAAGTAAATTCTGTTTCTGTTGTGCAAATTTGTGTGACATTACTTTGCACTGGTTTTTCGCTGTGCACATTTGCTCAACTGATGCAAATTGCGCTTCAATATAATTGGTTTTTTAGTCGTGCAAAAGTTAAATTGTTTACTAGACTTGCACGGTCTGCACGACTTGCAAGGGTAGTTTACATCAAAGAGTGAAACAGTAAAATTACGACATTACAACAATTTAATAAGAATTGAAAAACATGCAAAAACGAAAATGTTTAAAAAAATCCAAAAACAAACTTAATAATTTGTATGTTAAAGTTTTTACTAAAGATTTACTTAAATTTAACTAAAACCTAATCAACAGTGAACGTAATTGTACTCTTATCTATAAAAATATAACTTGCCCACAAACTTTCTGTCACAATTTTGGAAACAACACACAGTCACTATTCTAATTTCGGGCAGCTTTTTCGCTCCTCAGCATTCAAAATGAATTTAAGTAACGCTCTATTAAAGATCCTAAGTAAAACTGAGGCAGGGATGGCATCAGGAAATTTTAGATAGTACCAAATAGCTTAGAAAATTGCACTTCTTTGAAAATTTTTTTCAATTTATGTTATTTTTATTTAGATTTACTAGAAAAAGAAAAAAAAATGAATTAAATTTAATTTGTATTATAATTTGAAAAAAAAAACAATTCAGTGTTGAATAAAGAAACGTAAAGTAATAAGTAGTAGCTTTTAGATCGATTTCGAGATCAAAATTACAAATCTGATAAGAATTAATGTATAATTATAATGCAAATATTTATATCCTTACACAATTGGCATTTTGTGAATTCAGTAAAACCTTATGTTTGGACTAGGCCGAAGAATACTTATTGCAGTTTTTAGGCTGTTTCTCTATTTGGTGTTAATTTTATTTTCGTAAAGAAATATTCTTCCACATTTGCTGAAGAAAATGGGGCTGATAGTATTCCTCTAACAATTTTTGTAATCGAAACCATAAATTCATTTGCCTAATTTGGTATTCTAGAAACTTACCAGTTGAAAAATGTGTGAATTAATTAAAGTCAGGTGGTATAGATTTTCTAAACTTATCGCCAGTTAGGGTAGATTGAGCAACCACAAAGGTAAAGTGAAACAACTCCTTTTACAGCAAACTTAAGTAAATTATATCTCATTTAGTTACCACTTAATCAATTTGTCATTTAATACACCTGGCTTTGAAAAAGTTTTAAAAGTTTTCCAATCAAATACAAAATTTATTGTAATGAGAGCTCAAATGTATTAAAAAATATTAAAGACGATAATTTTTCTACTTTATGTACATGCATACAAATATTGAATAGCATTAAACAATATGTTTGTACAAGGTGGTCCAACCAAAACGCGCTATGTTAAATGTAAATAAAACAAGTAAGAGCACTATATTCGGCTGTGCCGAATCTTTTATACCCACCACCAATTTTGTGTACATTTAAAGCACAATATTTATTATTTTGTTAATCGCTATGGAATAATCTCTTTAAAATAAAATATGTTTCACTTTCTTTGTAGAGGGTGGTTAATTTTTAAGGGCCCCTGTTGAAGGTGAACTACACCTGGTCTTTAAATTTGTTTTCTGCATTTCACTTGACATTTCTCAATCTCAAACTTACTCAATTTGATCCGTGGAAAGATACGCAAATAAGCAACGCTTTAAAGTTATTCAGGTTTTTTATAAAAATGGGTGTTCAAATCAAAATGCATTTTGTGCACTTCGCAATTCTTTTGATCAACATAATCGTTCAAATTCGTCCACAATCGGGAGAATTGTAAAAAATATTTAAATTTCTGCAAAACAGGTCTGTATAAAATGTTAGAGAATCTGTGAATGCCTTCTTAGTTCATTGAATGGGAACCACTGCTGGTTTTTGCGATAGTGTAGCAATAGAGCAGTCAACCTCGCATCATCATCAAGCCCAACAATTGAGCATCAACATTGTCATTGAAAATTTGGACCATCAGATAGAGGAGTGTCGCCAAGGATGTGGGGGCCATTTGGCCGATATTTTGTTAAATACATAATTGAACCATACAAATATTATCACTACAAAAAGAAATAATAAAAATTTCCTAAATAATTTGTGTTTTATTTAAATTCAACATAAAATTTAACCACCCTTTATTACTGCGATATGCTACTAAAATGCTTTTGTAAATGTAGTCTTTCAATGAAAGTTGGCGTTAAAGTAGGCGTGTCAATAAAGTTTCTGCTAATAAATACAACTAAGATATTTCAATATAGTCCTTCATTTTCCCAAAAACTTTGTCAATAGAGAAATTACATGAATTTAAGACCAACCGTTATATGGGAAGTAGGCGTTAAAGTGGGCGTGTCACCTAAACTTTTTGACACAACAATAACATTGATAAGGAGGATATACGTAGCAAATTTGATCATCATACCTCTAATTTTGGCGGTTTTATGAGCTTTTAAATTTCATTAAGTGTAGACAACGTAAAAAGTGGGCGTTATAGTAGGCGTGTCAAAGTTATTTTTGCGAATGAGTACAACTTAGGTGTTTCAAGATAGCCCTTTATTATTCCAAAATCTTTATTTATAGAGAAATTATATGAATTTTAGGTAAAACGTTATATGGGAGGTGGGCGTAAAAGTGGGCGTGGCACATTAATTTTCCGTTACAAATAAGCGCCTCACCAAAAAGCAAAGTGTGCAAAATTTCAGAGTCGTACATCCAATTTTGTTGCTTTTATGACGTTTTTGTTTTTAAATATACCGAAAAATACACTGTGCGGTATAAATTTTCGTACATTTTGATCGATAACTCCTCTCCTAATGGATAGATTGAGACAATTTTCAGGGGAAAATATTGCCTTTACTTAGGAAATATATATTCAAAGTTTCATGAGTCTACGTTAAGGCGTTTGGACACAATTCCATTTTATTCGATGTTCGAAGGACACGGTTTTTTCGACCTACTCTTGCTTTTCGAGCTATAACTCTCTTCCTGATATTCCGATTTAGCCCATTTTCAATACCAAACAAACCTTATCTATAAGAAAGATTCTGGCCAAATTTGAGCCCCTACCTTTTTCGGTGCGACGTCTATCGTGCTTTCAACAGACGGACAGACGGATAGACGGATAGACGGACAGACGGACAGACAGACGGACGGACATAGCTAGATCGTCATCAAATCGAACCCTGATTCAGAATATATATACTTTATGGGGTCTAAAATGGATATTTCGATGTGTTACAAACGGAATGACAAAATGAATATACCCCCACCATTTTTTTGGTGGCGGGTATAAAAATGTTTTTAGAAAATAATCTTAATATTTTTAATTGTGACAGAAGGATGTATGACAATTATATGTGACATAAAATATCGAAAAACTGCTCGCCACGGCTTAGAAGGCTTCGAGGGTATACATTTTCAATGTCAATGAGACATAACTGAAGTTCAATGTCGTCCATATGTCGAATTATCTCATCCTTTAGCTTTTTCGTTATTCTTGGCTTATTGACGTACACTTTTTCTTTTAAATATCCCAAATGCGTCAAATCACATGATCGTGGCGGGTAATTAACAGCGCCCCAACATGAGATAATACGGCCTAGAATTTGTCGCACAAAATAACCATGGTATCGTTGGCTGGGTGGCCAACGATTAACATAGTGCATTATGGATGGACCATCCTTTATGTTTAACAAATGAAAATCTACTACGTAATATGTTTATTTTCATAACTTTTTATGTAAGCAACAAAAACGAAAAAAGTCTTTTTTTATTTCATTTTTAAAATTATTATTTATTTTAAATGAACATCATGAGACTTCCTAATAGGCAGTTGTAAGCTTTGTAAAATTTCTTCATGTATTTCATTTAGCATTAAGATTAGAATATAAATAAATGTTCAATTTATTTTTTAATGTTTTTTTTCCATAAATAATGAAGAAACTTCCAACGAGGTTTAATATTGAAATCAAAAGAATTTAATTGATTTAGAAATTTCATGAATAAAAAAGGTTGATTGACAGGCTTACTTTTTATATCTAAATATAAAATATCGTTTACAAAACGTGATGCTTATTTATATATTGTTTAAGTGTTGACTCTTGAAACAAAATATATAGTAAAAAAAATGATTTAATAAGTAGCAAAGCAAATCTGGCAGCGACTGGTTTTTACACATGAACACAATTTTTTAATAACTGACACATCCCACTGTAATATTAAAGCTGCTGCTCGGCATATTTTTTTTAGACCTCATTTGTCAAATTACTCACTTCTATATACAGAAAAAGGAAGACTGATGAAGAAAAATACTATGAAGAAATGAAAAAAAGCACAAGAAGAAGAAAAGATGCACATTCAAGATTGAAACTGGTTAATTGGTAGACATGCCCAAAACAAATTTCGGAAATACCAATGATGGTAACACCAGTAAAAGGTTTTTCGAAAATCCATATTTGGCGGCAGATACAACTGGAATAAACTACAAACTTCTATAGATTAAAAGTCATATTGGAGACAATTTCAAGTGGATATAAAATAGATTCATAAAAATACGACAGTTATGTCAAAGACACACCCAAATTATTCGTAAGTCTTTATCGATGGCACCCTATGACTCCGATCATAAAATACATAATACAAAGCACAAAATACTGACACATGGTGCCACTATACTTAATATTTAGAAAACGCTTTTCTACCAATAGTTTAACTATAAAAAGAAGCCGCAAAAGTCTAGAGTAAACAATTCCGAATATATCGCAAGAACTTTGCCAGGAAGTTTTCCAGAGAACATGGTACACTTGAAGTTTACCACAGATTACTACTAAGTTCATATCCTCTTTTAAGCAGCCTGAGACCTAAGGAAAATCAATCCCAAGAACATTTTGCCTGAAAACTATAAACATGTTTATGCCGGCAGATTCTAAAAACACCGAACCAGACTCAAATGGCGAGCAGCAAAATGAATTAATTACGGAATGTTTTTTAAATGTAATATTTCTAATAAATTTAGGGCCTTATTCATAAAAAATATTTTAGGTTTATTAAAGGCTTATTTGACAGATGTTGTAGAGAAATTTGTCAAATAAGTCTTTAATAAACCTAAAATATTTTTTATGAATACGGCCGTTAAGTATAAAATAAACTTTTTATATATTTTAATTTGCTTAAAATAAATACTCAAATTATTTGAAATAACGTTACTTTTTTCCCCTCATATGAGACTTATAATATCACGCAGAAAGGATATAAGTGAACATATAATTGGCAGCGTAAATTTTGAGTTTTGACCTATGTGCGCAGAGAACTGAAAAATGCGACTAAGTAAATAAAAATTAATAATATTTTATCAATTTTAAATGAAGACGATAACATTCCACTAGAAGAATCAATATCTGAAGATGTTAGTTGATTCCCTTTGTTTAAAATGTAAATTATTTTTTCTATATTTTATATCGACCCTGATATTGATCTATTTGAAACCTTTTGTGTCGTACATCTATCCATATCTATCTATCAAGAATTTCTTGATTGGTTCAAAATAAACAATAGTCAGTGAGCGTAAGTTTAATACTAACAGTAACAAAATAATATGTTTTTTTTTTTTGCTCTTCTGAAAACTTAGTAAAACAACAAATATATAATATTAATGTTGGATATAAAATATCCGCTAAAGTCAAATAGAGGACCTTCTTGTTAAGATTGGATATATCCCAATGCTTTATGCCAACATGACTTTAGAAAATCTTTTCATATTTTAATATGTAATTTTCATTATTTTCCGTTTAAAAGTCACAATATATTAATGCGTATTAATATGTATGTTAAAACGAGCGTATGTATGTGAATACCTAAGTACATATAACATACGTAGTAGAATTTAAGAAACAAAAATACTTATTTAACGGTTTAACATCATACAGTTGAGAGCGATATTCTAGGCAAAACCTCAAATTTAAATAATAATAGACTTTGACAAAACGGCATTAAATTAAAGCTAAATAAACTTTTTAAAATACAATAGTTTTATTACCGTTACATGACAGTCTGTTTGAAATGGGAAATTATTTAAGTACATGAATAGAACTTATCTCTTTCAGTCAATACTTTTAATGTTTCGTATGAACTTAATAAATAAGCTTTTGAAAAAACGTATGCATTTATACAGAGGTTATCAATTATGTTTCGGGATTAAGCAACCCCAGCGCTGTAATCTGGCAAGTATCGATCCTAAAGTAAAGCTTGACATTTTTGATAATATATGTACTCAGATCGGTTTGACGTAAGAACGCTTCCTGTGTTGCTAACAGTATCTTGAAAAGTTCATGTCGACTAATAGAATGGAGTTAAAGCGTGTACAATTTCGTGTGATTTTTTCTTTTACAACTTTCGACAGGGATTTAATTAACAACAGTGTGTCAATGAACTCAATATGATTTTTAGCGACGAATCATTATCAAGGACAAGTGTTGATCGATGGTTTACTGCATTCATCGAATAATGAGTTTCGTGCAGGTCGTTCACGATGAGTTATTGTTCCGAAAAACATTGATGCTATTCGTGTAATGTATCAGCTAGATCGTCATGTAACATAAGATTGAGACAACATTGCATGAACATTTGGCTGTAAAACAGATTTGTTCGCGTTGAATCCCAAATAATTTGACAATCGCCCGAAAAAGAGCTCGTGTCAACTGATCGCAAGAAATGCTCACAAAATACGATATCTATACTTCATAACTTGTGTATGACTTGATAAGTAAAGTATCGTCAATTTATCCTTATGAGCTAGAAGGTAAACAGCAATCGACTAGATGAATCTTACAAAATGAGAAGAACCACAATATATTTGTAAAAATTCGTTTAAAATTTATCTTTTGGAGGAGCCTCAAATGGAATTCAAAACGTGCTTTGAAAATTTTTTTCGAATTTTGTAAGCAAATTGCGGTAAATTCCCTTACCGTTTTGCATCCATAGAAATGCGCCTAAATTGCTTGCATATGAAAGCACAACAAAACATGTCAGCTGCGTTGCTTATTAGTTCAACACTAGAAAAATGTATATCAATAGAAATTTTTCTTTTTACATCTCCTTTACGGGCTGCTACATTTCTCAGCAGCGCGTAAGTGAAAAGCATGATTAAGCTATTCTTTGTACGAATAAAGGCTTATTAAAAGAAAACTGAGACTTACTAAGAGGGACATTGTCTATAGAGTCATGTATTTTAGAAGTGTTCTTGGAATTATGTAAGCACTAAGTAAGCGAATCAACAAGCTCTTTTTTGTAATGATATATTTTGATGGCAGAGTGTATTGATCTCAATCGAGAATATTTTGGAAAGCAATAAATCAATTATCGATGATTTGTTGTTTATAATTTCGAGACATAAAAGGCAGCCCTCGTTTAATTTTTTTCTTTTTTTTTACATAAACACTTAGCAGAGATAACAGATACAATAATCGTTTTAGTTCTTGCAACAAGTTTTTTTTAACTTTGTAGTCATAATATTTCTATTTTAAAAATCATATTTGCACAGTCCTTGTTTTGTATTTAGATTCCTAAAAATAATTCTTTTGCAACTATAGAACCTTATCATGTAAGTGAAATAGTATTATCTATAGTTTTATTTTACACTTTGGTTGTTCTTTTTTCTCTTTTGAACTTCCAGTTGTTCTATTTATTTTCCCGGTATTAAATGGTTATAATCAACCTTCTTTATGATTGTACCAGCTTTAAATTTTTGATATATATTTGTGTCGCTAGAAGCATTTAGGAAACATATAAAAATAAAAACATATTAATACTTAAGTAAAAATGAATTTGCAGACACATACCTACATACAATACATATATACATACGTACGTACATACATACATAGTATATACTTACACATTTTTATATCTAAATGTGTAATTCCAAATTCAAAATATTGTCATTAATCATTGATATTGAAGGCATAAATCATGATTATACATCACATTACACCATCGAAGATGCTCGACGTATTTACACTGCCAAGCAATATTGTCTGCTGTAGTGTGTGTCGCACAATTGAAATGCTCAATCATGATGCAAAATTTTAAAGTTAATAAGAAAAATCGAATGTAAGTACATTTAATAACACTCGCATCAAGATTATGTCATGAAGATGACAAAAATCATTCTACAAAAATGGTAATTTAAAAAAAAACTAAAATCACAATAATACATACTTACTTACATGTAGAAGTAAGCATTGAAATGTATTTTCTTGATTTGTTATTTGTTCACTAAATTTTTCTTGTGTGTTTTGTTTTAAGACATAAAATATTCATATAAATGTTCTTAAGAATTTTTGTTTAATTTTTAAAGCCACTTAGGAACTGCTAAAATTGTATCAAGAAAATATACCCATACTTTTGGTTTCTTTTTTTTCAATTGGCAGTTTTTCATGACGTAAATGCGGTCATACTCTTGTTAATGTTAAGAGCAAAAAACACAAAAATTCAGTGAAACAAAACCAAAATTACAAGTTCTAGAGTGGTAAGTGAAAAAAGAAATAGGAGAAGGGAAATAAAATTAAAATAGGGAAACAAGAAAACAACAATAAAATGTTTTTTTATATGTAAGTTTATCACAAAAATTAACAACGAGTTTCGAACAATATAAATTTGCTTCAATTTTACTCAGCTGACTACCAAAGAAGTAAATAAGCTGTTTAGCAGCACCCAGCTCATTTTGTTGAACAAGGTGCTTTTGTTCAAGTTATGCAATGTGAGAACCTTGATTTTGTATATCTGCAGGAAAATTAATTTTGCTTGTATTTTATGAGCGAAAACTATGTCACAAACAGTCCACTTGCCAATTAGTATATACCTCCGAGCCACATGGATAGGACCCTTGAACAAGTTTTATCTTTTATAACAAACAATTGAAAACTTTATTCTTATTTTCATTTTACGGCGATTAAGTCTAAACATAACTTTGAATACGCAATGGTTTTTTTTTTTATTAATTTTGCGAACAAAATAAATATAATGTCATAAAAATTTGCGAAACCTTCGGACCCTCGTACAAAAAGATAAACACTTTACTTACACTTTGTAATATAAAATTATTATTTTTATTTTACTAAATTTTTAATGATTACCATCCATGTTACATATGTAATGTCATTCCGATGGAAAAAGTTGTTACTCCCAAAAGTTCGGTCTTTAGGAAACACTTTAAATTTTCAAAGTGAAATTGATATTTTTATTAAAAAAAAATATATTAATAAAACGAAGTATAAATGAAATATAAGAGGCTATGTTTGATTATTATAGTGATTTATACATAAACATTTAAATTTTATAAACTTGTTGTTTTATGTTTAGTTTTTTTTATGCAAAATACTGCCATACTTTGTTTGCAAAGCAGAGATTTTAAAAGTTTTGGGAATAAACAAAATTGCTCGGAATCTGAAGGAACAGAAATAAAGCATTCAGAACCGCACATACAGAATCAAAGACATTCGGATCAGAATGTGTAATATGACTGTGTATAAAAAATTCGATTTGGAATGGAATCCTACAATGGTTTTATCTAGACAAGTGAAATAGTCGACCAAGCAACTTTTGTACCTTCAATAAGTTCTTCGTTCTTTGAATATTTCTTGCTAGAAGCGTACACCCTACGATCAAGCCATCACCAAACATTTTTAATAACAATCATATTATAGCATCAAATATGAAATATAGGCTACGCTATAATGAGGTGATTATACTTATCAACAGATTCGGAAAAGTCGAAAATAGCTCAGCTCTCTCGAGAGCCATTAACTGGGTTAGCAGTCAGCCGAGTCGAAGTTTTTTGTCTTTAATTTCTCTTAATAATTTGAAAATCGTGTGTATACAAATAATATTATAGACGCCCTAAAACTTTATTAAAATCGACAGGACAAATGCTGTTACACAATTCCAAAGAAAATATCAACAAACAATAAACTGAATGTAAAGAAAATTTTAAAGAAATTTAAATTTCCATTTGAAAGGCTCTAATAAATTATTAATTTCCAAAGTTCTGGAATTGCGAATTCATAAAATCTGACTTAAAAGTGCACCGAGCAGTGTGGCCAGTAGCCAAAACCACATCCTATGTCAGTTTTTAAAAACAGGACGTACGGTTACAGTACTTTCAAATAAATTTTTGAAAAATAAGGCCCAATTATATTTTCAGATGTAATGCCACCTGTACACTCATGGGATGCAATTGGTCTTTATGAACGGCTCTTGAATTTTTAGAATCGCAGAATAAATTATATAATAAATTTCATTCATAATTTATTTATTCTTAGTAATATGTTCGATATTTTTATATATCAGTAGTAGTAAATAGTTTTATGATAAGTTTTATGTTATCATGTGAATAGGGTATTTGATAGAGAGATGATAAACTACCAAGTATATTCAGTAATTCAATTAAGTTGATTTTATTTCTGACCTACTGTTAAATAATATTTTCTGCAGTGCTAATTAAACGTCGCTAGAGCGGTTAGAAGAGAACCTCTTATGGTACGATGCTGGCAGTGACAATGAACTCAGCAACAAATAATTTTATTTAAAGGCTAAAATTGCTTATTTGAATAACAAAATTCTATTATTCTATTCCTTTTTGCAGTTATGAGTTTCTCCATGGGATATTATTTTTAAGCCTAATGGTCACTTTCGAGCCACTCTGTATTAAAACTTCAAAAAAGTTATTTTTAAAAATTTTACAAAATTTAAAGAAATCTATAAAAAATTATTTTTTTTAAACACTAGAAACTGGTGCACTACAATTGTATATGTGATAAATTTTTTTTAAAAAATCATGATCAAGTTTTATTTATTTATTATGACTTTTTGTTTGCTGAAACCAAAAGAGTGTCTGAGACCAACTAAATATCTGCGTGGGTTTCAAGAATTCGTTTCAAAACCGTTTGTTCGCCATTGAATGAGTTCCTTTAAAGTTTGATATTTAATAAAATTTTCGCTTTGAAGTATGTTCATTTTGTGTTCTGAGTACATGTGTCTTCCCTATTCAAATACTTCGTTTATTATATCTGTGTGTACGAATATAAGTCTGTCTGTACAAAGAAATTGAAGTTTTTTTTTTTCAAATTCTCTATTTTTAGAATTTAAAAATTCAGCAAATTCATTGTCAAATTGACATTTTCCATCAACTTTCTTTATATCCTTGAAATCCTGAATAAATCTTTAGCAGCTAAACTTTCCACATTGACTCAGTCACTAGTTAAAGCTATTATATAAAATGAAAAAATAATAATAATAATAAAAAATACCACAATTTTTTTTATGAGCATAGAAATAATGCTGGAATTACTTAATCTAGGTGTGAGCGAGTCAATGAATAAAACGTACGAGAGTGTTGTTGTTATGTTTTTTTAGGTATAAATATATTGACAATAAAAAAGATGCTGTTTTGCGATACTCTGCTTAACATGATTTTCTTATAATGAAGTCAATAAGGATTAAATAAATGTTTGACGCAAACTTAAGTATAAATGGGAAATGTGCATTAGAGCGGCTCGATAATAAAAAAGAAAATGCTAGTAATAAAAAATAAATGAGTAATATTTTTAGTCGCATTCTAGAAATATGTATGTATATGTATGTATATTGATTTATGAAAAGATGATGTTTTTAAAAATTTTATAAATATGACAAAAAGAAAAGAAACAGAAATAGAATAATTTTTTTCCTAAAGTAGTTTAATGTTTATCAGTAATACATTTAATATCTTTAAATGTGATTTTCAATGCGTCTCTTTATGTGCGGTAAATTTACTGCGAATTTTATAATTTTTTTTAATTATTGATTTTTGTTTAAATTTAATAGCAAATATTTAAATAATATAAATTAATTTTATTTTTTCACATAATTAATAGAAAATATTCAAATAATAATAAGGATATAAATAAAACGTCATTTAATTAAAAATTATCGCTATGATTCCCATATCCTATTAGCATTAAATTAATATTTTTAAGTTTGTTTATTGATGATGATGTTCAGCTATTCGCCATCTTGCGAGCTTTAACTATACATATTCATTCAATTCTTTTCTGTGCTTTCCTTCTACATTGCTTTACGTAAATTATGACAAAGCTGTTTTGTATGCGATAGCATTCTCTGACCTGAACGTATGAGTCAACTTCTATTTTATTAAGTCTCAATCAATTGGGATTAATGTGTTAGGCGCAGTGAGTCAATGTATCTAATGATCTTTGGCCAGAGGCATCTGATTACACTTCGTAGGAAACAGTTTTAAAGTATGTAGTCTTCTTTTAACTATTTCTTTTAACTTTACTTTTTATTTTCTTCTAGATCAAATCCTAGAGGCTACAAAAACATATTAAAATTAAATTTAGTATTTTCTATTAAATTAAAATTCCTTTAAACATCAGAAACATCTTGATTGTCTTATTTTTAAAGAAACATATGTTTTAAAATAATTCTAAAAAAAATAATAGGAAAATACATTTCTGTCAAAAAAGAACTTTAATTACATTTCCAAATAATTTTCAATTCATCAACAAAATCATTCAATAAGTTTCATTTATCACTAAGAATAAATAAATAAATAAAACCATAGAGAAAAGCAAATCAGACATCATCAATAAATGGAATAAGCTACAAAAAAAAAAAAAAAACGATATAAAAATTCTAAAATCTGTATAATTTTGATTCTAAATCATTAATTTACGCATTCAATTTGGCTACTTTATTCATTCAGTATGTTTGGGCTCAAAGAATTCATGACAGCAAGAATAAGCAATTTAGTATTTTTAATACATTTTATTTATAAATATTTTTCATTCAAAGTTCAGTTGAAAATACTTATGTTCAAAAATTTTTAGAAAAAATAAAAAAAATAAATAAAATTGAAAACGCCAATATTTTTACGATTGACATGCATGCATTAATCTTGCACACTGTACTGCCTACAAAATGATGCAAATTTATTATTCATTTGAAAGAGCAAACAAAAATAAATACGCATATTTAATGTAATATCTTGAAATAAATTTGACTGAAGTGAAAAGAAATTTCTAAATAATAAGAACAATTTGACAGAAAAAATTTATGTAAAAAAACGGTACTTCTAAGTGCCAGGTATGCTGTTTAATATACAGAGTATATCCTTACCGTTTTGTGACTTACTTTTTGTGACTTCCGTTTTGACCTGAAATTGGTTCAGAAATCAAGATTTTTAAATAAAAATATTAACTTTTAAATAATTTAAATTTTTGGGCAACAAAGGGTTAAAGTAACAAAAACTTGAGTTACCGCCTTTCCTATATTTATTATGCCATGGTAATTTTTGTTAAGTTCGTTGGTAGCTAAAATTTGTGAATAACTCGTTTCAAATCAAATCACAGTATTTTCATTAAATGATTCTAAACATTTTACATAATTTCTTTTCTTGGAGTTTCTTTATTGCTCCTTGTTGCTCTGCTTGCCAACAAACAAGCACTATATACACACATACACATTAATATGTTTTTCTTTTATAGATGGTAAACAGATTTCATAACTTTTATTGCATTGGACTTTAACGACCACAGACAACACATTTTAACGGTTCTTGTATGTTACTTGTATCACTGGTTCCCTTTTGTGTGCTCTATCCTGTAGTATTATTTTGAATTTTCTCTTTTAAGGTTTTTGCTGTTGCGGTCGGTGTGTCATTCATATTAAATTGTATTATGAAATTTATGAGATTTTAATGTTATTTTCCTTTTGTCTTCACTTCGCTCTTTAGTGTTGTGCTTTTGTTTTTTCGTACTTTTTCATACTTTTTAAACTGGGGTTATTTGAAATAATGACACACAGTCATACACACTTACGTATCTCTTGAAATTTTTCCACAAAAAATACTTGTGATAGTTTTTATGTGGCAACATAATGTCTATTATTAATCGTATGTGTGTTTCTATGGTTAACACTTATCGCAGTTTTCTCTTTTTTATGTCATACTAAATGTTTTGCATTCACTTTTAATGACATTTTAAACACGGCAATTAATTAGCGGCTTTTACATATTAAGCATTAAGGATTATGGTTTTAGTTGTATTGTCCATTCCGATATGTAGGATATTATATTTTAATTACAATTTATGTTAGAAGATACTGTCATAGTTGGAAACTGTTTAAATCCTTTACGATTTAAATTAAAAAAAAAACATAATAATAATGTTTAGTTTATGATTTTATTTTTTTTTTCTCCAATTTTTTAATTTGCTTATATGTTTTAAGATTAGTGAATTAAGCGAACCTGTTTTAGGTATAAACTTGTTTTCGTTATTAAACAAATTGGTGTCAGATTTAATTTCTTTTCTAAGTGTGAATTCTTTAAACAAAAGCAACAGAACAAAATAATACACAAGTGTAATTAATCATTTTTAACACGTTCCTGCTTATCACTGAGTTACATAATTAACTTGATAAATGGTTTGATGAAGGTGGCGAAGTAATAATTATAGTTTTTGTACCCATCACCTGTGTTTGTGATTCCATTTGTAATTTCTTCAGTATTCATTGCCGACCGCAAAAAGTAAAAAGGAGAGGGAAGTCGATGGAAAAATATCACTCTATCAACTTTTAAAAGCCCCTACATATTACCAATCTTTTGGAAATCTGGGTAATGCATTTTTATTAAAATCCAGTAAATCACCCCACAAGCTTCTTAAAGTTAAGCAAATAAACACGAATGCCTATATTCTATATCCATATCCTAATTACAAAAATTTACCATTTTCATTTCCAAGATAATTTATAGATACAAATCAGTTATTAATCGGCAAAGTTATGGGCAGAGATTATTTGGAAAAACATTTATAGTTTTTCTTTCAATGTTTATTAAATGAAGTTTATCAAGCTTCTAAGCTAAAAATTTGGACACACCATTGACACCAAATTGTAAGCATTGGCCTCAAAAATTACTTCTGAAAAAAAAACTTAAAAATCGGTATTTAACTAGCTAAGACAAAAGCGCAAAAATTCATTTCCTTTGTGTTTTCTCTTTGAATTTACAAACTAGAGTCAAATTTTTTTTCAGCGTCAACAGAAATGAAAGGGCTTGACTTGCAGAATATAAAAAAAAATATAAAGAATTTAATTCCATGATGCAGTCAGTACAGACTGGCGTAATGTACATTTAAATGTTGAACAAATCTAGTATTTTAAAAGTGTAAACACACTCAATATTGATATCAAATGGCAGGACTTAACCAGTAGAATAAACTAAACCTATCAATATCGGTATCAAATTATTCAAAGATAGCATCACAAATAATGTGATCATTATAGGCATGATGGTGAAGGATGTTAGCAAGGTCTTAGCATCCTTACTTGTTTTCAACTATTATATGTATATCAGAAGGTAACATTCATGCCTCAAGTACATCTTTTAAATTGAAAATTCAAAATTGCATGGAATTTTTTACTTTTAATGTCGTGATAAAATTGTTCTCAACTCATGGGGCAATTTCAACTGGGTTACACTTTGAATGTATTGGAAAAAATCTAGAATATATTGTTGAGTTTGTTGTGTGCTAAACAGTACATTTGTGTTTGAAAAATGTGGTGTTCGGGTTTACATCTTTTAATTCAAATCAAAAGCTGGTGATTATACCTACGTACGTGACCGTGAAGGCACAGCCGAATATAGCGCTTTTACTTGTTTAATTTGAAAAACCAAATAAAAGAAAAATCACCTTTTTGTATATAAATAACCTGTAGTTTGTATAGGGAATAAAGGACCTCAAAGAATCTATTCCATTTAGTTTGACAATATTTACTTCAACTTACTCTTAAGCTTAGGTTGTATCTAGTAGATTCCAGTCAATGCCACTTTTGGCAATGTCATCTGGAGGCCTGCGCGGCGTACAGCCAAGCCATTAACATTTGTGGCTTAGAAATTCATTTTGTATTGGCTGCTGATTTTTCTATAACCAAAGTTGCGGTATTTTGGTAGAAACCTTTAAAATCTCTTCAAGGTCATCAGTTAGTAAAGAGTAATAAGGAAATTAATATCATGCTCTGTCGTATGCTTTCATGCAATTTGAATGAAAGGAAATTTTTTAATGTTTAATTGCATGAATTGTATTTTGTACGATTTTCTTCACCATTTATGAAAAATTATTTCGTATTTAGAGAGGAATTTAAAATTATGCCTTGAACTTTGAGAATTTCCCTGATTCGAATAGAAAACTTACAAAGAAAAAACATTTCATTACAGAATTCATTACCAACCATTTTGATAAGAAAACTTCTACCTGAATTGCCTTAAAATTGTCAATATTTTAATTAATTGACAAACATTCAGTGCTGCATTGTTTAAAATTTTATTATCAATAAATTTTTATTGATATTTTTCCAATTTCTCACATGAACGTCTCTTTGGATACAACCGGTTGGTTAGTTAATGCCAAATGATTCATCACACAAATTAAAAAACGTTTAATACAGGAATCCAAAAAAGAAAGAAAAAAAAATAGAAAACAAAATTGAAATTAAATACTGATATGCTTTTATTGGCACTTAATTTGAAATAAAATTTTATTTATCGTAAGAATGCCAATTAAGCAAATGTGTGAGTGTGTGTATGTACCACAAACCAGTGAAAGTTTGAAATTTAATTGAATTGATTTATTCACGGTACTTTGTTTAATTTCACTTTTCTTTTTTGCTTCTATTTGCCATTTTCCTTGCATACCTAGTGCATGTATCTGCCGTACTTGTTTGCTCATTTGAATGTGGTTAATAAATTTCTTATTCAAATAGACATTAGTTTGATGGGTGGAAAATATTGAGTATTCATTTGCGTGTTGCAAAAAAAAAAATGGTAAATAAAAAGAACACTAATATCAAAAACAATCAGCTAATGCCATAATCATTATAATCAATAACATTTTAAATCTAAAGCAAATAAAGGGTGTTTCAGTAAGGGAGGGTCAGTGATGAAATAAAATAAAACAAGCTGTTTGTGGGGTATAAAGGTAAAGGTGGTAACGTGTGAACATTAGGCTCTAAAAATTTAACAGTTTTAATAGTGAAAAAACAGAAAACAGAACAGATTTTATTAAAAAAAAAAATTAAAAATTATAAAAAAAAATAGAAAGGAAACAAAAAAATGTTTGCCCAAAAACCCGAATTATTACGAATTGGCCTGAAAATATATTATACTTGGTACTAAACATTCACTGAGTATATATATACACCTTAAAAATTTTCAAATTAAAGTTAGTGTCCGCAACAAAACCGCCGATTAAGTTTGTCAATCCAATACAAAGTAAGACTGTATACTAAATGAAAGAGCTTACAATTCAGCGTTAAATTATATCATATCCAAGATAGTTTTCTCAACACAGAATCAATCAAGTTATTGTCCTTGATTGGCAGAATATATTTTCCGTTATGGCATCCAAAACAAAATATTTTTAAATTAAATTGTTTATTAAAATATTTTATATTTTTGTTAGACTTTTCAATTTGGATACTAAATGAGCGGAATTGAATAATGTAGTACAGTTCACCCTTAAGAAATTCCAAACTGGAAAGGCATGTAAAATAGCAATTATCAATATCGTCCAAACGTAGTTTAAAATTAAAAAGCTTAATTAGCAGGTTACAATATATATGAAAGAAATCCAAATCTAAAGTGTCTGTTCAAACTAATTTGCGTATTACACTCGGATACAATGCGTCACACCTCCCTAAATTATGACGTAATTTTTGAAATTTTTACAAACTTACATGTACATGAATTGTATATGAGATTTGAAACAAAATATGTATTAAATCTTAATTGTTTTTTTTTTTTCTAAGAGACGATGTTCTTTTGACATATAACTGACAGAATAACAAAACTAGGGAAGTGCACGCAACGAAAAACCATTGTAACGACATATTCTCCACGGTCATATTATAGTTACTATAACAATATTTGGTTGTCGAAAACAAGTAATAGTTATTTTTGTTTCATTTCATCATATATTTTGTCACGATAATCAAGCATTTGTGTGAATTGTATCATTTGATGATTACTTTTCGTAAAAATTTCAAAATGGTTGTCATTTAAAAATAGCATGATTTAAAGAAAATTAATGCGACAAAAATAATATTATATTCAAAAGCATTCAAATTACAAATAATCATTAAATAATAGGTGAGACAACAGTATGATTACAAATTAATCAAGCTATGATTGATTTTAATAATAATTTGATTTCAACTGTTCTTCTTCTTCTTGCTGAATAAATTTTTATTATTTGAAAAGTTTGAGATGTCAAAAGAATTAACCAAAATTTTGGAAAATTTAAGAAAATTTCAAAATAAACGAGAAAATGTAAACAAATATTGGCATAAAATTTGCAATTAAATTGGTAAGTACAATCAATTTGTGTATGTTACAGCAAAAGACATTAATTTTTACCGTAAAAAAGCAAAAATTTCGATTTCAAATGTAGTCATATATAAGATTATTATGATGTTATTGTGAATGGCGTTTTCATGTCGGAATACAACAAGTTCCCATACATTCTTCCTTGTCACAGATATTACACGATATCAAAAATACTACAATAACACCTACAGTATGGATGGATTTATAAACAAAAGCCACAGACTGCCAATCTAGTCACGCCAGTTTAGGAAAACCCTTTACATGAACATTGTGCGGGCATAATGCCAACTACAAGCGTGTACTCTGTTAAAAAGTTCAAAGGAAATTTTGGCAAGCACTTCATTATAATTATCATCCGTCTTATGATTATAAAATATAAATGGGACTTACGAAAAAAATTATTATATTTACATGGTTCACGTTTAATTATTTTGATTAAAGGTTTCAACATTTAAAAATTTTTTTCTGAGAAATTCGACAAAACTACGTAAACTGCGTAAGATTTTTGCACCCTATTGAGTTGTCATATTTCTAAAAAGTATCTAATATATTAAAAGATATTTCGTAGATAACAAGTGTTCATGTAAAAATTAACTTGACCAAAAACTAAAATAAAACTTGTTTCTTTACAACTCCAAGCCAAAATTAAGCTAAAAATATTTTATAAATTAAACTGTTATTAGCTTGGCATGCAAACAGTGGTGTAATGGTGAAAGCACAAATCTTTAAATAAAGAAACCTGGTTCAAATCCTGGTTGGAGGCAACCATTTCTTTGCTTTGTTTGAGATTTTACTTATGAGGCTTCGACCGCCCTTCAGGTAAAGCCACGTAAAGCGAAAAAGTCTCCTGACGTTTCAGCTAACTCCTGCCATTAATTGTGTGAAGACGTTATTCCTAGGCAACAAGCGATGGCGGCCCCATTATCGTGGGATACAGGTTACATAAGACTAATCATCTACTTAGAAGGACCAACAAAAAAAAAGCGAAACAGAACCAAAATAAAAACAACAGAGGCTTTGTGAAAGTTCCAGAAGAGAATTAAACAAAAAATAATAATATTAATTACGCCCAAAAAACAAAAACATCAAATACATTGCCAACGGAATGTTTCATTTCCTGCAATCGAAGTTTTCTTTTGTGGTTATAGAATTTCTATTGCTAGAACCATAGTTTCATAATGATGACTATGTATTGATATTCCTAAACGAAACAACCATAAAATTGTATCATAACAGCTTAACTATGCGGCTGGCAACAATTGTGGTGCTCATCAACCGATACTGTTTTCTTTATGTACAGTCGTAAAATGGCTTCGTTGTTGTTTTCGTTTAATTAAAAATAGGTCGTATATTTTAATCTCACTTCTGCACAAGGGTTAATAGTATGGCATTAAATGCCAATACATTTTTTTAAGTTTTTTGATGCCACCGGCTTCTTATACGGAGATTTAGTTCGATTTACGGAACACTGAACCAACATGGAATAATCTGGCATTCTGACTGTATTATTCACCTTAACAAGTTCAAATGTTATTTATTTAAATTAAACAACATAACTGAAACAAGATTGTGTGATTTACAAAACAAAAATTCTGACTTTCAGATAAACTTCCATCGCATATTACTACTTTCCTTTATTTATTTATACCCATAAAAAAGAATCAATAGATTCAATATCCATATGGACAATTAAGCAGTTTATACTTAGTTGCATAATTTCAGTTATCTAAAAGTAAAATTATTTTAGATTTTTCAATATTAATGTTTTAAATAGATCAATATATGGAGATGAAATTTATTACACTCAGCACTAGTTCTTTAAAACGGATCACAGTTGGCATAATTTGTTCTGAATATTTTAACAGATAACGGATAAAAATTACGTCTATTAAATTAAGAACAATTTAGCATCGTTCTTTTGGATGTCGTAATAAAGAATTCGATTAAATCGTTGAAAAACATAAGGGCGTACCCACTTTACATGGGGCCTACAGAATAGCCTTTATGGTTGAGTTCTCAAGGCTGTGAATGCTCCTGGTAAATAATGCTGAACAGAGGACAACTGCTGCCTACATTCCGTGGCAATTGACTACTTTCTATTAAAAGATAATATTCTTATTGACAGTCTTTGATCAATATTTCCTCCTTAAATCCTATAAAAAGACAAATTTCTTCAAATAGACTAATAAGTATTAATAATAATATTAATAATTTATAAATGAAAAATCAATAATAATATTTTTTGAAATACATAACTTTGGAGAACAAAATTTTTAATAAATAAAAAATTTCTTTAATATTTAATTTAAATAACACATTTAAGTTCTTTCAAATAAAACGACTGAGGTAAGTTGTAATAGCTTTTCGACTGTAAAATTAAGCAATATTGGCTTCTTAATACGTAAACATACATACATGTATGTTTGCTAGTATGTATGTGTACTCAATACTCACCACAATTTATCTTTCATCTTTCTGCTTTATTTTCTTTGAAATTCTCGAAATTTTATAAATGTACTCTTTCGAGTTTCTATAAGAGATAAACAAAAGAGAGTACCGATTGTTCGAAAAAGCTAATATTAAAAGCTTTCTGTTAAAACAAGGGCATAACCAAATAAACACCCAACCAACGGTGCATAAACAAGCAATCACACACCCACAAACAAGTGTGTAAACACACAACATAAATAACAGTGGGGTGATATTTCACTGCCAAACGAACTCCCAAGAGAACTATCATTTTAAATGTAGTTGCTGTAGCAGATAATGGAAAAACTTAACCAACTGGGGATAACAGCAAATAGAAGATAAATTAACAGGAAGCTGAGAGAGCAAAGTTATATATATTCGAACAAGCTCACACATTGAAAAAAAACACATCTATAAGCAAAATATAGGCATAACAGGATAATGTCAACATAGGCGAATGAAGGATGCAAGAAATGAACATACATAAAGGAACATGTTATTGAAATTCAGGCACAAGAAAAACCCGATAAAAAATAAAACCGAAAGTAGATAAACTAAAAAACGAACGTGAGGCAGAGAAAATGGCAAAATAAGAAAAGCGAGGCGAAACAAAAACAACAATTTTCTATCCATTGCTGACAGTAAGGAGTTTACTTACATTTGTTAAACATTTAGAGTTTAACATCAGTTTGCCGAATGGACTACGCGTATTTAGACGTCAGTTTTTAAAAACACTCCGGGTTTTACGTCTATTTTCCACTGTATACATTATGGAGTGTGTATTGTTTAATGTTTGTTGTTTAATTCGTTTACAGTGAAAATCGAAAATCAAATAAATTCCCCTAATCAAATTAAGTAAAAGAGTATTTCTGAAAAAGCAAAAAAAAAAAATATTTAAATAAAAAATGACGCCACATGTAAAATGGCATTCATATTTTGCTATTGTTGTGGTATATAAAAAATTAAAAAATTAATGGCAAGTTCAATATACACAAATGTACATACAAACAAACATGGATCAAATTTATAAGTTCTTCAATTAAATTTTCTAACAAGTGGAAAATGTTTGTTTTGTATTAATTCAAGTGTGACTACATTAAGTGAATGAGCTTAAGTGTTGCAGTAAATAGATTAAACGAAAATAAATATTTATGTAAGAAAATTGAAATTAAATTAAGTTTGTCAAAAGGTAAATACAAAAAACAAAAAGTAAATATATAAAAATATAAAAAAATATGCAAAAAATTGACACATGTAGGCCTTAAAAATAATTTAAAAAATCTTCGTTTTTTTTAAAAATCTCTTGATTTAACTTAAGAAAAACACACGTTTTCGGTTCTCAAGTTAAAGACTTTTTTGTAAAAAGTGCTAATAAAACAAACTGACGAGTTGTTTAAGAAATTATGCATCAATTTACAAGTGTTAGGAGTTTTGAAAAACTTTATTCACTTTGAACTTGTGTAAAATTGTTTTGCTGTGCAATGATCCAAAAAACCACCTGAAAGTATTTTGAACGTTAAGGAATCGTTTTGTTTTAAATTTGGCTTGAAAAAAAATCGGTATTTCGAAACATGGATTTTACTTATGCGATAAATCGAACATCAATATTTTCAAATTCAATCCCAGCATAAAAAGACATGCAAAAGAAATAGTGAATGCATGAGTTCTCAAGTGGTTCAATTTAAAACATGCATGATTTTAACATAAACGTGCTATGGGAGAGCATGTGTTTATATGAATATTCACTTCGTTCTAATGAGTGCATAGAACGCATGCATAGTAGATGAAAAGAAGACCATGTTTCATAAGTTTACATTGTTTGTTTACGTGAATTGTTTACGATATTTTGCATGCATTTGCATATATTTTGAAGCATGTAATTAATGGCTAACTATTTTTGGCATTTATATTGAACTAGTATAAAAATTTTTGCGGGGATTATATTGGATTTCAGTTTTTTATTTCGAATTGCCTGCGCGAATGCAATCTTACAGCGTTTCAATCAGATATAATAAGATATCTTCTTGCTATTTTTGGCTCCCTTTGGAAAAATAAAAAATCAAAATTATATCGTGATTGGTTCCAATCGGTTTTTAAATATTTCGATTCTTATTAACAAACAAAAACACTTACTGTAAATGTACAACAGCAATACAAGACTCGTCCGCTGCTGCGCTGACTCAGAGATTTCGTGGGGAAATTATCTTTTTAAACTAAGGGTAAATAATTGTTTTCTGAAAAAAAAAATTCAAGCATAACTGTGTTCTTTCAAAGAAAATATTTTCTTTAGCAACAGAATTAGACACCCGTTTTCAAAACATTTATTTCACTTTGGCTATTACTGTGTCTCATGCAATAAACAAAATAAATAAATAAGATTTTAAACGAACAACAACATAGTGGAGTATAAAATGATAAAAGCATCACCAACTCATGATAATTTCTAGAATCCTATTCAGTACGATCTGAAAAACTATAATTTCGTTCTTCAACAACTGTTTCGGAAGTCTACAGCTCCAACTGTATTTCCTTAAACAATAAAAAACCATTTTTCATCTCTCTAAGAAATGTACGCCTGTCTCTGTAATTCTATTGAAATTTTAAACAAAGTAAAAATCGTAGTTATTTTAACATTACAACGAAACTTTGCACACAAAACTTTTCTAATAAAAAAAAACAAACTGTAATATTTTTAAATTTTTATTTCTAATGATTTTTTTTAACCATATAAATAAATGGGTGTTAACAGTTACAAAATTCATCTCTACTTAAAATAAAATTGTAAAAAATGTGTTCTAGAGAGTGTATGTTTGAAAAGATTTTATCTAGAAAATAAAACATAACATTTCAGAATTTTTGTGCGTCTGTTCGTCTTTCTATCCGTCTATCTTAACTCACTTGCATTGAAAACAACTGAAGGTGCCATAATAAAGTTTGCCTCAATATCTTGGTTAAGATATAAGATATTTCTTATAGCGATACATCATTACCTTATTTTTGGCACAAACTAAAAAAACACCAAATAAAATGGCATTCAAATGTAACAAAAAATTGTTAAGAAATAAATGCATACACGGACACGACAGAAGCAGGAATTTAAATAAACTTGCATAGTTAAGCAACATTAAATTATAAGCAATGATATAACAATTTATCTTCATATTTCCAGTAATAAGGATCGGGTTCAAATAGTATTCACTCTACACTAAACATTGACAAGTTTTACACGCAAAAATCTATGGTTTTCATTGGCAACCGCGTAAGTCTAAAAATAAAAATTTTTAGGAGAGACAAATAATCCGTTCTAGATAAAACAGGGAACAGTGCTATATTTTTCCGTTCCGAATCTGATCATACCCTTCACCATCATATACATAAGTGTACTGACCACATTGTGGCTTAGTCTTAATATAAGATTTATTGTTTTACGCTATTTTTCTTTATTATTTCCGACACTCTATTTAATTTTGAATTTTCAAATAGTTCGCCGTATTTCACTACTCAAGCTCTTCCAGATGATAACCAACTAAATAGGGTTGAGACATAAACGCCATTTTAAGCTAACTGTATTTTACTGATAAGACCCATTCGTTTTATACCAATATTTTGGAAGTTGAAGTCTCTAGATTTCATTTATACATAAATTTATTGTACGCCATTTTTTAGTGGCGGCAATTCATTTATTTTTAACTTTTTGTATTATAATTTTCTAGTCATGCTTCACTCTGTTTCTCAAAAGCTGCTTAAATTGCTTTTGTTTTTAAATTTAAGCAAAAACAAAGAAGAAGTTGTATTTTGGTACTTATATCTCAGTTAGTTTTGCACGGATTTGTTTGTATGTCTGCAGATTATCCTAGGGTTGAACAATTTTGCTTTTTATGGTTAAAATAACACAGAGGCAGTCGTATTTCTATGCTTATATCTCTCAAGATATGGGCAATTTTGCTGCTTTTTAGTAGTACTTATTAACGGATATTTCCAAATTAAAAAATTTAGATCCTGGCGAATAACAAATTAAACAAGATGGTTTGAAGACTGAAAGAGTGCGCAGGTAAAATAAGGTGTGACAACACAGATGTTTAAGGAAAGTTTAAGGTCGCACACTTGTAATTAAAGTTATTGTAAATTGAAAAAATGTCGAAAAATAATTCAAAAATGTTTTCAATAACAACATTATATGCGCTTGTGTATATTTTTATAACATAAATAATAAATAAATAATTTGTCAGCCAGCAAACGTATATCATGATACTGCGTTAGTGCTGAAAGTATTAAAAATTGGTTATAAAATGGGTATTTATTCCATTAAAAAATACAGAAATCAGTCCACAATATTTCTAATATTTGTGTAACCATAAAATCATGTAACATGGCATCAATAACTTAAAATCAACAAAATTAGATAAACATACGTTACGCATGGAAGCCACAAAGATATTTATCAACGTTTATTTATGTAATGTAGCTACCAGCTCCCGTAAAGCAGCAAGTAGAATGCAGTTCTAGAAAAAAATTTAATACAATTCAATACAAATAACTGTCGTGCAAACAATATTCTTTTCAAAACATTTTATAGCAAATGTTCTAAAATTTAAATTAGGTCCTTAGGCCTGCTATCGGAAATCAACTAAACTATTAAAATTACATATACAAATTGCATTCATCAACTATTTAATAACAGAAAAGGCTGTAAAAATAAAATATATTTAATATTAAATAATGAAATGTAGGGTTTAATATGATCGTCCTTAATCAGCCAAGAATTGCTCACTTCTGTTGGAAAGTTTTTCTAACTATAAATTAACTTTGTAATAATTATGGGGGGAAACAAAACGTGTATAAAAAAGTATTTTCAAAAAGACATGTGAATTTATGTTATTTTTATTAATTTTCCGTTTATTCATACATGCATTGCTCAAGCAGCCGGTGCTGTAATGGATTCTAAAAATAATTTCATATAACACGAATATTATTTACAACAGAAAAAGAACGAACACGTACAACAATAAATTAAAATGTCTCCCCTCATTCATAAACATAATTTTTTTTTAATTTATCAAAAGTTTATAAAAACAAATTTTTGTATATATTTTTTGTTTTATAAATCATCAAAAACTTTTAAAATTGATTATGAAAAAGGTCATTTAATTAAAAAAAAAAATCATGAAAAATATATGGGGGCGTTTATGGAAAACGTTTGTATCATAACATAAGGTTGGCAGTGACAATCAGCTTGCTATTTTTAAGATAGTGATTCCAGGTTTAATTTTAACCACAGAGATAATGCCTCTGGTAAACAGGTTTGCAAAGTTAAGGTCAGCTTATCTATTTTACCAGACCGCTTTAATATTCAAAGAGAATTCCACCGTATTGTGATTTTCTATAACTATTGGCATCTTAAATATTCCATAAGATCGAGTCTTATTTTAAGTTCAGAGCATATTTTTTATTTTTTAATTGTTTTTTTTAGGAGACTAATTACGGCAACACTTATACATTTTTCTCCTTTATTTGCTAAAAAACATAAACGTTTTTGTTGTTCTTGTGGAAAGAAAACTAACAGCCGTACACAAGTAATAGCGTCAAGCGTATGACGGTAAAGTATTGAATTTGTTTTATTGTTGTAACAAAAGCAAAATACATGCAAAACACTTTCGTCATATATAAAACGCTTTATTTTTTTAAATATGCAATTTAGATTTTGATAAGGCGATAAGGCGTTCTCTCGGTTAGCCAGGCGGCTTAGAAAGCCATTGAGGATAATGATGTCAATTTGACTGTTGGTGTAACTACAGTTACGTTGAATACTTTCATATCGTTTGTTTAGTATTTAATATTTTTTGAGCTGATAGAAAATTACTGCGGGTACGACTGGTTAGGGTGCATAAAATATCAACACCGGGCCTCCTAAATGAAATGCTTGTATGAAATCGCCCATTAGAATATTTGCTTTCTAAATATTGTTGTTTTGTTCTCTATGTGTGTAAGCATACACTTTTAATGAAAAGAGTTGGGCCACCTGAGAGTAAAAAAACCTAATTTCAAATGTTTTATATTTAGTTTTCGAATTTAATATGTAAGAACGGGTTTAAATTTTTAATTTTGATTTATGACACTTTTTCCGTAAATGAGTGATTTAATGCCGGTGTATATAAATTCAGTCAAAGGTCTATGTATAAAACATGACATTTTATAATTATTGTCTATGTGGATGGATTTTGACAAATTTGATATCAAGGCAACTTAGTATTTGGTTTAGCATTTCTTGCAGAAACTAAAACAACAGCAAAATTACAATAAAAAGTTAGTAAGAAATTCATACATGCACAAAGACAACAAAAAGAAGAATATACAATAATTGCCACTAACATTATTAAAATGTTCTTATACTTCGAATGAAAACGATTAATAATATTTCTGGGTTCGAGCTAATAAGTTTCTTTTAAAATTTCTTCTCAAATCGCAAAAATTATATGCACTTGATGAATGAACGAACGATCAAGACATGAATCCTTTAAAAATAATTTATATTTTTTAGGAAAAAAATAGAAACGGAATATATTATCTCAAAACAACAAAACATTCGCCAATATTCCCACAACATCGACAACTCGAACAATGGAAAACAGATAGAGTATAGTAGAAAACATATGTCGTTGCTTAGAGGCAATTATCCATATATATAGAAAACATTATTGAAAAGTTAACACTGTTAACTAATACAAATATAGTTATAAGTTTACATAGCAAAAGCTCTTTCAAATTGAACAATTATTTAATTTTTTATTAAATGTACAGCGTTAACATTTCTCTAAGTTAAGTAAAAGCAATCTTATTTGCTGATATTTGAAATGTTGTTTCGTCTTTACTTTTTAGATTTACTGTATCAATGTATTGAGGCATGTATATCGATAAACAATTTTGCATAGGACTGTTACAAAAACTTAAATTTTAGACAGTGACCTCTGCACTACCAATTTCGAATCAATTACAGTTCAATGTGCTGCTTATACAAACTTCAGATCAAACAGTAATGCATTGCCACCTGTTGAACAGCCAATTCTTTTTGTTAACATGTTGCTATATTCTTCGAAGCAATGCCAAACAAATCTGCTGACGCAGTCCAAAAATATTTACTGTTCAACATTAACAATATTATCAAACTTTAGTCAGTAATAAAGTATGAAGTTTAAACGATATAGGACCAGTTTATTAGTCTTGTGATAAGCACATAAAAGTAGCAATAATCCCCAAATATATAATACATATATTTTATTAAAACAAAACTTCGTATAATTAAAAGTTTATACGTTTTTTGACATATAAAGATGTCCTGTACAGTTGTGAGTAACTTTTCTCTATGTTTAGCATTTGTGGCTCCATAAGCGTCTGTCAAATAAGAATCTTTAACAACAAATCAATATTAGTTATTATTAAAAAGGAAATAGCAATAATTAGCCCAAACATAAAAAGGAATAACAACATTAGGTTTAATGAGGCTTTTAAGTAAAAGCTTATGGCATTACAATTAAGACGTTTACATTGTTGTTCAATTAAAATGAAATTTAGGCAGCCTTACCATGAAAGGCTTAAGTATAATTTAGTGAAATTTGAAGGATGTACTTGATTAGCTTTAAAGCTAGAAATGGGTAGCTCGCATGTAATTAAATCAGTATTTCCTTAGGTTATTAAATATAAAACAGTGTTTCCGATATGATGCAGCCAATAAGCGAAGCTAAACGTTTAATAATGTTAAGGGTATCCAAAAGGAGGAGTAGTATTTTCAGTTGTTACTTATTTTTAACAGCCTCCACTAACCGCAAAGTCGTTATATTTCTGCCCTATTAAACGCAATGTATTCAACATTTTTTTTATAAAAAATAATATTTTGAAGCTGAAAAGACTCTTGAAAGGAACAAATAACAATATTCTGCAAAAATTAATTTGTTTTCAAAAATTTCTATGAATAGAAAAAGATTTACGAAAACTGTTCATTAGTAGCAATTGTTATAAAAATTTTTAATTTTTTTCCTAAAACACAATTTAGTGGTGCTTTTGTAGAAAAAAAAATTGTCACAAATATTTTTTAAATTTAATTTTAAGAAGAATAATCTGTAACTTTATTTAAAAACCAATTTCTATTTATTAAGGTTAATAACAAAATCTCTCTGTATGGTAGTGGCAGTTCCGATGATTATCATTTATATGCATATTTAATTTGGGAATTTCTTTAAGAATCAGCTGGGCTTTTAGTACCACGTTTTTTATAAATACATTTTATTCTGACTGTCCCACGTTGTGACCAGTTTTACCAGAAGTTTAAAGTAAATAGAGGCTTGATCAAACTTAAAATGTATCCAAAAGGAGCTAAACGTTTAAATTTTAGCTTTAAAATCTTGTCAACTACTTGTAAGAAGTTATGAATTTTTATACCCGCCACCATAAAGATTGTATACCATAAAGTATACATTTTCTGAGCCTTGGTGTCATTATAGGACGATCATACCTCTCCGTCCGTCTGTTGCAAGCACGACAGAGCTTGAACCGAAATAGTTATAGGGATGAAATTTCGCCAAAATATTTTTAATAAATAAGGAAAATATGGTATGTTAGGAAGAGATTTATAGCTTGTAATATAAAAGTAATTAAAAACATGTCTTTCCTACATCGCATAAAATGCGATTGTGTCTAAAAGCATTGACGTAGAGAAATAATATTTTGCAATTATATTTTCTGAGTAACAGAAACTTATGCAAGGAGTTTATATCAAAATTTACGAAAATTTATACCGCACAGTATCTTTTTTGAACTATATAAAATTTAAAACGTAATAAAACTGACAAAATTAGATGTACTAGAATGAAATTTAGCAGTTAAAAAATCTATAATAACGAAAAAATTATGGTGACGCGCAAACATCTCATACAACGTTTATATAGTTAATTCATATAATTTTTGTATACATAAAGATTTTGGAAGAATAGAGTACTCTATATTGAAATATCCAAGTTGATTTTATTAGCAAAAATTACTTGACGCGCACTCCTCACTTCTTCTACCATCAATGAAATTTTACTCTCTCATTATAAAATAAATACTTGCAAAAATTTGTATTTTGCTTTACGGTTAAAATATTGAATAGAACACAATTGAAATAGAATAACGATGGAGTAAAATAAAGCTAAATCAAAACGAGGTGGTAATAGAGCATTAAGACTTTAATAGAACATTTAAAACATGTTTAAATGTTTTGATAGTAGACCCAGACCAAAATAAAACTTGCGTAGACACTTTATCTCTTAGAAAGTGTATTTTCTACAAACCTCCATGTGTGTAATTATTTAGTAGCAATCGTAATTATATGTTTTATTGTATTCGATGCATTTACTATGATTATTTAAATTTCGTTTTTTGTTTTGTTATTGTACTATGTTGAAAAATACATACACTAACAAAGCTGTACAAATTAGCTTTTCACGAATAATATTTTGTTTTTTTTTAATATGCTCGCACTGAACTATAGTAAATGGAAGTACTGTTAAAGAGAACACATAATTTTAGCAATATTTTGCGCAGTTTTTATATATCTCCTATATGTGACACTAAATAAATGTCATTACTCCGCAAGTGGTAATATTTGTGCTTTCAAGCGAAATTCCCTCAAACGCCTACTTATTGGCTCACTGAAAAAGGGACTTGTTTCTATTGATATGCATGTGGGTAAAGAAATTCATATTATTGCTATTTTGGCGAAAGCCAATTTCAATCAAAAGCTCAGACTAATTGTTTATTTCATAGTGAGAAATATTTTTATTCTATTTTTTGATCCAATGTCAACGTATTTGATTGAAACATAATTATAACGGCTTAGGGCCATTCTACTTGTGGCCATCGATATATGTATATCCTTAATTAACCCTTTCAAAGTATAATAAAGGTATATACATATATTTTTATTCGTTTGTAATTAATTACAACTGATGATACTTCTGCTAAACTAAGAAATTTTTTAGAGCTAAAACACATCAAAAGAAAGTTCTACAAATTTTATGTAAATTTCTAAAGGCTTACAAACCTTATAGGTTGACTGTTTCACATTAAAATGTTATTTTGTCATTAAATTCATAAAAGTTTTCTTATTTATGTACCTGTTTATCCATAAAATGTTTATGTGTGTGAAATGTACATATACATACATTGTTTATGTGTCTATTACATATTTAATTTTATATGCATAAATATCTGCATAAATTAAATATCTTGGAAGCAAAAGTTTTATTTAAAAAAGTTTAAGGAAAAATTCAGCTTAACTTTATACAAATAAACTCACAAAAGAGCAAAAACAAAAACGAATACTATTTATACTTAAAAGAAAATAAATAATACGATACATATGCATACATATAAATATTCATAGGAAGGATGGCATATATTAGTGCTATCCAAAGATGTTTGGCTTAAATAATAAATATTTAAATAAATATATTATTTACAGCGACAAGCACATATGAATATATAATTATAATTACGATTTACATTATCTGTTTGATGTTTCAAATCCTTGGTTTCAGCATTTCAGATTTAAGCCATAAAATAGCAAAAGCACAGAAAAAATGCTGTACCATGCAAAAAATAACACTACTGTTGTGCGGACAAAAAAAAAGAAGCAATTCTATCTTTCTAGTTTACTAGCTGTCCGCGCCACGATTCTGGTGTTCTAAAAAATGAGTAACCATATTCATTCAAAGATGTATTTCATATTCCTCTTTCTTTTTTCTTTTTCATGAATTAATATTTTTAAATAATTAAGTTTCAAAAGTTATTTCATATACCGACATAGTTTTCACACAATTATCAGTAGCGAGATTACGAATTGCAACTCTGTGCTACGACATATACGATTATTATATTTATGCAATTGCTACACGAATCTAATAATGCTATTCTATTACACTCTTATTTAATAATTTTTGTTTTGTTCGTTTACAATTTTACAATTTACAGTTTACAATTTTTTTATTCATTATTTTTTCCACTTGGGAACATAGGGCTCCTAAAATAAAATTTCAACTAATTGCAAATTCATTAAAAGATTTGTATATTTTCTTTAGTTTTCCACCGTGTACTTTTTGGAATTTCGGAGCTCTCAACAACTGGTAACGCTACCAATAGGTTAACGGATTAAATATCCTATCCATTTCCATTTGCTTCTTGTTATTTAACTAACTATTGGTTGTTACTTTCTTAGCCTCCAGAGCTCCTTTTTATACCCTTCACGCAGTGAAAAATGGTATATATAGGTTTGTCATTCCGTGTGCAATTTCTAAAATTTTCATTTTCGACCCCATCAAAAATATATTTTCTGAATGCTTGTGAATAGGGCAGTCGATTAAGCTCGGTCAGTATGTCCATCTGTCCGTCTGACTGTCTGTCCGTGTGTATGTTGAAATCAACTTTTTGAAGCCCCCCGACTGGACCGCCATGAGATATTAAAATATCAGAAATATTCGGAAGCAGATCGATATTAAAAAATAGAAATATCGGTACATCAATAACTAAGATATGAGCAAACGACCACCTCGTTTTTTTTCACAACACATACATACAAACGTGTTATACTGTTTAGGGTGAACGTGGCATCGAATCCCAGCTGAGCCAAAAAAAATTCTTTTTTTTATTGTTTTACATATTAAATATATTTTTATTGTTTTTTTTTTCATTATTTTTTTTTTAATTTTTTTTTTAATTTTTGTTTTCGATTGTTTTTTTTTTTAAACATACATATCAAGGCATATTTATTCATCAGCTTATTTTGACAGCTGAAATTAAAATAAGTGTTGAAAAAAATAATCAGCTGGCGAATCAAGAGTACCTGATGAATAAATATGCCTTGACACATATGTAAACTTAATTTATAATTTAGCAATGGGATGTTTTTATATGTGTATGTTTTTCATATGTATGAACGTATTTCATATGAGATGAATGGTGATATAAACAATTGTTATTACATAACTACAGGTTGTAAAGGATATATAGGATTCGGCACGGCCGAATATAGCACTCTTACTTTTTTTAGCATTACTCGTAGATACTTGTTTAAAAATACTTAAAGTCTCTGGCCTGCAATGTTTGTCATCAGCCAAGTTTCGCTTCTCAAAAGCAACTTAGATTTTCCGCAAGCATTGAATATGCAGATATTCGTGTTTTGTGTTGTTTGCATGTTAGTGATGGCCGCTACGTTTTGTTTAGCTGACCATTTTATTCGATGAACCTGTTCTATGGACGGGAATGGTGGTGGTCGTTTAGATATGGGGCCAACGCACTTAATAAAATTGAAAGTAAGCCTATCGGGCCATAAGTTTAAACTTGGCTATTGTCTTTAACTGGCTAGGAATTTGTGGTAAAAATAGAAGAAAATCAGAGGCATTCGTGTTTATTTGAACATATGTCTGAAGGTTATCGCGTGATCGTACTGGATGTAAATGGCGATTTAACTTACTATAGATTTGAGTAAGATGTGGGGGCTTCTAAAAGTTGATTATAACCAACACACCGACAAACAGATATGGCTCAGTCGACTTTCCTTGTGGTTAGCTTTTAGAAAATTTATACTTTATGAGTTCGGAATGTCAAAACGATGCCATACAGACTCCACTTGATTATTCACGTGCAATGAACTAATACGTTACCATGGGTTCGGAAATAAATATTGCTGAAATTACAAACGGAATGATAAAACTACATGTGAGGGTATAAAAAATAGTTGATACCGCTATTCTTTATTTGTACTTTATTCTCTAACTGTATTTCATCCACAAAAAGGCTTAAATTGTTTGAATATAAAAGTGAAACAACAGCATTTGAAACAAGATACTAATTAATATCAATAAAGTTGTTTCAGACTTCAGTTAATGATATCAACCGAAAGAGAGAAAAAGTTAAGTGAAACCCAATAAAAAACGCAAACTGTGATCTGTTGACTTTCCCTTGCACACGCCGTCCTATATTTTTATTGAAAATCTACCAGCCCTTATCTGAAATATTTTTTTTTCTGAATAGTTGGTAACAGTTTTACTTTTTTTTATCCAAAAATAACAGAGATTCTATTTACAAGATTTAGAAATAATTATAAGAATAAGTATAAAAGAAAATGCTAAAATCGCTAAAATAAAAGCACAATGCAAGAAACAAAGCGATAAACTACAATATAATAAGGAATATAATATAATAATGAATATTAAAAAAAAGTACATACAGCATGGTTCATATAAAATCCAGTTGCATAAACGTTTATTTATCAATTGAAACGGGAAAGAGCCAGAAATTTCGAATACAATTTTATTCAGCTAATGTAAATTTTTTTGCATTTTTTTAAAAAGCCTTCTTTGATGATTTGTATATGCAATTCGTAAGTTATAATTTCATCCCTAACATTAGCATCGTAATCATGAACTGCTAAAAAGGTTGCAACAATTTGGGGAGAAATACCAACAAAAAAAATACTATTACAAAATAATAAAGAGTGCAGAGGACCTACTTAGTAAGTCTGTTGCTCTTTCGTATGCGCATACGATGGCAAATCGGGAAAGTCTGTACTGCTTAAAAAATTACACTAAGTACGCTGTGTTAAAGCTATTCTGGGCAGGGCTAGTGTCTGTATTGTCTTAAAACACAGTAAGTAATTATTTTTAATAATATACGAAAGCTTTTAAAATCGTGTGATTGTTTCGATTTATAATGCTTTTTTCAGAACCCAATGACGCAGTTAATCGAGGAAATACTGTATCATGTATAAAATTGCACAATTTTTTTTATCAATCTACGCTCTGTAATAGTTCAAAATCAACAAACAATTAATTTTCCTTTGAGAGATGGGCAATATTATCAAATGTCCAAGCGCAAAGGACATCTAAAGGAAGCTTTATGTTTTTAGTTATGTCTCAGTAAAAATGCACTTTTTCATTTTAAAATTAAAACACTAATTTATTCAGAAACAAGTATTTTGTATGCTAGAATATATAGAAGTTATGTTCCGATTAGGTATTTATAACATTAAACATCCATCAACATTCAATTACTTTAGAAATTTGTAAAATTTTAAGTTAGTCAGAACCATGAGAAATTGTTGATTTGGATTTTTTTGGCGACACTTCCGTTTACAACAGTCATAAATCAAAGCAGATTCTGAAACAGAGTAAGCCATCTCTTAGAAGATATACCAGTGTTGTAACAGGTTACACTCAGCTGAGAACTTATCTAGCTCGCATGTGACTGTCAGATAAGATGACAAGTAGAGCATGAGAGAAGACAATGAGACTTTGGAAAACCTTGGAGACTTTGCCTTTCTTTTTAACCTAACCTAACATTAAGTGTAACAAAACATGGCTTTGCTTTACTTAATTACATAAATAAAAAACAATTCTGCTAAAGCACAGCGTTAGTTGTTAACTGTAAGTTATAGTAATTGTTAATCATCGTTATTAAACTGCGATAAATTGTTTGTTCAAAACTGGTTATTTTTACAAGAAACACAAAGATCACTTAGGTCAATCAAAATTTTTATGAAAACCAAAGGTTAAAGTTATAATTTTCTTGTAGTATTGTTGTCAAACTCAATAAGAGCCGGCAAATTTATTGAAAGCTATACATTCATCTAAAATCACGGAAATTAAGCACCATTAGAATTGAATCTCACATAATTATTTTGAAAGACGATTTTGCAAGTCTGAAATGCTACTTGAATGCTGGAAAATAAAACCGAATCATTACTTCCGATGGAAAATATATCCACCCAGTCAGCTGAACCGACATCAAAGCCAAATAGCTATGGCGATATTCGATGGAACCAATAGAATCCTATCTGTATTGATTTTTGGTTTTATATAGAAGCTGTTTTAATCAGACCTGATTTTATGCGAACAGCGTTTTTTACATAAAAAAACTCTTTATTTAATATCTACCTATACAATAGCGAAAACCAAATACAACAGCAAATATACAAATAATTTAAATATACACATACAAACTCATCTACACCTAAACGTTTTGTTACTTTCGAACAAACGCACTCACATACATGCATTGACAATAACTAGATCCGGTTAAGAAGGACAAAAAACTACATTTACGAAATTTATATACGATTGTTTTAGATTTGAGTGAAAATGTTTTTATGTCTGTACATAAGTAAATTTGAGATTGTGTGCTAAAAGTGTTTATAAATGTATACAAATGTTACTTACAGCAAATACCTTATTTAGCATTCATTCATAGTAACAACAGCAACAATACGGAAACGGATATGCGTAGTTTTCAAGTTTTGTACAAGCTAAGAATAAATATAGATACAGACAATATTGTATATATATATATTGCTGTTTACAGGGTGGTTCAAATTTAGATGTAAAAATATCTTATTACTATAAAAAAAAACATTTACCTCATTCAGTTTATTAATTTAAGTTAAATTTCTACAAAAAACGGAGTAGATGTAATAATTTTTTTTAAACTCTAAATTAACAGTATTTCTTTAAGGACCCTTTATATAATCAATACTCGTGTATTATATGCATTTAAATTAACTTTAATTAGTAGACTACAATTGACATAAATACACAGTTAGAAACAGGCTGTTACATTTATATAGTTTTACCATCAGTTAATCACTAAGAATACACATTAGACCGACTCACTTTGTGCGAAAGGAGAAGAGAAAACACAGTTTGTTTACTTTACTTCAAACTAACCTTTTCTTCAGTGTTTTTAAGTGTAGCATAGGGCATACTTACTCCTGTATATCACTCCAGTTCCATTCTACTATTGACCTCTTGTTCGGTGTCTACACTTGAAAAAATTATTATTTTAGAGTCTCTTTGATTTTATTTGTTTTAATTTTTCGTTCACTTTATTTTCTTAAACTATTTGTCCATTCCTTCTTTATTTTTCAAACCTCTTCATTGTTTACTTTTATTTAACAAGGAGGAAAACCTTTAACTTTATAATTTAACTTTTGGAGACCAGCCAAGTTCTACTACAATAAAATTGCAAAAATTCAGGTTTTAACATCTTTAAGATTATGTTAAGCGTTGATACACACTTGATCTGTCGGAAGCTATTCTCGACATCTTAATTATGTCGACTATTTTTTATTTTTTTTTTTTGTTTTTGCCCCATATATTATCACCATGATACTCATCGTCAAAAATTTTTCTATTTATTAAATAGTTTCATTGCTTTACATAATGAGAGGCTTAAGCCTTTGTTACCGATTTATTTTGCCTTTATTTAAGCGACGATGATTTCACGTACTGTTGTTGTGATACAACTTTTAGGTTGAAAATATATTTCCGTTCCTTTTTCGGCTCTCTATGCTCTCCACCACTTTCATGGCCATCACTTGACGTCTCTGACTTCGCTAAGTCCCGCGTCTCTACAGGCATTTTCTCTAGACTAGAAAACGATTTCACATCGTAAACTGATAATACCAACAATCGCACACTTTGTAATCACTAGAATCTTCGATATAGTCTCCCGTTGCACTCACCCTTGATGTAGTCTTAGTCTTAGTCTTAACGTTAAAAACACCTCAGTGTCCTAGACTAGAAAATATCGCCTTGCCAAGGCGTAATTTCACGTAACAGAAAACTTAGTGTAGTCGACAAAATCAAGGTATCGGATATTCCAACTATAGCACCCAATGATGGTGATTTTTTGAAAGTTGTCACGTACAGGTCAAGCGATTTAAGAATATAAACAATTATTCCAACGAACGTTAAAAAAATAGTAAAATTTTTTTTTAAAAAATATCATCAAATTCGTCCAGATTTCGGTTGAAATTATGCGGCAAACAAATCGACAGTAAGTTGCTTAGTTACAAAATTTAAGACTTAAGATTTACATTGATGAATTGAAACACCATTCTTTGTCTTCGTTGGCCATTCAAAACTATATCCACAATGAGGGAAAGTATAAACAAATATTCAAAAATTTCATGTTGTAGTTCGTTAAAACTAATAAAAAAAAATAACAATACAAATTAAGCGGAGAAACATTATCGTTATGCTATAGTACACCATTAAACAAAATCGGGTTTAGAAAATACTAATCAGACGATGTTCGTTTTTATATTTAAATTGACTTTAATGTTTTCAATTCGACAGAAATAATTGATATTTAAATACGTGAAAACGAAACGAAATCAAAATCACTGTGCAACTAATTTTAGTAAAAGAGCACGAAATAAATCAAACAAACCAAGTAGAGCCATGTTAATTTGCTGATTGGATATCGTAACATCGTCAAATTAATGCGGATTGGTCGATGGACTTTTTTCTTATGCGAATAAGCCTGAAACAGTTGAACATCCTAAAAACGAAATACTACGCATATTATTGGTAAAATAAACATTTAAATATATTTTTGAATAAATCTTGTTCACTATTTTATTACAAGACAATTCCTGTGCCAGGGGTTTCGTGGCAGCTATTTTTCTGATGTAATATTTCTTGTTTATTTGAAACCAGTTTATTTTCCTGTTCAAATCGTCTAAGGAGCTGCTGAACTAAATAATATCTTTAACACAGACAGACAATAACCTGAATTAACAAATAGGCTACCTATTATCGCTATATCTTTCCAAACGAATTTGCACACGCTTTTAAAAAAGTGCTCATGTTTAAAATTACAGATGTTGCACATGTTGGGACAACATTTATGTACAATGATCGCTAAAACTTCAACCGTCTTCACTACCTCGTCAGGTATTTATTGCACAAAAAAATGCGTAATCGCTCTTGTAGCTAAAACATTTTTCTGGATCGGTCTTAAAATCTAATTCAGTGCAACTTTATTTTTCATACGATTTCGTATCTTCGCTTTTCCAGACCATTGATCTGTGAAGTATGCTATAGACCCATTTTATAAAACATAATTTATAAAATATATAAAATTTGATGGAAGAATAAAATTCTTGCTAGTGAATGTCCTGGGATGACAAATGGACCGTACAATATTATTTTCGCCAGGGGCGTAATAGATCGATTTATTTATATAGAAATAGAAAACACACTGTGACGGTTTTTATACTAGCATCGTTTTTTATATTTTTAATATCAATAGTTAACATTTATTGGTTCCTAATAGCACAACACATGCTTTCGTACACACCAAAACCAAAAAGTATGTAAATTTATTAATAAAAATTGCTATAAAACACAATTTAATGTCTGTAAGATAAAGGATATTATCCAGTATAATATACGTATGTGGTAATTAATTTAATTGCTTTTTATTTCTGATGCAATGGTAGAACGATTTATCTTTTGCAACCCATTATATTGGCTTTATTTGGTCTTTAGTATTTGAATTAAATCACACATACATATGGTATTAAAAAAAATTCGAAAAAACAAGTAAAAGTACTATATTCGGCCGTGTCGAATCCGCTATACCCTTCACAACGTGTAGTCATGCAATAACAATTATATGTTTGGTCTTAACTGGGATTCGAACCTACGTTCATCTAGTTTGTATTGGTGTGAAAAGAAAAGATGCACACGGACAGTAGGACAACGCATAATTAACTTACTCAAAAGCTTTCAGAAAATATATACTTTAAGGGCCGTATTCATAAAAAATATTTTATGTTTATTAAAGGCTTATTTGACAGATGTTGTAGAGAAATTTGTGAAATAAGCATTCAATAAACCTAAAATATTTTTTATGAATATGGCCCTAAACCTACTACTGTTACTCTGCACTGAGAGCTCAATTAAACGGTTCTAAGTATTTGTGAACGTTAGCCTGTAAGATATTTCCTTTTGAGGAATAACAATTAAATTTTAAAAAAAATTTACATTTCATGCTGCTAAAGAATATTTTATCCACAATTTTGTTGTACTGATCATATTTAATTATTTAATGGTTATTTGTAATTTAAACGCTTTTTAATGATCTGATAATGTTATTTTTGCGAACACAACATGCTATTTTGGTCGTCATAATTTTTTAAATCATATTTTTTTAAAAACGCCACCACCTTGTAGATTTTATGAAAATTTAGCATTAAATAATAAGACTCAAACAAAGTGAAAAATACATAGTTTGCGAGGTATTTGAACGTTTACATAAGAGCTCTTATTATGCTACCGTTAGATCTTCAATAACAAACATTCGTTGTGAAATTTCTTGGATTGCAGTGTGCACACAGACACATTTAAATGGTTCACCTACTTGAATGGTTTCCTACTATCTAACCCAATGCCCTCGGTTTCTTTTATATTAAAGTTTATATATAATATTAATGAAATTTCGCCTACAAGACGAACATAAAGAAGATTAAAAAAACCTTGTTTACTCCGGAAAAATAGAAGACACTATTTGTAAATTATATAAGATTAGAAAAAACCACTAGCAACAAATAAGTATCACCAACAAAAACATTTGGAACAAAAAATTGTCTCTTTTCATTTTCCCTAGACCGTTGCTATGAATTCTAATATTTAAGTAAAAAAAATGTTTCCATTAATAACTTTTTCTCACATTACAAAATACGTTTAATTATTTATTTATAAGCAGCAACCACCAAAAATAATTTTTCATTTAATATTACCCTGCAGTAATTTTTGTGGTGAAACAGTACTGATTTGCTATTAACTCTGTCGCCAATTATACTACAGACAATGTTCTTTGCTATAGATATTTAAAATTCACTAGTGACGCTAGAACTACTGACTAGGAGTTCTTATGGAACCATATGGCGACATTGGAACCAGGTAGATACCAATTAATTTCATTAATTCTAGTCTCTATTAAATTTAAATATTATTTTTAAATGTATAAGAAAACTACAGTTTACATTTAAAATAATTTTACTGACAAATTTTTGCTTTTTTTCTGTTTATTATTTTAAGGCATAAGAAGTGTAGATGTTTTGTTGTGACAATATCACCAAAAGTCATTAAAAAAGTCGACAAAGTGGTGACTTGGAGACACCTGACCCCAGGCTTCCTGCAGGGTATGTTCAAAAAAAATGGAATGCATACGCACATGTAGGTATGTTTATAGAATTAAGGATTAAAAGCAAACACAATATAAGAAGCAATCCACTTAAAAAAAATTATAAACAAAAAAGTTTCATTAATCCTTAAAACAGCAATCACAAACAGACTTGTATTTTTTCGTTATTAAACTCCTAATAATTAAACAGCTGACAATTTTCCCTCACGATGGCAAAACTAGATGTAGAAAAATCTCAGCCAACCTTTAAGTATAAACAAATTCTTTCTTTCTGTCTTTACGGTATATTTTATGTGCTTATTCGTCTGTTTTTTTTATTTATTTTCTTAACGTTTAAGTTTTAAAAATTTGTCAACTTAATTTTGTAAAATTAAAAATTAATATTTGCATATTGCTACTTATACGCGGGTGGGGGCGTTTTATTCGTTTATCTGTTTTTTCATTTTATAGAGCATTGAAAAAAGCGTAGTACAACGTGATTCAGCATAAATTAACAATAAAAATCATAATAATAATGCAAAAATAACACAGAAAAATAGGATATTGTCGTAAACGCTTTAAATGCTAATATTGCCAAAAGCATTGTAGGCAACCATTATCAAGAGTTTCCCTAAATAGAAAAGCCCGACAAAAATTGTTGTCAAGACATTTGGTTAAGCTTTTAATACTTGAAATTTAATACTGATGTGGCTTGCAGCTTTATTCAGACCCAATAACATTAAAACCAACAAGATTTTAGAAAGGATTGTGGCATCATTTAACCTTAACATGGCCTTAACCTACGATGATGGAATTCAGAATTTCAATCAATTAAATTAAATTTTTCTAAAATTAGAAATTTACTCAGTTATTTTTTTTTTATTTTTTCCAGAAAGTGTTAAAAATACTCTTTCTTTGTTTATTGTAAATCAATTTAATTCTGACTCAAGTTCATTTATTCTTTTATTTGATTTCCTAAAATATTTTCTAAATTAAATTAAATTTTAAATATTTTTAAAAATACTTCGTTGATAGCCGAGTGGAATGCATTTGCGAAACCAGCTACGATTTCATCATCAGCACTTCTTTTCGGTCTTCTTCTAATTTAAAACTTCTATTTATGTTACAATTTAGTGAAATTAGAATTAGGGAATCATAGTTTTTATTTCGAAATTTATATTTTCCCTTTTCTTTCATACTCTTAATACATTCTTGTTATGCTTTCTGCCTCCATCCTGGACCTATTGAATTATTGGAAGCAAAGCTGCATTTTTATTTTTCATTTATAAGATTATCTAGGTAATAGACACTGATTAATAAATATCTGAATGTTATAAATACCATGCCATCTGTGTTTGTTATAATTCATATCAATATTCTATTTTAACTTTATATTTTAAATTAATTGTTAATCATTTGTATTCTGACTTAAGTTCGTTTATTCTTTTATAAAATGAAACAGAAGCTGTAAAGAAATAGGAAAGCTATTTTTAAGCAAACCTAAGAATACATTAATCGTTAAATAAAGTTATTGTTTCAAATGCCACGAGCTGTAAATAATATTAAGTCAGATTAGGGTTAAATATGTTTTTATTATTGTTTTTAAATGTTTTTCATTTCTTTTCCTTTCACCAATTAAAAAATGTTTGTTTTCTCGAATTTTTATAACCACCCTCAAAAAATGATGTGGGGGTATATTTATTTTGTCATTCCGTTTGTAACACATCGAAATATCCATTAAAGGCCCCACAAAGTATAGATTTTCTGAGCCTTGGTTTTAGCTTAAAATGATCTAGGTATTTCCGTCCGTCTGTATGTTTGTTGAAAGCACGCTAGAGCTTGAATCGTAAAAGTTATGGGGACTAAATTTTTGCCAGAAATGTTTGGTTTGAAATGGACTAAGTCGTTATATTAAAAACAGAGATATAGCTTTTAATATAAAAGTAGGTAACAAAAACTTTTTTTTTTATATCTAATAAAATACGATTGCGTCTAAACGCGTTGATTCTGAGCAACAAACATTTACAAGCCTATTTCTTGAGTAAAAAAAAATGTTCAAATTTATACATTAAGAAAGGAGTTATAGACCATAATGTGCGAAAATTTATTCAGCACAGCCTCTTTCTCTATTTCGGTCTACATAAAATTTTAAACGTAATAAAGCTGAAGATGAGATGTATGTATGTATGTATCTAAAATTTTGTAAACATTGCTCTTTGGTCAATAGATTTTTAATTACGGAAAATTTAGGTGACATGCCCATTTCCACGTGTACCTCCCATATAGGGCTTTATCTTAAATTCACAAAATTCCTCTATGAACAAACATTTTGAAAGAATAATGAACTCTACATAGAAATACCTACGTTAAATTTGTTATGATAAACTACTTTGACACGCTTACTTTAACGCCCACTTTTCACATAGTCTACTGTTAATGAAAATCAAAAGCTCATTAAAGGGACAGAATTAGATGTATGATGATGAAACTGTTCATAAATTCTTCCTGGACAATGTTAACATAATGCAAGAAAATAAAGGTGATACGCCAACTTAAACACCCATTTCCTAAGTAGCGCGTTGCCTTCAAGTCATATAATTGCTCAATTCACAATGATTGTGAAAGAAGTTAAGTTCATTATGAGAACATAATACACACATAATTTACTATAAATAAATTTTTAAAGCTCATAACAGTGACGGAATAAGATGTGTCATAATGAAATTCTTCGAATGTAACTTTCTGGTCAATATAGTTTTATTTTCAGAGAATTAAGATGACACGTCCGTTTAAACACGCAACTAAAACTCAAAAGCTCATAAAGGCGACAGAATTAAATGTGTTAGATGATGAAATTTAGCACATATAGTTTTCTGGTAACTTTTATTATAATGTCAGAAAATAAAAGTAAGCAGCGAACTTTAATGTCCACCTCCCATATAATGTTTTATCTTCAATTCATATTATTTCCATATGGAGAAAAATTTTGAAAAAAAAGAAATCCATAATGGATTATTTAAGTTGAATTCAAACATTTATAATATAATTTTAAATGTAAGAGGTGTCATGCTTACAGAAAGCTAATGTTATTGTTTAACTTTCTATGGATCCTAAATTATACCCTTGAGTGTTCGTAAAAATGCAAAATTGTTGTAAAAAATGGTTTTAGTATCAGACCTAATGTAGAAATAGAAAGTAGAAATTTAAGAAAGTATTTTAATGGCACATATATTAAAGTTATACAAAGAAAGTGATACATATTTTAGTTAAAGAGATTATTCCATAGCGATTACTGTTAATAATAAAAAAAATTCATTTTGACAGAATATCGAGGTAAAATTATTTATACGATATTAAGTAGCTGAATAAAGTGCACTATGTAATCAGCAACGGTTTTCGCCACTAATCAGCCCCTTTTTGATCAGATTTATTTATTTAATTAAGTCCAAAGAACAATACTATTTACAGACTAATGATTAAAAAAATATCACACAAATAGTTAACAAAATAATATTTGCATTTTTTACTGTTCATATAATAATAATTCATATTCGGTATGTTAAAAACGTATTACAACCCCTTAAATATATTCAATAAATTTGTTATGTTTTTATAATCTTCTATTCACTATCACTAAAACAAATGTATACCCGAAAACTTTATTTAAATAAAATTATAAATCCATCATATCCAATTATAGCAGCAACAGAAGTGGCAACAATAATATCAACATCAGCATTCATATCAACATTGCAATTGCCTGTTGTTTTAATGTTAATTGTTTGCCTAGACGGTTAAATGTTTGGTCTGTTTATCAGCTGTTTTTTTTTCGATTTTTACCAAAATTGCTTTTAGTGGTCATAACAATAAATGTTTTGTAAAATAAACATGATAAAACAAACATATGTTAATACCCTTCACCACAATGTGCATTTTCGTAACTACTACATTGCACAGTAACCTTGATTTAATGTTTATTGTTATACACCTTTTTGTTACAAAAATCATGTTTGATTTACATTATTACATGGTCATTTCATTCGATACCCACATTGAAAAAATAATTATCTGGCATTTTGTTTTGGACGTCATCCAGAATTTACAACTTCTTTAGAGAAAACTCTATTGTGATATTTAAGCTTTCAATTTGGTACCAATATTGTAATTTCCAATAACTGTATCCACCCATATATCCGTCATTTTCTTTCGGACTCCACTTTGCACTTCAAAGTTTTTCATATTTGCTGCATTCTACAGGTTAATTCCAATATTAAGATGGTGAAAAGGGGGTACCTTTTTGAATACTAAATTTAATTCATATATGAACAAAATATATTGTTCGCCATAGTGGCTTTAATTTTCTTTATAGTTTATTATATTTTTTTTATAATCAATCCCATTTATTTTTACCCATAATCACCCTCTCGGTTGAAAGCAGTTAAATAAAATGGATAATCTCTTGTTTATTTCAGGAAAAACAACAAAGTACATAGTTATATTTTTTTGCCTATATCTGAGTTATTTTAAAACGAATTGTTGGTTTCTACTAGCGAAAGGTTTTAAGAGTACGGCTTGCAGTTTGGTATCACCAGCGTGGTCAGAAATTAATGAGAAAATTTTTTAGTGAAAATATTGGGAAAAAAACAGAGAAATCCCTGTTTACTTGCTCATATCTGAGAAAATTATAAGGTGATTGTGAAGTATATGCAATATTTAGGGGCTTCTAATAGCGTATTTCAATCAAGGCAGACAGACGGACAATGCTCAATCACTTTCCCTAAATATTAGCTTTCAGAAAATAAATACGTTGTGGAAAATAATTATTTTAGAAATTACAAATGGAATGATAATACAATATAATAACTTGGCACTGTTGGTGAGTGGTACAAAAAGTACTATCCTTAAAATATATACAACAACCATCGTCATCATTTTAGTTTCTAACCCATACATACATACATACATTTATTGTTTTCTTTAAGGCATTTCACGCATAAATTTGCTTTTGTAATGCGATTGTTACAAGCATGTTTCCTTCTGCCTTGGTGGTCGATGTATTTGAAGGAAATCAGTATTCGTCTTTATGTAAATATAAAATGGGTTTTTTGCATATAAGTAGTTGAAGTAATGAAGTTTTTTTTTATATATTATGCGGATTTTTAAATAAAAAAGCTATGAATAAAAAGTGAATTTATGTACTGTGTATAATCGATAATCGATACAAAAAATAGTATCACATTTCAGGTTCAAAGGATTAGGAGAATTAGCTATTTGCGAAGTACCAAAGTTTCCTTTACACAATGTAAGTTCTTGGCTTAGTAAAACTAATATAAATTATCAAGCTGAATGTATGTGGATAATAAAAGAATATTACAATGCAAAGAATAAAAGTGTTAAAAAGACGTGTGTGATAGCAATTTATTTATTAGTTTCAGTATATAAGAGCAACTCGATTTGCGATATTTAGTTATCCATATATTTTCAATCATGAGAGATAACATTTTACTATTAGCGGTAGCTAAATATATTCGGTTCATAAAGATCCCTATTATTTTTAAATAAGAAAGTGACACCAAATTGCAAGTGTCGAAAATTGTTCCGGAAAAAAAATAAATAAATGGGAAATTAGTTTGACACAGACTGGGCTACTAATTCGTAAAACAAAAAAAAATATCGCTTAATTTTTTTTTAATTGACTTTATGATTTGCTTCTCAATTCTTATTATATTTTTGATTCATTTAAATAAAAGTTTTTTAATTTATGTCAGTTGAAAAAAAAAAACAAGTAACGGTACTTTATTCAAAGTGCCGTATGTTTTTTATCCATCACCAATTTGATGTAGTTTTATACCACAAAATTCATTATTTTGTTACAAACAGTAACCGCTACAGAATAATATCTTTATAATAAAATATTTATAACTATCTTTGTGTATCTTTGATTTGCTATTAAGATACTTTGGTTAATTGAGTCTTACAATGAAATTGCATCATCATACCTCTGATTCTGTCGGTTTTATGATCATTTAAATTTCATTAACAGTAATTTACGTGAAAAGTAGGCGTTAAAGCATTCGTTTCAATATAGTTTCTGTTGATTAAATCAACTTAGATATTTCAATATAAAGTCCTTTATTCTTTAAAAATTTTGGCCCATAGAGAAATTATATGAATTGAAGATAAAGCGTTATGTGTGAGGTAGGCGTGGCATATTAATTTCCATAAGTACAAAGCAATTGACTAAAAAGTATTGTTTGCAAAATTTCAGCATCATACATCTTATGTTGCCATTTTTATTGCGTTTTATATTTTAAATATACCGAAAAAGGCACTATTCGTTATAAATTTTCGTACATTTTGATCTAAAACTCTTTTTGTATTGTACGGGTTTGAGCTCTTTTTAGGAATATATAGTTTTTTCACTCGGAAAATATACATTAGAAGTTTGCTTCACGATATATAATTCTCTTTCTAATATTCCAATTTAGCCAATTTTCAAACAAACCTTGCAAAATCTGAGTTCCCTAACTTTTTCGATTCGAGCCAAAGCCTATCTTTCATGTATATTCCTTATATCTATCTATCATATTTATAGGTAATTTGATTCCTATTCTTTTACTCTGTCAGGTCAAGTCTTCTCACCGGTAAATATTCCATGTGTGTCTAGGTCGTTAATGCCATTCATTTATTCTTGGATGTCAACTGTTTGTTATGATATGTTATCGTGTTATGTTATGTCCGCTCAGACGAGATTCCACTGTAGAATGAGTACTCCTGGAATCTTTACCTTTTTACCTGTAATTAAAATATTAATTTCTATTCATATGTATTTAAGGAATAAAAAAAATATATTTTCTTTTTCGGTACTTTAATCATTCATATGATTGATACAATTAATATTTTCCTCAAACGTATCCCAAGTTCAACCATAAACGTGATTAATTCTATTAAAATAATTTTTTAAAGCTCTAGAATTTTTAATTAATTTTTAAATACTGATTTTATTGCAATTTTTTTTCATTATTTTTCTAATCAAATCTATTAATTTTTATTAAATTAAAAAACTAAATGAACCTTTTCTAAAAAACTGTGTCGTTTAGGTACTTATTGTTCAATTATTTAATTGATGTATAGTATGCTAAGATTAAATCAATTTAGACTTGAATTTAATAAATATATTAATTGCGTATTACAGGTGTATGTCTAAACATAGCAACAATATAATATAATTAATATTATTTTTCTATTTAATAACCAGTTTAATAAAATTCACTTCCAATTGTCAACAGAGTAGGGGCATAAGTTTACTTCTCTCACAAACACACACACGAAATCTTTTAACGTTTAATAACTTTAATAAATAGTGAAAGTTGTTAACAATTTTAGAACAGGAAAAACGGTGGAAACATTTTTTTTTTGTGCTTTAAAATAGAAGTTAAATTAAACCGGATATTAAAAAATTTTTATCTCCGTTACAAAATCTTTAACATTTTTTCGCCAATCATTTAATAATATAAAAATGCAAAGAAAGAATCTAAAATATTTGCTACGTCTAAGAGCTGCTTGTCATTCAAATTGTTTAAAATCTCTCAAAAATAAAAATAAAATATTTGAAATGTTCGTAAAAAGCTGCACGTATAGAAAACTCCGGGTTACAACATGACAACTACAATCAAATTATATTCTGCGTAAATAAAACAAATATTTCGTTATAATAACCAAATGTTTGTTTGAACTTTGTTTTAACTTATTGTTTACTATTTGTTAATCTTTGATAAATATGTCCTTGAAAATAATATGATTTAGAATGTATAAAATAACACTGTGTAACAATAATTAAACTTTATAGGATACGAAAAGTTTGGTATGACTAGTCTATAGACCAAATGTAAGCAGTTTTTTTATTCTCCGACCTTATGAAAAATACAAATATCTACCAAAATACAATTGATATTCTGGCGATAACAAAAGTCACGGCTATAAAATGTAATGAAGTCCCACCAAAATATGAAAATATCAACTGCATCACACCAATATCGGCGGAAAGAGAAAAAAAGATGTTATTAGAGTGAGAAACATTCTAGGCAGCGACCTTTTTCTAGATATATCCAAAATTGGTGACATATCTCGAGTGGAATAATATTATAGGAGTTCTCGCGTACTTTAAATGCAAACGCAAATAAATATTATTTTATTGCATGTAATTTAAACTATTCAAATTAATTAAATAAATATCTCTGTATATTAACAACATAATATGTAAATTCTTTTTATGTGCCTCTAGGAGACATTTTGACTGAATTTGTTAAGAGATTATTCTAACTTAATTAGGGTTAATACAAATATTTCTGCTGCATAAAAACAATTTAAGCAAAACTTAATCTGTTTGGATTAAGTCTTCAATTAGCGAATTGAGATCGCCCTATAAATAGGGATAATTTAGAATATTTATGTATTAGTTATGAGAACTCGAACAAATATTTCGATGTATTGCAACTTAATATACCCACAAATTCTGTCTCTTGGATACTGAGCAAAAACTTTCTCATAAGAATGGAAACTTTTTAAGACACCTACATACATATGTAAGTATATTAACAAAAACAACTTTGAATGCTAATATTAATAACAGAAGCTTAAAAATAACCAAAACAAAACGACATTGTGTCTAACGAGTGCACAAACGGGAATGATCTAACAAACAAGAAAAACGGTTTTGAATTTTTCTCTGTCTGTCTGAATTCTTTCTTTTCTCCCTTAATCAGATTGTCATTAAGATGCTCCAATGGATTTAAAAGATATTTATCGTACCCTGTTACTAAGTTAGCGTATTTGAAATGATACATTAAGGTATGTATGAAATAAGTGCATATACGGACATGACGACAAAAGGCATATGAAAGAAATCGCGCTTACAACAACAAACAGTTAATTTTTACTAAAAACGATATTAGAATTTGCCTTAAATTCAATATAATAACAAAATATTGTTAGGGCGATGAATCCAGACTGTGCTTAACAGGTAATCTAATAAGATATACTAGCATGTTCTGCCGTCGACTAATTCGGCAATAATCAAGTTGTAAATATGATTATGCTCACTGTGCTTAAACATGATTTAACATGTTTATATATATTATACACTCATATATTTTGCAGATGTGTTATAAGCAACTTTAAGGGCTTAGGACTTTGGGAATACCCCTGAAGATAAAGTACCTAGCATGTGGTTAGAAATATACTAGTTTTTCTAACTTCAGACCAGTTACATACACGTAAAGAAAAACCATGGTTACGACATGATCACGACGGTCTTATTATAGTTTCTATAACAATATTTGGTTGTCGAAAACAAGTAATAGTTATTTTTGTTTCATTTCATTATATACTTTCTCACAATAATCAAGCATTTATTTGAATTGTATCATTTATTGCTTACTTTTCGTAAAAATTTCAAAATGGTTATCATTTAGAAATAGTATGATTTAAAGAAAATTAATGCGACAAAAATAACACTGTATTCAAAAGCATTAAAAATTACAAATAATCATTAAATAATAGATGAGACAACAGTATGATTAAAAATTAATCAAGCTATGATTAATTTTAATAATAATTTGATTTCAACTGTTCTTCTTCTTGCTGAATACACGCAAAGAAAAAATATGAAATTGACAATCTTGGATTTTACGGCAAATTTTTGGCTTTTTGCTGTAAAATACACATATTGATTGTACACGCAAAGAAAAACCATGGTTTCGACATGATCACGACGGTCATATTATTTTTTCTAAAACAATATTTGGTTGTCGAAAACAAGTAATAGTTATTTTTGTTTCATTTCATCATATATTTTGTCACGATAATCAAGCATTTGTTTGAATTGTATCATTTATGATTACTTTTCGTAAAAATTTCAAAATGGTTATCATTTAGAAATAGTATGATTTAAAGAAAATTAATGCGACAAAAATAACACTGTATTCAAAATCATTAAAAATTAAAAATAATCATTAAATAATAAGTGAGACAACATTATGATTACAAAATAATCAAGCTACGATTTTTTTAATAATAATTTGATTTCAATTGTTCTTCTTCTTGCTGAATAAATTTTTATTATTTTAAAAGTTTAAGATGCCAAAAAAAGGAACAAAATTTAAAAATCAACAAGAAAATGTAAAAAAAATTTTGGTATAAAAATTGCAATTAAATTGGTAAGTACAATCAATATGTGTGTGTTACAGCAAAAGACAATAATTTGCCGTAAAAAAGCAAAGATTGTCGATTTCAATTGTAGTCATATATATGATTATTGAATGATACTTCAATTAAACATAATAATGATAACTGGTAACCATTATTATTTTAAACATAATCATACAATTCAATCATTGTATGTTGCTCTTCGATTATGGTTACCACAACCATATTTTTTCTTTGCGTGTACTCACCAATTTAATTGCAATTTTTAACAAATTGTTTTTTACATTTTCTCGTTTATTTTTGAATTTTCTTTAATTTTTCAAAATTTTTGTTAATTTCTTTGATACCTCAAAGTTTTTCTTTTATGTGTAGTGGAAGTGCCTTAAATTTGGACATAACGGTACATCGCGAAAAGTAGAGAAGAAAACCAAGTGCAGTTTTAGAATCAGCGTCCCAATTAACTTTAAAAAACAACATTCAGTTCTTAATCAACAAAAACATTGTTCAGTTGTGTTATGAAAGAAAATATCTTAAAATGGCAATAATATTTTAAATATTGGCAGAAAGTAAAACTTTGAGAACAACACTATTAGTACAATACAAAACTGTTAAAGAAATAAACGAAATAATTAAAATTAAATTAAAGAAACATGTTAATGATAAAAAAGTGAAGCAAGCGGTTTGCAATTACTTTTTCATTTAAATTTTTTTGAACTAATTTTACGGGACTTATTAATACACATCCACTGGAAGAATTTTCATTAAATAATGCGAGCACTTAAGTAAATAATAAAATATGTTTAAAGAGTTTTTCAAATAGCAGCTGCTTAAAAGTGTACTTTTATAAAATTAACAAACAAGTGTAAGACGTTTTTCTTCTTTCCCTTTTTGTTTTACAGTATTACGTATAAGCTTGCGGCAACAGTTAATCATCCCTGGAATTATAGCCGATAGAAAAATAACGCATGAAAAAAGTCTAAGAATGGTAAGTTTATCTTCTTAAAAAAAGAACGAAATTTGTACAAGTAATTACATTAAAAAAAAATCAGTAGTAAGAACTTAGTGTAATAAACTCTTAAGACTTTTTCGTGAATTTAAGTAAATTATTTTGAAAAAAAAACCTTAAATTATTTTTAAAAGATAATCTTTTATTGGAGTAGAGTTAATGAAAGTATGTACTGTAAATAGACAAGGGGATTGTATATTTTTGCACTAGTCGCCGTCATTCCATGGATAAAACCTTAAGAGGTTTTGCTTACAAAATAAATCAATTGTATTAATGAAACAATATAAATTTAGTTTTTGTTTATAAATTTTTTGAAAGCTTATGAATACACAGAGAAAACAGTTTGGTTGTGAGTACTGCAATTGTTGCAAATAGCAAAGTTTAGTTGTGATAGTAAAATTTTAAGGTTATATCTACAGAATTTCTTTTCGGAAAATATATATGGAGTCAGCATTTATGAATTAATTTGTATGTATTAAAAAAAACACAAACATATTCGTGTGAAAAGACGAGATGGTCTTTTTCATCATATCTTTTTTTTAACAGGGATTTTTCTGATTTTCAACACCGATATGCTCCCAAATATTTCTGATATTTTGGTACCTTACACCGGTCTTGGAAATGTTTGGGAACTTTAAAAATTTGATTTCAACGTACACGCGGACAGACTGACATATGGACAATCTGACAGATGGACTCTCACTGTAGAAGGTATAAGAACTTTTCAATTTATCAAGCTGCTAGATAGTTTTTGGGCACACTTAAGACACCGAATTAATAAGAATGCTATTAAAAATTATTCATGAGAGAATGAACAAAGCGATTTGAAACAAACTGTGATATAAGCACCAAACTACCACTGATTTGGTGATTTTCCTAAAAATTTCCAACTTTTTTTTTAAATTTTAGACAACCGAGAATTTTGTATGGATATCAAATGAAAGAGCATGCCAGACAAAATAAAATAAACTATAAAAAGTTCAAAATCCATTTTGGCCCCACTAAAAAATGGCGTACAATATATTTATATGTATATAGATCATATCTAGTGTTTAAAAATGTAACCATTGTAATATTGGTATTAAACTATAAAAAAGTTAATATCTTAGATGGCGCACATGTGGGCCAAATGCAGTTTTAAAGACTTTGTTTACTTCAACTCCCACAATATTAGTGACATGTGAAAGAACTTGTCTAGAGGAATACATCGAATTTAAAAAAAAAAAAAAATTAAAATCCAAGATGAAGTTCAAAACAAAATGGCATTGAATCATTCAAATTCAAAGGATATACTTGTAGAATACGGTAAACTATTAAAAAATTCAAATCAAAAGATCAAAATCGCTGTGCCGCTGGTCGTACTGCAGTTTTACGAAGCTGCTATATTTGCAAACAAATTAATTAATTGTAAATTTATTTTTTGTTAAATTTATCTTTATTCATTTAGTCTCAGAAAATTCTTATTGTAAAATTATTTTCATTTTATTTTTTTATGCAAAATATGAAATGACAAAAAAATACAAAATCGCTATAATGTGTGTTATTCCTAAGAGCTTTAGGTTGTAAGTAATCAGGGAAAATTTGTTCATCATGTAGTCTTGATTCGACAGATAATTAATTTTTGTTTCACTTATTATAAATTTGTTTATTTATGTATGTTTCAGAAAATGTTTTTTAAACAAATAATTTATGTTTTATGCAGTTTCAAATATATTGCTTTTAGTAACCCTGATACCTCCGTCACTCTTTCAAAGGTGTTAAAAAATATCGATATGCCTCTCCTTTACTCTTTACTGGACACATATTAAAAAAAAATATAAAAAACAATTAAATGTAAAGAGTTCTCAAAGAGTTGGAGCTTTGTTAACCATCTGCAAACATAAATAATTTTTAATGAAATGAGTACCCAAGTACTCTGTCAAAAGAGATAAAAACATTTTTATTGCGGATTTTAAAGTTCAGGTCAATTTAACAAACAATTCAAAATATATGCCCACATATGTTGTAAAATATTTCTGAAATTTAAAAAAATCCGAGCAAATATCTAAACCACTTTTTAACTTTTACTTCCTCTTGCCCAACAGCTGACTAAAATGTGTATCTTGTGTTGCATTCAGCTTGCAAAAGTTAAAAAAAAATGTTTCTTTGTTTGAGCATAGCTTTTTGATGAAATAAAAGAGATATAGAACAAAAATTAATATTTTATGTATAAACAAATTGCGATATGAATATGCCTGATTAATATACTTGGAAATGTTAAGGCTGCCAGTTTTCTTTAGTTCACTTTATCGCGTGTACACTGTGAATCGTTTTTTACTTGTTTTCTGTTTTATTTATTGCTTTTATGATTATTTAATATTCACAAAGTGTTTTTGTTATTCGCAGCATATGTTTTTTTTATAATTTCCAATATTATTACTTAATATTGTAGTCGTTATTTTTACAATCTTTTTTTCTACTTTTATGATTTTTTTATTTATATTTTTGTTGTTGTTATTAAAGTTACTATCTACATTACTATGTACATACATACATACGTACATACTTAGATTCATATTTTTTCAGAGCACAGTTGTCTACGATTATGTGTATGTATGTATGTATGTGCATTTTCGTGTCTACATAAAACGTTCATTTACTGGAGGATTTTTTCCCTTCAAATTCTTAGAGAGTAAAAAATTTTCTTTTGCTGTTGTTTTCACAAAATCTACAAACAAATAGTGAGTAGTTTAAGTATATTTATCAATATAGTGTGTTTAGTAGCCTTAAGGTCATTAAACATAAAATGGACTTTTATGATAATGAAGAAATTACAAAGAACATTCGCTTTACTTAAGATTTATCACATAACAATTTTTATAAAAAATTCAATGACATTTTTTAAATAGAAAATTATTTAAATAAAAATTGTGTAAAATTAAAATAGAAATATGTGTATGAAACAACATTATTACCACGTGGTTTCTTGCAATCAGACAAGCTCATACAAAGATTTCACACACGTTCGTAACAAATTATGTAAATAAACGTTTGTAAACAACTAAGAACAATATATTCGGCTTTGCTGAATTTTTGTTACCGTAAACACTATGAAATAATCTATTTAAACTAAAATATGTAATTCTTTCCTTGTGTAACTTCGATTTGCTATTATTTTTTTTTATTTTTAAGTCTTGCAATGGAACCTTAAATATTTGTGCATTGGGAGTAGTATTACTCACTTTGTTATACCTTTCACAGAGAGCAAGGGATATATAAAATTTTTAATCCGTGCGAAATTTGAATAATATTTTTTTGTATATACATTCTTATTTTCTGAAAGCTTATGACTAGGGAAGTTGATTGAGCAATGTCCGTATGTATGTTGAGTTTTCTTAGCCTCCCAATATCGGTAAGACCCGTGTATGATACTAAAATATCAGATATATTTGGAAGGGGATCAGTGTTGAAAATCATAAAAATCGATCCATAAATACCTGAGAAAAATTAAAAAAAAAACCCAGAGCACTTCGCCTTTTCACAACACATTTATACAAGGTGGATGAGCGTAGATTCGAATCCCAGTTGAGACAAATGAAAAAAAAAATTATTTTATTAATATTACAATAAATAAATTTATTATTTTTCAATATAATGTTCATAAGTATAAAAATATTAAATTGATAATGAAACATATATGTATGTATGAACGAGAATGTACGTATTTCATATTTATTAAGATATAAGATGTACCTACATTTTTAACTATTTTTTGTTTTTATTAAGTTGCATTCATACAAATAACTGTTAGTAAATATTAAGGGTACTCACGATTAAACCTGTGTATATCACGGCATATTGTGAGCGTCCTTTTTTAACCCGAAATACATATTTATTTCAGCCGGTGTTGTCAGAGTTACCGACTGAAAAACTCTGGCATCTTCTTACTGAATTTCTTGAATATTTTTTTTTTCATTTCATTATTACTAAAAAATTTCTTGTAATTTAAGTCTTCTTTTACTTAAAAATAATGGCGGTCAAAATTTCAAAAATAACAGTTGTCACTTATTAGCTTCTGAGCATATATACACAGCCAATTTTGCTCAAGTTTTTTGTAGTGCAAATGAAGTAAATTGAAGCAAATCGCAAATGCATACATTTTGTTATTATGTTAAAGAAAATAATGAACTTTTTGCGAGTCCTGGTTCCAACTTAAGACGATGTAGATATGTCCGTCTGTTTAAAACACGATAGAGGTTAAACAGAACAAGCTAGGTGGATGAAATTTTACTAGTATATTTCCAATACATCAGACTATTTTCTTCGATACGCACTCTTCGCATACAGGATGGCTTATTAATGTCATACAAAGTGATTAGTTTCACCAGACTGTTCGGAAAGTCAACTATGATGAAATCGAATTATTTGCAAGTATTGTTCGTTTGTTGTCGATTCATGGTAAAATGGCAAAAACACCTAAATAGAGTGTGTATGAAGTTCGCCATTGGCGTTTAAACGGGAGATTGTACATAGTAATAAGGGCTTAGATTCATAGATGGGATGCCGCCATCCCATATCCCATTTGCCGTTCTATGGATAACAGTATTTACCACATTTTTAATAATTGCTTTTCACTCTTATAAGCATGTTTCTTTATTTTTTTTTTGTAAACGGAACACAATGGACCACATGGACCTTCGAGAGTAGGTGTTGGAAGTGTCTCTTACTTCCGGTATTCCTCTTTCCTAGCAACCTACTTCATAGACATAAAATTAAATGTCTAAATCAACATAGACATAAAACTGATATTCATATGTAAACACGCAAACTTTGCAACAGATACAATTTATGTTAGTATATACTAACACATACATATACAAATAATGTTTAAATTTTGTATGTTTTCTTCAAAAATTTTGATAAAATACAAAACATCAAATCTTTTGATCAAATCAAAAATTCGTTTGCTGATAATAAGCAAGTGATTGCATTTATTTTAATTTCCTTTTTTTCGCAAAACATTGTGGACCTTTGGTGCTTTAATTTGCATTTGTATTTTTTCTATGAAAAGCTTTAAGATATTTCATAAAATTCTACATTATTTCTGAACTTAAGCTTAAATTATTTCGCAAAACATTTTGTTGTTCAAGTATGGTTAAGAGAAAAAAGGTTTTTTAGCAAGGCACTTTAAAATAAAGTCCTTCAGGTTTAAGGATATATTAAATATACGTAATACAAAATTTAGAACAACAAATTTTAAATACGGATCTATAACAATTTTATGGTCATTTGTATAATAAACATCTAAAATTGTGTTGTATACTTTGAGGGACCTTTTTCTTTATTAAGTTTAAAAGGAATTTTGGTTAAGTTGATATGTATGTATGCATGTTTGTTTGTTTGTATACATACATGTGTTTCAATAAATTACAGGGCACATGTGTGTTAATGCAAAAATAAACACACATAATTAATTAAAACATACATATGTATGCATACCAGAGAAATAAAACAAACAAGAAAATTGAAATATTTATATAAATAAAATATATTTGTCTATGTTGCTATTAATGACAAATTGTCGAAATTATGTGGTTCCGACCAAAACAACCAACACTCACAAAAACACCTACACAGCCTCATTTACCCATTTGATGGAACTAAAAATGATAGAAGAGTTTACGCGAACACAACCAAATAGAACTACACACATACATAAACGGCCTGTTGTAAAAATGCTATTACTTCATGTCATGTGTTGAAGTCATCAGCAACTCATCAACATCGGAATCGAAATCATCAGCACTGTCAGCATCAACATCAAGAATGAAGAAGAAAAAACAAAATTAAAAGAAAATGTGTTGTTTATAATAATATGTATGGCGCCAAAAATAAAAAAAAAAATATAATAATAATTTACATTAACACACTCCCATGACAGTGTATTTGTGAGTGTTTCATTCTTATTGTCAATGTGGCAATATTATCATTTTTCTTCTTCTTCTCGTCAATTTGTACGATGAAAAGAGGCGAATGGTCTTAAAGTAAAAAAAATTTATGTTGTTAAGCAACAAGATGATGGAGAAGAAGAAGAAAAAGGCAAACATTTTCGTTCCTTAACTTATTTATTCATAAATTTTTATGACATGCTGGGCTGTAGGCGCCTACATTACACGTACATTTACACATTTAAGGAAGACCTATGCTACTCTTACAGTAGCATCACATCATGTATGCTGTCGATACCTGACTACTTAGTTTAGAAAAAAAAAATTAAATAAATTATATTTGTTAATGCGATTGGTTGTTTCTATTGAAGCGATGTACACACCAACAGTGAGGTAAATTTAAAGTTTAGAATAGACAATTTCAGTTTCCGCTACATTATTCATTTATATATTTATTTATTATTTATTTCCTTATATAAATGATTATAAGAATCTATGCAAATATTAGCTGCTTGTGAAATTTATAATCGATTTTATCAAAGGTAAGGTTGGATTAAAATAGAGAATTATCAAAAACCCCAAACCCATAATAGTTATACACGTATGCCCCATAAGGCATAATGTGGGCACCTTTTAATAAAATTACTTTAGGATTTCCAATTTGGTTTGTTTAGATAATTCTAATACGGCATAGTGTAAGAGATAAAGTTTTGATGCCTAATACTCCCAATAGCAGAACATTGAACATACGCCGTGACGGTATGGTATCCATATTAGGTAGACGTTCACAAATTGCATGCGAGTTTATTTCACTTTTGATTTACAAGACCCTCTAATATTCAACTTCTTTATTCATTAGGTTCTTAATAACTGATTGACTGTTCACAAAGATGCGAATTTGGATTTTTTATCAATCTCCTGCTTCTGACATCCGTAATTGTGATAGTTTCATTCTGGAAAACAATATTGTGATCTGGCAGGCAGAAGTATTTACTTATGTTTCTATTTATGGCATACAAATCAATTACATTTCAATTACCAATCTTTGATCAGTCTGTATCGGTATCTTTGGCATTTCCTACTCTAATTACTATATTCCAATCTCCTTCCTCCGGTAATAAAGTTGGTTCGTATCACATCTATTTTAAGTTGATGACATATCTAATATTCAAATTTTATCGACAATTTTTTGATATATGGTTTTACGGTCGTTGATTAATTTCATGAATTGCTATTAAGCTAGCAGCAGTCAAGGCTTCTTCATATTTCGCCCTTATCTCAATTGACAAAATTAATAAAATATTCTGAGTAGCCATTGTTGAGGTGGTTCTCATGGAACCACCTGTCCTCTTATTTTATAATTAGCTGTATATTAAAGAGATGAATGACTTACAATTTTATGACCGAAACCTAGCACTTAAAGGATTTTATCCAATTTTTCATCATTTCCTATTAGAGATCTTATATGTAAAAAAAAATCTTTATTTTAAAAAATTCTAACAAAATTTTAATTAAGTTCCGATGTTAAAGTTTAAGGAAAAAGACAAGGCAGTGTGATATATTTTTGATCAATTTTATAGAATATATTTGAATCAATTTAGCTTCACAAAATGACTGTTGTGTTTGACCTACCTGTTCTAATATGTGAAAATTTTGAAAACTGTTTAAAAAAGCATACATTTGTTATATGAACTAGCATAAATGTATGTAATAAATCTAAAATACTTATTTTAAAATGTTGTTTTAAATTCATAAAAATAAAATTTTAATTGAAACTAAACAATTTGTTTATTTATGTTTTGACAATATACGGCTCGTTTTGTGTTTGTTGTAGGGATGTTAACAGCTGATGTGATTTCGTCTTGTTTTAAATTTTATAAAAATATTAAGTCAGTGAAGATCAAGGCGAATTCATTCAGATGAAATTACAAGCCATAGTGATTGGTAAGCATTTTGTCCAATACACATTTATTCATCAGGTAGTCTTGTTTCATCAGCTGATTATTTTTTTCTTCACTTATTTTACATTTCAGCTGTCCAAGTCTATAGATGAAAAACAAATTTCTTTCCTCTCTCATTTATTTCAAATGTCAAACTTCATATATAAAAAATATAGAGGAACAAATTCTCTCCAAACTTAAAATTTGTTGAATTCAACTTGACTTAATTTCATTAATACAGGGATGGAAAATGAGATATCGGTTCCGGCATTAAACAGTTAACTTGAGTGTTCTTTTTTGATAATAAATGTACCAAACTTATGTATAGTTTTTGCTTTTGCATTATTAAAAATGTGTTTTACAATAACAATTAATCAAATTTGATTAAATTAAACATATCAGAACAACTTGTCCACCCCTGATATATGATATTACCGTGACAGAAAACATCTCCTAAAAATTTGGTTTGTTGTATCAATTCCCCATTGGATATACCTGTATGAATATGTCTTGGTACAGATTATTTTTTCAATAAACGTATACATGCAATTTAAAATAAATAAATTCAAATATTTTACAATAATTTTTTGTTGTTTATTTTGTTTGTCTGAACACATTTATTGAAACATTTTTAAAAGACAGCAACTATAGGGACTTAAAAAAGTATATTTAAATTAAGAGACAGAACGTCAGAAAGACTGCCAGACAGACATCAATCGACCCCTCTATTTATAAGATTTCAGAAAACATATAGAATCGCTAATGAATTTTATAGAAATTACAGATGAAATGAAAAAGCTGTATATACCTTTGCGACTAGAGATGAAGGGATTAAAAAAAATAATTAATGCTGGCGTAAAAATAATTTTTAATTCCTTGTCCTTATCTTAATAAGTTTTGGTAAATTCCCATAAGCTTTCAGCAACTTAATTGAATTTACATTTTGTCATTAAGTGCTTCTTTCATATTCAAAACAACAGTTTGGAATATTTTGATTAATTCAAAATTTCATGTTAACTTTCAAAATTTTAAATATGACTTTTTTCGCCTCTTTTACTAAAATATTGATTGAATTACAGCTGACAAATATTTTTTTGCTAAGTTTATGTCACTCTAAGTAAATAAGTAATTAAGGATGGCTTCTGAAAGGGACAGTTATTAATTCGCTAAGAAAAGCATAAACACTTTTAAGGAAAATAATGCGGTCATGGTTACCAGATCCATCCATTTTAAATTGACAACCTCAAATTATAGAAAAGTTTTAATTTAGAAATGTTTTGTAATTATTAAGACTAGTTTATCGTTTTACCAGCTGAAATGCTTGAAGTATAATTCAAAATAAAATTAACTTTAACTAACTTGTGGATTACCGAAATTACTTAATGTAATCCGCTTTTTGGACCAACAAAAATGCCTGAAATATTTTTAAAAGACTATAATTAGCTGAAAACTTTTCAAATCACTTACTCAATGGTAAAGTTGTAAGTTTGCTGTCATCTTACTGGTGATGGTTTTCCTGCCAAATTCTCTTAATAAAAGCTGCTTTACATGACACATGTTACGCTAATGACATTAGATGTTTTGCTTCAGTATGCGTTGATATTTTAATTGTTAAATGTGTTACAGTTTTGCCCTTTGCTATATCCCATTCGTAATTCTTGTTTCTTTTTTTCCTTTCCTTTTTTTTGCTTTTTCATTATTTTCTTGTGTGTGCCTGCCTGTATGTGTGTATTTTTTGAGCCATCTAATGTCATCTCAAATAAACAGAATAAATAAACTTGTGCCATAGATACAAGTTCACATACGCAAATTGATGTTTAAAGGGAGTGACATGGAATATATGTATAATGTAATAACAAGAATAATAACAACAAAGTATAAAAAAAGTATCACAAACGAAAGTCATCAAAGTATCACCCTCAGCAATATGTATCACTTACAACGTTTTCGTCTATTAAACTCGTGTTTGGGTTTTTGCATTCCTCTTTTGAAAAATTTTATTCTTAGGACATCCAAACTTAAAAAATAAAATAGTAAGAGCCTGATACTGGATTATTATTTAAATTTTTCTATAGACCTTTTCTCAACTACAAAGAATAATGTTTTGAAAATAATTTGTTTGTTTCTTAACTTTTACAGAAATTCAAAGTGTACCGAAAAACATTGATTAACATCTAATTGGTGTTTTTAAGGCAGATTTATAGTCAAATAAAGTTTTCCATAACATTATAATAAGTATTGTTTTTGTTCTGCATTAAAAATTTCAAATCAAATTACAAAAACTGTCATTCCGTTACTGTGTGCTGTTTATAACAACAATGCTATGACATTTTGCAATAATCGAAATCAACTCCGAATACAGAATATATATGTATCTACGCAGTAGAAATTTTAAAGAATATATGAGAATACATACTCCATAAAAGTTAAGGCTTAAGCTTTGTGTGCAAGAGAGACACATGTCCACTAAAAACTTTGCTTAATAGATGCGTTATTTGTATTTATTGGTTCTTAAATCCTCTTTACAATACTATGAAAAACAATAGAAAAAGCTATTAAAACAATAAAGTTATAAACTACTTGAGCACCTTTTTCTGTATGCGTACAAATTATTAAAGGTTTATTATTTAGAAAATTTTATGACATTAAATATTTGAAAATAATTTCTGGCACACGGTCTCTGCGAGTACACTTTATGAACACCATCCGCGTTTTAATTTTGTACCACTTTCTTGCCTATAGCATTCTTTATTCACGGTAATGTTGGCTGCGGTTTAACAATTCCCTGTCAAGCTCTACAGAGGCGATTGTTTCTTCTTCAATTTTTGATGTGAATGAATATTATCCAAAAGATTGTGTGTGGTCATGAATCGATGCATATTGCGTACTATCTGCTCAGATGATAATCATTCGCACCGTAAACTTGACGAAGTCTTCTTTAAAATCGTCAAACAAACTCCGAGCTTTGGAAACTAATGCCCACGATTTTCACGTGTGGTGTAAATCTTTGCATTATGATATGCTATTGCTAATATACTGCTAAATGACCGTAATACCTTTCAAACACTCTATGGGTTAAAAAAAATTAACATTACAACGAAATATACATGAATATGTATGTAGATGTGTACAAATCACCGGCAAACATCATCATTAAATATCGTGACAATCGCTTCGGTTTCATATTTATAATGTCCAAACTCTTTCAGTTGACCAAAGTCAGGAACGAAAGTTTCAAGATTTATATATACAAACAGCAAAGATAAGTTAGAAATTAAAACCGATTTTATAGAAGTGGTTGGTTCATTCTGTAACCTTGGTGCTATCGTCGCAGTATCTAGAGGTTTAAATATTTCCAACCGTAGAAAAAATCGAAGCCATCTTAATCTTTTGAATTACTTCTTCTTTAACTTTAGTGTCCTGTCTACACTACTCTACGTCTCCGAGTTTTCTTGTCGAAAATTTAACACTAGACTATTGCAAGTAACGAAAATGTAAATAAAAAAATCACTCCAAAAGCAAACCTAGATTTGCAAGCAGAGATTGCTAAAACGGCTACTGAGTGTTGCCGCCAAGACAGCCTGAGAAGAGGTCGACAAGTTTACACATTGCGCAGACAAATCTAAATCGGGGCTACAAACATGCAACATGACTTTCATAAGTATAGATTTATCCCGATCAAGGTCATCGATCGTTTCATTATTTTCTTATAAAAAAAACTTGTAATAATAGTTTTCTGGTCGATTAGTAACGTGAACGATTAATTGTTTTTTTTTATTTAACGCAGTGATTAGATCTCCAAGGGAAATGTGTAGAAGAGCATGTCATGGCGTGTATCCTGCCCAAGTCTCCCGTTACAACAGTTTTTCCTTCAATTATTAACAAGGTTAATTACTTGTTAATTGTTCTGTAATTATGTTAAATGTTTGCTGAGAAATATGCCAACATGTTTAAAGACATGCATAACTTTTTAAACATGCACACGTGTACATACATACATACATACATTAGCATTCATCTATGCATGTGAACATTTATATTTCAAAATCAAATAAAATTTTTTAAGTATAATTTAAAAAAAAAATTTTGCCGCATTATTTATTTTAAATGTTTTTGTTTTATGGTGATGAAAATACAAAAGTAAAATAAGAAACATTTAATGACTCTAATAAATCTGCAACATGTGACATTTGGGCCTGTGGTTATATACGTTCAATGTTAGTCGTTTGTCTCAATTTTAAATTATGGTCTCTGCCCAAAAATTTTATAGCATTAATAAATTTGTAAACTTGTATATCTGTGAGCAAAATAAATTAACGAAGAATAAATAAAAGCGATATGAGTGAATATAAACAAATTTGTGTTTTATATCAGTTAAAACCAAATTTCATTCACGCATTTTCTTTTTGAATAACTATTCAATTTAATTGTATTTAAAAATTTTTTAAATTTAGAGTATCTTTAAATTTGTTAACTTAATTTTAGGACAATTTAAGCTATCTGTTGAAAGCACGATGAACAGAAAAACTAACAGGATGAAATATTCAACAGAAATTTTTGGCACTGAAAATGGGCTAGCAAAAATAAAATGTTTGATAGAGGCTAAAAACAATGACAGTAAGGAATCTTATTTTACAGGTAGAAATATAAAATATTTTCCAAATACCAGAAAATTAAGGCATGCCCACTTCAGGCCCAAGCTCCTCCATAAGGTTTTCACCTAAATTCATATAATTTTTACACTAACAATGAGTTAATTGAGTTCATAAGAAGTTTCTTGACACGCCTTCTTTAACGCCCACTTCCTCTTAAAGACTTATCCCCCCTTCGTTTTGTATTGTGTATAAATTACTAAAAGAATCTGTGGTTCGATATTACACTTCAAATAAATGGGCAAATTATATGTGTTTAACTCCTACTATTACACACCGCTATTGTACTTAAACACAACTTACTTGTGTGTGTCAATGTGACAGGACCTGCAAAATAATGTTCAACGCATTTGGTTCCAGCTACCAGATATTTTTATTTTCACAAAAAATGGAAACTACCACGCCCATAAAAAGTAATATCTCTTTTCAACCAATTTTACTTCTAAAATTATTACGAAACTTTACACATACAGTGAAATCAGTATTTAAGAAAAGCATCAAGTCAATTTTGCATAGTAGTCGGACAGGGCAAGGTCCCGACTATAAGGCGGGTGAGGATGAGCTTATTAACCACTTTTTGATAAATTATTTTTCAACAATTATTGCGGCATATTGCCGAGCATTGCCATGATAAAGTGTTACGGTATCATGTCTGGTCGCATATTCTTGGTGTTGTTCGGCCAATGCTTGCTATAGGAAGCCTGTAATATGAAGTATGAATGACACACTCAAAACAATAAATTGACATATAACAAGTAAGAGCACTATATTCGGCTGTGCCGAATCTTTTATACCCACCACCAATTTTGTGTACATTTAAAGCACAATATTTATTATTTTGTTAATCGCTATGGAATATTTATAATGAAATATGTATTACTTTCTTTGTAGAGGGTGGTTAAATTTTAAGGGCCCATGTTGAAGGTGAACTGCACCTAGTCTTTAAGTTTGTTTTCTGCATTTCACTTGACATTTCTCAATCTCAAACTTACTCATTTTGATCCGTGGAAAGATACGCAAATGAGCAACGCTTTAAAGTTATTCAGGTTTTTTATAAAAATGGGCGTTCAAATCAAAATGCATTTTGTGCACTTCGTAATTCTTTTGATCAACATAATCGTTCAAATTCGTCCACAATCGGGAGAATTGTAAAAAATATTTAAATTTCTGCAAAACAGGTCTGTATAAAATGTTAGAAAATCTGTGAATGCCTTCTTAGTTCGTTGAATGGGAACTATTGCTGTTTTTTGCGATAGTGTGGCAAAAGAGCAGTCACCTCGACTCATCATCATGCCCAATAATTGAGCATCAACATTGTCATTGAAAATTTGGACCATCAGATAGAGAAGTGGCGCCAAGGATGGGGGGGGGGGCATTTGGCCGATATTTTGTTAAATACATAATTGAACCATACAAATATTATCATTATAAAAAGAAATAATAATATCCTAAATAATTTGTGTTTTATTTAAATACAACATCGGTCCTTAAAGGAAATGAAATTCAATGAAAGTGTGTTAAAGTAGCTGTGTCAATAAAGTTTCTACTAATAAATACAACTTCAATATTTCAATATAGCCCTTTATTTTCCCAAAAACTTTGTTAATAGAGAAATTACATGAATTTAAGGTAAGCCGTTGTATGGGAGGTAGGCGTTAAAGTGGCCGTGTCACCTAAACTTTTTGGCACAACAATAACATTGATTAGAAGGATATACACAGCAAATTTGATCATCATACCTCTAATTTTGGCGGTTTTATGAGCATTTAAATTTCATTAACGGTAGATTACGTGAAAAGTGGGCGTTATAGTAGGCGTGTCAAAGTTGTTTTGGCGAATGAGTACAACTTAGGTGTTTCAATATAGCCCTTTATTAATCCAAAATCATTATTAATAGAGAAATTAGAGGAATTTTGAGTAAAACGTTATATGGGAGGTGGGCGTAAAAGTGGGCGTGGCAACTCAATTTTATAGCACAGTAATGACATTGCCTAGGGGGATATACGTAGCAAATTTTATCATCATACCTCTTATTTTGGCGGTTTTATGAGCTTTTAAATTTCATTAACGGTATATAACGTGAAAAGTGGGCGTTATAGTAGGCGTGTCAAAGTTATTTTTGCGAATGAGTACAACTTAGGTGTTTCAATATAGTCCTTTATTATTCCAAAATCTTTATTAATAGAGGAATTATATGAATTTTAAGTAAAACGTTATATGGGAGGTGGGCGTAAAAGTGGGCGTGGCGCCTTAATTTTCTGGCGCAGTAATGACATTGCCTAAAAGGATATACGTAGCGAATTTGATCATCATACCTCTAATTTTGGCGGTTTTATGAGCTTTTAAATTTCATTAACGGTATATAACGTGAAAAGTGGGCGTTATAGTGGGCGTGTCAAAGTTGTATTTTCGAATGAGTACAACAGAGATGTTTCAATATAGCCCTTTATTATTCCAAAATCTACATAAATTGAGAAATTATATGAATTTTGGGTAAAACGTTATATGGGAGGTGGGCGTAAAAGTGGGCGTGGCACATTGATTTTCCGTTACAAAAAAGCGTCTCACCAATAAGCAAAGTGTGCAAAATTTCAGAGTCGTACATCCAATTTTGTTGCTTTTATGACGTTTTTGTTTTTAAATATACCGAAAAATACACTGTGCGGTATAAATTTTCGTACATTTTGATCGATAACTCCTCTCCTAATGCATAGATTTAGATAATTTTCGGGGAAAAATATTGTTTTTACTCAGGAAATATATATTCGAAGTTTCATGAGTCTACGTTAATGCGTTTGGACACAATTCCATTTTATTCGATGTTTGAAGGACACGGTTTTTTCGACCTACTCTTGCTTTTCGAGCTATAACTCTCTTCCTAATATTCCGATTTAGCCCATTTTCAATACCAAACAAACCTTGTCTATAAGAAAGATTCTGGCAAAATTTGAGCCCCCTAGCTTTTTCGGTGCGACCTCTATCGTGCTTTCAACAGACGGACAGACGGACAGACGGACAGACGGACAGACGGACAGACGGACGGACATAGCTAGATCGTCATAAAATCAAACCCTGATTCAGAATATATATACTTTATGGGGTCTAAAATGGATATTTCGATGTGTTACAAACGGAATGACAAAATGAATATACCCCCACCATTTTTTTGGTGGCGGGTATAAAAACATACAGAAAAAAATTTTCAGTCATTGATTGATTTTGGATCACATTAAATCGTTAACGATTTTTATATAACAGTCTTTTTAAATAAAAATAATGATATTTTTTTTTGTGACTTTATTATTTTTATTTTGGCTTTAGTTCATTTTTAATACTAAATTTCTACTCATTAAATGAAGAAATCAATTTTTTATTTCTGAAAATGAAAGAATATGTTGGAAAAGTAAGTTTTAATCCCGACACCAGCCGAGTGGAATGCATTTTCGAAACCAGCTACGGTTTCATCATCAGCACTCTTTGATCGGAATGTCTTAGTGTTGGATGTAAATATCATCTATTTAACTCACAAGTTTATACGAAAATTGGTTTTGTAAATTAAACTTCACATACAAATTCATATTTTCGCTGTAGTGAGTGAGAACGAAATTTACCAAACTTAAGCTTTTCCCATTTTTAGTTATTCTTTTCAATTTATATTTATTATTCATGTAAATAAAAGTATTAAATTTCACTTTTTTTACAAATATAACAAAACTTCAGCACCCTCCAGTGTAGGCGCCAAAGAGAAACTTATAAAACAAGTATTTTCTGTCAGAATCTTTGTTTTTTTGCGATTTATTTTTATACCTGCAATGTCCCATAAGTTCTCAACAGGATTAAAATAGGAAGATTGATTGCCAACTAAGAACATTCTGGAGGTGTGTTTAGGATTGTTATCTTTTTGTAGCCTCAACTTAAGCGTCATTTTATCCTCTTGAAATATATTACGATACATAAATTGATCCAAGACGCAATCAATGTGATGAAGTGGCCCCATTCCCTGACCAGAGAAACAGCCTCAGACCATTATACATCCACCGCTTTGTTTGAGTGTAGCCTTGCAATGGAATTTAGTTATTCTCGTTTTGCTCATTTGTTTTATCTGCATCTTTTAAATTATATTTAAATATATCAGAGAACAGCAACGATTTTTTTTTTTGGATACTCTAGTCGAGGTGGGCTTTGAAAAATTCTAGTCTAGCTTTTCTGTTCTTAGCTTCTTTGCTGAACGTCGGCTAAATAATCCGTCTTTTACAGCTCTTCTACAGATCGTTTTTTTTCCAAATACTCAACGATAAATTATTTTATTTAAATTATCTTTTCGTTTTACTTTATTAATGAAAATATCTTCATATCATAAAGTTCTAGCGTATTCACTGCCAACTACGATTTATCGCGTAGTAGTAGCAAACCTTAATCAACAGGCCATAACTTGAAGATAACTCCAATATAGTTTATTGGATTAACTTTATTATTTCGTTTAAGCACAGAAAAAAAAACTTTTTTCAAAAAAACAACTGGTCAATATAAATTTAGTCGTGCTTAGATTTTTGAGATTAAAGGTCGTTTTTTGAATTAATTAAGTAGTATTTGTTTTTAAAATAAATTTTTTACGAGTTGAAAGAAAAAAATAGGGTCAAATTATCACGTAGTTGGCATATCCAAATGAAAACTTATATAAGTAGGCCAAACTATGAGATATCTCGTATGACCTAACAACGCCTAAGTATATGTTGGCACCTGATTAGATTAGATTAGATTTATCAAAATGGCCTTGGCGGTAGGTGTGTTAGACAAGCTCTCTAATTATTAATAATTTCAAGTTTTATTTGATTTTAACACGTCTTTCCCACAATTCTAAAATTGCTAAATAAAATTTATTTTTATGCATTACGTGCTTTGTCATTTTGTTTCATAATACATAAAATCCGTTTGCGAAAAGTACCGCTCGCTAACTTCCCATCTAACATTACAGAGGCGTAGAAAATTTTTTTTATATTGTTCAAAGAGCGCTATTATTTCGTCCGTTTTGTTTTGCACTATTTATTGTTTTACATTTTAAATAAATAAATTTGAATTAAATTTTTATAAAATGATTTATTATGAATAAAATTTTAAAGGAAACATGGCGATATTAGTTATTAATAGGGTAATACTCTAATTAATACAAAAGGATATTTTCATGAAGTAAATTCCGACATTTTTAAAAATCTACATGGGGTGCTTTTCTTATGACCAATGCAGTACATATTTACCATCCGAAACATAATTTGTTCGTTCATTTTCTTTTTAAATTAAAAGTAAAAGAATACTCAACATTATTGATATTATCTTTAAAAGCTTTTCTATAACTATTGTCCTGCCACCTTAAAAAATTTATATTTTTGCTGAAGTGACACTCCCCGTTATATTTTTAATAAATACTACACATGATACGAATATTCAAATAAATATGCAATAATTATTATTTAGTGGCACGCTATTATTAAATTCAAAGTGTCCAAAAGAGTTTTCAGTCACTCAGCGAACAACAGAAATATTCAATCAGAAGAACAACGGAAATTTTTGAATGTAAATTAATAATTGCCAACCATAAGAAGTTTAGTTCTACGGTCAATGGCCAAGTAACTCAGAACATATTTCAACATAATTGGCAATGCCGAATCTTAACTACACTTTACAAACGTTTATGTAACTATAAGCATATAGAAGTAGTTAGAGAAATCATTCTCCTAGTTACACTTGCTAAATCGTTGCTGCCATAAATTTCAGCCAGAATATTTTTTATACACAAGGCTTGTTTGGTATTGAAAATGTGTTAAATCGCAGGGTTAGGAAGAGAGTCATAGGTCGTAGGTGCAAGAGTAGGTCAAAAAACAATATCCTTCCAACATCGAATAAAATGCGTTTGTGTCTAAACTTTAAAAAAAGATTTCCTGAATATAAAAATAGCTTTCCCTGAAAATGGCTCAAATCTATATATTACGAAAGAAATTTTAGATCAAAATGTGCTAAAATTAAATTACATTTGAAATTCAACACGTAATAAAAATGGCGAAAATGGATTTACGATTCTGAAATTTATCAAAAATATTTATCTTTGGTCAATGGATTTGTACAAACGGAATATTAAGGTAACACGCTCACTTTTATGCCCACTTCCCATATAACGTTTTGTCTTAAATTCATTTCCATTTTATTCATTCATTTCATTTCTCTATAAATAAAGTTTTTCTAAGTAGAATATTTTAGCAGGAACTACTTCGAAAACATTTAAATAGCAAATCGAAGTTACACAAAGAAAATGATACATTTTTTAGGATAAAGAGATTATTCCATATCGATTACTGTTTATAACAAAATAATACATTTTGTGCTACAAAAGTACACGAAATTGGTGGTGGGTATCAAAAATTCGGCACGGACGAATATAGTGCTCTTACTTGTTTATATATAATAAATATGCCTCGCATTAGTTTGTTTAGTGTAATATAGCTGCATGTATGGTAAAAAAATATACAAAAAATGTTGTATGAGAAGTAAAAAAAGTTTTTTCTTCATATTTATTTAAATTCCATTTATTATTAGAACATTTTAAAGCACCGTTAATAGCCTAGTTTGTGATAGTTAATACAAAATGGAAATATTCCAAATATATACCTTGAGTTCAGACACAAAGTTTAAACGTTCATGTGCTGTAGTTGTTACATAACCTCATACAAAAACTCATCAAAAGAACCGCATCTCATGTATTGTACAAAACGTAACAACCACTTAGTTGAAAAAAAAGAAAAATGCTCTTTGTACTGCACTGCATTACGTATGTAATACAACAAAATTCTTTTCGTTTACTAAATAAAGCTTTAAATAGTTTTTTAACCCAACAACCAACAAAAAGTTGATGGCATATAACATTTGTTATAACGTATGTATGTAATACAGTGAAGCAGACGCCTAGAAATTTGGACTCCGATACAATTTTACTATCTAGCTAACACAGCAATCTTACTATTGTTTCCCATTTATGGGTCAAGGGAGATGTTAGTTTAATACTTAATAAAGTTTTTAAAATTAAAATCCAAAAAAATCATTACAACTAAAGTTGTTCTAAGATATGCTCGCCTAAGGCGCGTAATTCTTAAACTCATCTCAACGCTTATTAAACAAACTCTCATAATGACGAAATGATCAAAGGAAAAATTTGCACACAGACGATTCGTTGGTTCATTTGATGTCATTAGTGAATAAATAATGAGCACTTTAAGTTATTTTCTTTTTTCTTTTTATACCCTTCACCTGTTGTGCACATGGGTATATACAGCTTTGTCATTCCGTTTGTAATTTCTACAATATTATTTTTCGACCCCATAAAGTATATATTTTCTGAAAGCTTATGAATAGAGGAGTCGATTAAGCCCTGACCGTCTGCCCGTGTGTTGGTTGAAATCAACTTTTAGAAGCAACTATATGTTCCTCAGATCTGTGTATGATATTAATCTTTTGGAACTATCTAGGAATGAATCGCTATTGAAATTCAGCACAATCGCCCGATAACTTTCTGAGATATGAGCAAAAAACCACAACCACCTCGTCTTTTTCACAACTACAACAACAACATACATATATCCTGGTTAGAGTAAACGTGTCATCGTATCCCAGCTGAGCCAAAAAAATTTTTTTTTTTTTATTTTATATATTATTTAGTTTATAGTATAGTTTAATTTTGAAGAATATTATTAATATAAGTTGGAGAGCAAATCGAAAATTTTTGAAATAACTATTTGTGAACATTGTTCCGGTGTAAGTCTTTTACTGGAAACTTGCCATGGAAGCTAATTTTATTAGAAAAAAATATTAAAGTTTAATTAGCTTTTCTAAAATATTATTGGCTTACTAATATTAAGAGACTTTTCCTAATTTCATTTTCGCTCCCTCAAACAACCCTAAAGAAAAAAGTCAGTACGACATATCTTGTGAACACAAGGTATAATAAAAGTCAGAAATTCTGGGCTGCAGCTCCATACTTAAAAACTACATTAGAGGTCTGTTTTTTGAAGAGTAGAACGTAAAAAATATTCCATAATAAACAAATGTCCCTCCCTATTTACGGTTTCAGGACTTCTACCTTCATTTGCGAAGATGTGAGGCCCAATAATATTTTCATATATAATTACATTTTACTGAAAACGTAGTGGGGTGTAATAAGTGATGATGAATTGCTTAACTAATCATAATCAGATTTCTGGCCAACAAAGAAAATTTAACTGCAAAATTTAAGTGTTGCCGATGATCAGCGGTTTTTAATTCTTGCACCAATTGCAAATTATATAGAAATCACAGTAAATCTTTTTTTAATACGTCGTAGTGAAGTACGTGCAATTACTAGCTAAACAAAAGAACTTCTGATAGTTGTTTTTGGTGTTTAGTTAACTCTTTGCTCTATACACTTAATTTTTTGCGCAATGCGAATTAAAATAGACCTACCGTTTCGAGGAAAATCGCTTACGGTGCCATGTTAGTAATGATAATGAACTAAGCAACGAATCATTGCTTTAGAGGCCAAAATTTTGATATTAAAATATTGACGATATGCACTTTGCGATAAAATATTTGATCGCTGATTGAAATAAGAGAATTCTATTATTTTTGATCTTTGTTGTGTTGCGAATGTCCCTATTATTTATTCTCCAGATGTTACTAATATAATTGAAGAAAAAAACCAAATTTAATAGAATACTTAAATAAATAACGAAATTTTAGCTTCATTTTCCATAAATATTTTTAATATTACAGAATATAATGAATACTTGTCGCAAATTTTAACAAAAAATTTCTTGTAAAAAGAGTAAAATATTCTCTTTGTGCGGTTCTCGTTCAAAGCCAATATTTAATCCAATAGCAACGTGTTCTATAATCTCCTGCTTTTTATACACAAGTTGTTATTTGTTTTTGTAAACATGTGCATTTGATATTCATATGTATGTTAGTAAGTTAGTTTGTAGGTGTGTATGAACTTATGCATGCAAATGTTTGTGCAAGTTTACAAGTTTGATACAAATATCAATACAAGTTCATTAGTAATCAAAGTTGCAATTGTTGTAAAACAACTCATGTCAGAACTAAAATTTTATTCGTTTTTTTTTCTATTTTTTTATAACAAACTTATTTTTATACATGGATGTATACTCACACAACTAAAGCAACAACTTGTAAAACATGACATTTGAACGTAACTATCTCTACTCACACTTTTTATTTAAGTACTTGCAGAAAAAGCAACACAATAATTTTAAGTTAAAAAAAGATCGAAAGTTTTAAACTTTTGACATTTATTTAATAGATATTTTGACACAAAACAAGAGATTTACAATATTTTTCTCTTGAGTTTAAGGTCATTTTCAAACTATAAAATTTAATTTTAACATTTTTATTACACTTTGCTATATGTATATGATAGTTTTAATTACTTAGTTTAATGAATGAGAAAATCTTTTTATACCCGCCACCAAAAAAATGGTGGGGGTATATTCATTTTGTCATTCCGTTTGTAACACATCGAAATATCCATTTTAGACCCCATAAAGTATATATATTCTGAATCAGGGTTTGATTTGATGACGATCTAGCTATGTCCGTCCGTCTGTCCGTCTGTCCGTCTGTTGAAAGCACGATAGAGGTCGCACCGAAAAAGCTAGGGGGCTCAAATTTTGCCAGAATCTTTCTTATAGACAAGGTTTGTTTGGTATTGAAAATGGGCTAAATCGGAATATTCGGAAGAGAGTTATAGCTCGAAAAGCAAGAGTAGGTTGAAAAAACCGTGTCCTTCGAACATCGAATAAAATGGAATTGTGTCCAAACGCATTAACGTAGACTCATGAAACTTCGAATATATATTTCCTGCGTAAAAGCAATATTTTTCCCCAAAAATTGTCTAAATCTATGCATTAGGAGAGGAGTTATCGATCAAAATGTACGAAAATTTATACCGCACAGTGTATTTTTCGGTATATTTAAAAACAAAAACGTCATAAAAGCAACAAAATTGGTTGTACGACTCTTAAATTTTGCACACTCTGCTTTTTGGTGAGTGGCTTTTTTGTAACTGAAAATCAATGTGCCACGCCCACTTTTACGCCCACCTCCCATATAACGTTTTACCAAAAATTCATATAATTTCTCTATTAATAATGATTTTGGAATAATAAAAGGCTATATTGAAACATCTGAAACGTACTCATTCGAAAAAATAGCTTTGACACGCCTACTGTATCGCCCACTTTTCACGTTATCTACCGTTAATGAAATTTAAAAGCTCATAAAACCGCCAAAATTAGAGGAATGATGATAAAATTTGCTACGTATATCTCCCTAGGTAGTGCCAATACTGTGCCAGAAAATTAAGGTGCCACGCCGATTTTTACGCCCTCCTCCCATATAACGTTTTACCTACAATTCATATAATTTCTCTATTAATAAAGATTTTGGAATAATAAAGGGCTATATTGAAACACCTAAGTTGTACTCATTCGCAAAAACAACTTTGACACGCCTACTATATCGCCCACTTTTCACGTTATCTACCGTTAATGAAATTTAAAAGCTCATAAAACCGCCAAAATTATAGGTATATTTGCAACGTATATCCTTCTACTCAATGTAATTGTTGTGCCAAAAAGTTTAGGTGTCACGCCGACTTTAACGCCTACCTCCTATATAACGGTTAATCTTAAATTCATGTAATTTCTCTATTGACAAAGTTTTTGGGAAAATAAAGGACTATATTGAAATATCTAAGTTGTATTTAAATAGCACAAACTTTATTAACACGCCTACTTTAACGCCCACTTTCATTGAAAGACTACATTTACAAAAGCATTTTAGTAGCATATCGAAGTTATAAAGGGTGGTTAATTTTTAAGGACCGATGTTGAATTTAAATAAAACACAAATTATATAGGATATTATTATTATTTCTTTTGTAATTATAATATTTGCAGGGTTCAATTATTTATTTAACAAAATATCGGCCAAATGGACTCCCCCCCATCCTTGGCGCCTCTCGTTTCTCTAATGATACAAATTTTCAATGACAATGTTGATGCTCAATTGTTGGGTATGATGATGAGTCGAGGTTGACTGCTCTTTTGCTACACTATCGCAAAAACCAGCAATGGTACCCATTCAATGAACTAAGAAGGCATTCACAGATTTTCTAACATTTTATACAGACCTGTTTTGCAGAAATTTAAATATTTTTTACAATTCTCCCGACTGTGGACGAATTTGAACGATTATATTGATCAAAAGAATTACGAAGTGCACAAAATGCATTTTGATCTGAACGTCAATTTTTATAAAAAACCTGCTCATTTGCGTATCTTTTCACGGATCAAATTGAGTAAGTTTGAGATTGAGAAATGTCAAATGAAATGCAGAAAACAAATTTAAGGACTAGGTGTAGTTCACCCTCAACATGGGCCCTTAAAATTTAACCATCCTCTACAAAGACAGTGATACATATTTTATTATAAAGAGATTATTTCATAACGATTAACAAGATAATAAATATTGTGCTTTAAATGTACACAAAATTGGTGGTGGGTATAAAAGATTCGGCACAGCCGAATATAGTGCTCTTACTTGTTATTTATTACGTTACATTTTTAGTTTCATTTCAAACAAACTTGACTTAACATTTTCTACAAATTTGAAATTTAGAGTAAATTTTTTGCAAAAACAAACTTTAGTTAAAACAAACAACATTGAAAATGTTGTTTAATATAGAAAATTTTTTGAATTTAGGCAAAAGAGTTTTAACTCAGAAACTGCCTTCATGCATTTTAAAGTAGGAATTCATCGACAAATAATGAACGGGAATACAAAAAAATTCTTAATCTGGCCTATGATAATGCTTATTTATTAGGTAGAGTAAAATAAACAAAAATCCATCTGATTAAAGCAGTGTTTTAGAACTAAAATGACAATAGTGTCAGTAGGGAATGCATATTGACTAAGTGCCACTCAAACTCAAAACTAAATACAAACGTTGAATATTGACAAAAAGAAACCAATACCAGTGTATATAATAACACATATAAGTTCTGTAGGTATGCGACAGACAGACAATATTTTATAGTCATTGGAAAGTATGTTGGTTAGTAAAAGCAAGTCCTTACCTAGTTTCGCTGGGTTATTCTTCCTAAGTTTATAAACAGCAAGTTTCATTAACATATGAAAATCGAAATTTAAACTTGTATTTAAATAACTAATTTTATATGGGCCCGCGAACTAAAAAAAAGTTATTGTAAAGGTTTTGGAATCACACGATTACCGCAAATGCACAAATATTACACAATTTTGAATGTATCCACAATATTGAAATTGCCCCAATTACACATGATGAAACCCCGTTGCCCCGTTGTGTACGCTAGTTGGTACACAACGAAAAACAGCACGATTTTTTTAACTTGCGTCAACTGTGAAAACAGCTGTTGTGGTAGCATATTTTATTTATTTCGAAGCTATATTTTCTCGGTCATTTAATTAAAAACTGAGTTCTATAAAAAAAAAAAATGGTTCGTTCGATCAAAAATAGTATCAGGTAAAAAAATAAGAGAAAAATAAAGTTAAAAAAAAAGAAGTACATGGGCCAGAGATTGGCTTGCAAAAAGAGAGACTGAAGGCGCATTGTATGAAAAAAGAATTTCGGGAAATAGACAACCAAAAGTTTTTGTTTAAAAATTTCATCCGAATAAATGACGGAACTTTTGAAAATTTATTAAAACTAGTGTCACCATATATAATGAAACAGAAAACAAACATGCGAACGGCTATTCCAATACATGAACGTTTAGCTATGACACTTCGCTTTCTTGCTTCCGGAGATAGTTTTTAAAGTCTTTCGGTTTTCTTTCGAATTGCGCCCAATACAGTATCACTTTTTATACCAACTGTTTGTCATGGTATAATTACATAAGCTGATAGCGTAAAGAGAGATTATTTTTTGTCTCTCTTTTTTTATATATGGAGTATGATAATTCTTGCCATTGAAATCTCGTTTTTAAGTATGGAGTTTGACAAACATTGGCACACAAATAAATAATCAGCTGGGCTGGCAAAGCCACCTGTATAAGTGTACCCTGCTCTTTGTAATACAATTTAAAAATGGTTGCATATCAAGCGGTCACATGGTTGTCGTATCATGGTTGCATTCGATAAGGACTATTAAGCTCAATATTGGCCTAGGTTGCCATATGCGCAAATAAATTGTGAAATCACACGATTGAGATATTAAACAAGGCAATAAAATGGTACATTGGGCAATCGTGTAACCCTACCTTAAGTATATTTGTATATTTAAAGATTCTTTAATGTATTCACAAGTATATAACGCTCTTTCCGTCTGTAGTAGTGTAGATAATAAATATTAAAAAGTAAAATAATAAGTAAAGAAATAAATTTTTTTTTGTAAATATATGCCATCTTTTTTATAATTTTTTTTACTGTTCATCTTGAAAAAATAAAAAAATATATTCGAAATTGAGAATTTTTTAAGTTAAGTACCCTTCAATTCAACTAATTTGAAACTTTTAATTATTATACATATTTATGACATGAATTCATAACAAATAACAAGTTTACAGCTCATAGTTCATGTAAACTTTTTTGTTAAACATGCTAATTAGTACTGATGTAGATGTGAAAAAATTTATTAAATAAATTCAAGCGTTTGAAAGAAAGCTAAAAAAGCTTCTGCATCTGGCATCATCTATTAAATATTTCAACAGCAGTTATGCAAAGCTAATACAAAGTATATTTGTTTGTTTCTTTTTATTACAGCCCATATAAAAAATTACTTTTCAATCGGCAGAATTTGGATATAAAAAGAAAAAACAAAATATAATAATAAAATAAAACTTAATTAAAATCGCATAATGGCTTCCGCTTAAATAAAACGAAAACATGCTTTCAAGCGCCCCTTTTAAAATACAAAATGAAAAATGTTAAATTTTTAAGTGAAATAAATGCATGAGAATAAGCAAGTAAATTTGCAAATACGCAAGCATGCATACAAACATGCATACATACATGCATATTATACATGCAGTCAAAAGTATATGAAAATATTGAGCGCATAGTGGGGCATCTTACAATTATTAGGCAAGTTAAATATCACTGTATTTCTGTGGCTTGGAGCTAAAAGAACCAATGTCAAAATATTTACTTTTGAGAAAACTTAAATTAAACTTTAACTTTTATAGGTGCTTTCATAGTGACATTGGCCATCATTTTATTTATGAAGCTGTTCTGGGTTAAGTATTACTTTAGCTGTTTTACCATAATGAAATTGAGCAAGAAAACAAATCTAGTGCAATGATTAACTCAAAAGAGCAAAAAAGTGACAGTGGCCCTTTCAGCTCCAAGCCACAGATTTATAAACAGTAAAATTGAAAATTTTTTTTTAATATTAAACTTCAAAATTTCGTTCTATGATTATTTTCTACGATTCGTTCTTTATTCGTCGTTAACGCCAATATTGCATCTTCGAACCGCTAAACCATATTTAATTTGTACTGATGGAAATATTAAACGTGTAGAAAAAAGTATGAGCAAAGCACTAAAAACATATATCCGAAGGCCATCACTACGAAGCATTTGAACAAAATTTAATGTCGTTCCCATTTAAGTTGTAGTTGGTGCAAGAACTTTAATCCGCAGATCATCGGTAGCGTCAAAGATTTTCAGTTAAATTGCAGCAGTTGGCCAGAAACTTTGAAATCAACTTTATCAGTAATCTAAGTATAAATAATGAACCCCATTTTAATTTGAATGCATTGGATTATAAAAGGAAACAGACCTGAGATGTGGTGTCAGTAGAATAAAAGCGAGACAAAGTTTTGAATTGCGATTAATTTCCAGAAATTCCAAAATTCGCTTTACAAATACTAGCAGACCAACCTTGACAAGAGCAGCAGGCGTTGCGTTATACTCTGCTAAGGCATATTAACATAATATTCAGTTAAATAAATTTAACGTAAAAGATTACTAACTTTCAGTAAGCTTAAACTGAAGTTTTAACTATAAATTAAAAATGTTCGCTAACAATAGGCAAGAGTTTGTTAACTTGTAGTTATCAATTATTATGAATGAATTTCAAAAAGAAAAAGAAATATATACATAAATACAAATTCTTAATATGTGAATGTATTTTGAAATAATTTTTGCTATACATTTAAACAAACAAGAGCGGTCAACGTTGTGTAATGAACACTTAAGTTTTTTAACAAACTCACTAATTAGAAATAAAATCGCTAGCTTAACCTTAAAATAGTTAAAATGGCATTACTTTTCAACAGACAAATTCTATATCTACGCCTTGTCAAAATTGAATTTTCCAAATGCAAAAAGTTGCCGCCGCGGTATTGCGGTTTGTTTCATGCAAATTGTACGAACATGAGAATTTTTGACAGCCAAAAAACGCTTGCTACTCTTGTGTACGTTTAGCTGCAAGAAAATCTCTGGGTTTTGTTTATTTTTTTCGCGTTCCCCAAAAATGTAAATATTTAACCTGAGATGTTTAGCCAACATTACGTTTAGAATCAGCATATCTCCTCTATTAAATAATAAATAAAATATTTTAAGCAATATTATTCAAATAGAGATTAGATTAAAGTTATCTAAGTCAATTCTTTTGATACCCAAGGAGCTTTTTTTTGAGATGAAAAAGCGGTTATAGGTCCACACCAGCTACAACTGTACCTAATTTTTTTTTTTGTAAAATTTAATCTTAGACTTTAGGAAATTTTTTTTATGAACATTTTGAGGAAAATCTCCCAATGTACAGCAGTTAGTGGCTGAGGCAAAAAAAAAAACTATGCTCATCTGCGTATTCCATGCAGACGATATGACGTTATGCTTTTTCAAAGAATCACTGACATTTATTCCTAGAGTTCATTGAGAAACAGAAAAAAAAAATTCAGATACAATTTTCCTATACAAAATATTTAAAATATTTATTTTTTAAGACAGTTTTATTCTTTTTAAGTTTTAAAAAAAAACTTAAAATATTTGAGAATAATTTTCATAAGTTTTTAATAAAGTTTTTATCTGTAAAATATTTTCGTTGAACTTTGCATATTTATTTTAGCTGGAGAAAGTTTTAGTTGGTGGAGCATCCAATTTATAAAAAATTTAAATTATTTATTATTTACATATATATTTATTCTATTAGTTTTATTTATTTTTTTAGTGTTAAATATTTTTAAAAAACATGCCAATTTGAATTTTTATTCGAACAATATTCAACTTACAGAGAAATTTTATATTTGCAAGTAATTTTCAAACAAGAATTTTTTTTTTTTATTTGTTAGCAAATAACTTTGTCAAATTGTATTTTTTTTATCTTCTTTAAAGAATTATGACTAAATTTTTAGTGAATTTTTTGTGAAAAATATTTCTGTGGCAAAAAAGAAACAACTGCTTAAGGTAGACATCAGCTTAAATTAAGATAATCCACAATTGATATTTTCAAATCCAAAACTACTTTCAGGGGAATTTTCAACTATTGTGGACAACTGTTTCGAAAGTAATAAAGTGAAAACTTTTCGCCTATACTTCTTTTTAACGAACAATATCACTTGGAACAATAACTTATTTGAACTAACAATATGACTAAATATACGAAAACGAATACGCTCTTTAATTTGTTTCGCTCGAAATTTGTATAAAAGTGTTTATTTTAAAAGGAAGCAATTTATAAAAATCAACTCAAAAATTTAAAATTGTTTTCACACAAACAAAAAAAACAGAAAAAGGGACATAAGTAATTGTTTTTTATTGCCACACATTTTAAAAATTTACATTTTTTTTGGTTCACCGTTAGTGACTCACTTCCATTTGTGATATTTTTGTTAAAAGATTCCTACGAATGTTTCACTAAATCTTTAACTTATTTCAAATTTACTTGCCTTTAACTATTTTAATAAATAAATATTAATATTTTATTCGAACCTTATATATTAAATTTTACTGTAAATTATTTTTATTTGAGCTCAACTTCATTTATTTTATTATTTTAATTTTCTAATTCAAATTAAATTAAATTGTAATCATTTAAGAATCTTGAAAAACTATTCCAGTTAAATTTAAAGAAATTATTTTTTTTTCCAAGTCCAATTTCAATTTCCAATATAAATATTAAAAAATCTTCTATATATTATTTATATTACTAATTAAAACAAAATTTTTAATTGCATGGTTATTTTTATTAGTTTTTTAAAATTAGGATTTTATTTACAACAAATTTGAATCGTTTTTCAGCTAATTTTTAGAGTTTTTTCACATAATTTTTAATTTAATCACGTCTAGTACCTTTACCTATTTGACATTTACTTTTTGCCTAGTGATGCAGAATTTTATGCAATTCAAGCAAGAAATTTTAGTCTTCACGGTACTTGAAATTATTTTTTTTAATTAACCCGCGAATGAATGATTGGCGAAAATGTTTTTTCTTACTCCCATTAATATGGATATTCAATGAAAGGTCTTGGCTAGTCGAACACAGATAACAATGTTGAAATTCAAAATCCAAGATGCCGTCGGTAATAATAATAAAGCAAGATGACATACATCAATAACAATAAATCTAACCTAAGCTATGATGTGAAGGGTGATGGTGAAGAGCACAACCGAATATAGCACTTGGTTTTCAGGCAAATTTGTGGTAAAATTTTAGTTTACATAAAATCTTTAGTATTTTCTATTATAAATACAAAATCTTTTATAATTTTAAGATCTTCGATCGAATTTCTTATCTCATGTTTAAATGGGCAAATCGATTTCTAGCAATAATAAACAAAATTTACAATTTCTATTCGGTTTTTTAGAAAAACTGTTCTTAGATGAAAGAAATTGATGTGTGATTATAAATGTTTCATTTTAACATTTAGAAATAAAATAAAAATTTCACTTAAGAACTCTATTACTGCTAAATATTATCGTCCATAAATATTTGAAGTTACTGAAAGTGTTTGTGATTCTCATCTTAAAATCAAATATTAATGTTTGATGGGTGTGTGTGGCAAAAATCACATAAATTATTCCAACTTTGAACAAGGGAAATTTATTTATTAAAAATTCTTTACGTCATTATTATAATTCTTATTTGTTTGTTTGTACACTTAATTTAAAGCTTTCGAAAGTTACATAGACTGAACACGTATTAAACGTATTAAAATTTATTTAAAGTAAAATCTGTGCAAACTTAAGAGAATATTGGCTTAATTTCTGTGGCTTTCAAAGTTAATAAAATACTTGCACTCGGCAACATGAAAGCAGGGTTTAATGAAGCGGAATTAATGCAATAACTTTAGCTATAGAATGTGTAATGAAATGAAATAAAATCTAAAAAAGTTGTAGATGTTTTGGAAATAATTAAAAAAATTTTGTTAAAAATTTTATTTATTTTGCTAAAATAATTTTATTATTTTAATTGTTTTTTTAGTGAAATTCTTAGATTGGACTGAATTTTTTCCTAAAAATATTTATTAAAATTATCTACTTTATTTCAAAAATATATTTCTCGCTTCGTTATTTTGTTTTACACAACAAAAATCTGTATTTTACACTGATGAAAATATTCACCAAAAGCTATAAAATATCAAAATGTTATATCACCATCATGCCATTTAGTTTTTTTTTTTTGCAGTCATTCATTCATTTGTTCATCCGTCCAAACAATCATTCAAACGTCCGCAGATTGTAAACTAAAATGAATGTTACTTTTTATTCTCTTTGATGTCGTTGCTGTCTAAAACAGAAATAAATTGTAAGACTTAAAAAAAAAACAAATTAGTTTTGTACAAAAAACAAATAAATTCACTATATTCAGCTGTGTCGACTGTTGCAACTACAGGTTAACTGGTTATATGTTTTTAATAAAGTTTGTTAGAGGTATAAAACTTGTTTCAAAAATAAATCACTTAAAAACTTTGGCTTTATGAGCTATATGGCATGTTGAAATCATTTCTCCTCTAAGTGATTTGCAATGGCAATGAATATTATCCAAAAGAATAATTGTGACGATACGTCGGTTTATTATACTCAAATACACTATTACGCACACCGTAAAGCTGACGAAGTGTTCCATAAGTTTGGCGAAATTTGGAAATAAAGTAGTTCTGACGTAAGAATTTACATGGTGCTTTTTCAAAGTATATACATATAAGTATTAAATAAAATAAACTTTATTAGTATATTTATTTCAGCAAGCCATACAGTTAACCCTATCGGAGATATATACATCTATATAAGCCATGGCTTACTACTGAAAAGTTTCTATTAGGTATTGAAACATTGACTTCTAAGGGATGGTCCAAATAAAATGAACTTTGTTAATTCTGATGCACACCCAAACGATCTTTTACACATCTGTTGTCTAATTGTCGAAGGCCTTTTGGAGTATGATTATGCAAAATTTCTATTTGGTACGGAGGATAGATTTTATGGATAAATGCTGAGATTGTTGCCGACGACTATAAGAATGCCAATTCGGATTTAAAGCGATGGTTACATTGGGTCGGGGTTGCAGCATAGGAATGCATCATAGACCTCTCAAAAAAAGGGTTAGGGTAACTCTTATGCCATTGGACTGCATGAGTAGGGTGAAAGTGTTCAAAATGCTATATCGCATGCTCAAAGAAAATGACATATTTAAGTATCTTTACTAATGTGTTCTTTGTGGACGATAGTGTAGGTGCTGGTACATATTTACTTAAGTTAATTCTATACCTTGAGTCTGGGAAAATACGTGTCCGTATATCAGGCAGAAATGCTTGGTTAGTTCACCTGTTGAAATTGTCATTGCACTTTACATGCAGCCGGTTATAAAACGCATGATGTGCATGGATGTTAAATCCTGTTCGGTGTTTATGTATAATCTAATGATCAACGAGCAATCTACAATCGAAATGACTAAGTTTTCAGTTAGGGGACACGTGGAAATGAAGCTGCTGACGAAATTGCAAAAATGAGATCTGCGACTGACTATAAAAAGTTTCCATCCAATTTTTATAGAAATTTACGTTACGTCGGAATTCTGTCTGGTTATTTAATAGTTTTTGTTTTTCAATATAATACAAACATACTGACAAAATAAAAAAAAATAATAAATTTTTTGTATTTATTTCATTTCTTTCTTTTTGGTGTTGATAAAGAATTTTAAATTTATGTCGGAATGTTGTTGACAGCTGTCTGTGATTAGTATGACACTTTACACTTTAACAAAAATATAATGGTTCAGTTTAAATGTTTATAATTTATCACTGTGTATGTGTTGGTCCTTAGCAAAAGCCGTTTGACCCTTATTTTATAATAAGATTTAAAAACGTTTGTACATAATAACACTACGTCATTAATCGTAACAAAAATGTATGACCTTTATTAATAATTAGGTTTTATTTCATTAATAATTATTAATAATATTTTATATTGAATTAAAAACCCACATACATGTGTTCACGAGATTATAAGGTTACACTCTGCCAGCAAGCTGAAGGATAATTTTTAATAGAAGTGATCAAAACTAATACGTTTCTCCTAGGAACAGTGTAAAATTTCATAAGCATAAATCACATTTATTTTTAAATTAAATCGAATTGTTATTCAATTTAGTTGTAGATTGCACTATCGTAATAGTCACTTATTAGTTACTAATAAACAATAAAAAAAATATAACAATACAACACATTTATCGTACATAAAAGGTTTGTTTTTGGATTGTTAAGAACTTTACAAAAACCAACTATAATCATTTGCACATTTAAGTTCTAATTACCTTGAAGTGAAAATAACATTCAATATGCCTTTCAAATTTAAAACTTAAATTTTTTGCTTTCGAAATCACAAAATATGTCTTCCGTATTGCATATTCTTTCAGCAGCTGAAAAAAAGGAGACTAATTTTAACATTTTTTTTTTATACTTTCCCCTTGGTGTTTGTTTTCAGCAGTTTATAATGAGAAGGAATTATTAAGCTGTTCCTGTACAGTATTTCATATAAAAATCATGTCTTTTAGAATCGCTCTTGGAAGTCGGAAATCACTAAGTAAGCGACCCAAGAATCGGTTTTTAAAAATCCATGTATAGTTGCGTATATTCACTTTTGTGATGGTTATATTCGAAATTGACAAAGCACTACACTATTACACCAAAATTTCACCATTTCTTTTCTATAGTGTGAACATCAACGAACCTGAAATGCTGCTGCATATTTCAAAATATAAAAGTAATAATCTAAGAATTTATTTAAAATTTTTGCGTTAAAATGTATTTTGCTACATTGTTTATGCATTCGTATACCTCCTCTAGTTTCATCTCTCCGTTGCAAATACAATAAAGCATAAGCATCACATTAAATGCATTTAACGTGGAATTCATTAAAATATCATTAAATGTAACGACACTAAATGAAACATTGTTAGATCTTTGCTTGTTATAGCAAATATCTATTAACATATTTTACGACGTAATAATTTTGAAGTACTTTACGTCTGTATGAATGTATGTGTGTATGCTTGTATCTGTTTTATTACAACGAATACATAGTTGCCTTACAAATACCAAAGGATAATTATTTTATATAAAATTTTTAAGTTAATAGTTAGAGACTTAGATTTTTTTATTCTAAAAAAGTTGAGCTCGAAACTGAACTTTATGTTAATGCAAATTGCAAATTTATTTTGTAGCAGTGCTAATTAGTTTCGATTGACAAAAATCCGTCGGCAGAAATTGACATGTTTCAAAACTTCTGAATAGAACTAACTTGTAGATTTTTTTTAGCAGAGATTCAAGTGGCCTAATTTGCTTGAATATGTTTTTGGTGTTGATTTTTTTTCTAACTTTTTTGTCTGAAATAAAAAACTTTTCAACGTAAAGTCCCTTTTAAGTGCAAAATCTGTAACATGAATAGTACTGAGTACAAAAAAAAGGAAAATTATGTAAACAAATCCTTTAATAATAATAAACATAAAATGTTCTTAAACTTTGTCGGTTGTTAGAATTTCGCCCCAAAAACTCATATGAAAAACAAACAACCTGGCTTAATATACTTTTATGGCTGTTGATGGGTTTGATACACATACTTGTGTATATGCTAACTATATATTAGCCCTACATTTCTGGCAAGGAGTTGGCAATTTTTGAAAGCTTATGGTTTTTGACATATTTTACTGAGGTAAAACTCTTTATTCCCAAAAAAATGCACGTTTAAAACTTTTACCTAAATTTTACATCCAACAAAAATATTTCATCACAATTCATTTAAGGAAAATAAAACGTTTTTAAATATTTTTTGAAAAAATTGCTTTTAAAAACTTTTATTAATTAAATATTTTGTTTGTCATAATAAATTTTTCGATAAACAAAAATTTTTTTATAAATAAAAAAAAAGAGGCATAAGTTTTGTTACTTTAATATTTTTTTTCTGTAAAATTTAATTTTTCGTTACACAAGATCAAGGCATATTCATACAGGTTATGCAAAGGTGAATTAACGCAACAAAGCAACTTTCTACGAGATGTTTTCCGTCAATGCTAATTCATATATCAGGGATGGAAAAGTTGCGATATGTTTATTTAAATGATATTTAATCAAAAAAAAGTATTTTTATAATTTTTTTTTTACTGTTGTTCACCATTAAATAAACAAAAGATTGTAAAGATTGATTGTGTAAAACAAAACATCTGTTGATATCGCTACCTAGGACAAAATAAGTGATAATAGAATGATAATAATAAATAAAAAAAACGGTTGCTGTTGGTAAAATTTCGATTTGACTTGTTAATTAGTTATTGAATTCAATTAACTAAAAAAACCTGGGAGTTAAATACATGGTATTTACATCCAACATGTAAACACCGATCAAAGAGTGCTGATGATTAAACCCGTAGCTGGATTCAAAAATACATTCCACTCGGCTAGTGGCTGAAGAACATACGTTTCCAGAGTATTATTTCTTTATCACAATACAAAAATTCTTTGTAAAATAAGAGCGTTTAAAATATTAGTTTATAAAAAGGTATAATATATTTGTGAATATAGATGCAACAAATATACATACATTTGGTACATATATTTTCAAAAAAAAAATATATATTAAGTTATCTGTTTAATACCGAAACCAAAATCCTATTTTCCAATCCTGCATTAATTAATTAAATCAAAGTAAATTCATTGAATTTGGACATAATTTTTCCCCATCAGCTGGGCTGATAATTTCACACGTATCAATTCGCCATGCACAAGAAAAATAAGCTTAACTTAAATGCTGCGCATTGCTAAGCCGTAGGTGGTCCATCCTCAAGATCCAATTTTAGTATACTTTTTCCAATATTTCGGCCAGTGTAATTGCAGCTAACATTATGGAAATGGTAGCTGACTTGCCCCCGTATAAGAAAGACTGCTCGTATCCTCACAGAATATAATTTAGCCGGGTCAAATTGCATTATCTTGGCGGCATAGACTGCCTCCATCAAAGTGGCCTCTCAATAGCTCCATGGTATTTCATGCTGTGTGTCATGTGGCACCGTCTTGTTTACTTAGAAACTTCACTTTTGATTCACTGCTGATACAAAAGACAAATATTGGCTGCCAAAAATATGTTTTGATATTTGTTCACAAACTTTGACGGATTGGCTTGAAGAAAATCGTAAGCTCTCGTCATTTGTAAACCCAGTAATTTGGAGCGTACCACACAATCATGAAAATAAATGTAACTTCTTCCTGACAGTCAGTCATGGCTTTACGGGAAAAAAATAATAACAAAATCATATATTCAAACATTTCATCCGACTAACGACCAGTTCTTTGAAGCAATGATGTGTTTTCTTCAATTCTTTTTAGCAATTACGAAATTGCTAAAAAAAGGAGATGATGTTTTTCCGTACTTCAAGCGTCTATTGATAGTGTGGAAATGGAAAAAATTAAGATGTTTTCTCCAAACAGACTGGATGCAGTTACTACTCTATTGGTACCCCTTCAACTACATACACATGTTCATCGAGAAAACCTCATTTTATTTTACAGTCTGACCTGAAGGATCATGTTTTAGATATAGGGCTTTCAAAAACAAAGCCATTAAGCATTATTCTAAAAGTATAGGTGTCTCTGCTTGATCGCGTGTAATGTACTTAGGTGTCTTCACTTAATCGTGAATAAAATCAACTTTGATCAACCGATTTTAATGATTACTAGCTTAATTTTATTTGGAATATTCCTACCTGAAAAATTACAAAGACTTAAAAGTTTTACCCTAATAGTTTTTTAGTGAAAAATGATATTATCGCTACTTATTTCTGAAAAACTTTTTAACACTTGAAGATATAAAAAAAATATTTCTCAACTGAATTTCACGCCCATAAGAAAGAAACTAAAAACCATATGTTTATTTATCAAGGACATTTTTGCCGTAGAACAGTGTAATTTAAACAACTAAAATAACTGAATATAGAAGTCCGATGCTTCACTGGTTTTTGTTCCAACTTCACCAGAAATTGAATATTTATTTAATATTTAGTCTTAAAAGTTAAATACATTATTCTTAAAATAATATCACAGGTTTGATAATGTAGACTCCACAACGCAAAACTTAAATTGTATTACAGAAACTATAAAGTCTTTTCATTGCTTTCTATGACCTTGAAAACCCGATTAAGAAAATCGTAAAAATAAAAAGAGAAAAAGGTCGACAAAACTACTTTACTAAAAACTTCATCTCTGTTTAATTTCATGCCTCTATAAAAAACACCCTTTATACATAAAATTTGAATAATAAGTTTTTATTTCCATCTAACATTTTAGCAACGTCGTCGGAGTTAAATAAGTGACTAATGACTGACTCAAATTTTGGGGATTTGTTTTGCACTCTGCAAAGACAAAATTGAAGAAACACCTTTTTCCAAAATGTTGTTCTAGAATTTGTTACTCTGTAGATCACCTACAGGCCATAAAGTAACACTTGGCATTTTTTACAAATACTAATCACGTAAGAAAATAAAGTATAGCCAACCGTAAGTCCATTACAAAAAACTACTCTATAAGTGTATTTATAAGTAGATACATTTGTACACCCACAAAAGCATACAAATATTCATGAGTGTATATGTATGTCTATACGAGCTAATGTATGTATATGCGTGTATAGGAATAATAATAAAAAAATAAGAAAAAACTTAAATATAAGTTAACTGAAAATAAGGAAGTACATAATAACAAAATAACCGAAATTTAAAGAAAGTTGCACATGAATATATTATAGGTTTCGCTTATAGCAGTGTTTAGGTAAATTTGCACACACACACACACACAAACACACATAAATTTTTATATATAAACAAAAAAATCCATGTTTATATGAAGATAAAAAGGATAAGCAATATAATGTTTATAAACAAACACACCAAGATAAAAAAGAAAAGTTTCTCTTCGTCTTCTTTTTAATCAAATGTTGAAAAAAACAATTTTTCGATTAACTTAAACTTTTCTGCTGGGTTTTATTTATTTCATCATCCTGAATTTCTTACTGAATTTATTTATTCAAACTGTGTGATTTAAAATGAAATGATTCACGCAAAATTGATATTTGAGAAAATACTTAATAGCAAATTTATGTAGGGACATAAAAAACTCATATGGCTCACTCCATTAAAAAAGGGTGTTTCTAATGGAATGATTTAAATTACGCACGTTTATACACGTATTCTGATAGACGATTATTTTTTATTGAATCATAAAGTAAATAGGTTAGTATTATATATGGCAGAGCACATCGGACAAATGGCATTCCACAGATTTGTTTGCATATTCAAATAGATTCTCTTGTTTTCATGACCATTTTGTCATTTTCATTGATTTAGCATTGAGTTTTGACTGCACTGAAGTTTGTGAACTTGTTGCAGAAATTTAACATCAAATAGCCCCTTAAAAACAAATGATAGTAAAACACATAATTTAGGAGCCACACTCTGGCCATCAAAACGAGAGGATAATTAAATTGTTTTACGAGCTAAATTGCAACCATTTATCATTCACATTACTATCGGTTGGTTGAGACAGAAGAGCTCTGTTATCGTCACATCACATTATTTGAACAACCCTTCATCCCCTCACCCTGCAAAATACGACGAAATCAATATTACGAGGTCAATAAATTTCTTAAATTATAAAATTTGACTACTAACAATCAAAATGTAAATATGCTTTATCTCATACGATGATTACACCTTATGCATGCTCACTTTTGTCGGTTTTAAGTTACTGAAGTCTTTACATGACTGTAAGACTATCGGAAATGAAATTGTCTAATTTCGATTTTTAACGGAACAACAGCGTAACTTCTATATTCTTTTCAAAATGCGTTTAGCACTAACAACGTATGTTGATATATGTCGATATGTTGATATACATAAGTGTTTCTGTTATGAACATACACAACCACATTATTTGGCCGTACACATTTTACAACAATTTTTTGTTTATAATTTGTTAGTTACAAAAACTTGCAATTCCTTGTGTACAACCTTATTCTCCTTGGGTGGTTGCATTTCACTATTTTTATATACTGAGAACCACATGTGCTGACAGATTTTTTTTTATCTGCACACACTTTTAGTTTTCGTACTAATTTATTTATTTTTTCTTCGCTTAGATTACATTTTTGCTTCAAAATCTATATATTTTTTTCTGAAATTTAAAAAAAAAATATAATGTTCTCTATTCACATGACGAATAAACCAGAACAGAATAGACAGAAGGAAGAACTCTAAATGCAGGCAGACAAGTGTGATCGTATATACGAGCATGAATGATTATATGATTATAAAGCAGGGTAGTCACAAATAACAGATCAACATAGTCTTCCGTATGGCAATGTATTTTAGCATGCAATAAACTTCCACTTCAGGTAGTAGAAAAGACGCCTTAATTTCCAGTTCCTCGGACAATAAACCGGATCCTAATACACAGTCCAGCTAGGAGCTGTCTGTGAAGATCACGATCCCCTCCAAGGTAACCTCTACATCACTCACACTTTAAGGCGATTATAACTTTGAATACTCTATTAAAGTCAGTTCTCGATCTACAACATTTAGATGGACTAAGTCTTACTGCACTGCTAGCAGATATGACTATTATGTGAAGATTAATAGGAACGAAATGCAACATAATGTTCAGTGCCTCTAAAGGATTAAACTCAATGCTAGCATAACTCTGGCTTTTATACAACTGGTCAAAGGAAGATAAAAATTTTTTGTATATGAATTTTATCAAGTTAAAAATTACGAGAGAATAAAAAAAGCTATGAAATTTTCAAATCGCTTGAAATTATCAATTTATAATTAGCTGATATACTTAGTCAATGAGGTTACCTAATTTAATGTGTCTTGGTCTTGAAAAATATTTAAAAATTCAACAAAAATTATTTTTTATCTATCTTCGCTCTGTCGCGTTCCATTAAGCCAGTGAGAAAATGTGTAACTCTTTTTTATTTTATATTATTGAAAATTCGTTGAAATATTAATTTATAAATGAAGCTGTTTGGTTCAAGTAAAATTAAGTATTTATGAGAATACCATTACAAACAAACTTTTAAAGGTCATATAATAAGGAAGATAAGTTTTTTTAAATTCTAGCATTACATTTTAGCAGTATGAATATTTTCTAAGCATTATTTCAAACCATATTTAGCAGCAAAAATTTTTTAGATATGGTTGCATTTCATTTAAAACATGCATTATAAAAACCAGCGATTCCAATTTGGCGCATTTAAACAACCAAAAAATCGCATATTTTGTTGGTCAGCACCTTTAGAAAAACGATATATTAGCGCAGTTTATTTAAGAAGTAAAACTATCGAAATGATGTAATTTTTTACAAACATTTAATAATTTTAAAATAATTTAGTACAATCGTGTTTTTTTATTTTATTTTTTTGTTCAACTTGAAATTTATGGCTTATTTAGTAAAACTTTACGTATCAGCTAGGTGTGATGATCGGAACAAATTTATATATTCCCAACAATCCGAAATTAAATGTTTAATGACAGATTCTGTACATCTGACTACTTAATACCACAAAAAAAAAACACATTAATTTAAATGAATAATTCTTTAAATACTTATTTACTTACAAAACTTTACCTAAAGATCGACAAGGAAATTGGTCACCAAGATCGTGCGATTTGACACCTAAAAATTATTTTTTGTAAGTTCTTTTTGAAAGCGAAAGTGTACAGCGATAGTTCGTCAACAATTCAAGGGCTCAAATTCAACATAAACATACAAATAGACAAAATTTTATCGAAAATCTTGATTGAAAATTTTTGGTAAAAGATTGGAAGTCTGCCGAGCTACTAGACCGAAAGATATTTGCAACAAACTTAATTAAAAGATTTGTTATATCTGAGAAAAACTCTTTTTTATATTAAAATTAAAATTATACCTCAAATTCAGATAACCTTTATTTTTGACTTTGACAACTACCAAATGCATTAACAGAAAATCGCCATAACTCGCGCAAAAGTCACAGAATTATTTATGTTTTCATTAAAAAAGATTTCCGAAAACCAAGACAAAATAAATTTTAGCGCTAGAGCACGTATAAGTTTATGCCAAACGCTTTTCGGTTATACAGGGTGGACCAAAATTCGCGCCTGCGTGTAAAAATTGAATAACTTTTTTGTTTATTATAAATATTAAATTTTTTTTTAATTATAATATTATCTTTGTATGACCTAAATTTTAATTATGAAAAATAATGTCAGAGAGATGGCCACCATTTTCATCGATGCACAATTGAGATAACCCCATAGAAAATAATCAGGGGCAGTTAAATCCGGTGAACGTGCTGGCCAATTAAATTCTGAATTTTTCGAGATAATTCGGTCGTCAAAAATTTCATTTAAAAGCGTCATTGTGGCACGGGCCGTGTGTGCTGTTGCTCCATCCTGCTGAAACCACTTGTTAACTGCCTCAGGGCGTACAAAATTATTAAGCATAGCGCGATATCTCTCCCTATTCACCGTTACTGTATTACCAACTTCATCCTCGAAGAAGTATGGCCCTATAACTCTTTCTGATGTCACTCCACACCATACTGTACACTTGAGGGGGTGTAATTGGCGCTGGTGAACAACTCTGGGATTTGTAGTACCCCAAAATCGCATATTTTGTTTATTTACGTATCCATTTAGATGAAAATGTGCTTCATCACTCATTATTAAATTGTTAAGAAACTCTCTATTTTCTGCGCACAACGCCACGAAGCGTGTTGCCCAAATTAGTCTTTGATGGTAGTCAACTGGTAAATGATGTTGGGTCAATTGGATCTTGTATGGATGCATGTTTAAATGACGTAAAATACGTTGAAGTGATGTTCTAGAGATGCCCAGTTGTCCAGAACGTCTTCGCGTTGAAGTTCCTGAATATTCTGCAACACTGACCCGTACACGATCAATGTTCACTTGATTCTGTATTATTCTTGGTCTTCCTGATCGTGGCAAATCTGACACTGCAACTTGTTGTCGGAACCGTGCAATTAAACGATTAATTGTGGTTTGGTTAGGTGCATTTCTGGTGTTGAAATAATTTCGATATGCTCGTTGCGTCAGTAAAATTGAGCGCCCACTGGAAAAGTAAAATTCTACCACTTTCGTTCGTTGCTCAGTCGTTAAATTTTGCATGGTGGTGTAACACGAATCGATGAATAAAATCTGAAAAATAAAATAAAAAATATTAATAAAAAAAAAAGTTATTCAATTTTTACACGCAGGCGTGACTTTTGGTCCACCCTGTATATAGTTGACATCGCTGATAAAAACAATAAAAAAAATGGACAACAAAAACCATTAACGCATGTCAAAAGCAATATGACCTAAAAGTTTGGTAACGAACAAGGAATTGTGTTCATAAATACTTAAACATTTTTCTTCAACACCCGACATAAGCCCCTGTGACTACACCATAAGTAAACATTTGCTTAAGCAGCTAATACACGGTATGTTTTTACATCTTACTTGTAGAATTCCCCACTGCTAAAGAAGTACATATCGTGGGTTAGCAATAAAATATTCCTGTAAAAATATTCTGTAAATTTCATGTGTTAAATCATGTGACAACATTTCAATTAGGGCATGCTCTAATTAGTTCTAACAACCCACCGGACATCAGCAGATGGCAGAAATCTCTGATACCTGAAAACAGTCATTGTGTGTAAAACATTTTGTTAAATTTTGACAAATATAAACGTATGGATACCAATTTACCAAGTCAGATGTAGAAAACATGCTGTGTATTAACTGCTTCACTGATGTTTAAACTTCAATAAAGCATACACACCGTAAGATAGTTTGTGTTCAATGTTAAATATTTATTCATGGAGACATCAACATGATCATTGTATGAGGTTGAGGTTGATGCACCATTGGGAGTATATATGCAACACTTACCTCAACTTTTATTTAATTAAATATTAAATATTTCCTTCTACCAAATGTAACGTTAATTCTCAAAGAAAAGGCAGCTTAAAAGTTTTGGCATTTCATACTTGCGACAAATTAATTTCTTTAGTTCACAAAATTTTAACAATTATTATGCCGAAAACATAGTTTTTCTTAAAATTTCGTGTTCTTTCACATTATCAGTTCTTGGCAACTTTTAAGAATAAAAGCGTTTCCTCATCCTATTTTGCATTAACGAATCCTTCCTTTTAGTGAAATGTCTTGCTCCTTCCGTTAATGCTTGTGTACCATTAATTTGTTTAAGTTATTCACTTTTTTTTATTTTAACCGTTTTAAAACAAGCATATACTTAACTTTGAAAAAAAAATTAAAAGAAAACAGTATAGATAGAAAATTTAAGGCAAATTTTCTACTATAAAATAACCTTTTTTAAACAAAATTAAAAATCAGCTTTTATGCAGCCAATTATTTAAAAATTTTCTAAATAAAATTATTTATTCACATGTCTGTACAAATACAAAATTTGATTATAAATGGACACAACCGTAAAACGTATACACACTAGTTCACAGAATTTTAAATTAAACTATAAGTCTGTCCTCCAATTACAATTATTTTATTATACCCCTGCTTATGCATAAACTTTTAAATGTAACCATTCGTTAATATCATTTAAATTGTTTTAGGAAAGTTAAAAAATTCAGCAATTACCACACTTGGCAGTTGTGCTAGAACTCCTGCATAATTAAAATATTTCAATATTTAAATTTTGGGAAAAGTTCTAAAACATAAATCCTTAAATGTAACACGTTTGCTCATTTTGCAAAAAAAAAACTTTTGGTTGCCGTTTAAAAATTTACACATAATTTCTTTGAAAACATCTTAGCTATCTTTATCAAACTCTATCCCAAAGGAGTCTTGCTAAGTATTTAATTTGTCACGTGTCTGTATAAAAGTCAAAAATAAGATAGAAAAACTTTTTCTAAAAAAAAAAGAAAATTTTTTTATAAAATCCTTATTAGTATGTATAAGAATGTTAAAGTTTTACCTACATGTGTCTAACATACGCTACTACTCCTATTACATGATAAGTCATGTGCTAAGGAAAAAAATTACAAAAACATGCAGTGTTGCCAGGAGCTACAATTGAAAAAAGGCTGACTCAAACTGACGAACTGATGAATTGCCTATGGGTATGTGTACAAAAAAGGCAACAACACATGACTGTTAGAAATTTAAAACTTGTTGTGTGTTTTCTAAAGTAATTAATTTTTAGTTAGAATATAATTTACTTGATAGAGAGTGAGAAAAATTAATTGCTGGGACTAGGCTAGGTTTACTTTGTAGCGACCTGAAGCCAGACCATGTATACCATTGCCCCGTTAATGTATATATTCTGGCTGCTGTCATTCCTTAGCAATTTTGTTAGATTTATGAAGGTGTAAAATGTACGCAGGTCCCATGCATGTTGTTCTAAAGACAAGTCTCCACTAATGATTGCTATGAGATTATTAGGTTAGTACGCTCTGTGCTTTTTTTCAGACTAACCCAAATTGCATAAACTGGTAGCCAATTCACAAGATATTTATGTTAAGGCATACCTTCGGTAAACATTTTTTACAATAAATCAATTGTGGCAAGTGATGTATTGTGATTGTTCAAATTAAATCATAATTTAAGGGATATATTTATGCTATAAAAACGACTTTGCTTGGGTTCCGATATCTTTTTTAATTAAATGTAGTACAAGTAGAAGTCAAAATTTTCACTGATTCATAAATCACACAAAGCAATAAACTTGCTTCTATGTAATGGATTTTCGGGAATAACTTGTGGACTATCTACACTTTAAATTTTGCAGGTTTACAATTATTTTTTCATTTGAATTCAAATGAGCTCTATTGCAATGAAGTTCTACGCGTAATAATTTTGTTAAACCATGTTTTACGTAAACGCCTTTGCAATATATTGTTTTGGTTTAGTGACAGCCCTAACTATGTCGAAATAGCACCCTTAACTAAATATGAGACAAGTTACAGTTGTAAAAGTGAAGAAAACATTAAGCCAGCTCTAAATTTTATATCTTTGAAAAGCAAGAGCGCTATATTCGGCCGTGCTGCATCTAATAATACCTTTCATCGTCATGCATATCGGTATAATGACCATAACGTAGCTAAACCTAGATTTTATATTTCATGTAATACGCTGTTTTCTTTATTATTTTCGATCCAATCTTTGACTTTGAACTTTTACATAGCTAACCGCATTTTTAAAAAAATTTGCTCTTCCATTTTGTTTTACAAGCCATCTCGAATTTTTTTAATAGTTTACTACATCGTACTGGTTTAAACCATATATTTGTCCACAATATTGTAGGGGTTAAAGGAGACACAGCCGTAACATCTATACTTGACTCTTATATTCGCAATTTAATCTACAACGTCATATTGGATTTTTTTTCTTTTCATATAAAACTATATTTTAATACTCGAAATTTCATTTGATCTCTACATTGACTCTTTTGGTTGTATCGATATCCATTTGTACATTTTATGTAAAACACACAAGCAATTGTACTTTGGTGCTTATATCTCAGCTGGTTATAAATCGCTTTGCTAGTTTTTCTTAGAAATAATTTCTGAGATCACAGTTTATAATTCAGCGTGTTCAAAAATTATTTAGGAGTTTGAAACATTTTTGTATATTTAAAATAATACATATACCTTTTCAAATAATTTTCGCCGATTAATGACTAATTTTTTGTCTTGGAAATTTTGAAGGGCTTCAAAATGATGCCAAGTCGACTACCCTACTTTTAAACTTTCGGAAATATATATTCTTTATTGCATCGGAAATAAATACACTGTCGCAAGAGGGGTATAAAAAAGAGTCAATTAGTATACAAATATGCGAAAAGTTGATTGCAAATAAGACAAAAAGTTTTCAGAGAATTATCTTCACATTTTTTATTATATATGCAAAAATTCATTGTTTCGTTGGCTGTATTGCAAATGGCACCATCCAGTTCAAACCATATATCGTCCAGGTCCACATCCTCAGTTGCTGGCTACAAAAAGGTTCGCTTTAATCACGCGATAGCTGCTTCGCAGAAGTAAGGCCTGATGACCACCACCACCAGCGTTAAACAATTGCATAAAATTATTTAAGATTTTTGTTTTCTATTACACTTTTTTTAATGTTACAAATTCAAGAAAATTATTCACACATTTGGCTGTGTTTTAAATACGTAATAAATGTTGCCAGCAGAAGAGAATTGTTATTAAATTTTCTCTTCTTGAAAACTCTCAGTAAAACTGGCTGCAAAATTTTTCAAATAATTTTGTTATTAAAGACAAATTTCCTGCAGAAAATCCTTATCGCCACAAAGATATTGAATTCAATTATCTTTTATAGTCTACTTCCAAACATATACAAAAATGTACATGCATATAATTAATTCTTTTAAAAATATTTTAGCAATTTTAATATTTTCCCGTTAGACATTTGCATGCTTACTTCCACGCACCCCTATACAGACACATCCGCACACACGTACGTACACACACATAGACCGTTAAATGTCTATTTAAGTTTATAATTCATTAAACTAAATGTTATTTGTATTTTTTTTTTTGGTCGACTATTAAGAAGCACACATGTGGGTTTTGAAATTGGTGCGGAAATATGAGTCTTGCTTTTGATTAATTTGTATTAAGGTATACACGCATACACACGCACACTCATGCCTACGCACGTGCCATAAATACTATTGTTTTAGTGTGAAGCTACTTTATAAACATCATTTCACTTTTGAAGACAAAAGGCTCTTTCTTGTTGTTTGATTGCTGATTTAGAAATAAATATGTTTGTGTTTGTAACTAAGTACATGTACACATTTGTATCGTCACTTTGTTTCTGTGTGTTAAAGATATGGTTTAGAGTTGTGGCGTTCTTGCAAAAACAATTGTAGCCATTTTTTCCCTGGGAACAATCGAATTTCCTAAATTTTCCAAAAGCCAAAACGCTTATTAGTGCAATTTTCATCTTGACGTTATTTCATCTTAGTGTTGAGAAGATTTATCAATTACCTTGACTTTTCAGAGACAAAAATTAGGAGAGCTAAGTTTAAGGACTTAAGTAGTAGCGTAAGTGTCCTGGACTCGGAAATCAGTACGATTTTTTCGAAAATCAGATGGTTGCTAAAGTTGATTTATATCAGAGATTTGCGATTAAATGACTAATGTTTGCTTCTAAAAAGGATATTGAAGAAAACTTATTCGAATATTTTACTGCACACACCACATTTATAGCGCAAAGGATCTGGCTAGATCCATATAGAATTTTAAATGAAAATACTGTATTATTAAAAATTTTGGCTATTTTGCATAATTTTTTGTTTAAACATTTTTTATATTTTTTGAGGAACGATTGCCCAATATTAAAAACAGAAAAAATAATATTTAGTCATATACTGAAATAATTAAGTACTCGCTCATTTATTTAAGCGTTTTTCGGAAGAGCAATAAATGTAAGTTTTAGTTAAAAACAGTTTTCCAAAAAATTAATTAGATAATAAATGTAATTTTTATTTCGATTAAACTAGATTACAACAGTAGCGACCAGTAGAGGCAGAGCTGATACTCTAGGAATGAAATATTTTTTACAATAATCTGCCTAGATCGAATGTGAAAATCAAAACATGTCCAAGACAAAGCGTTAAAATAGCAAAACATAATTGGTTGTCAATGGAAGTCCACTAGAGGAAGGTACTTGTGCAACATTCTACTTCTCTATTCTGCGATTTCATTATTATTCAAACTCGACAGTGAGTGTTATTCGTGCACATAAAAAAAAATATCACTTTCAACAACCTTAAAAGATATAGTATAGTGTCAACGTGAAGGAGAAATCACGGGTTCTAAATGAAGTAATACAAAATATAATGCCCAATAAAAAAAATTAAAACTCGTGAGGGATTCAAAAGGGCGTGCAATAAGATTAAAAATACATGGGTTAAATTTAGTATTTAGAAATAAATCCTCTAGAACATCCTCAATATAAAAATGTTAAAGAACTTGTTTGGCACTATGCCATGAACAAAGAAAATGTTAAAATTCAAGATAGCGAACTTAATAAAATGGTAAATATATATGTTAAATAGAGTATTACGGCTTTGTTACCTTCAACACTCACAACATTAGACTGAGAGCAGACAGGCGAGGACCTGGACACAGGTCAACAATGACTAGGGCTGCAGCAAATGGGCAAGTGGAAACCACCCCGAAATAATACATTGCAGCAGTCCCGGGACTGATGAGGCTGTAAAACCTATCTACACCATAGTTTAGACAATTTTCAAAGTCTTAACGGTAAATAGCACTTTTACTTGTTTCTTCTTTTTTTTCGAAATTTGTTTTAGAATCTGTTGAAGCCGTTGGTCAAATTGGGTTGCAGTTACACCACGCAGTATTCTTTTATGGAAAAACACTTTTATAGCTGACCTCGTATTTGCAAATTTGTTTGCATATGCTTACAGATGATTGAGTATAGAGACACAGGCGTAGTAATACATAGATCGTCCCTGCTTTCGCATATAAATTTACGATTAATGCAAAAATCTTGCTCAATGCGAGTGAATATTTTTCTCTATTTATATGTATGTGTATGTTAAATCACATACAAAAACAAAAAATTTTATGAAAATCTAAAGCCAGAAAATAAGGAAACATATTTGTTAAAACGCGAAAAATTGTGTGTGAAAACACTAAATTGCGTGACAAGTTTCAAATACGACCACACACCACACATATACATATACATATACAAACGTTTTAACAGCAATTTAGCATGTATATGTAGATGTAGATGTACACAGAGATATTTATGTATGCGTTTGTTCCTATAGCCACAAGTATATGCCAGGCATACATTTAATTTATATTTTATGCCTGAATATGCTGGTTTAATGATAGCGCATGTTTGTTTCTATGTGATTTTTTTGAAAACTCTTCATCATATGTAGGCATACATACATAACAATTTTAAGGAAATATTTTAAATTACACACGTAAACACACACGCTTTTATATTAAGGTAAATAATGTAGGAAAGAAACTCAAATACAGTTGAGATCAGCAGGGTGCATTCAGTGCTACACTTTTACAAACATATATGAAATGCCAAAAATAAAGTTTGTAATTTAATATTTTATTTATTTTCTTTGTAATAAAGACACATTTTTTTATTTTGTTTTTATTTTTTACAATATTACCAAAAATAACCGCAAAACAACACGGATAAAATTACATTTTATTTTCATAACAACACCGTAAAATGTTAAGTATACAACACAGATTTATATCATGGTTTTTTAGATTTTTTCTTCTTTAAAATTAAAATTTTTTATTAAAAAGAAAAAAATTTTGCAGTAACATCCCAGTTTGTCTTAAAGTGGCGATTAAATACATTTCTTTTTTCAACGGATTTCATTCATTACGCCAACAAAACTCTTTATATACATACCTTCCCTCCCTTAATATCAGATAAAACTAAATGTGTTGGTTTACATATTTGAAAGAAAAAAAGTTTATTTACACTTGACGTTAAACCTGGTTAGTCGAAGTTAAAAGTTAAAAGTGATTAAAAAGTTTCGTTAAAAATAGCAAATGCCACTTTGCACACAGCCAACCAATCAATGGCTTTTTTGCTCGTGATATCTGAGGCCATGGCGATGCCAATCGAAAATCATGTGACTTGACACCGTTGGTCTTCTTTCTTTTTGGATATTTGCAAGTAAAAGTGTGCGTGTAAGCCAAGCACAATTTAAGAGATAAATGATCAGATAATTCGGCATGTTAACGACATTGAGCCTTAGTAATGTCTTGATATAATCGAAAATATGGACCATTGGATTAAAGTGTGTCACCCACGCCGTGGTCAGTGTTTTTTTTTACACAATCAACGTATTGCTAACCACCCAGCATGAAAAAAGCGTGTCTTGATTTTTGACGATATCGAGTTTTAACGATTTATTGTAGTCCACAACAAACACATCACACTTGAAAAGTGTAGAAGCCCATTATTGAATATAACGGATTTTTACCCTTATGAAACAGCTCTAGCTCGTCTTATTCTTACTAAATTTTGTTTAGTTGCATTATTTCTCTTTTAAGTAGCAGAAAATCCAGATACTCCCTTTTTATATTAAGCCATTAGTATGTAACACCTTTTCGTTAGGAAATTGTTTAAGGGATTCTATATCGATTATTTGTTTCACAATTTGGTTTGATAAAAAAGGCTTCCTCATAATTATCTCTGCCATATTCATTATATTCGTTAGAGTCTCTACCTTGATTCAACTCTGTAACTATATTTTCTTTCATACTTTTCATACTTTTTTGTCATTGGGACTATCTTTGTCAAATGGTATTGGCTATTTTGCACGAACCCACCTGCTGCGGGCATTCACATAAATAATTGGTTTTGGGCGTTGGAACATTAATACGTGTTTTTGGTTTTTATAAAGAAATTTTATTGTGAAAATGTAGGAAGGATCTGAAAACGTATATTTTTGACGAGTGTTATGCGTTTCCGCAACAAGCTACGGTTTTACCCTACGCACTCTTTGATCGGTGATTAAGTGCCGCAAGTAAATATTTTTTTTAATATATTTAACTTCCAGTTTTTTTTTTCTTTTTTAAAATTAATTTAAACAAAAAGTTGGGTAAATATTTAATTTTTTATTTTTTGAAGTTGATTGTTTTTGCACTAGATAGAAGCAAGCAGTGCACACTTGGCCTAACCCTTTGATGACCAAATTATTCAGGGCGCGTCTTATTCTTTTTTTTTTCTTTTTGATAATATTTGGACGTTACTATTGACCTAAATATGAGTTAGTGGTAATGACAAAGTCTTTCATATAATGATTTATCCGATATAAAAGGTTGCCTATAGGCAACATCGGGCAAAATAATAAAGCTAAAAAAGTAAACACGTTTTGAGAATATACATTCATAATTAAGGTATTTTTTTAATAAACAATAAAAATTTTTCAGATTTGAACTCAACTGAACCTCAGAATTAAAGTGGGGATCACCTGTTTTACATAAAGCAATTATCTTACCCGAATGATTCAATTGCTCATAACCTATGCCTCTTTCAGATCCTGTAACATATAAAATGTTACAATAACTTGACGAGGTTTGTGATGAAGATGCTGCTGATAGTAAATTTGAATTTTTTTGCGAAAATTAATGAATGGCGACTTTTTTTTGTACTGTTTCTTTATTTAATATAAAATGTTCTCAAGCTATTTTTAACCATTAATCTAAAAATTATAAATTTCTATCATTTCCACTAATATTTTCCGAGAGTCTAGTCGGTACAATAAAAACCTGTTGACTACGGACGTGTTTGTGCACCAAAAAACTATGTGCAAGTAAGCTTTTTATGAACGGTGAAGAGACTAATATAGATCCAAAGGCATGTCAGCAAAATCCTTCTCTTCCATATATTTATTCTGTCAGTTACTAATGCATGGGCGTGGATGTTTTCATTCACTTATTGAAATTGCCAGATTCGAAATAGTTTCTGATAGATAGATGACCCATCCTTAATAATACTTTAAAGGGTTTGTTCAATTATAATTTCTAGATTTGACACTATTCTTTCGTCGTGTTCTTGAGTATCCTCCTCATCCTCATCGAATTCTTTAACATTTTGAATGTATTTTTTTGGTTAGCCTTTTGGTCGTTTATCTTTTTTTCTTTGCATATACATACATTTTGAATCAATATCCCCTATAAACAGCAATAAATTGCTAAAACTTTTCTAGGCAAACTAAAAAAATTATTTCAATTTTATTGCTGTATCACATAGTCTTTCGTATTTTGTATTAATTAATTCACCTTTTTTCACTTGGTTTTCACTTTCTTTTATTTATAATTTTTTAAAGAAAATTTAACCTTGACTTTAAACAAATTGCAAATAAATGAGAATAGCACAAAATTAAATTAGCTCTTAAACAACTTATCAATCAATAACAAAAAGGATTTTTTATCAAATCAAAACATAACAGTAGATCTGTGCAATGTTGCCCATAGGCATCAAAGGGAATCAAAGGTTTTCTAACTGAAAGTCTTAAAATTATTTTTGTTTCTCTATTTCATAGTCGTTTTTACATTATCAACCTTTTTTTCCATAATTGTACAATACTAAAACAAAAACAATTTCGCTTTTCTTAATTGCGCACTCCAAATGTGAATTCATTTATGTAAATAAAGAATTAAAATTTAAATTTTCCAATATGTTTTTTATCCTTGAATTGGTCAAATATACCCAAGTATAAAACTTTTGTTTATTATTATTTCCTTCAAGGTCAATGCATTGAATTAATCAATACATATACTTTTCTTTATCTAACTGACCTTTTGTACACTTTCTCATGTATGTTTAGAAATCAAATACTTTCAACCCTTATAAATTTAACTTAAGTTTTTATGATTTATATAAAACATAAGAACCATATAATAGATACCAATTGACTTCTAAAATTAAATATCATAAATAAATTTATTAAAAATAATTTTACTCTTTTTTCTATCTCTTTTAAGGTACGTACACTAGTCAAAGCTATTAAATAGATTTACGTAAGTATCTGTAAAGGGTATGTTGCTATAGCATTTAATAATGTAAAACAACTTTACTCGCCAACTCTCTAGCTTTTTTTGTTCACTTATATCAAATCATGATGGCTGGTTTTATGATTGGACACCGCGTTCGTTGACAAAAGTTGTTTGTTTGCTATTAGGATTGTATTATTTGCACCCAACTGTACTTTGTTGTATACACAGTTAGAAACAGTGAGATTTAAAAAATACTCTGTTAGAATTATAAGACTAAACTTATAAATTTCTTACGAAAGTTCAATGCACGTACATAATAATATATTATATCAACAATGTTTAAAATGTTAACAAGATAAAATTTTTACGAAAATATAATTTTATCAAAAATACTGTAAAGATCACTTTGTAATAAGGAGCTCAATAAAATGTTCTAAATGTCAAGTGCTCTATTTCACACTATTTCCATTTGCTATATTTCAGCGTAAACATGAGTAACAAAACAAAAATAACAGAACATTACTCTCACTGAAATAAATTAATCATCACTTAACACAGAATTACTGTACAGCTTTGTTAATGCTTGTATTTTCCAACAAACTAGAATATCTAAACAAAAAGCGACATCGAAAAAAAGAAGCGGTAAACCATGGAAAAATCATCGAGTACAATAGAACACATACAAAAATGTAAAAGAATGTAAGACAGTAGTCTTTACATATAAACTCATCTTTGTTGTGAAACGTAAATAGTTAAATGAAAATGTTTCTCTCTACGTAAGTTTTCTTTGGTCCAGGTATGCTATAAAAACAATCAAACATGTCTTAAATGTTCTATTTCAGTTTACATATTGTATTTTATCTTTGTTCTAATTCAGCTTATTTTTACTCCAACGTAGTATTCCTTCAATATTTTTCTATTCTTCAATATATTTTTTGTAAAACATAACACATGTATCTGCAAGTATCACGTATTATATAATCAGAGATTGTCTACACACACACTACATTAAATAAACTGATATTGCTTGTAAGCCGTTTGCCTTATGTTAGTGCAGCTTTCAACTTTATCACAGCCCGTAGTCACCAGAAGGAAATCACAAGAAACATTAAAGTTAGTATGGCCATAGAAAATAATTATTTTAACAAATACAATTCATGTGTGTGTAATATGGGCAACAGCAAATCTACGATAATAATAGATATTCGAGAATTTTGCAACAACAAAGGTTTCAAGAATTTTACATATTAATTTATAGTGCAGGTAGATCATCGGTTTGGACAACAATAATTTAATGAACATTTAAGTAAACTACTTAGGTGTCAATACAACAGAGTGGTAACAGGAGTAATAAAAACAAAATTACGCATTCCGACGGCAAAAAAATTATAGTTCTGCGCACTTACGTCACATCAGCCTAGCACTTAACAAAAGCAAGACATAAACAGTAAGATTTGTATACGTTTGAGAAGACTTGGAGTATTATAGTTTTAGTATTAAAGTCTATTAGTGAACATATTAGGGCTTCAAAGATATTTTCCTATTTTTGGAGTTAATTTTTGCAAAAAGGAAAAAAACAATAACTTGCTTTTTTTTTGTTAATTTATTTTTTTTTTATTTCTTATTATTATTTATTTTATAACTTAATGGACCTTTTTTATATATTTTATTTACCAATATTATTGACTTTACTGATGCGACGTCACACATTATAGAGATGGCGTGTATAAATGACAAGAAACGTGCGTAAACTTGTTTTAATCATTCATGGAGCTATTCAGTCTATTCACAGTCGGAGAACCAGCGGTAAGTAAAGTGAAAAGGTTTAGGACGAATAATGGTTTGCTAGTCACTGAACGAATTAAAGCAAGTAAGCATTCGATGAGCGAGCTCAACATAATATTTTAATTTTAATAATAACAAAGGGTCCGCCATCTAACGTTTTTTTTTTCAACTAGTGCTTATTTCGTGAATGGTAACACTTAACTCATGTCTGATTTGACAGATAATTAGTTTTATCCTTCCGCTGAACGAATATGGTTGTTTATACGCTTGAACGATGCTGGTAAAGTGGGCCTGCGATCGACTTACAGAAGCTCATTTTAATCTTGGCGGGTATGCAAACAAGCAAAATTGTCGCATTTGGGGCACAAAAACCCGCACGCATACATTGAAATGCCGATACATCCAAATGAATGACTGTTTGGTGCGGATTTTGGTCCAGAGGCATAATTGGGCCATTTTTCTTCGAAAATGAGCAAGGAGTGGCCGTAGTCAATGGCGATCGTTATCAGGCCATGTTGAGCGAATTGTTGTCCACAAAAATTGAAGAGGACGATATTGGCAACATTTGGTTCCAACAAGACGGCGCTACGTGCAACACAGAAAACATTTAGTATTTTTTTTATAGCATTTTCAAAAAAAAGTTATTTGGCGGACCCTTTAATATGATAGAAAACTCATACTAAATACTTAAAAATTATCATAATGTTATCTCATCGAATCGATAAATATTTAAACTTCTAACACTAATGAAACAAAATGTTCAACAATAGTGGAAAACAAAATATTATAAAAAGTAATTTGCTTTGTAAATATAATTATATCTTTCTTGGTGATTGACAGTAAATATCCCTCCAAAATCTACGAATTTGCAAACATTTTTATGCTTTAACGTATTTTGTTTAAAGGCAAATGGTTTAATTGTCATAACTCACTCCTGGTAATTTACAACACTAAACTGCCAACAAAAACAAAAATTTATTTGACTTTCCCACAATTTTTTTCTTAATGGATATACATATAAACTGTACAAAGAAAATTTAGTAGAGAAGAGAAGGGCACATGGAGAATAACGATTTAAATATTTTATGCAACAAAAAGTATCGCATATTGCTTGAGTGTTTTTCATTAGAATAAAATCATTCATGTAAAAAATTTGCTAGATAAAATTCAAATACAAAATAATTCAGTTGACTGTAGCTGAACAAAGTTACCGCCATAGAAAACAGTTCTTATTTTTTAAATACAAATATCTCTGAAGGCAGATTTTGAAAAATATTTAGCAACAGTTATTAAGATAATGTTTCATTCAACCAAAAGCATATTTTTGTTGTTGATAACTCAACTATATGAATTGATTTAATAAACAATAAAAAGGGCACACAAATACTTTACAGCTTAGAGTAAGGCGTAGAGGTGTTTTAAAGTTCAGGACTTTCTATGTCAAAGATATGTAAACATTACATTTTACATAGATATAACCACTAAAATGTGTTAAATTTTCCCTTGACAAATAAATCTTTATTTACTTAAATTTTTTTTATATTCAATTTAATTGCACAATAAATTCTTATTGTTAAATATGGAAACTCACATAACATTTAATAATTACTTTAAAAAAATCAAGGTGACGCCTTTTTGGTCCTATATTTGTCAATTATTCACGTGGCTTTAATTAGAATGTATAAACTGTACACTGGCTCACAAAATACTTTAATTAAATACGAAATTGATAAAAAGATGTTTTTTGGTAGAAAACTCTCAACTTATACTTAAGTTTTGTTAGAGAAGTCTTTAGCAAATACATTTTAAAGAATTTCATGATTGTCGTATTAAAACAACATTATTAAACAATTTTTACCGGTTTGGCCAAAAGTCAGTATGGGTCTCACAAATTTAAAAACGTTTTTTATATAATCTGTTTATTGTTTTTGTTTTTTCTAGGGTATAAACGTAGAACGTGTTAATGTTTCACACCAAGTATATTACTAAGCTCAGCAAGACCAATCTGAGAAAAATTTTTTTCCCTTCCCCGTTCCCAAATTTGAGAGCAGCAACTATTTATATTTATTACACATATGAAATAAACTTAGTTTAAGATTTTACAAAGCGCCCATTCCCCCCGAAAAAAATTCAAATTCTAGCCACCACCAAAAAAAACATTTTTAACTACGAAAATGACTAAGTATGGTAAATGAATCCACACAAATGACTCCCGATTTTAGCTTCGTAATGAAGGTTTTGTGTTAGAACATTTTTAATAAAATCGTTAAAAATCTGATAAATGTCTCAAACTTGTTCGCATACATTCGCTCCTTCAAAAAACCCCAAAGAAAACAAATCTAGCGAACGTGTCGGCTAAATAATTTTCGAATTTCTAGAAATGTGTTTCGCCCATATTGACCAGCTCAGGTTCACCCTGCTGAAGCCACGTGTCAGGTTTTTTTCAAGACCAGAACACAAAACTGACATTAATATTTTTCCCATTAATGGTTTAAGTAGTCTCGTCTTCATTTTCGAAGAACTATGGCATAACCAGATTATTATCAAAAGAGTAATTTCTTTAATTTTTTTTTTTTTTCAATAATGCATTGTTCTGTTATTTAAGATTGAAATCAGCAGTTAAGTATTAAAGATTATTTTATAATATTACAACATTTTGCATAAAATGAAAAATTTTTCCCTGAAAAAGCTATTAAATGTGGCAGCAAAGTATGGGATTTTAATTCAAGGCAACTGATCTTAGGCTAAAACAGCAGGACAGATTATGATTTATTAAAAAAATAGACAAATCGATTCAGAAGTTTTCTGATTGTAGATTTGTTCAAAAACCAAAGTTAAATAATGATAAAGATTAAAAAAACAATAGGGTTGCAGAGAGGTTTTTACAGCGGATGCTGCTGGGACATGGTTGGGTGGGCAAAACGGGAGTAAACACCTGACTCTCGTGAATTCTTCGTGTGGTGGAGCTTGTGTAGTTTTTGATGTAGTAGTTTTTTTTGTTTTCAGTTTTTTTATGAGCGGATGCGTGGCCAGTGAGAGAGTTGGAACCTGCCTGAGCTATCGCCACGAACAAGCTAGTCGGAAACCTCACTGGGCCAAAACGGTTCATAACATAAATGAATAGTTACTGTATTCAAAAAATTACTGTTTTATAAAAATAATTAATAAAAAAAATTATATAAAAATGTTTAGGAAAAATTTGCTTTTTCTACAATTTTCTTAACAAATGTTCCATGTAAATAAATTTTGTTAAATCTTCTTAAGAAACAAAATATATATGTTTAAAACTTGTTTTATTTATTTAGGATATTTTTCATTATTATTCTCAAATTAATTCCAAAAAAAACTCATTCTAAATAATCCTTGAAAACTTTTACATTTTCTTACAACTGCCAGACAGCCTCCGTAAACGTTGAACGCAAAAATTAAATGCTACAACAAATTATTATTTGTGATATTACCATAAAGAAACAAGAGAAAATTAATGGCCATAATGTATAATATTTTATGACGTTTAACACTTTGGGCCCAACTATAAAAAAACTTTGTACGGAGACTGGCAATGGTTTGTTAAATTTTGTACACACGTATATAATTGCAGCTAAATACTGCAACTAAAAATATTCTAGCCGTAAGAGACTTAAAAGACTGCATAAAAGACCTTGTGTGATGGCAATTGTAAGTCGTGATGTTGATCTATGTGGTAGTGCTTATAGCAGTTCTGGTATAAATATTAAGATTTTCGGTATTTGTGTGTTTTTAGGGCCAACGCAGAGATTTTGTATACAATTATTTTAAGTGAGCAACAAAAATGTCAACATTATTATAAAAGAGATAAACTATAGTACTATGTGTCGTATGAGTAATATTTATTTAGTGCGCTATTAATTAATGCTAATACGCATTTGTTTGTTTCACAACACAGCAAAAACATTTGAAAGTGGTGCAAAGTGAATAACATTTCTGGACTTATAATTAAAGCAAAAGTAATGATATTCTTCAAAATGAATGCAACATTATGCAAAATATTCTAAACATGGGAAGCTTTTCATTATTCATGTTAACATATAATCACCAATGACAAGCTAATGATAAAATAATTTGTACTTTCACCTACATGAAATCATTTTTGGCATTAGTTGAATCCCTGCAAAATCGCTCCAATGCCAAAATCCCAATCCTTCATATACCGGCATTTTTTAAATAAATCCCGATTTGTTCTTACTAATTATTATTTATTATATATTTCCTATATATCCTATATATTAACCCAGTAGTCAAAGTATATTACACATCATTCGCCAGCAAAAAAAAAATTGGAAGTAGTGCAAAGCGAATTACATTTTAAAGACTTTCAACTTAATTGTGTAAAAGCAATAATTTTAAATAACTCCCTAAGTGCGAAGCAATTTGTCATAAATGATGTGCTTAAAAATGAATGCAACATCATGCAATATATCTTATACAATTCATGTAAACAAACAAAATTAACTTATGCATGAGTTCTGTGCACTTGTTAAAATAGAGTGCAGATCATTAAAATATTCATGTAAACACATGATTTCGAATGATACTCCAATGTTAAAATCAGTAGTGTTTTCACCTAAATTTAATCCCTTCGTCACCAGTTGAACCCCTGCAAATTTACTCTTTTGTCATAGATTTTTTTACTGGGTCATACCATATTTAAAAATGCAGATACAGTAACGATTATGAAAATTAAAAAAAAAAAAAAAACAAAATATTAAAAATTAAATATTCTTATAAAATATTTATTTCAAAAATTACTATAAATATATATATGATATGTCTAAAAATAAATTAATAAATTTAGCAGAGACTTGTTTTTTTCAATTTTTTTTTTTTTTTTTTTTTTTGCACGAATTATAAATATATAAATTTTTCTCACTAATGGATTTGTTTAATTAAAGTATTTAATGCTTGCGCTGGTATGCTAGACAATTTTGTAAGTAAAAAACTTTGTTTATTTTATATTTCGGTTAACATATATTTCTTCATGAAGTATTTGTGACTCTTAAATTTCTATTAACAAACACTCACAAACTTTAAGAATAACTAAAGTACAGTCAGAAACGCACACACTTAGCGCTCATACACTTTTGTTTATTTGTACTTAGGGAGCAGCATAAAACTATCTGACTTAGTGGCAACACGTTCAAGTTTTACCTCTCCATTTACAGTACACTGTAACATATTTACTATCACACTCGTAATTTTCGAACTTGAAACCATCTTGTTCATACAGTTCTTTCTCATAAAGTTTATTCTTTATTTTTCATATACTAACAAATACAGGTCAATTAACGTAAATAATTTATCATTTCGTTGCATCAAAATTTTGTTGCAATAAAGAAATAAATGTATAAAAATAAATTTATTTTTGAGAGAATCTTAAACTTCTCCTTTGACGGCGGCATCTTAAGAATGCGCCTGACTAACAATTTGCGGATAGGCTTTGTCATTTAATTTTAACTAATTTTACAAGCAACATGTGTAATAAAGTTGAATATATAAAAAATAACCTAAGAAATTTAGGTAAAATTACTGAACGGTTGAAGGCAAAGTGAAAAAACAATACATCAACCTACACAAATACACAAAAGTGTGCAAGTGAAGTAAAAAAGTAATATGCACAAGTATATAAAATGTATGCAGAATATGCGTAAAAAAGTTCTTCATTTCAAAAAAACGTTTTTTTTTTTTTGCTTTTAATCCGTTTAAATTAGTTTAGATAATCAAGAAAAAATACAGAAAAATTTATACAATTATTTTTGTAAAAAAAACTTCACGTTTCTTAGAGGCTTTAATACAAAACTAAAAATGTATTGGCATTACTGAGTAAAGTAGAACTGCACTGCGATAAAGTGGCATGACTTTAAAAAAATTCTGGTAATTTTTTTTTTTTTTTTTTTGAAAACATGGAATATTTATATAAAGATAAATGCTTCATACGCTTGGTTGACCGCTTTTTGACATATATTTTATGAAAAACACATACAAAATTTACATTAGCTTAATTTTGTCTTAGATTTTGGAGAACTAATTCGATTCTCAAATATAATCAAAATATATATGGCAAGAAAAGTTATTAGTTGGAGAATTTTTTTAAGTAAAAAATTAAAAAGTGACTTTATTGCTTTAAAAATATATAAAAATATTATGAATGGATGGATGGATGGTATACAATCATTAATAATGCTTATATGAACACTTGTTTTAGATTCCACAAGATATAAATTTTCTGAATCCTTATACCTATTTAGTGATTTTTATCTTTCTGTCTTTCTTGTCAGTTAAGGTTAAACCTTAGATTAAAGAATTTCGAGGAATGAAATTTGGGAGAAATATTTTCAACACGCAGAAAATATCTAAGCAACAACTTTAACGTTAAATATTCTCAGTTAATTACTTAATTTTTTTTCTTAGTTTTTTATTTTTGGCCCAAAAACAATTGTATAAAATTCAAATGAAAATATTATAGCACTGTTGAACAATTTAAAGAAAAATAAAGGTATTAAAAAAACGAATTCGGTGACGTATTTTAAATACAAATTTATCTAAAAATTAGGGAACGTGGAAATAACGTTTAAATATTAAGGGCCATATTCATAAAAAAATATTTTAGGTTTATTAAAGGCTTTTTTGACAAATTTCTCTACAACATCTGTCAAGTAAGCCTTTAATAAACCTAAAATATTTTTTATGAATATGGCCCTAAATCTATAAATACCACCTTTCAGTTGATTTAAATTTAATTGTTAAGCAAAAATACAAAATAGCTTCTCCAATGAGCATTATGAAGTAAGATTTCAATAAGCTAAAAGGAAAATAATCTTTAAGAAATTATATAAAAGAAAATATAGCAAAACCGTCTTGTTTAATTATCTCCAAAAACTCTTTCAAACAAACTGACTTTTATGTTGTTGTTTTTTAATGACATCAGATCTCTATCCGGTCAGGCAACATCCCTTTAGGATAAATGAAAAAAACAATGCAAAACTTAATAACAAATATGATTTAACTTTTTCCTACCGAAGGAAATTTGTTACAAGCATTTAAACAAGCACAATATATACACATACATACTTAATTAGAAATATCAACTTCATCTTCGTTTTACTTCAGGCAATGTATTAATGGGACTTACGAAAAAGTACAGGAATTTAGCCAGTAAATTTTATGTAAAATAAAAAACATACTCACACTAATATATTTACCAAAATCCTTTGTCAAGGATTTTATCACTTCATCTGCGGTTTACAATAGACTCCGAAAGAAATTAGAAAATTTTTAAAGAAAACAAAGGATTTGGCTTTAGTGCTCAAAAATTTATAAAATCTTTATAATTTCTTTCTATATGCCAAGTTTTGCTTTAATTAATCATATTTAAGCAAATGTTCAATCTTTTTTTTAATATTTATCACAGCCAAGTTGGTTACTTTGTTTATTCTAAATTTAATTGTAATAAACTGTAGTAATTAGATTTATCACCAATTAAACAATTAATGGAGTTAATTAAAATATTCATTAACTAATTAAGAGAATTTGGTTAGTTACAAATATTACTTTTAAAAGATCTTTGTTACATTTTGCTTTAAAGAATTTAAAATTTCTTTTTAAAAAGTTATTTTTTTAAGTTTTAAAAATAAATATATGAAATTTTTTAATTTATTTCTTTTTTTTTTTTTGTAAAAATATTGTCTGCACTAAAAAATAATTAAATGACAAAAAAAAGAATTTATTTAAAATAAAAATTCAATTAGATTTTCTTCATATGTTTTGGATAGAGAATAGAGTTGTTTGAGCCCCATCTGTCTGTCCATCTCTCAGGCTGTCCGTGTATATATTGAATCAACTTTTAGAAGCCCCTTGACATCGACTGGACTCGCGGTATTGAAACATTACAAATATTTGGGACAGATCGGTATTAAAAACAAGAAAAATCGGTACATAAACAACTGAGATATGAGGAAAAAACCAAGACTTCCTCGCTTTTTCACAACAATAACATACATCACATCACATACATACATACAAACGTTGTTTACTGGTCAGAGTGAACGTGGCATAAAATCCCAGCTGAGCCAAATTTTTTTTTTTTATTATTTACATACATAAGCTGAATTTATTATTTTATAATGAGATGTTTTACTCTACTGTACGATTATTCGCAGTTTATGTTTAAAACATAAATATTGTTAAAGGTAGAATACGTACACTATGCACTTTTGTTTAAGACTACGGTTCGTAAATTGTTTATTGGTTCAGTTAGTCAGTGAGGTAGAAATCTGTAGAAAATAGATTTTTGCGGAGAGAAAGTAATTCAGTGGATAAATTGTTAAAAAGAAAAATAGCAACAACACTGCGTTTCTACAAATAAATACACACACATTTCAACGATTCTAAAATCTGTAAAGTAAAACAACAAAAAACTACAAACTTAATCATTTGTCTTACCAAAAGTCTAAACAAAGTCTAATCTAACAAAAGTAATGGCTTAAACATTTTGCCTGTTTTTTTTATGATTCCAGTGGTTTCTCTATAAACTCAAGAGCAAAGAGTTGTGCGTATTTTTGTACAGTATATAACAATAAAATGCTGCCTTTATCAAAATTTCATTCAGGTACATTAAGATTAAGATTTTTTATATTATTGGCGGAAAAATTAATTTTATCTCCCAAGAGCATTTGATTATAATTTAAAAACTATTAAACTTTTTGAATAGCTGCACTTTCACGTAGAACGATTTACAATTTTTTTCTTTTAATTGTGAACATCACTTCTATTTTATACGTTACGGTATTTCATGAAACTCCTCAAGCAGAAGTCATAACAATAATCATTAATGAAAATAAACAAATAAAAACTTAGTTTAAAAAGTTTTAACTTTTATCTTCCAAAAACAAATTTTATGTATTATTGTCTAATTTAATGTCGCCCCCACACCCCTGCTCTTAAAAACTATTAAACAAATTTCGTTTTAGTTACTCAAATCTGTAAAAAAAAAAAACATATTTTATTGTTTATTATAGTGTTTTGCCCTAAATAATAATCCAGGGTAACATTTAAACTTTAGCCATTTATGCTCAAGCCTTTTATGTTAAGACTGTTTAAGTTTAATCTTAATTAAACTATAAAATATAAAATAAACATTTTCCCTATAAAAGTTTGATGTAAGACTCCATTAAATTTTAGGTAAGTTTCGCTCACTTATTCTAAAACACCAAAACTTTGCACTAAAACATATAAGAATTATATTTTAGCACATGTGGTAAGAAACGTAATAAAGTCTTTAGTTTTTAAATTTTATGATATTTTTATCGTCTCCTGTAAAGTTTCCTAAATAGCTTGTACGTCCTTATTCTCTAGTTATGCTTCACTTGATCATCATAAAAGTAAAGATACAATGAAATAATAACTTAATTAACTACTTAAATAATGCATAAATGGCACAAATTAAGTTCACAACATTTGTGGCATTTGTGGAATATAAATCATTTAAATAAAAAAAGTGTTTTTTTTAACTTAAAATATCTTTATTTAAAAATCCATTGTAAATTGAAATTGTTGCATAAAATTTGTTTAAGTTTAGAAAAGAAAAATTTTTTTAAAGCCAACTAAATTGAAAACTAAATTGAGATGGGTTTTTGCCGCAACTTAAAAAACCAAATTAAATATTTACACAAGTGAATGTGGTAGGACAAAAACAGAAAACAAAAAACAACGAATTTATTTACGTCTTTTTTTTTTGTAATAAATAAAATATAAAATTTGTGCTAACATTGCTAAAAGCTGTTTTTACATCGATGTTCTTCTCACTCACCAGGAAATGGGCTGACGTAATAAAATGTTTAATTTATAGGAAATAATCACACAAATTTTTTAAGATTTTCTCTTTATATAAAATTTATAAAAAGAAAAATAGTTAATGCATATTTTTTCAAGTTGAAAAAGTAATTTTTCATAAAAAAAATTTTTACAAAATATTTTTTTTTAATTCGTCATAAAATTTTTTTACTTTCAAAAAAATACCCTATACCATTATGAACAGAGGTAAAATAACCTGTCATAGCCTAGACTCTAGATTCAATATTAGATGTAATTTTGCTTTATTATATTCGATGCGATCTTTGATTTTATATCTTTAGTGATATAAATGAAAGATAATAACAAACAAAAGTAAAAGGGTTGCTGTTTGGTTAAAATTTCAATCTAACTCATTGTGGTAAAATATATGAAATAGGAAAAACTAAAAATTAGTTACCGAATTCAATTAACATAAGTCCCGTGAGTTAAATAGATGATATTTACAACCAACATGTAACCACCGATCAGAGAGTGCTGATGATGAAATCGTAGCTGGTTTCGAAAATGCATTCCACTCGGCTAGTGTCGGTAAAAATATAATTTTTCAAGATTTATTCTTTCATTTATCACAATTAAAAAAAAATTCTTTGTAAAAATAAAGAATATTAATATGAACTCAAGCCTGATTAAAAATTTAAAATAATAGTTTAAACAGAAAAGTTCGACAAAATAAAAAAATTCAATTTATCTTTTATATGGTTTACTGCATTGCACTGATCAAGCACTAATAGTTAGTACCAATATGGTGGCGGTTAAAGGGGACTAATGTGGGATTGTAATATTTTAACCATGTATCTGACATCTTGTTAACGACGCCATCTTAGATTTTAACTTTTTCACACTTTACTGTATTCTAACGGTTAAACCGTTTAATTTTTTACTACTATTTAGGGAGTTAAAAGGGCAACAATTTTAATTACTAGATGTGATCCATATACTTATTGTTCATCATTTTGCAGTGGCAGCCATCATGAATTTAAGATTTTTCTTTTTTTTTTGCTTTAAGTAAGTATACAATATTTTTAGAGTCAAGCCTTTTTTATTGATACTCATATTGAACCTCAGGGCTTATAAACATTCAAAAAAATGTATCAGCAAAATAGCTCTGTTTCGTGCTTATATCTCAGTTGGCTAAGGCCCGATTTGTTATTTAATGTATCTATCATGTCTGAGAATTATTAAGGATCTTGAAAAACTTCATATAATAAACAATTTAAATTTTTCCGATTTTTGTTACTTCTTGCCGATTGTCAAAGGTAGGCATTTCGTATTTAAAAATAATAACAAAAATGCCTTTAAATAATGCGAGGACTGAATATTTCTGAAAGTAGAAGTATGGGGAAAAAATACACAGGCAGTCGTATTTATTTGGTCATATCTTATCAACTTACGAGTTGATTACGCTAGATTTCAATAGCAAATTATTTTCAAATATTCTCATAAGATTAGTACTACATACAGGACCGTTCACAGCTTATTGGTTTCAAAAAGTTGATTTTATCGAACATGCGGACAGATGATTCGAATAACAGTTAGACACGCGGAAAGAGGGAGATGGCTTAGTCGACCACCCTATTTGTAAATTTTCAGGAAATAATTTAATTTCTAAGTTCGGAAATGAATGCTAATTGAACAACAAAGCTATGCACACCCTTGTCGCCACTGGTGGATTGCATCATAAATCGATTTTAGTGAAGCAATGCTCTAAAAATCATAAATACTCCTACATTACCATCATAAGAATTATCTGTTGTTTAAATCTACATATATACAAACTGCCTGTATGCAAAAAAAACCTATTACATGTGTGTGCGTGTGCATTATAAATGCTTTAAAGGTATTCTTTGTTAATAAAACCTTTTAGCCAATGCACTGTAACGGATACAAATAACTGTTTGAATTGGATTCTGAAAAAAGTATTTCTATAATAGGATTATTGAAAATCAATCTGTTTTTTTATACAATATTTACGCATCGATGGTCAAAGGTGGCCAGCTCGTAATGTAATGCCAAGAAAAAATTGTCATTTACATACTGGCTACCTTAGATCATCGTTATGTAACCTCTACCGTACCTTTTCGAATATGACCTTCGTTTAACTGAACCTTAATAAATGGGAATTCATATGCGACAAGAATTGTCAAGTTGAAATTTCTAATATTTAAACATAAACATTTAAACATACTTTTCTACTTTCATATACAGCAAAAAGACTACAGTTAACACCGTTTTAGCACACATATATTTTTTGATAATTTTGCAACTTGTTATCTAGATCAATGATTTAACTCACTTTAAAGAATTAAAACATTAAAAAAATAACAACACAAATTACAAGCTGGAAATGTTGTTTGAAAAAGTTTTAAGAACTAACTTGTTCTTCCTACATTTGCTGCTAAAATAAGAAATGGCTATAAACAAAAATATTATGAAATAAATAAATAAATAAGTTATTAAGTTATAAAAATCTCTTTTGACTCATTAGAGCATGTAATTTTTAATTTGCAAAGTTTGTCGAGAAATAGAATTTCAATTAGTTTTGTTTCGTATTAGGAAAAAGTAATTATATTTGTTATGTTATTTCCAGTTCAAAGAATTTTGAAAAAAAAATAAATTGCATTTCTGGTTCTTATTTTTGGAGTTTTGCAAATAAACAAAATATATACAAGGCACTCTTGATTGCCATTCTTCGAAAGCAACACTATTTGGCAATTTGTTTAAGCCTTAAATATTAAACCGAATATTAAAATTTCATAATTTTTATTTGCAGTTTTACGTACATTACGGTGTATTAAAAAAACAGTTAGCCTTATACCACCGAATATAAAATATTGTTGCAAGGCAGTTTCGTAAACAATTGTTTTTTTTATTGCGGAACGTAGGGGTCGCCTAAAAACATTTTTTTAATATCTTCGGCCTTTAAAATCCGATTTAAAAGATTTCGAGAAGACAATTTCTTGCTTTAATAGTCATTGACGTCAAATTTTCCGTTTAAGTATTTACCTACCAGAGCTCAGTTCCTTATAAAACTTTTGTAAGGGAAGTATTTCGTTACACTTATGCTAAAAAAAAAACTATTCCTGTATCTATGATAAAAGTTTTTAGTATTTTTTTTTTCGAACATAGAAGCTGACTTAATAAATTATTCTTGAGTTCAATGGCCCTTTTATTACATATAGATCGTGGCAAATAGCAGGCTTTGAGTAATATCGAGTTGTTTTTCCATACAAAAAAACAAAACTACTTCGTCACTAGATTTTGGCAAACCTATTAAATTCTTGCAATTAAACATTTTGGCTAATTTCATAATCAACATCTAGTGTAGAGTAAGTTCAAGAATGATAGGTTGTTACCATCAAAACTGCCACTATTTTATACTACTTACTTCATTTAAGGCAGTGTTGCCATTTCTTGTTGAAAAAAAGGGCTAAAGTTCATATAAACAAGAGATAAAAAAAGCTATAAAAAGGTCTTAAAAGAGGCCAACAATTTAAATGAATATTTTTTATAAACATCAGTGTTTAGAATAGTTTTATAGTTTTCACGTATAGTTTTTTACATTCACTCAGAAAATTTTGACAACAAGTGACTGTGGATTTTTCAAAAAGTATTCTTTAAAATTATTTTAAAATAAGAAATCAATTAAAATACAAAGGAAACTTGTTCAAAAGATAACTTCAGTTAAATAAAGACTTTAAGTCAAAGTTAGAATTTTTAGTAAATTTTAAAAAAATATTTATACACATGCGCTAGTGTAGGTAAACGAGTTACCCAGTAAAGAAAAAGACAAGAACTCGAAATAGGATTACGAAAACTTATTTCTAAGTTAATATTTAAAATTGAGATAACATTAAGAGCATTTAGTTCTCTGCAATTTTAATGAACGACTATCAAATTGATTCTTGCAGATGCCTCATAAATGATACAGTGAAGAAATTTAACCATGCTTGCAGAGTGACTTTTCTTTAAATCTTTAAATTTTGGATCCTTTTCACTCTATTCAATAGTTTTCAAAAAATGGTATATTCTGTTTGTAATTTCATTTGTAGCACATCAAAATATCCTTTTAAAACGCAATAAAGAATATATTTTCTGAATTCTGATTTCATTTTAGGACGATTTAGCCATGTCCGTCCGTCCTTCCGAAAAGCATATATGTATGAAAGCACGAACCGAAAGCCCACCTTCCATATAACGGTTTACCTGAAATTATATAATAATATATAAAATATATAATTTATATTTGAACAAAACTTGAAAAAAAAAAGTTTGTAATGAAATATCTGAATCATAATGTTATTAAATGTTTTTTAACTTCCTCTGGCTACCAAATTTTACTCTTTAGTTTCCGTCAAAATACAATATTGTAGTAAAGATGAGTCAGCAGTATCATTTCTAATGTAGAATATAGGTTTTATTGTAAGAATAAATTTAAGAAAATTAAGAGATTATTCCATAGCGAGATTAAAAAAATAAGTTACTTTAGGGATAACAGCGTAATTTTTTTGGAGAGTTCATATCAATAAAAAAGATTGCGACCTCGATGGTGGATTAAGATATAGTTTTAAGTGTAGTTGCCTAATAAATAAATAATAAATTTTATGCTGTAAAAGTATTTAAAATTAGTTGTGGACATCAAAAATTCCGACCAGCCGAATATAGTGCTCTTTCTTGTTTTATTACAAAACTATTATTAAGATTTAAACTAATTCGACAACCAGAAATTGAGAATTATCATTTAAAATAAGTTTTATTTAAAAGCGTAAAAGAAACTTAATAGTATAAAAAATTATATAATATTGTAGCGAATAAAATACATATATATTATCAATGTCGCACCCGTATTTTAAAAATATATACTTCAAAAAAAGCTGAATCCAATATTGTGGCTTTATAAACTCAAAAATCCATTGCTATTGATATCTAAAAATTAAATTCTGTCATATGGCCTCCAAGATTGCGCTTTCTGAACGCAATCTAGTTGGTCCATCGAATGTTGGTTTTAAAGTTTGAACCATTACTGCTGTATAAGCATAAACCGGGGATTTAACATACTTCCACTAAAAGTGGTAAATCGCACGAACAAGGTGGAAGATTTACAGACACATTTCTTAAGATTATTCGGCCAACAAGTTTGGCTTAAAAAAATGATGGTTTCACACGCTGTATGGAATTTTGAATTTCTCTACTTAATGATGGTATATGTAATGTTGCCACCGATTTTAGATTTACAGAATGATGACGTTTCAGCATGTAAACCGCATCAAAAGTTGAATTTTTCGAGATGTTATGGAGTCTCCAGAATCTTATGAGAAATATGCTCTCTCGCTAAGGCCGAAAGGTTCCTCATTGCTAAAGCTGATTTGACGCAACATTATGGTTTATCTTTCAGATCGATTATTCAACATTTTTAAAAAATTCTTATAACTATATTAAGAAACGGTTTTTTCTAAAGCATTTGAAAAATAAGCCATTGTTTTTATTAAAACAAATCCTCCAAAATATGTTCCTTATGTTTGACATTTGTAGGGCATTTTAGTGTGTGCAAACATAAAATAAAAAATACTGTTCAGCTCATAACAAAGACCGGTTTATTCGTAACAAAATAACCAGTTTATTCGATATTCGAAAAACGGGTATTTTGAAGTATTCGGTTTCGACAAAACTAAAAACCCGATTAAAACCGGTCGAATAAAAGCATTCGATCACCGTACTTGATACAAGTAGAGGAAAAATAAAGCCCGAGATAGTCAGAATGTATCGTTGGATCGAAAAATTTGAGTAGATTGTCCCACTCGCATTTGATAAATCGATATATAGTATTGCGTATTACCTAAGCAGATTCACAATTATGAGCACTGAAAACTTAACAAAGTGCTAAGTTTGGCCAGCATAGGTCGAATTTTGGAAATAAATTTTCATGATTTGTTAATATCTAGTGTCTTTGTATAGTGATTTTTCAAAGTATGCTGAAAAAAGAGAACACATTTCATTATAATGATAGCCAGTTATACCGTTATCTCTATCGAAGTTCTACCTTCCATAGGTTTCCTTTGTATACCAGTTTCATTGTTAGACGTATTTTGTATAGAATTTAGCTCCTTTAAACTCGTTAATTTTTCACTATATTCTTTAATGGATAATTAAAAAAAAATATTAAATAGAAAATATAAATCAATTAAAATAACATTTAATGACAGCAATAGTAACAAATTGTTTAATAATTGTTTTGCATTTAAATGTAAAATCTATAGACGCCTTTTCATGCACCAAATTTTTTTGAAGATTTACAATGTTGCCTAGAAATTCGTAAAATAAATAAAGTTGAAAAGTGTAATAATTATTTATTAATATTGATTGCAAATTGCTTTTCAAAATGTTTCCAAGAAGAAAATCTTAAGCACAAATTTATGATTATTATTTCAATAAAAAGTTGTCCTTTAAATTAATGCTTTTATTTTTATTCAAAATTGATTTTGCATTATGTTTTTGTTTCTGATTTTTTTTTTCTATATTTTCGAAAACTCAAATACAAGTATTTACTTGTTGAAAACAGCACTCATTTATACACGTTAAACACTTAATGGCAATATTTAGTAGACATACTAAACAAAATTAGAATTAAACAAAAAGAAATAATAATGAAAATTATAGTGGCAGTCGTTACTGTTTGAAATTTTATGCGAAAAAATATTTTAGTTTTTTTTTTTTTGCGAGGTTTTCTTCTACAAAACTAAACCAACTAATCGCAAAAAGTTTACTTAACATTATTGAGAGTACGATACAGTAACAAAAACAAATAAAAGAAAATTTCTTTCTTTTTTTTTAATACTGCTACATTTGTTGGTAATAACACAGATTGTACAAGTAATGACGATGATGTTTCTCGAACAACCTTCTACTTTTAATTAAACTCAAGTGCCTGAGAACTAAACAAAAGCAATTCATCTTTCCCCTTCCTTTAATGGGGTAGTGGTCCACTACACGCTAAAATTCATTTCACAAGCCACTTTGCAGTACAATTGTTTAGCAAACGAAAGCTTAAATGAATTAGTATTGATAAGCTGAGAAGGTGCGAGAGTGAAAGAGACAGAAAGTCGGCAAAAAGGAGGAAGTTGAATCAGTTGCTGGGTTTACGAACACACATACAACCAAATACAAACTCAAACAACAATTGAGGACTCATTATAGTAAATTGCAATTGTTAAGTGTTTGAAAGAGCATCGGTAGGGCAGAAAATAAAGGGAGACTATAAAGTGCATACACACCCAGCGGTATGTCAACAGGACTTTATGGTTCAGGCCTTCTGGAAGCCGAATTAACACCTCCTATTAGATTATTATTCTCATTCTTAAATGCCTTTAGAAGTTCTCTGAACTCCCTTTCAAGATCCGATACAAATTCCAACACTTCATCTTTAAGAAGGAAAGAAAGGTATACAATTTCAAGTGTACTTTTTTAATTTTTTTTTTCTTAGTTACAACAAAAAAGCCACATAAAATAAAAAACAATAAAAATAAATAACAGTGCTAAATTTAGTTGTGCCGAATCTGATAATACCCTTCACCATCAAATATACATATATTGTAGTTTAGCTTAGATTTCAGACTTCATGTTTTGTTTACTGTTTCAGACGCCATATATGATTTTGAATTTTTACAAAGTTTACTGTATTCTACTAGTCAAGTTTTTACATTTAATATCCATATTGATGGGGTTAAAAAAAATTCCACCATTTTGTTTCATACGCCATCTTGAATTTCAACTAAATTAGTTTTTACTGAATTCTACTGGCAAAGTCCCTTCGTTTGATACTTACATTGAGGGGGTTGAAGTGCGTACATGTTTAATTACTAGAATTGACCCATATATAAACTAATTGTACTCTACTTTGCAATGGCGGCCATCTCAGATTTTCAATATTTTATAATTGCTTATACTCTGTTTGTCTTTCTTTTATTACCCACCTGAGTTCTCTGTCGTTTACAAAGAAGTTCACACAAATTGAAAAAATACGCAAGCATTTGTATTTTTGTCCTTATATCTCAGTAACTTTTAAACTCAATTTCTTTTTTCCAGGCGATAATTTTTGAGGCTACGACTTGTTTTCTGGTGTCTTTGTCGAATAATTAATTTGGAGCTTCTATAATTTGGTGTATTAAAAAAAATATATATTTTTCAAATTATTTTACCCTGTGTGGGTTAATAACCGATTTATCGAAAATTTTGTGTAAATATCCTTAAGGACATCATATTAAAAATATGGTAACAAACGTTTCTATAGATTGACCTGGATCCGAAAAATTAAATGATGATTTTTATGGTAAAAATATGAGAAAAAAACAGAGGCAATCGTCTTCGTTTGCTTTTATCTTAGAAAATTATGGATCGATCATGCTGGACTTTAATACCGATTTATTCCCGGGTATTTTCACATTCAGATCTGAATAATATGTGGGGAATTCATAAAATTGATTTCAACAAACACACGGATAGATGGACACACAGCCAGATGGGAAATATATAAAGACGAGGCTATTTATAGCCTTGGCACAAAAGGTGAAGAAGGATATAACAATAAAAGAAAACAATACTTAAGAATAAACAAGAATTTATTAAGTTGCGTTTCAAACTTATGAAAAGTGAGCTGAAAAATGTGGCCTCAAAATAGTTCGGAAAAAAATAAAAACAATAATTTAAAAAGGCTAAGGGTTCCAAGGGGGCTTTTATCAGTAAGTCTTCTAAAAACTTCACTTTTAGAAGCGAGCTCTATATCCAATAGCGTGAACATTATAGCACATATAGCTACATTATTATCTAAAAGATATCGGAGTCCTTGTGTCCGTTAAATACGTCTAAAAAAGGCTTTTTACAAGGTCTACTTACCCCTGCTTTCTATCATTGGGTATATACGTGCATACAAAAACACACACATACTAACATGCATACATTCATACATATTACCACGAGAATTTATTTAAGAATAAAAAGAAAAATATTAGAAAGAAATTAAAAATAATGATCAGGATAAATAAAGAATATAATTTGTACTTAGTTTATTTATTATTGTAAAACAAACCTTTAAACTATACAAGGATTAAAAATCAAATTACCCCAATGGCTCATTTCAAATACTGAACTTGCTTAAAAAAAATGAACAAATTAAATCCTTTTTATATCTAGCTTCCATAAGGGGAATGCAAGATAAAAAAAAATATTTTCAAAAATAAAGCTTTTCCATTTAAGGATCTCTTTTCACACCGATTGACAATTCCATAATGGCCACTTTTAAAAATTACAAACTAAACAGTTATTTATGCAAGAATTATCACCGGAGCCTGAGTTGGTCTTAAAACAACAGAATAATATTTATAACACTTTTAGTGTTAGCAGTATCGTATGCTTAACAGAAACAAAATAAGCCCCATTTGAATTGCTAAAATACATGAATTGCAAAATAAAACACTTTAATAAACATTTATGTATTCTTCTAGATTTCAAATTTCCACATCCTTTCACACTTAAACAAATAATCACACAAACTTAAATTATTGTACTGAAAGGGAAAATAACTATTTCGACTTATTGACTAATGGCAAACTAGTCGTGAACGGAAGAAAGTAAAGTGCCGACTGTTTAAGTTAAACAAGCAAACAACAATCAGTTAAAACGATAAAGCAAAGGTGGAAATGGTGAAAAATAGTAAGTGGCTATAAAAACACCATTAAATAATGTTACTACTACTACTTCTGCTACCACTAAGGCCAACAGTAAGTCACAACAAGTGTGTATGTACACATGTATACCAGCTTGTGTTAGTTGGTTGGCTTAACGAAAACGAAAACCTTGTAACAGGAGCTACTGAAATAACCACTGAAAATGCTACTTTTATATGTAAATCAATAACCCATAGGGAAGAGAACTGGCACAAAACTAGTTACGTGGCTGGTTCCCAAGTAAAAGGAATTGATTTCAGTTTAAGCATTTAAAGTGCAGAGAAAAATTAAAATTTAACATGGCATTGACATTAGATGAGTTCAATTGTCATGAATTTAATACACTACGGAGGGTCACTGAACTATGCTTAACAGACTTGTATTGTTTTCTTTATGTAAAAAATAATTTATTAAAAGCTTTTTACTTGACTATTCAATTAAAACCAGCAAAGAAGCATATTTATACTTTAACATATCACTGGATTAAAATTTTACTTAAAAAAAGCTTTTATTTAGAACAAATTTTTTTGTTTTAATTTAATTTCTATCCGTAAAAATTTTACCAAAAATTTTCAGCAAATAACACTAGGATTTCGAAAAAAAAAATTGTTAAAACTCGAGAGTACATGGAAGGTAAAAAATTATTAGCCAATTGAAAAATACATATACATAGCTAACCCGGTGAGCATCGCTTCCCCAGGAAATTTTTACCACACAAAAACGTTACTGTTTTTATACCAACCACCAAAATAATATTGTTATTCTGTTTGTAACACATCGAACTATCTATTTTAGACCCCATAAGGATCTATATCATCTGAGTCCTGGTATTATTTTAGGACTCTAGCTATGTCCGTCCGTCTGTCCGTCTGTTGAAGACACGATAGAGCTCGAATCAAAACAGTTAAAGGACTCAAATTTAGGCAGAATATTGATATATTTTAAATTAAAAACATAATAAGACATACAAAATTAGATGCATGATTCTAAATTTTTGCAAACATTAATGAAATTTAAAAGCTCTTAAACCGACAGAACTAGGTGTATGATGATGAAATTTTGCACTTAGCTTTCTGGTAAATTTAGTTATACCAATATGTGTATAATTCCAAAAAAAAAATAATGAGACACGCTCAGCTTAACGTCTTCTTCCCATATCACGCTTTATCTAAAATTAATATTATTTTTATATGGACTGACTATCTGAGTTGAATTCAAAAATTTTTTATATAATTTTAAAAGTAGGAGGTGCCATGTCCACACAAAGTTAAAATTATTTTTTTTTTAGAAATTCTAAATGTTTTATAGTAAGACTGAATTTAAGAAAATCACTTAATAGCGAATCGAAGTTACACAAAGAAAGTAAAACATATTTCATTATTAGAAGATTATTCCATAGCAATTACTGTTAATAACAAAATAATAAATTTTGTGCTAAAAAAGTACACAGAATTGGTGGTGGGTATCATAAAATCGGCACAGCCGAATATAGTGCTGTTTCTATTGCATTTTTAAATTTTTCAATGCATGCGCACATACGTATGTATGTGTATATGAAAATGTACATTATTCTTTTTGATTGTTTTTATACTATTGTAGACTTCATCTATTTGAACATAGTTGCTGTCACCAATCAGTAGATATTATTATATTGTTGTGGCAAAGTATTGCATTTGTGGTGAATAGCACTACCTCTACTCCGATCGTAACCATTTTTAATTAAAATAAGCAAATTGTTTAAAAAATAACTTGTACAAAAATTAACTGAATTTTGTTTATACTTTCCTAAAAAATAACATCAAATGTTTTTTTATGGGCGATACCATCCCTCCTGCTCTGATCCTATTCAAGTACGGATATTATTATCAAGGCAATTCGTATAAAGTTTGAAGGAAATATGTAGCTGCTATAGTTCTCAAAAATATGTGTTTTACAATTCGATCAAGTATTTTGTATCAACAACTTTTAGGTAAACGTTATTAAAATATTTTTCTTTGTTTTTAATTCCGCTATTCCATTATATTTCTGATTGCGGCACAACCTTCGTGTGTGAAGCATTTCTTCAGATCAGTGATTTAAGAAAACAATAAATTAAGAAGGTGTAATCAATGTTGTCAATGTATTTTACTTTGAATCAATCTACATTGGAAGCTTCATGACAGCAGAATGTCTTTCATTTTGTATGTTAAGTTTCCAATTTAGTGTATTTATCTGTATGTGTAGTTGCACTTAAACGGATCAATAGCAAAAGTTTCGCATCCGTTTCCTCCATGCACATTCAGACATACATTTAGTTTTGAGTTTTATATTTTTCTATTGTTGCTACTGTTGTCGTTGTTTAAGAACAGCATCAATGACAGGACTTCCATTTCATTTGTTTGGTGTTTTTCTATTTATTGTTATTGTTGTTGTCATTTTCGTTGCTGTTTTTGTTTTATTTGCTATTGATGCTGGTGCTGTTGTTTATGTTTTCCATAAAAGTGTTGGCGCCGTGCACTCCATATCGAAAAGTTATTTATGTACACAGGATGATAATGATGGCATTGAACAAATATTGAAAATGCTTCTAATGATGAGAAGGATGCTGATAATAATAATGGGTATAATGATAATTAAAAATAAGAGACTAAAATAGTGAAACACATTTATAACTTGTTTTCCTTTTTTTTCATAAATAGATGGTCATGGCCTGTTGTTTTAGTTCATGATTTGCAATAATGTCAATAACAAGGTCTTACAAACGGTAGCAAAAAGCTTGCAAACGGTAGCATAATGAAGACCGTTTGACATCGTTGTGTGTTTTAAATAATAAAAAATGAGGTGAAGCTGTGGTAATAGCACAAAGTATAAAGTAAATTTTTATTTTTGTTTCTTCACAAAATATTATTGAAACAGTATTTAAGCAATCATATACTATTATTATTAAACAGTGAATTTTCCAGGATGCATTGAATGCCCTTCGATCTCATGTAAATTACTATTGTCTAAAATTAAAAAAAATCTTTACATATAATTCATCCAGTTGTGGTCCTCATTACTGAAGATTATTCTTTAATTGATCATCATAGCGCATTTTCCAAAGAGGACGACTATTTTGATAAAACAAGTTTATCATTCGCACAAGCTATTGAAAGATATATTCATTTTTGAAAAACTTACTTAGACAAACTGAATAACTGACAATCAATTAAACAAAATTTACTTTAACAATATGGCGGCTAAAAACTGTCAAAGCTTGGAAGTTCCTATTTGAAAACCCTTATAGTAGTGTGAATTTAGTTCAACAAGACGCAAGAAATTCACACACTGACAACTAACGACTAAGAGTTAAACTTTTTCCTTCTTTCTTTTTGTTTCTTTTTCTTTGTATTCTTTGTGTTTACTAAAAAATCAATTTCTATCGTGTTTACTCAGCTAGACTTTTAAAACTATAGCTTGAAATTTGGATGGAGAACTAAATGCCACCGTTGAAATGATCGAGATTTATGCTGACAAGATGTTGTTAGAGAAATCCTTTTTATACCCGCCACCAAAAAAATGGTGGGGGTATATTCATTTTGTCATTCCGTTTGTAACACATCGAAATATCCATTTTAAACCCCATAAAGTATATATATTCTGAACCAGGGTTTGATTTGATGACGATCTAGCTATGTCCGTCCGTCTGTCCGTCTGTTGAAAGCACGATAGAGGTCGCACCGAAAAAGCTAGGGGGCTCAAATTTTGCCAGAATCTTTCTTATAGACAAGGTTTGTTTGGTATTGAAAATGGGCTAAATCAGAATATTAGGAAGAGAGTTATAGCTCGAAAAGCAAGAGTAGGTCAAAAAAACCCTGTCCTTCGAACATCGAATAAAATGGAATTGTGTCCAAACGCATTAACGTAGACTCATGAAACTTCGAAAATATATTTCCTTAGTAAAAACAATATTTGCCCCCGAAAATTATCTAAATTTATGCATTAGGAAAGGAGTTATCGATCAAAATGTACGAAAATTTATACCGCACAGTGTATTTTTCGGTATATTTAAAAACAAAAACGTCATAAAAGCAACAAAATTGGATGTAAGACTCTGAAATTTTGCACACATGGCTTTTTGGTCAAGTGCTTTGTTCTAACGGAAAATCAATGTGCCACGCCCACTTTTACGCCCACCTCCCATATAACGTTTTACCCAAAATATATATAATTTCTCTATTAATATAGATTTTGGAATAATAAAGGGCTATATTGAAACATCTAAGTTGTACTCATTCGCAAAAACAACTTTGACACGCCTACTATAACGCCCACTTTTCACGTTATCTACCGTTAATGAAATTTAAAAGCTCATAAAACCGCCAAAATTAGAGGTATGATGATGAAATTTGCTACATATATCCTTCTATTTGCTACATATATCCTTCTAATGTTATTGTTGTGCCAAAAAGTTAAGGTGACACGCTTTTTTTAATGCCTACCTTCCATATAATGGTTTATCTTAAATTCATCTAATTTCTCTATTGACAAAGTTTTTGGGAAAATAAAGGACTATATTGAAATATCTAAGTTGTATTTATTAGCAGAAACTTTATTGACACGCCTACTTTAACGCCCACTTTCATTGAAAGACTACATTTAGAAAAGCATTTTAGTAGCATATCGAAGTTATAAAGGGTGGTTAAATTTTAAGGGCCGATGTTGAATTTAAATAAAACACAAATTATTGAGGAAATTATTATTATTTCTTTTTGTAATTATAATAGTTGTATGGTTCAACTATGTATTTAACAAAATATCGGCCAAATGGCACCCCCCCCCATCCTTGGCGCCTTTCCTCTATCTGATTGTCCAAATTTTCAATGACAATGTTGATGCTCAATTGTTTTGCCACACTATCGCAAAAAACAGCAATGGTTCCCATTTAACGAACTAAGAAGGCATTCACAGATTTTTATTTATATTAAATATATTTTACAATTCTCCCGATTGTGGACGAATTTGAACGATTATGTTGATCAAAAGAATTACGAAGTGCACAAAATGCATCTTGATTTGAAAGCCCATTTTTATAAAAAACCTGAATAACTTTAACGCGTTGCTCATTTGCGTATTTTTTCACTGTTCAAATTAAGTTAGTCTGAGATTGAGAAAGGTCAAATGAAATGCAAAAAAAACTTGTTGTTTGTGTGGTTCACCTTCAACATGGGCCCTTAAAATTTAACCACCCTCTACAAAGAAAGTGATACATATTTTATTATAAAGAGATTATTCCATAATGATTAACAATATAATATATAATGTGCTTTAAATGTACACAAAATTGGTGGTGGGTATAAAAGATTCGGCACAGCCGAATATAGTGCTCTTACTTGTTTATATATCACTCCATGCACAATGAGCGTATGGATGACACCAGTGACTCCGGTATCTTTACTGATTAGTCCTTTATGGACAAAACGGCACGAGCTTATGCATACAGTCTTAGGTTGACTTATCCTGTGTCCGTTTATCAGACAGAATTGCTTGGCTTATTGCACGGGTCGAATCGCCTGTTGGAATTTAAATTTAAGGGGAAGAGAATTCTCATTGCATTTGATAATCAGTCGGTTATAAAACTTGTGCAGCAAGACATGTGAAATACTCTTGGTGCTTAAGAATATATTTTAAAGCTCATTAGAGGTGACGGAAATGTGGGTTAAAAGAAGCAGCACACAAACTGGTGAAGAGGAGATCTGCGGCGACATTCTGTGAACCAGAACCCAGAGTTGCCATGTGTGATGGGTTGGTTCGGGCAAAGGTTTTTCAACGTGTAAACACCATATGCCTTGAAAGGGTTATAGTGCTCGAAGTGCCTCTTTTTAGGAGTGTAATAAAGTCAGTCAGAGTTGATTTCATTAGCTAAACAACTACATTGGTTACAAGACACGAAAACTTCCGACATCATCATAGGAGAACGCAGATCGAAGACTATGATATTTATAGAATGTGACTGGAAGATTCTGAGACAGCAAAGTGTGTGAATATCCAGCATAGAGAAGCGAAAAGTTGGAGATCACGGGTAATCAAAATTAAAGTGAGGATGCTAAGAAACACCTCAGTCTAACGATTATAAAAGACTGTAAATCATCTAGAATAAACGATGATGGCGCAAAAATAAGTGAAGGAAACGACAAGGATCACTAGCCACAAAATCACTGAGGAGCCAGGCGGATTAAAAAGGGACTCGAGATAGTAGTGGTCAGCTCCGCTACATATATGTATAGTATAGAGCAAGAACTAGTTTCGTTGAGTTAAAATCGTTGAACTAAAATCAGTGAGCATAGAAGGGATTTAAAAAGGGACCTGAAATAATAGTGGTCTGCTTCGATATTCCCCCTATACCTGTTTGTAATATGTCACTATATAAAATTTCTTTCAAAATTTGTATCTTTGTATCTTTGTAATCTTTGATTTGTTCATATTCGACTTTTTTTTAAATAATTTGGCCAAAAAACATTAAACAAAACCCATCCAAAATTTCGTTGCTTAAGATTTTTTTTCGATATATTTACAAAACTCTATCTCAGTTACTACCGCTCCGTTTTACCTCCTTTTTTACAAACTTTTCACATATTACTTCGTTAAGCAGATATAATCAGCTTATTACGATACGATGAAAACTTATTGATTAATTGGCCCTCAAATGTTGGTGTATCTGTTTAACATTAAGTATGAACTTTTATAGTTCCGGTGCAGTTGTATAAGTGTGCGTAACTGCTTCTTTTGTGTATATGTGTTTGTTTTTTGTTTAAATGTAAATGCTAAAAAAAATGTGGAAGTGATTTTCCAATCAGTCTAGTGTAAATAATGTATTTTCCTTGAATTACCTTTTGTTCTGCTGCTGCCACAGTTGTTGTCTATTTGCTTTTTACTTTCTCTTGGACGTAGCACAAATAAATACTGTTATAAGTAGAAGTGGTGGGATGTTTAGTTGGTTCGTTGCTTGATTGGTGCGTTTGTTTAAAAGTGTGAAGGTCATATACGTGATTTTATTAGCTCATAAATATTAAACTTGAAGCACACTAGCTTACACACACACTCATTCAACTTAAATAATACCACACTCATATGAGCAATTTCTCAAAGTGTATACAGGATATATATATATGTGTGTGTGTGTGTGTGTATGTATGTATGTTCTATAAATATATTCCTATAAGATTATAAAAATTTTCACATATTTTACTACCGAAGTGATATTTATGCACCAAAAGCCCAGAACATATAATAAAAAGTAACTATTTATTTTCACATGCTGAATTATAGCAGACTCGTATATATGTATGTATGTGTGTGTGTGTGTGGTTTTAAGGTAAACATTCAAAAACCGGTTTTAATATTTTATGCAGTGAGTAAATAAATAACAAATGACTGACTAACTGACATAGTGCTGGTATATTTATGATCACTGTGTTCTTTTAATTTATTGTTTTGGTTTTAAGATTATGGAAGCAGGTCATTACATAAATATGATTTAATGTTTCATACACATGCGTATCGCACTAAACTTAATTAAACGACTCACAAATATCTTAAAATTGTATGTATTTATATTGAAGATGTTTTATTTTACGAAACATAGTAAGTATCACTGCGGTTATGGAACAATTTATTTTAGGACTCAACATAAAATAATTTCAGTCGCCACATAAACTTCAAAATTAAAAAACAAAATGACAAATAAATAAATAAAATTTAAATAAAAATCAAAATATATGTACATATGAACATACATAAAAAATATATAGAAGAATATTAAAAAGATTTTAGTTTAAATTAGGAACATTCTTAACAATTTGCAATATCATGGATTTTGTTCATTTCTCTGCGTGGTATGGGATTTTTGGCACCAGAATCAGCAAATTCTGGAAGCAGTTTAATAACCTATAAAGCCAATACTCAATACTCCGTATATTTTCGTCAAAAAAGGTGAGATATTATGTTTGCATGTGGTTTATAGTATAATTAATGTTCAGACAATATCTAAAACTATGCAGTTGAGCTTATTCACGAATTAGATAGCAAATACGCGATATATGATTTATTTTGATACTGACAAATTTATCTCAATTATTGACTATCATTGACCCTCAGTATCGTACTTTTACGAACATTTGGAACATTGAATAACGTGTGCCTTTATTGAGAAGAAGTTTAGGCTTCTTAGTTTCGGCCTACAGAATCTTCAGTGGAAGATTGAATGTGACCGAAATAAAAACTTTTCTGACGATGCTTATTTTGTTTGTATTTTGGTTTATCAACAAACAAAATTATCTCACCGGGTAATTTTAAGACCGGGTATATCAAAACGGATTTTCTAGTTGTAACATAATTAAACCATTTTTATACCCGCCACCAAAAAAATGGTGGGGGTATATTCATTTTGTCATTCCGTTTGTAACACATCGAAATATCCATTTTAGACCCCATAAAGTATATATATTCTGAATCGGGGTTTGATTTTATGACGATCTAGCTATGTCTGTCCGTCTGTCCGTCTGTTGAAAGCACGATAGAGGTCGCACCGAAAAAGCTAGGGGGCTAAAATTTTGCCAGAATCTTTCTTATAGACAAGGTTTTTTGGTATTGAAAATAAGCTAAATCGGAATATTAGGAAGAGAGTTATAGCTCGAAAAGCAAGAGTAGGTCGAAAAAACCGTGTCCTTCGAACATCAAATAAAATGGAATTGTGTCCAAACGCCTTAACGTAGACTCATGGAACTTCGAATATATATTTCCTGGCTAAAGACAATATTTTCCCCCGAAAATTGTCCAAATCTATCCATTAGGAGAGGAGTTATCGATCAAAATGTACGAAAATTTATACCGCACAGTGTATTTTTCGGTATATTTAAAAACAAAAACGTCATAAAAGCAACAAAATTGGATGTACGACTCTGAAATTTTGCACACTTTGCTTCTTGGTGAGACGCTTTTTTGTAACGGAAAATCAATGTGCCACGCCCACTTTTACGCCCACCTCCTATATAACGTTTTACCTATAATTCATATAATTTCTCTATTAATAAAGATTTTGGAATAACAAAGGGCTATATTGAAACACCTAAGTTGTACTCATTCGCAAAAATAACCTTGACACGCCTACTATAACGCCCACTTTTCACGTTATCTACCGTTAATGAAATTTAAAAGCTCATAAAACCGCTAAAATTAGAGGTATATTGATAAATTTTGCTACGTCTATCCCCCTAGGCAATCTCATTACTATGCCAAAAAATTAAGGTGCCACGCCCACTTTTACGCCCACCTCCCATATAACGTTTTACCTAAAATTCATATAATTTCTGCATTAATAAAGATTTTGGAATAATAAAGGACTATATTGAAACACCTAAAATGTACTCATTAGCAAAAACAACTTTGACACGCCTACTGTTTAAAAATGTATATTATATTATACAAGTTTAAAATCTATCTTTCAAAGAGTTTATAAAGGGATCGAAGTACAATGGTTTTCTATTTTAGGGAAACTAGTTTGTAGGGATCACAAACGTATAATTAACAAAGGGGGTCTATAATAAAACAACAGGAGGGGATACCTGATCTTCTATTAATTAAATATAAACAATAAGTGATTTGTTTCAAACAACTTACATTATTTTATTGAATACTTAGGTATGTATGTATATGTGTGACAAAATGGGGAGATCCTTTGGATGAGTCCTCTGGTTGAACGTCTGGCCTGGTTGAGCGTTGAAAAGTTAATAAACCAACGAAAAAAATTCCATAACTTGGCGCTTTCGACCAAAAGACTCGTTATTTATAACTCGTTACAAATATAGAAATATGACAAGCAGAGATGGGAATATTAATATTAATTTATACAAATTCAAATATATAAATGATAAACAATAATTCAAAAAAAAGAGCGCATACATACAAATTGGATTTAAATTCAAGAGTACAAATGTATTTACACCGCTTTCAACACCTACTATAACGCCCACTTTCACTTTTGAATTGTGTCCAGACGCATAAACGTAGTCATGAAACTTATCGAGTCAAAAGAATATTTTTCCTTGAAAATCGCTTAAATCTATGAATTATGAAAAGAGTTATAGATAAAAATGTACGAAAATTTATACCGCACAGTGTATATTTCAAATTTAAAACGTAATAAAACTGACAAAACTATATGTACGATTCTGAAATTTTGCAAACATGGCTTTTTGGTCAAAGTCTTAGTTATAACGGAAAATAAATGTGCCACGCACACTTTTTTCCTTAAATTTTTATAAAAATATATTAGTCATATATATTAGCATTTATTCATCTTACACTGCACCATTTATTGTACTGTAGCTAAATATAAGATAAAGATGATAAGATAGATGACTCTACTAGCAACTACTAGATGGCATGCTAACAACTTATGCTTATGTTCTCCTGAAGTTATGCTCTATTAAAAATGGGAATTTAGGAAAATTTTGACCTAAGTAAAAAAAAATTATCTCTAAACATTATAAACAATTTATTTTCATGTACTAATGGCTAACAAGTTTTAAAATTATACAAAACTTATCTCGTTTGAAAATCTTTTAAAAGCAAAATGTTATAGAAGTTTAAAAATCAAAATCTTACTGATAAATTTCCCGTTTTAGAAAAATGCAGAGAATGTATATTTTAAATCACCCTGTGTATGGAACAAAATATCGGCCAAATGGCCCCCCAACCTAGGCGGCACACCACGATCCGATAGTCAAAATTTTCAATGACACTGTTGATGCTCGATTGTTGGGCACGATGATAAGTCGAGGTTGCTTGCTCTTTTTCCACGTTATCGTGCAAAACAGCAATGTTTCCCATTCAAAGAACTAAGATGGCATTCACAGATGTTTTCACATTTCATACACACCTGCTTTGCAGACATTTAAATATTTTTTACAATTCTCACGATTGTGGACGAATTCGAACGATTATGTTGACCAAAAGATTCACGAAGTGCACAAAATGCAATTTGATTTGAACGCCCATTTTTATAAAAATCTTTAATATTTAAAAGCGTTGCTCGATTGCGTATCTTTCCACGGTTCAAATTGAGTTAGTCTGGGATTGAGAAATGTCAAATGAAATACAAGAAAAAAGTTGAAGTTTAGATGTGGTTCACCTTAAACATGGGCCCTTAAAATTTAACCACCCTCTACAAAGAAAGTGATACATATTTTATTATAAAGAGATTATTCCATAATGATTAACAAAATAATAAATATTGTGCTTTAAATGTACACAAAATTGGTGGTGGGTATAAAAGATTCGGCACAGCCGAATATAGTGCTCTTACTTGTTTCTTTAATTATATTACATTGCGGGCAGCGGCGAGCGCTACAGAGCCATAATATTGAATTATTTGCTGAGTGAAATGGAAAATATGAATCTGTATAATCTTTGGTTTTAGCTGCGTATATGGTTTAAGCCCACAGGTCATTAGAGAAACGACCTTTTATGTACCGAGTACGATATCAGCCGTCTTCGAATTATGAATTAAAGGTCTGCTCGTTGCAAATTAAAGACCAATGCTATTCAGATAAGTAAGCAACGATTATCAGAGCCATTCATAAGATAAAATTTTAAATCATAAAAAAAAATTATACTGACTGGATCAGTTATTGCGAACCTAGCCACGTCAGTCATAAACCTACAACCACGTGCTATAAAAAATAAACAAACAAAGAATATAGAAATAAAAAAGAATTATCGTCGTTCGTAAATAATTGTGTTCTATATTTATAGGTTTTATGCGTCACATAGAACACAAGAATTTACGAACGACGTTATGTCAAGTGAATTTCATTTTTAAAAGTAAACTTATATGTCAACTACCTGGTCTTAATAAAAATAGTCTAATATATACCGTTTAATTTATCATTTACACTACTTACAACGAGCCGAATATTAACCACCAACCAAAGCAATTCGTACAATGGGGTTCTGAGTTCAATAATTTTGTTTCTTGTTGTTACCATGTACCAATTTCTTAGTAAAAAGAGAATTACTGGAAAGTAAGAGACTGACAGAAGCATCCTTGTAGGTATTAAAATGGTGATTAGGACGAACAAAAAATCATCGGAATTTTAATTAAATAGTGTCACAAGCATTATTTACACTTTTGCTTTAGCTTTTGAGTAAACCTTAACTTAAATTAATAATAGCAATTTTCTTTTTAATAGTTATTCCCATATTATCTTATTAATATAATTCTTGTAATCCAATTATTTTTATGTACACTAATTAAGGAGTTTTTACTTCTGCCATTGCCCTTGGTAATTTTGGGTGTAAAATTAAAAAAAAAAAAATAATAATAGCAACGTTATCAACTACGAACTTCTATAGACTTACTTGTAGTTGAGATTTTGTAGAAGCAAAATGTGATGAAATTTGCTTCGTACTCAAGAAAAAGAGAACAAAAGTATAATGTAAGTCTTACTGTCTTTGCTCTATAAGTGTAAAGTAGAACCAAAGTAAAATGATTTAGAGAAAAAAAACTAAAAAAATTCTAATTTTTGAGTTAAATAAGACATTTTGCGTATTTACAGACATGAAATTTAAGTTTTATTCTTTTCATATTTTTCGTTTGCTTTTGAATGTTTTTGTTGAATTAAACAATTTATGGTGTGTGAGGTTCTACAAAAACTACAGACGCAACAAACAAATTGCTATATGTAGCAATTCATTGCGCAACCATTGCTCTGCTGATTGCTTAAGCAATTATTGCCGCAGTAAGCTGTCAAAATCGTTTAATTAAAATAATTTTACCTGATAATAATTTAGAGTGGGGAATTCTAAAAAAAAAACCATAAAAGTTAAAACAAAAATATTAAATTATAAAAATAAATTACTTGTTTCGTGTTCTCCACCCAATAAAAATAAAAATACTTTAGCAATAAAGTGCCGTTATTCTGCCGACGTTTTTGCTTATGTTTAGCATAAGCCCATCATTAAGACCATTGAAAGACTGTCAGATTCAGTCATATGATATGTCAAAAATGCGTTCTGAAAGATTGATAGTGCGGACGAAAACTGCACATGTGTAACAGTTTTTGATTTTGTGTTTGATATGATATTCTATTTTTTTGATTTGATAAACTATTTTTTTTAATTAAAAAATAGTTTCTGTTTCCGTGTGGCATCCAATCACACATTTCGTTCAACAGATATAATTCAGATTTTTAATTGACATGATCGCATGACCTTGTAGGATAGTCAGTCATGGCCAATAGTATTATTTAAATAACATTAATTCCCACTAATTTAGAAATTTGCATTTCATATGCCTTAATTACAATTTTACAATACTCCAGTAAATTTGCATTAAACTTTCAACAGGATAGCATTGTTTATCTCTTTGTCATTTAGTAACATTCAATTGTCACATTTCTCCTCGCATGCAAAATTAGCTGCCACTGGAGATGCCATTGCGAAAAATGTGGGTGTATTAGTACATAAAGTGTATTGAGTTCTTCGAACTGTTAGTGGCATGTGTAAAGACTAGGTAAACAAGGAAATGTGTTATTCCTTTTTTATGCCCTTCAATTGCGATGCTAATTATTTTATTTTTTCTCAAAGCTTATGACAAGGTGAATTGATTGAGTATTGTTCGCTTCCCCGTGCGTTGATTGAAATCTCTTTTTGAATGCTCCATATGTTGCATAGATCTATATGATCTATCAGTCTTTTGCAAATATCTGGAAATTAATCGCTATTGATATCCAGCACATTCGCCTTTTTACTTTCTGAGATAAATAAACACGACTGTCTCTGTTCTTTCCTACATATTTATTCAAGGATAATCATCAGTTGGTCTTGATTCGTCTGCTGATTATTTTTTTATTTTCTGGAAGGTGGATTTATTTTTGCCATAAAAATCAAAAAATATATAAAAGCATTAGAAAAAATCACTATGGCAAGCTCATTATTATTAAAATTTAAAAGCTCGTAAGAGAGTCACAAATAAGTATACGAATCTAAATTTTCCTGGCTAATCTAAGCTATAAGGCTTTTGCTTAGATTCAAGTGCCACACCCAAACAAAATGAATATAAATTTTAAACCACTTCTAGCTACCGAATAGTAGATTTTGTTCCGTTCAGTTTCCGTAAAAACACAAAATTGTGTTAAAAAAAGAATGGATAGTAAGATTCATATTCTAGAAATACTTTTGGTTTCATTTTGAGACTAAATATTGAAAATTAATTTGGTGGCAAATCTAAACTTGAACTAAGAAATTAACACATATTTTAGTGATTATTCTATAAAAATTAGAATTGCAAACAATTTAATAAATTTTGTGGTATAAAAGTACTACTGGGTATTTAAAAATAGAGCTCTAACTTGTTTTCTGAAAAACTAAAACTCCCTAAAAGTAATTGAATGAACGCATTTTAATATTCTAGCCGTTATAAAATAAATGACTATAGTTTTAAGAAAACTTAATGATTTTCTCTTGTTAGTTTTTAGTTTTGTTTTTGCTTTTTTTTAAGACGAATAAAAGTGTTATACCGCTCAGCATATTTTAAAAGTTTATGCAACTTTTTATTTCCCTTTAAAAAAAATCTATCTCTCTCTTGGTGTGCATAAAAAAGTTGTTAATTTTCTATTAGATCTAAAAAAATATATTTTCCAAATTAAGTGCACAGAAGAAAAATAAAGCAATTAAATCGCAAAGAAGAATAACAAAAAATTATTTATGCATTGTTCATTTGCTGCGGTATTAAGATGGTTTCAGCTGTATGTTTGAGAGAAGAAAAATAATAACTTTTCGAAGCAAATGGGTGAACTTACTTTTAAACATAAACGATAAATATGATTAAATATTCCGAACTAAGAAGTTCTTTAACCCATATGCGTGGAAACAAAAATTTTTTATTAAACATAAAATGAATTTGTTCTAATGAATCTCTTACTTTAAGTTTTTGTCGGTAAGTTAGATAAGTTGCATCCCATGTTATAAAAATAAACGTTCAACTACTAGTGGCTTCGTTCTCTTGCATGCTACATAAAATGTTAAGTGATTTTGCAATAGTCCCACCCTATCTGAATATTTTTTTATGGAAACTTAATTATTGCATACTCAGTTCTTAGCTAGTATATGGAAGGTTAGGTTAGGTAGAACAGGCCGCTGTTGTGCAGCTCACTTGGGTCTATTTTATTGATCTCATTGTGATACCTAAATAGAAAAGTAAGAATAGAATAGAAAATAGAGAAGAGAAGCAGACTAGTCAAGAGTCTCTGGCAGGAATCGAACCCGCAACCCCCAAACTAGCAGACCAGCACACTACTGACTAGTCCACCGGGGCACCCTAGTATATGGAAAGTAGGGAGAAAATGAAATCCCTAAAAAAGGTAGCAAAACCCAACATCACCAAAGATTGTATCAGACTACAACTTCAATGTGAAAGGTGAAGGCAATACAGATTTTCTCCTTTATAGATATAAAGAATTCAGTTGGATCTGAAGGGTAGACTCTTTAGATATTTTATCGCAAAATTGATTTTTTTTTATCATGTATGAATGGATCACAAAAACAATAATCCCTTAAATAAAGAAATATGAACTTTCGTAATGATATTGCGAATGATCTTTTATGTAGTCTACAAGCAAGTTCTTGTTAGCGTAAACGTGCTTTATTATACCATAATTATGAGGATATTCCAATCAGTCTAACGACCTCTGATAAGAGACGTTAAGCTATACCATAGATTAATGTTCGATATAACGCAAAACGGCATTGGTCAGAATACTCAAATGTTAAATGTATTTACATGCAAAGTCAAAGAATGTAGAGGACAAACTAGATGTAAGTGTTCAAAGTACAATGTCTTTCTGTGCATTCCTAACGGATCGAAAAATTTCTTTAAGAATTTCAATTATATATCAAAAAAATTTAAAAATAAATGGTAAAATATTTTTTTTAAGTTGTAAATGCATATTTTATTAGCTTATTAGCTTTTCAATTTGTGCATGTTTGCTTATTAATAAAATTGAATTTTAGAGGATAAAAGTACTAACTTTAGTGCTCAGTTATTATAAATCTCAATTATAAAAAATATATACAGTTGACTGGCGATAATATACACTTATTAAGAGCAAGACAGTTTACTTTTCCAAGATTTGCAAGATCTGCGAATGATATTTAATTTTCTTTTGAAAACGTTTTTTCACAAAAAATAAAGTTTCTCGATTAAATTTTTTATTAATGGTTTTGTAAATTTAAAAAACTGTTTTATTAAAAAAAAACTCATGCAAACAAATCTGTGGTTTTTTTAAGCTGTTTCTTTTGTTCGATCCACCTTTTAGCCGACTTGGTTTTATACTATCTGAGTAAATCTAAATCTATCAATCATTTCACTTTCGGCTCACTCCGGTGCTTTATTAAAAAGTCTTTTTAGACATTATATATTCACCTTCATCGGATCGTCATTTTCCAATTTTAATCTCCTTACAAAATGTATTATCACTGCCTTTGACGTTTTGTTTTTACGTAAAATTGCTACGAGAACCTTTTTGTATCTCAAAAGCCAGCAATAAAATTATTGTATTTTCCATCTTTGGGTACTCGGAAGGTCTCACATTTTTCCTTTTCCAAGTACGCTAAGCGTATTGTAAATACAATCAATAATTGCATTTAATTTTTCATTCTACATATCGAAGATTTTTTCACTCTTAATTTATTTCCTGAATCAGTTATACTTGATATTGATATAAATGTTTTAAAATTTTTAATTTTTCCTGTAAAGTTAAAGACTTCTACTTTCTTGTGTGATAATTTAAGAACTTTTCACGGTAAATTCATATTTACACAGAAGCATTAAATTGCTGATTTAATAAAGAAATTTAGAGCACAAAATATAATATTTGTTTGAATCAATTAATTTGTAAATTCAAACGAAGAAAAGATATTAATTTCCAATACAATTTTATGTTTGAATCTGTAAAATTTTTTAATAAAATATTTCCTTTTTTCAAACAATTTTTTAGCAGACACAAATAAAAAGTTTCTCAGAAATTCTCAAACATTTTATTAGATATTCGTTGAAGAATATATCAAAAATAATTGTTTAATTCAGTCAAAATTTTTAGAGAATGAATCAATCACATGCTTTTTATAAAATCAGTTAAAAACTTACAGAAACAGTAAATCCAGCAGAATTATTTAATTAATGCAAATTAACTTATGACACGCCAGGCAGGTAGAAGGCTTCTTCAAAGTCTTGTATCAAAAATAATTTTTTAAGTCTACAATATTTTTTAAATTAATTAAACCAATAAAAAAAATCCCAATATATTGTAGCCCATGTGTAAATCTAAGGAAATAATCAAACAAAAAATTATTTTAAACAATCTTGCCTGTCTAACTAAAACCTGTATTTCAGAAAATTTTAATGACAGCTGAGGACAGAATTTAACCATTACTCTGACGATATTTAAGAGCTTTTGCACATAGCTTAATCCTAAAAACACATTTAGATTTAAAATTTAAAATATTAAGTATTAATTGTTGTTTCCTGTTCAAAAAAAATGTAATTTTATTTTTTTTAAGTTAAAACCTGTACTAAAAGGGTTAATTGTCACACTTCTCGCAAATTAGCTGTTTTTTCCGGTTTTTTCTTCTTATATTAAAAAAATTCAAAGTTTTCTTCAACATCCACCATAAATTCACGTTGCAGACAAAATGTTAATTTCGAAACCCTATTTAAGAGTCTGCACAAATGTGCTTAAATTAAACGAACAATAATGTGCAATCCAATTACTTAATTATTCAAAACAAACTCATTTTTTGTAATTATAGTTTTGAATTAAAATAAAAAAAAAAACTTTATTCTCTCAGTTATTCTTTTGTAGTATTTTTATTAGTAACTCATGTTTGCTGTCGTAGGAGTGACATGAAAAATTACAACTGACAATCATGATGTTGCAAACTTTCAAAATGTATTTCCTCAGAAAACATTTTTTGTACAGTCTCATATTAAAGTTTTTGCGCTTATTTCCGTTTCCCTTAAGAGCTACAAATTCTTAACTATAAATTGTGTATGTGAGTACGTTTTTTTATTTTTTTTTTTTCTTTTTGTAAAAACTTTTGTTAAGTATACCTATAAATAGATATTTAGCTTTCGTATGTATGTCTAAGGGAACAGGGGACAATCTAAAAAAAAAACGAAAATTAATCTATAAACTTTTTAACTAATATTTTGATCAGAAAAAAGAATACTTTTATACTTACAAATAGAAAATACTGATTTAACAATTCCACATATTGACTTTAATAAATGTTCACACATGTGTATCTGTGATGCAACGAATTACATTCGCGGATGCAATTATCTGCAGCCAATATTTGCGAATACGAATGAGAATAATATTCAGCTAAAAATTCAACTCGGTACATGGCGGGATTTTAACGGCAAATTTAGAGTGCGAGTCACACACACTTTTTTCGCATCTATCAGTTTAATAATTTAATTAAATACACTGGTGTGCGAAAACACAAAAAAAAACCGCTTTCAGTTTCCTTCCATCGCTCTCAGATTTTGTATATCCATGCCTCATATTTCGCCCAAAAATAAGACGGTGATGCTGATACATTTCATTATAACTGCAAAAGGATAAGTTTAAATTAAATAAAAACTACAAAACAATAGTTAAAAGTAAAATTTTCTTTAAGTCAGCTTAGGCTTTAATTTTTTTTTTTATTTTTAAGACTCTAGGAATTATTCAAAAATAAGTGGCGATAATTTTTTTCCATGTAAAATAAAAACATTATTAAAAAGATTTTTAGGAGGAAAAATTTTACATTTTTATCATACCTGAAAGTGTTTATAATATTGTGTACTAAATAAGTTATAAATCGTAGAAACTTTACACATACGAATATTGCGTTACATCACCAGAATGTATGCATGTACTTATATATGAATAAGTTGAAAATAAAATCTAACAGATTTCGAGTACTTTTGCCAATACATAAAAAGAATTTAAAACTATATATTGATATTTTATTTGAACTTTTTCTTTACATTAAATTTTAATGTGAACCATTTTTATTTTGGCTTAAGTGCATTTATTATTTTATTTTAATTTTATAATTCAAATTAATGAACTTAATCCACATTAAAATTTAATATAAAGAAAAAGTTCGAATAAAATTTTAGAAAGAATATTCCTAAAAATGATTACAATTTAATTTAACTTGAATTATAAAATTAAAATAAAAGAATAAATGAACTTCTGCCAAAATAAAAATGGTTCACATTAAAATTTAAAAAGAATTTAAAACTAAAAAAAATGTATGTTACACACAAACACTTATACAGTGTACTTATAAGTAGGTGCATTAGGGTCTTCTATGAATTTTAGTTAAAGTAAAAAATCTATAAATTTGTTTCGCTTAAGTATATCGTATGAGATTTTTTTGTAACAAAACTGTAGATAAGCACTGTTGCTTCGGAAGAGTTAAATGTGCAAAAGCCATATTTATTAACACAGGATATGCATTAAAATCGAAAGTAGCATTTATACATAATATGTGATGCAATTTTCTGTCACAGACCCCTTCTGTACCTTTTTAATGCAAATATACGCCAATATTAGATTATGTAATGGAGAGAGAACTTTTGAATTTTTTTTATACCCTTTACCTTTAGACCGCAAGATATACAACGCTTTGTCATTCCATCTGTAATTTTTGCAATATTTATTTTTTGTCTTATAAAGTATATATTTTTTGAAAGCTTACGACTAGAGAAGTCGACAGAATAAGGGCCGTGTGTCGGCTTGTTTGTCGAAATCAATTTTCGAAAGTCTCTAAGTGTTTTACAGATCTGTAAGTTATTTAATTTTTTTTTTTAAATATCTAGGAATGAATCGCTTTCAAAATTCCGCACAATTGCCCTACAAGTTTATAAGTTATTAGCAAGTAAAGTAAAATTAAAATTGTTCAGCTGTAGAAAACTTTATAGTTACATTTGCTGCTATTTGTTAATATGATTCTCAAATGTCTCTGAGACTCTATGTAAAACATTGGGGATAAATTAGTCACTAATTGTCAAAGCTTAAGGCAAAAATAATATAAACTTTTAAAAATATATCCAGCTTCTTAAGCTGCTTATTAATTTTTGAACTATTTAAAGAATGCAAGCCGTAGTCAAAAAAAATATTGCTAAAAAAGACTGATAAATCGATTTGAACTTCGCTGAGCTACAAGTGGTCTGGAGTTTTTTCTAGAATTTTAAATTTTTTTAGCTTCTGGAAAACAGAAAGAAGCAATATTGATATTAAAATATAATACTTTACCACTAAAATATAATACTTTATTATACATATTTAAATCCATTTTGACCATCATTTTAAAATGGCAGACAATTAATTTTTATATACGTCAAATCTTCTAATTAAAAATTTACCCACATCAATAACTATTGGTATTTAAAAAAGGGCTTATCCAGTAGATAATGGTATAATATAAAGAAGTCGCAATCCATAATGGCGTCTGAAATAAAATGGCAGATATATGGGTCAAATATAGAATTACGGCTTTGAGGACAAAATCCCACAATATTAGTATCAAAAATACAATTAAATACAAAAAAAACTCCAAGATGGCGACCAATATAAAATGGCGGATCAAATATTAAAATTAAGGTTTTTCTCTCTTCAAGCCCCATAATATTTGTAGTCTAAAAAGGCGTTCGAAATGAAATGGTGTAAATATTGCCAACTACAAGTCCCACAGTATTTGTATTGAATTAATGGGCATGTAGAATACAGTAAATTATGAAAAAGCTAAAATCCAACCCTAAATGTGGACTTCAATTGAAAAGAAGACTACAAGTAACTATGTAAATGATCAAAATCAAAGATTAAATTAGAAATGACCGGGTAATTGTATGTATAACATTAAATCTTAAATCTAGGCTAAGCTACAATATAGTCACTTTATCTGTTAACATGATGGTGAGATTCGGCATTGCCGAATATAGCATACTTTCTGTTTTTTTTTACTCTCGCCTTACGTTTCACAGAAAAACATTCAGCTAACGGCAAATAAAGTTGAATAACGATTCGCTATGTGTCTATAAAAAAAGGAACTAAAAAAATTATATCACAGCAGAAAATACATTTGGAATTTTAAATTGAAAGTTGGAATTTGATATGAATTTTGCTATGCAAAAAATATTTCTTTTCGAGAAAATAAAAATTTAAATTTAAACAACGAGTGTTTAAGATTATATATATTTTTTACTACTATTTTTGCAGATTTGGAAGTAGTTTTCATTTTCTGTCCATATTAAATTTATTTATTAAGTTTTTTATCTAAAACTTCATCTAAAAACTGCTTATTTTTTAAGGATTTTGGATGATTGATTTGATTTGATAATAAATAATAGTAACTTTTGTTTTTATGCTAAATAGAACTGAGGGAAATAACACTTTCTTTACTTAAAGATTTTTATGAGAACAATTTTTTGAATTTAAAAATTTTTTTACTAAAACTCATTCGATATTTGTTAAGCGTATTTTATTTTAAATTTATTTTTCGTATTTGATCTAATTTATATACATTTTTGTTTATGTTTTCAGGCCATTCACATTCAAAATCGCTCACCAGGATCACATTAAGCTAACTAAATGCTACAATAATAAAATCCTTAAAGAAGAAATTACTTGAAATACAAATTAAAGAAAAATAATAAATAATCGTAATTAAAATAATGGACTTATTGAAACAGCAACAATAAAGAAAAATAAATTAAAGGAATAAAGCAAAGCAGCAATATTTAAAGAGCATTTGGAGAAATAAAAGACGAACAAAAAAATTTATGGGAAAACTTAGGAAAAAATTGCTTTAATATGTCTGTAATGATTTGGCGAACATTAGACGCATTCAAAATAGCAGCTATCACCCATAGAACAATAGAAATAACAACAGACTCAAATTTTGAAGCAAGCAGCCGTAGCTAACAAGTAATCAAAATTTAAAAATTCAAATACACTCACAAAGACTTACTCTAAACGTATTTGTTTACATCCATCCCACTTCAATTTGTTAATACAGAAGCACCTTCATACAATCAACATCCGGTTTCGCTAAAAGGGCCATCAGTAAAATTGTATTTCATAAAGTATATAAAATTAAACTTTCAATAAAAAGAACAAGTAAATAAGTACAACAACAAAACAACAAACAACCGTTAATATAAATCATTTTCTGGCTGACTAAAATAAAGAAAAGAAAATCGTTTGTTAAGAAAGAAAATATTAATTCAATCAAACAAATAAGAAAAACTAAATAAAATTAGAGCGAGACATGTTCGAACTGCTGCTAAGTTTCTAGCGTTGTTTCTGTTTTCATTAGACGGTTTGTAAAAACGTTTGATGTGATTCTTTGTCGCACTATCTGCACCTCTCAAATAAAATATGAAAATTGCTTGATACACTCTACTCTCAAATGTATTCCCAGTTCGACTGGAAATAAAAACTTGCATTTATGTGCTAGTGAGTGTAATCATATAAACTGTTGTTGTTAACAACTTACCTTCGAAGGAAACAAATCAAGCGAACGGAAGGTGATATTTTTGTTAACGGAAGTTTTATGCCCGCCTCAAATAACAGCAACAATAATATGGCACGCAAAACAAGTTTTGATGGTGAGTTATCAATATCAACAAATAAATAAAAGTATTGTATTTCCTGTACAAAATAAAAGTTTTTTATTTATTTACATACACATTTCCATAGAATTTATTTTAATACATTCAAAATTAGAACATTAAATATGAAGAATAAAAAGAATTGTTTAAAAATTATCTAATTATCTGCACACAAAAGGAAAATAAATGGAAAATTTTGCATAAACAAAATATTAACCAACAAATTTTTCAAATATAAAAATGAAATAAATAAGAAAATTTCAATAAATAGGGGACTTTCCAAAGCAATTCTATTTACAGGAAATATTTATATCAAACTTCCTACATGAATACAAAGTTAATGGAATATTTATTAATATAGAATAATTTAAATCATTTTTCTATTGCCAACACAATGCAAAACATAAATAAGCCACCATCATCTGGGTCAAGCCTTGATCCAGCTTACGCGTTTGGGGGAGGAATTTTTTAATAAAATATATAAGTTGCTTGTTTTATGACTACCACAACTATTAGTTGTCAAAGGAAACCATTTAGATTTCCGCCAGGATCCGCATTTGTTCTGGGTAAATAATTTATGCTACAAATTTATAATAGTAAAATATCCTTAACCATAAGCAAAGACACACGCATACACAAATTAATACATACATATAAGGGGAATCTGATATATGTTGCTATAAAGTCTTCGAAAAACATGTATTGAACTGTCTCGAACGGGGGCTCAAAATATTCGGAAGCTTCTGACTGGAGAAGTTAACAGTGTGACCATGTATGCGCCACTCTTCTAGTCTAGGGACTTAAGGTAAAGGTCTACAAGTGTTTTATAAGTGTATTTTTATAAAAATCATCTGCAGTGATAAGGCACATTTCTAGATGAATAGGTATACCAGCAAACAAAATTGTCGAATTTGGAACGATTTAAATAGATTTGAAATTTATCTTAGTCATTCCAGACGAAGATACGGCTTCATGTTGATTTTAGCATCGTGGTGTCGTAGGCTATTAAAATCAAAAGCATCTGTTTAAGACGATGAGAACCAACTCCCTTTATCCTCAATGGAATGATATGGACACCAACACAGTTTGGTTTCAACAGACTGGTGCTATGAACCATACAGATCATGCTTCATTGGACATTCTTTACTTGCGATTCGAGAGCATGGTCATCTTCTGTGGTATTAATTAAACACCAATATCGTGAGACTTTTTCTTTTAGAACTTAAAAATCGCTGAACTGAAATCGCTGAACTGAAATCGCTGATTTTTGTCAGTACGCTTTTTAGAAGCCACAGCGATGCTTTTGACAATATTATATTCCAATCATAATGGCATGGACTAGCCACTCTCCTAAAATTCAAAAATATGAAGCTTAAAATTCATGATATAATTGTGTGATATGGTGTGTCATCCTACTGAAACTAAATTTTATCCAAGTTCACATCTCCCATTTAAGCTTATAAAAATTCATAATAAGGACGGTATCTCTTGCCAGTGATTTAAATATTCATTCCAGCAGCAACAAGGGCCCACCACTCCAAAACTTTCATTAAACTATGCCAGTTTAAAGATCCCCAAATGTGCAATTCACTTTCTTTACATAACCACCGAAATTAAAATGCTCCTCGTTAAAAGAAATATTTTTTTAATTTGTTATTATTAGATTGTTTCTAAACATAAAGCATTTTCTGGATATTTTAACGACGATATATACATTCAATATATATTGTCAACGATTTAGAAAAAAAAACACTGTTTTATATCATCTGTATGTCTTTCTATCGGTCCTCTTACTCCAGCTTTCTAACAAAGCTATAAGTCGATTAGCAATTACTGGGGGAGGACCTTTAAGTAGAAGACGTTATTTTCGAAGACATATAACCTACGGTTCGGTCAAAGGATTTTTCATTCCATACCTTAGCTTTGGGGGTGCAAAGTAACTTAATTCTTATAATTTTTCCTTTTTTTTTTACACCAATGCCAGCTAGTTGCCGATATAATTAAAAAACTGTATATTCTGATAACCAGCCCACCATAAATAATCCAACTGTTTTATACTTCATTTAAATCCTACATAAATATTTTATTATACAGAATTGTTATCGATCGAAACGATTTCTTTATTTCGTCAACAGAAAATTTTCAATACAATTTCTTAAGTATTCTCTTTAACGGTTTAAGAGAAAAATTTTTACAATAAAAGTGTATAAATTTATTTGTATTAAAAACCATTTTCTTTGTATATATATTGCAGATGCCTTGGATTATATATTCATTGCCAATGAAAAAAATCCAAATACATATGTGATTTCATCAGCCCCCTCTACCACAACAATGACATCAATGGGTCGCGATGCCAGTAGTCGAATAGCGAATTCAATAAGTAGCACAGCCGCTTTAACTGCTGCCACAGTCACTGCCACAACTGCTATATTTGCTGGCAGCAATAATAGTAATAACAACTTTGTTGCTGATTATCTGATAACATCATCACCAGCCTCTCCGTCTTCCATCTCGTCAGTCACGCCCTCATCCACCCCTTCCAGCGATAGCAATATGTTCACTAATATAGCCATAGATTTAGGATCACTTTTGATCAATGACTCCATGTGGAATGATACTAGTTTGCTGCTAGATTTCAACAATATCAGCGACCCCTTTGCCAATGGTTCGGCAAGTGGGAATATGACAACGCCAGAGGATTTGGGAGAATTAATACGTATGGCTGCCACATCCGTTGTGTTGGGCCTCATGATCTTAATTACAATTATTGGTAAGTGATAAAACTAAAACTAAAAAGTTCTGTGCGAATTATGTGCTCAAAATAACCGAGAATTCTTAAAGTAACTGTAATGAAAAGAGTATTGCCATATTTTATGAATTTAAAAAACGTTTTAGAAAATCGGATCCTTTTAATTTTCAATAAATTCCAAAAACTTATCTGGATTCGAAATTTGAAATAGGTAAAAATTAAAGGAGTAAATTCTTTAGACAGATAGATTTCTTAGTTAAAGATAGAGAGTCTGTCTAATTCTATCTACGAGATACAAAATTTTGTTAAAAAACTTTTTTTCAAAAAATGTTGTATAAACTAGAGTTTAAAAAACTTATAAAACTGAGAAGTAATCTTTATATTTTCGATTGTTTCGTGGTAAAAAAATTCGATTTTATATAAATATTAGTTGAGCCCGGTCAGCATTATCGGCCAGAAACAAAATATATATAAAGTATTAAGATCAAAATAAATTCTGATATCGATCTTGGAACAAATTATTGGTTCATATTTGTTAATTCATTTTTTTTTATACGCGCACTCATATATCTGTCGTATAATAATTTCTTAAGCAGCTAATACACGACATGTTCTTTATATCCGACTTGTAAAATTTCCTATTGCTTACTACGTACATGTCTGTGTTACCAGTAAAACATTAATTCTGAAAAATACATGCGCTAAGTCCTCGGATAATATATCAACTATAGTGAGCTCTATTTTGTTCTGACAAACCACCTGCCGGAAGCGGCGTTTGAGTGTTAAAAAACAGTTTTTACACACAGTACATTATCAGATGTCACTTACATGCTTTTTATATAAAGTACAATTTTATTTAATATAATGAGATATTAGCACAGACAACAAGACTGCTGCAGTCTAAATTTTATCAAAATATTTCAATTAGTTTCTAGCTAATCGTGTTTAAGAATGCAAATAGAAAGGCAGAAAGATGGAGAAAAATTTTTAAAACTAATGTTATACAGTAATGCATAACATTACACACTGCCATCAAAATTATTTTAAAGATATTATTGTATGCACACACTTTTTATAATCTGTAACGTGCCATTACAAATTATACCAATACACGTATAGAGCAATACATAATAAGTAGATATGAAGTATTCATAATTCCCATTAAGTTTATATTAGTTTTAGTAAAAACAATCCAAGTCTTAGGTAAGCATCGAGCAGCTATTAAAAGTACCTTGAATTTGCTATTTAAAGTATGAGCCGAAACCGTACCCATACTTGTTTCGCAGACACATGCTCTGTAGCTAGATAGTTGTATTGTTGTAGACAAATACAAGGCCCTCTAAATTTTCCTAGTGTTTGTTGTAATAGTTAGCTCGCATTTTTACTGTAACAGAATGCAAGGCCCTCCGAATCATCCTTGTGTTTGTTGTTACTACTTGCTCTTGTTTTTCCGTACCCAAACTCTAGATCTTCCGAGTTTATGGTAATCATAACCTCTAGATCGTATTTTATTGTGTCCTTATATTCATCATAATAATAATCCCTTATCCATCGCACTCAAAAATAAGTCATCTCACATTTCCTTTATGCTCATCTTAATATCAATTTATACTTTAAACGTTTCTCCTCTAAGCATTAACATCTCGGAAAAAGGACCAACTTCTTGCATAATTCTCAAAATAAACAGACCTTTGAAACAATAAGTTGACAAGCTGAGCCCTACTCTGGCCGAAAAATGGAGCTGCATCACAAATCTTGTTAGAAAAATATTTTTCCTTTCGAGAAGACGTTTCTGTTGAAACTTATTAAAGAATATTCCATAAAAGTGCAATTAAATCTTTATTCAAAGACTTCACATACACAAAGCAAGTGTTTTCATACTTTTTATAAAAGTGTAAACTCATACTTATGCCACACTTTACTATGTTGTTCTTGTGTTACTAAATAAACATTTTTCAATTTACAATTTTCACTTTATTTCACTTCGAAACAAAGCAAAAAAAATATTAGATTACAAGAACTGAGAAACACATTTTTGTTATATTAAGCAGCGCTTGAATTACATTGATTAAGGAGTTTCATTAAAGCGACACGAGGTGGAGTGTATTAATTTTAACTATCAATAACGATGTATCAAAGAGAAGGAAGAAAATAAGATATAACATGTATACAATGTATTTATCTGTGTATGTATGTGAGTGTTTATACTGAAATGATTTTATAGGGCGGTTAAATTTTAAGGGCCGATGTTGAGTTTGAATAAAACACAAATCATTTAGGAAATTATAGTCATTTCTTTTTATTATGATCATATTGGTATGGTTCGCTTATGTACAGAACAAAATATCGGTCAAATGGCCGCCGTCACCTCGGCGGTACACCTCCATCCGATGCTCCAAATTTTCAATGACAATGTTGATGTTCAATTGATGGCACGACGATGAGTCGAGGTTGACTGCTCTTTTGCCACACTATCGCGAAAAACAGCAATGTGTGTCTTTTACTAAAATAATTTCATACCCAACATCAATACTTAAACATTTTGTTTGCTGTTGCTATTCTTTGGCAAATATATTTAATTATTTTTTTAAGACCATTGATGTAATTGATTTAAAGGCTGCTTAAGAGAGAGAATATGTTAAAAGAAATTAATTAAAATGTTAAAATAATTAAAATTCTTGATTACATTTCTTTGCGAGAATGCAAAATTAAATATGTGTTCGCATTTGTCTTTTAAAACACATTCCTGTGGATAACATAATTGAAAAGCATTTAATTATCACATTTAAAAAAATCTTAAATATTTAATGTTAAACGAATAGAGAGCGTGGCTTAAAAATGTTTAATTTTTTATTGAATAGGGGAAGACAAGAACATATAATCTTAAAATCAGATTAGTCGCTGTTAACAGTATGTAGTGACTAAAATATCTAAGCGACATCTGTAACGACTTCTGCTTGTTATTCAGTCACTTAAAATACGATCTAACAAAAACTTTCTTCTTCTTTTAAGAAATAAACTCTTTTTAAATTGGAACCACTTGGCCACTTCTTTTTCCAGGACTTTGAAAACTCCAAGGATAATTCTCTATTTCTGTTATAAAATTTTAAATAAAAATCTATGTGTCTATATCAAACAATTTTAAAAGATTTTGTTGATCAGAATACAAAATATTTACTACTTTTCAAAATTTTTGTCTGATTGTCTTTCTTAACTTAATTGGTCCAAAAGTATACAGACATAAATTTCATAAATTCTGTCTGTATCATTACATTACTGTAGATATAAAAGAAAGACAATACTAATGTTGCATTTACAAAAATTTCTAAACAAGTACAGAGCTTTTGATATAAATAAACGACTTAAGTTGCTAATTACGATAAGCCAGTAATTCTGCACTACTGTGGATATAATAAAAAGACTCTAATTTTCTAGCGTTACAAAACTATTGAATTAAAAAATATAAATGCATACATATTTATCGAAACTATGTTGGTGGCGTAATTAAAACCTCAAACTTCAAAGGTACCCTAAATTCAAACCCCAGACAAAAATATTCATAAAACATTTTAACTAAGAACCTTCTTTCAACCCCTATCCAAGCATTTAAGCCCCGAAAGAAATAAAGAGCGCCTAATATTTCAGCTTGTTCCTTGCAACAAAGAAAAGTCTGCCTCAAATAAATGCGTTCGAAGCTTAGCCAACAGGATAAAATGATTTGGCACATTATCCTATATTTTTGGCTTATTGACATCTGATACCTGTTGTAAACTTATATTTACAATATTGTATTGAAAACAAGAGTTGGAAACACTAATTAGGCGAAATCTTTTCAATACTGTGACGATATTTTAAATTTGGTAAACAGTATGTTTTATCGATGTTGATAATACCCTCATCAACGTCGGGACACAGATGTACTCAATATATTTTTTTGCCTAAGTATTAACGCATTTATTAAAAATATTCGATACATTTTATGGCCAGATTATGTCTAGCTTTTATAAAATGATATTCAAAATGGTACTAAATATGTGGTTTAGTAAGAAATAATTTTATAGACTGACACAATAGAAGATAGAATATACAATAACTTATATAAAAATATTGATGGAGACAGCAACTCATATCGAGTTGAACTAGCTTTTAGATAATTTTCTTGACCTTGCAAATATCATTAACATACATATAAGGTGTAATATCTAATATTTTAGCGATTGTAAGGAATAACTTGGTTTAGAAATTTTTTCAACTCGAAGTTTTTTAGAGATAAGGAAAATTGTTTGACAAAAATATCTTTCGAACTCTTTAAAATTAAATTTCAAAATTGCAATTAGTTATGCCAAACGAAACTGATCTTGTAAGTCACGGGATTCCGGGATTATAAAAATCTTTGGTATTTGGGATTCCAAACATCCCGGGAATTCGAGATTCATTATTTATAAGTATGTGTTAAGAACAATTTTTATTGCAACAATTTTAAAATTATTTTTTTATCATAATACCAAAAATAAAAATAAAAAATTCATAGAATTAACTGCGAAAACGTATTTACCGATTTCATTCAAAATTTCAGGGTACTTTGTAAATGGTTTGTTAATATATATTTCCAATTCCTATAATCACTGTTTTATTTTGTTTTGCAATCTAAAATAAGATGACTACACGCAAAGAAAAACCATGGTTACGACATGATCACGACGGTCATATTATTTTTTCTAAAACAATATTTGGTTGTCGAAAACAATTAATAGTTATTTTTGTTTCATTTCATCATATATTTTGTCACTAAAATCAAGCATTTGTTTGAATTGTATCATCAAATGATTACTTTTCATAAAAATTTCAAAATGATTATCATTTAAAAATATTATGATTTAAAAAAATTAATTTGACAAAAATAACATTATATTCATAATCATTAAAAATTAAAAATAATCATTGAATAATAAGTGAGACAACAGTATGATTACAAAATAATCAAGCTATGATTTTTTGTAATAATAATTTGATTTCAATTGTTGTTCTTCTTGCTGAATAAATTTTTATTATTTTAAAAGTTTGAGATGTCAAAAAGAAGGAACAAAAATTTTTAAAAATTTAAGAAAATTTAAAAATAAACGAGAAAGTGTAAAAAAAAATTGGTATAAAAATTGCAATTAAATTGGTAAGTACAATCAATATGTGTATGTCACAGCAAAAGACAATAATTTGCCGTAAAAAAGCAAAGATTGTTGATTACAATTGTAGTCATATATATGATTATTGAATGATATTTTAATTAAACATAATAATGATAACTGGTAACCATTATTATTTTAAACAAAATCATACAATTCAATCATAGTATGTTGCTCTTCGATTATGGTTACCACAACCATATTTTTTCTTTGCGTGTAAGATGAAGAATTCTGTCTGTTGTGAAGCTAATATTTAACTAGACAGTGGATACACTAAACTCACCTCACCATTCCTATAAAAATTTAATGGAAATCACTGGAAGAATAATACATTTTATAAAAATAAATAGTAATTGTGATTTTCCGGTATCTTTAAAATAAAACCCGGGCTTCAGAAGCAGTAGTACGCTTTAGAACGGATCCAATTTTGGCTTAAAATTACAAGCACATTTTTGAAAAAATGTCTGTGTAAGCAGGCTTATTATCACACATGCAATGATGTCAACTTGAATGTGGTAAAATAAATACACTCAGAGTAAACACGTAATTGTGATATGATCAGGGCGGTCATTTTATCATCTCTATAAAAATAATTAACTTAAATTATATTATTTGTGTGCTCTTTATTTTTAAAATCTATATCGTCATAAAAATTTTGATATGATTGTTCACAAAAATTATATATTTTTGAGAGTTATGATGTCATTGCAAAAACTACATTTATTTATTTCTATCTATTTTTATCAAACATGTGGACTAAAAAAGTCCATTTTTTTTTTGTACTGTAACAAACAAGACTAAAAAAGTCCTTTTTTTTTGTACTGTAACAAACAAGAGTCTATATATTATATTTTGCTAGTCAAGCACTTTCTTTTGATTCCACATCGTTCCTCTTTGTTGGCCAGAAGCTGAAAACCCCCGAATTTCGTTTCTAAATTTTAGGAAAAACTCCGAAGCATTTGCACTTTTCTGCTTATATCTCAGTAAGTTTACCGATTTGTCAGTTTTTTCGCCAGTTCAGTACAGAAGTTCTGATATCTTTAGTATGTCCAGAAAACAATTAGAAGCTGCAATACCTTAATATATAAAAAATATATATTTTTCGAAATTATGTTTGCCTACAACTTTGTCGGTTAGTAACTGATTTATTCGAAATTTTTTAAGAATATGTCTGGTGGTATATCGTGCTTAAAAAAAATAACAAACGACTTCGTAAAATAGCTTAAAGCTGAAAATGTCGATCTTTGTAGTCTAAATATGCGAAATAACAAGCCCATATCGCGGAAAGTTATAGGGCGCTCATGCTGAATTGCAATAGCAATTTACAACCGGATATTTGCATAGATTGATACCGCATAAATATCTGAGTAATATATGGAGGCTTCTTAACATTGATTTCTCCGATAAACGTATAGACGGACGGGGCTCAATCGATGTATCGGAAATCAATATTGTAGAAATTACAAACGGAATGACGAAGCTTAATATACCCTTGGCACTACAGGTAAAGGTTATAAAAATTTATATGCATTTATTTTTATTTATTTATACTTATTTAAAAATAAATTAAATATATTCTGTTTTAAATATATTCGTCAACTATTTTAGGTGTTAATTTGTATCAAAAATAAACACTTACTGTCTGTTCAACGATGTCGAAGAAAACCAAAGCGAAATTTCATTCGTACAAATGTATTGAAAACAACAACAAAAACTAAAAATTTGTTTTTGTTTTCAACGTATTTGTACGAATGAAATGTCGCTTGGGTCTTCTTTCGACATGGTTGAACAGGCAGTTAATTACTTATTTTCATGCAGGGTAGTTGCATACATCATAAAGATCTTAAATGACACACATTTATTGTGGTGCTGTTGATTGAAAATTCCAAAATATCTGGCAACATCCTTTAAGAACTAACACATATTGTCTGTGTCATTGATAAAAATTGTTATTGTTGGTTTAGTATTTTATTTATAAAAAACTGTTCAACTTTTCAACTTGATTACGTTTTAAGTGATTCGTTTTTAACACTCGCCTGCTACAAGGTGTTCTCATTCGATTTTTCATTTTGTTTTATTTTGGTTTTTATACCCGCCACCAAAAAAATGGTGGGGGTATATTCATTTTGTCATTCCGTTTGTAACACATCGAAATATCCATTTTAGACCCCATAAAGTATATATATTCTGAATCAGGGTTTGATTTGATGACGATCTAGCTATGTCCGTCCGTCTGTCCGTCTGTCCATCTGTCCGTCTGTCCGTCTGTTGAAAGCACGATAGAGGTCGCACCGAAATAGCTAAGTGGCTCAAATTTTGCCAAAATCTTTCTTATAGACAAGGTTTGTTTGGTATTGAAAATGGGCTAAATCGGAATATTAGGAAGAGAGTTATAGCTCGAAAAGCAAGAGTAGGTCGAAAAAACCGTGTCCTACCAACATCGAATAAAATGGAATTGTGTCCAAACGGATTAACGCAGACTCATGAATATATATTTCCTGAGTAAAAACAATATTATTCCCCGAAAATTATCTAAATCTATGCATTAGGAGAGGAGTTATCGATCAAAATGTACGAAAATTTATACCGCACAGTGTATTTTTCGGTATATTTAAAAACAAAAACGTCATAAAAGCAACAAAATTGGATGTACGACTCTGAAATTTTGCACTCTTTGCTTTTTGGTGACACGCTTTTTTGTAACGGAAAATCAATATGCCACGCCCACTTTTACGCCCACCTCCCATATAACGTCTTAACTGAAATTCATATAATTTCTCTATTAATATAGATTTTGGTTTAATAAAGGGCTATATTGAAACACCTAAGTTGTACTCATTCGCAAAAATAACTTTGACACGCCTACTATAACGCCCACTTTTTACGTTATCCACCGTTAATGAAATTTAAAAGCTCATAAAACCACCAATATTAGAGGTATGATAATCAAATTTGCTAGGTATATCCCCCTAGGCAATGTCATTACTGTGCCAGAAAATTAAGAGGCCACGCCCACTTTTACGCCCACCTCCCATATAACGCTTTACCTAAAATTCATATAATTTCTCTATTAATAAAGATTTTGGAATAATAAAGGGCTATGTTGAAACATCTAAGTTGTACTCATTAAGGTGCCACGCCCACTTTTACGCCCACCTCCCATATAACGCTTTACCTAAAATTCATATAATTTCTCTATTAATAAAGATTTTGGAATAATAAAGGGCTATGTTGAAACACCTAAGTTGTACTCATTCGCAAAAACAACTTTGACACGCCTACTATAACGCCCACTTTTCACGTTATCTACCGTTAATGAAATTTAAAAGTTCATCAAACCACCAAAATTAGAGGTATTATGATCAAATTTGCTACGTATAGCCCCTAGGCAATGTCATTACTGTGCCAGAAAATTAAGAGGCCACGCCCACTTTTACGCCCACCTCCCATATAACGCTTTACCTAAAATTCATATAATTTCTCTATTAATAAAGATTTTGGAATAATAAAGGGCTATGTTGAAACATCTAAGTTGTACTCATTCGCAAAAACAACTTTGACACTCCTACTATAACGCCCACTTTTCACGTTATTTACCGTTAATGAAATTTAAAAGCTCATAAAACCGCCAAAGTTAGAGGTTTGATGATCAAATTTGCTACGTATATCCTTCTAATCAATGTAATTGTTGTGCCAAAAAGTTTAGGTGACACGTCCACTTTAACGCCTACCTCCCATATAACGGTTTATCTTAAATTCATGTAATTTCTCTATTGACAAAGTTTTTTGGAAAATAAAGGACTATATTGAAATATCTAAGTTGTATTTATTAGCAGAAACTTTATTGACACACCTACTTTAACGCCCACTTTCATTGAAAGACTACATTTACAAAAGCATTTTAGTAGCATATCGAAGTATCTGATGGTCCAAATTTTCAATGACAATGTTGATACTCAATTGTTGGGCATGATGATGAGGCGATGTTGACTGCTCTTTTGCCACACTATCGCAAAAACCAGCAGTGGTTCCCATTCAACGAACTAAGAAGGCAGGATTATGTTGATCAAAAGAATTACGAAGTGTATAAAATGCATTTTGTTTTCAACGCCCATTTTCATAAAAAAAACCTGAATATTAAACCTGAAAATTAATTTACAAATAATTAATTAATAATAATTAATTAATAATTAATAATAATGAATTTTCCTGAAGATGCTACACGAAGGAGTAGCGAAATATTGAGAATTTAAATACAAAAATTGGATATTTAAATATGAAAATTTGAAAAAAGAGATCAAATAAAATAAATAATTAAACCTGAATAACTTTAACGCGTTGCTCATTTAGGTATCTTTCCACTGTTCAAATTAAGTTAGTCTGAGATTGAGAAATGTCAAATGAAATGCAAAAAAAAACTTGTTATACCCGCCACCAAAAAAATGGTGGGGGTATATTCATTTTGTCATTCCGTTTGTAACACATCGAAATATCCATTTTAGACCCCATAAAGTATATATATTCTGAATCAGGGTTTGATTTGATGACGATCTAGCTATGTCCGTCCGTCTGTCCGTCTGTCCGTCTGTCCATCTGTCCGTCTGTCCGTCTGTTGAAAGCACGATAGAGGTCGCACCGAAATAGCTAAGTGGCTCAAATTTTGCCAAAATCTTTCTTATAGACAAGGTTTGTTTGGTATTGAAAATGGGCTAAATCGGAATATTAGGAAGAGAGTTATAGCTCGAAAAGCAAGAGTAGGTCGAAAAAACCGTGTCCTACCAACATCGAATAAAATGGAATTGTGTCCAAACGGATTAACGCAGACTCATGAATATATATTTCCTGAGTAAAAACAATATTATTCCCCGAAAATTATCTAAATCTATGCATTAGGAGAGGAGTTATCGATCAAAATGTACGAAAATTTATACCGCACAGTGTATTTTTCGGTATATTTAAAAACAAAAACGTCATAAAAGCAACAAAATTGGATGTACGACTCTGAAATTTTGCACTCTTTGCTTTTTGGTGACACGCTTTTTTGTAACGGAAAATCAATATGCCACGCCCACTTTTACGCCCACCTCCCATATAACGTCTTAACTGAAATTCATATAATTTCTCTATTAATATAGATTTTGGTTTAATAAAGGGCTATATTGAAACACCTAAGTTGTACTCATTCGCAAAAATAACTTTGACACGCCTACTATAACGCCCACTTTTTACGTTATCCACCGTTAATGAAATTTAAAAGCTCATAAAACCACCAATATTAGAGGTATGATAATCAAATTTGCTAGGTATATCCCCCTAGGCAATGTCATTACTGTGCCATAAAATTAAGGTGACACGCCCACTTTTACGCCCACCTCCCATATAACGCTTTACCTAAAATTCATATAATTTCTCTATTAATAAAGATTTTGGAATAATAAAGGGCTATGTTGAAACACCTAAGTTGTACTCATTCGCAAAAACAACTTTGACACGCCTACTATAACGCCCACTTTTCACGTTATCTACCGTTAATGAAATTTAAAAGTTCATCAAACCACCAAAATTAGAGGTATTATGATCAAATTTGCTACGTATAGCCCCCTAGGCAATGTCATTACTGTGCCAGAAAATTAAGAGGCCACGCCCACTTTTACGCCCACCTCCCATATAACGCTTTACCTAAAATTCATATAATTTCTCTATTAATAAAGATTTTGGAATAATAAAGGGCTATGTTGAAACATCTAAGTTGTACTCATTCGCAAAAACAACTTTGACACTCCTACTATAACGCCCACTTTTCACGTTATTTACCGTTAATGAAATTTAAAAGCTCATAAAACCGCCAAAGTTAGAGGTTTGATGATCAAATTTGCTACGTATATCCTTCTAATCAATGTAATTGTTGTGCCAAAAAGTTTAGGTGACACGTCCACTTTAACGCCTACCTCCCATATAACGGTTTATCTTAAATTCATGTAATTTCTCTATTGACAAAGTTTTTTGGAAAATAAAGGACTATATTGAAATATCTAAGTTGTATTTATTAGCAGAAACTTTATTGACACACCTACTTTAACGCCCACTTTCATTGAAAGACTACATTTACAAAAGCATTTTAGTAGCATATCGAAGTATCTGATGGTCCAAATTTTCAATGACAATGTTGATACTCAATTGTTGGGCATGATGATGAGGCGATGTTGACTGCTCTTTTGCCACACTATCGCAAAAACCAGCAGTGGTTCCCATTCAACGAACTAAGAAGGCAGGATTATGTTGATCAAAAGAATTACGAAGTGTATAAAATGCATTTTGTTTTCAACGCCCATTTTCATAAAAAAAACCTGAATATTAAACCTGAAAATTAATTTACAAATAATTAATTAATAATAATTAATTAATAATTAATAATAATGAATTTTCCTGAAGATGCTACACGAAGGAGTAGCGAAATATTGAGAATTTAAATACAAAAATTGGATATTTAAATATGAAAATTTGAAAAAAGAGATCAAATAAAATAAATAATTAAACCTGAATAACTTTAGCGCGTTGCTCATTTAGGTATCTTTCCACTGTTCAAATTAAGTTAGTCTGAGATTGAGAAATGTCAAATGAAATGCAAAAAAAAACTTGTTGCTTATGTGTGGTTCACCTTCAACAGGGGCCCTTAAAAATTAACCACCCTCTATAAAGAAAGTAATACATATTTTATTTTAAAGAGATTATTCCATAGTGATTAACAAAATAATAAATAATGTACTTTAAATGTACACAAAATTGGTGGTGGGTATAAAAGATTCGGCACAGCCGAATATAGTGCTCTTACTTGTTTTTTCTTCTTCTTGGCACTGTAAAAAATAAATTGATTTCATTAATATAAGATACAGCTTCAAGTTTAATTTAATTTAATTCAATTTCTTTTTGTTTTATTTCATTTTCTAGCATAATAAAAGGGTAGTTCGAAAATAAATTAGACCTAAGACTAATGCAGGTTCTCTTTATTTTTGATAAATATTTGCTGACCTCAATGTAAATATGGGAAAAAGTTCTTATCATTTTTTTTTTCTATTTTAAAAATCTAAGTTTCGTTGCCATTTTTCATACACGTGTACACCCTATTACACTTACTTCCTTCGTAAGTATTTATTCATTTGTTTTATATATAACATACTATGTACATACTTATAGAGTATTTGGTCTTGGGAAATTAAATGCGTGAATAAAACCAATGTAAAAATGTAGATGTGTGCTTGTGTGTAGTGGATGCAAAGAAAGAAGTGGTAAAATAAATGTACAAAAATAAAATACAGAAATACATAATCATTGTAATTGATTAAATGTACACATACATACATACGATGGGGTCCTACAATACGAAATAGAACATGGCATAAAAGAATACAGAGTAACGCCTGGTGTACCACAGAGGTCATTCTGGTCTCTTTTCTGTGGACTGTAATCTATGATGTTCTATTGAATATGGAATTACAGTGTGACGCAAAATTAATCAATTTTGCTGATGATTTTATACTTGTTATATCGCAGCACGAATCAGAACTTGTCGAGATAACATCACATGATAGCCTATGTCACTGAAATATGTGGTTGAGATAAAATGGACTCCAACTGGTTGCGTCAATAACTGAAAATATATGATAACGGACCGAAGGATATTTAGAACACCCGATATTATAATACGTGACAATGTTATACATATTATGCAGAGTCTGTATTACCTCGACATACAGTTAGGCGATATATGCGAATAGCAATGTCTCTTGCCAGGATAATTTTGGGAAAACGATGACGTCCCAAATAAAAATGCTAATAAATAGCGTAGTTAACTTCCATCGACTATATGCCGCTCCAGTTTTCTCCGCAACAATGAACAGAGGATGAGCGCGCTATATCGGCATATCGGACGTTATCTACATGTTCTGCTCTAACATGAGCCGGAATAATACCAATTGATCTCCTGGTGCTGTAAAGTACATAGGCCAATGTACCGACACAGACACGTTTCGGAGATAAAATTAGAGTCCAGAAACTATCTTACCAGTGGCAGAGCGTTGAAACCCTATATAGAAACACGGATTGAAAGGCAGTAACATGAGATGCTTTCTAAAACAACCACCAAAATTAGAAGCCAAGCAATTATGAATCATGTGGAGCATTACAAGAGCACGCAGAACATATACTGTTTAAGTGCAGAAAACGGTCCTGGCTTAGATTTTAATTGACTTCGAATTATATAGTGCCAATAATGTTAATATCGAAATAAAACTGGGAATATAGCGTGATGCTCACTAATACAAAAATGAAGGGGCAATGTATTGGTTCCGAACCAAGAAATAGAAAGACGGACATAGAAATTATTATTTCTATTAGAAATACTACCCGACCAGATAAAATGCTAACGCAGTTTCGGGGTGTAGTGCTTTCATACAACTTGAATCACTATTAATTGGAATAATCTCCTTATCCTAAACATTTATTCCATTTTTTCATTTTAGTTCGATTAGCTCTAATTCATTTGCTAATATTTAGTATCAAAATTAAATCTAAAGTATTTCTACAATACAAAATGTACTGCCTATTTTCTTATCACGGTAATGTATTTTTACGGAAACTGAATTGGTATCTTGAAGTGCACAGATAAAAAATAATATTAGGATTGTAAAGCATGACACTTTTAGTAATACAGTTGATAAATATATACAAAAGTTGTAAACACATTTTAAATGCTAAAGTAGAAATGGGTGAAACTATTCAAGAAGAAGTGGTTGAAAAATAACACTTATTTCGCATAGACTTTTTTATCGTAATATTGTGCTGTAACCGAAATCTTTTGCGGTAGTAATAGTATTATACAATTCTATTAAATTGAAACATACATACCAATCTCGTTTAAGTAAGTGGGCATAAAGTGGTCATATCACGCATGTAATTCATGAATTTATTTTAAGTTTAGTATAGAATCACAGATACAATTTAAAATAAATCAACATAAAAAATTAATTCACTTTGAGATTTTTCCAAAGAAACAAAATTTAAGCTTTGGCTGACCACCCAGAAAAAACTTGTAGTTATGCCAATTAAAATGACAATTTGAAACCTAAAACAATACTCAAAATACACCAACTAGTAGAGCATACTTTTTAAAGAAGGTGGTAATTAAAAAGTAGGCGTATCAAAGTAATATCTTCAAATGAATTCAGCTTAGATACTTATTAAAAGATAGAGCTCTATTTCCATTTAAAATCTTTATTTGTATAGAAAACATACGAGCTCAAGCAAAGGCATTAAAAGGAAGGAGGGCACTAAAGTATGTGTGTTTATTTTTTGGTATTATTTTTGCCAGCAATCCACAATGAAAAAATTTCAGCGACGTTTATCTATCTTTGAAGGTTTTATGAGCTTTTGAATTTTATTAATCTTTGGTACGTAGAAGTGGGCGTTAAAATTGGCATGTGATAGTTATATTTTCTAACACAGTCAACTAAGAGTTGTATGGAAAAGGTGCGTATTGAAGTGGGCATGTCGAATTCGTTTTCTGGTAGTATTATGCTAAAAAAAATTCAGAAGCATATATCTAATTCTGTAGATTTTATGATGTTTTGAACTTTAATAGACTAAAAAATTTACTATGGAAGATACATTTCACACACTAAGAACAAAAATTTCTTTGCTAGTGCTTTTAAGAAATTTTTGGGAAAACTTATATTTCATACTTCATACTTTCATAATTTTCTCATTTGCATTTAGAGGTACAAAAGATATCTTGCTTGACTCACTCTTGCTTAATAAACTAAACTTTTTTCCTAATAAGCTGCTATCGTCCATTTAAAATACCAACTATTTCTGGTGAATTATAAATATTACAGCAAAATTTCATATCCCTAGCTTTTTCTGTTCGAGCTCTATCGTGCTTTTAAAAGACAGACAGATGGACGGATCTTCCGTAAATAAAACCAGTAGTGAGATTCACTAACTTGTTTTAACAATAAAAGTGTCGTTTAAAAGATTAAAAAATTATTTTATCGATTTCACTAACATATTTGTTATCTAAACGACATTAATTTTTGTTTGTTTATTTTATCGAGGAAAGTTAAACTTTATACCCGATTTAAAAACCACTTGTTTGAATCTCGGCTATGGCGCGATAACCTGTAGGAGCGATGTTAGTAGTGAATTTATTTCGGCACTTTTTTTGACAAAGATGTCACTTTAATGCAGTCGAGTATTTAGTTTGTGCACTCAACAAGTGTCAACAAATAAAGCGATTGTCAGATCATAAACAGCTAGTGAAATGCACCACAATACTCAATATATTTAATGGGTTCTAAAATGGATATTTTCATGTGCAAAAAACATAATGACGAAATGAATATAGCCCCACATCACACTTGCAACCAATTGTTTTCATACCAACATCTTAGCACACACATAAATAAATAAAAATTTTAAATGGAATAAGAAAAAGGCACCGCAAGCAAAAGAATAATAAAGTTACGTTTAACTTTATAAAGCATAACTGAAACAGGTCACATTAAATACAAGACAAAATCGAGAAAATCATTTGAATGGAAGTAATTCTAAAAATTCCTTATAAGCATTTTCATGTGCTTGAAAAAAACGCATGACATAATAAAAATCATAAATTGGCTTAAGATTGTTAAATCCTAATCTGATTTAGAAAAATCTTAATTGTATAGTTAATGTTATAACATTAAAATAAGTCTACTTTATACGTAGTAAATATCCTCAGATTCGACACTTAAATGGATTAAATGCTTAATTTTAATTCGCAATATAATGCAAAATAAAAATATGTTTACTCCATCTGCCACTTATTCAAAATTTCCTGCCTAGAAATCTAAAAAAAAACTTTTTTACATTTCTCTACGAAACTTTTAAAAACCTAAACAAAAATATTATTTTTTTGAAATCCTGACAAGAACGAAATTTCCAAGCTTATTTCCTTCTTCATTTGTTTAAATTACGTCTAAATATAATAAATACAAATGATTTTCCACGACATTAGCACATAATGCTACAATCCGACTTATAATTTTCCTTCACATTATGGCCAAAATCAACTAAATTGCATATTTATTAGGCAATTTTATTTCCGTTCATCCAAACACATACATACAGAAAAAATGTATACTCACACATGTACATATAGATACATATGTGATTTAGGGAGGTTCAGGAAAGTTTATAAACATAAAGTTTAATGTGTTTTAAGCCTAAAGCAAAAATATCTGACTCAGTAAACGATGGGCAAAATTGAGGTCATGAAGCAGATTAACTTAAAAACAAAATTTTTAGTTGAAATTTTAGTCTTGTTGAAGCCAATTTTAAGCAGAGCTATGATTTCGCGTAAACAACTGCTTACCACTAGTATATCAGAAGAACACAGCTTTGTTTACAAAAATTTTAAAACTGTTCTTCGCTTGTCTCGATGTTTGTAATTTGTTTATCAAATCTGAAACATTTAAATAGTTACAGAGGAAATCGGTCAACGCCGTGGCGTTGAATTATCAGCACAATCAATAGGGTTAAATTATCAGTCAATTGCCATTGCCAAATCGAGAAATTTCTCAGACAATAACAAAATAGTTTAGCTGCGCGTGACTCAATTTTACTGAAATCAACTATAGCTGCTTTAGTTATAAGATAGTTTTGCAAATAGTTTAGTAGTACAGAGAATTCGTAATGAATACTATATGTCGAATCTGATTATAACCTTCACTATTATGTACAGAGGTAAAAAGATCATATAGCAGCTTAGCCTAGATTTCCAATTAAATTTAATACGACATTTTGCTTAATTATTTCTCACCATCTTTAATTTTAAATTGTTACATATTAAGCAGTAGTTTACTAGTCAAGCCCTTTTATTTAATGCCCATATTCATGGGGTTGAGAATAAAAATATCCGTTAGTTTGTTAACCTCAATAAAAAATTTATTTTACAGCATTTGGATTTAAAAATTTGTTCATAGTGTATTGTACTCTTCTTGTCAAGCTCTTAATTTTAGTACCCATACCGCTTCTCTCTGTCGTCCAGAAACTCAAAAAAATCGATTTTCGTTTGTAAAGCTTAAGAAAAACGCTGAAGCAGTTGTAGTAACGTGTTTATATCTCAATCAACTTTAAGCCGATTTGTCACTTGTTATCAGTAGTAATTTTCGAGACTATGATTTGCATTTCTGTGTCTTCAGCTTGTCCAAAAACTATTGAGGATTCTTAGTAACTTGCCACCTTATAAATATATATATATTTAATGTTAGCTAACCAATATTTCAAAAATTTTTTATGAACATCCCTAGAGGCATTTATATCTACAAATAGTATCAAACGAATCCACAAGTTACCCCTAAATCTGAAAAATATTGATTTGAATTGTAAAGGTTAAGGGCAAAAATAGAGGAAGTCACGTTTATTTGATCTTTTATTGCCGTTTTCGCTCAGCGTTTCATTGAAAAATCAATTTTAGAAATTAGACATATTTCGTATAAAAAGGTACGCCAACAAACAAACAAATTATTGAATTTGGAATGTTAAAAATCCATATGAGATCCACATGTGATGCATTCTGAAAAGGTGTTTGTCGGTAACATATCTTTGGAACAACGTTAGCCAGGGCATTACCGTTAATTGCGACCACTATACATCAATAAATTTCTAACATTTTTTTTTATTTTTTTTTTATTTTTAATTTGTAAATCACGTTTAATACCATCGGTAACCCTTTCAAACATACTTATACGAAATTTCAATAATATCATTGCTAAACTTAATTTATAAGACTGAAAGCGCTTAATAAAAAACCAGTAAAAACATTGTGGCAAAATTGGTTTAGTTTCCATTTTAATCTATTAAACATTTTGGATTAACACAGTAACCTTAAAAAATATACAGCATTTTTTTTGAAAGTTGAGTACTAAATAAAATATTGTACAATTGGTTTATTTTGTTAGAAATTAAATTTGAAGAGAGCTCATATATATTACTTGCAACCAAGGGAATCTAGGCTCAGTTAATGGAATTTAACACTACCATCCTAATCTATACCAAATAAAGCAACAAACAGAAAACACATTAAAGTGCTGTTCAATACAAAAGTTGAAAAGACAAAACGTAAGAAAAAATCCGAAAAAAATGCTCAACAATATTTTACAAAAAACACATTTAAATTCTCTTATGAGAAATATAAAATTAACCAAAAAATAATGCAAATAGTATTAGAATTTTTGTTTATTGAATACAGCTTACAACCCCATAAGTGAAAAGTATGATGGCTCAAAACGCGACCTTATAATATATCTAACGTACAGAAATGTAAAACAATCTATATCGATCCGTTTCACTTCATTTTACGATCCAACTAACATTAAGCTTGTTGACACCTTTTGCTGTTTGCAATAACGATTATGCGATTCACTAAATATAAATTTTTTAACGATGTTTGACAGCTGTTGCTTTAAAGTGTCATCTTTGTAAAAAAATTACAAAATAAATTCAGCACTAACATCACTCCAACAGGTAGTCAAGTATAAAGTTTAACTTTTTGTCTAAAAAATAAACAACAACAACAACATTGTTGTCGATAACAATAACAACTGTCGTTAAAATATATTACTGAATACTAAAATCGATAAAGTTGTTGTTAACTCTTTTTAATTATACGATTATCGTTAAAACGAGTTAGAAAATCGCACTACTGGTTGTCAATTTATATACCCATGTATACCTTTGTAGACAATATTTAAAAGTGACCTCCCTAATACATAAATACACAAATGTTCTTATACACATAAATACGCTTACATTAACAGAAAATGACAAGATGGTCAAAAAGCATTACACACTACATTAGGAACAGCTCATAAAATTTAGCATTTGGCAGAAATAGTTAACCATGGAAGTAGATTAAATCTTACTAGTCACATGACCAGCATTTGCATAAGTTTAGTATATGGTTTCCGAAAGAGGAAAGCGAAGCTATACTAATGTCAGCATGAAGATCCTAAGCGACTACAAACTATTATTACACCTAATATTTTAAAGTTTTTTGAAATTGCATGCTATGTTTGTCGTAAATATTTTCGCAATCATATTACATTTGAGGATAATCATATCAAAACGTTTATTAAAAGGTTATCGTAATGAATTAATACTTAAAATAAATAAATAAATCAACATTTTTACAGATAATATAATATGATCATGGCAACTATATCGTTACCATGTTTTTTTACATTTCAAAATCAGATATGTTCTTTGTTGATATGGAATACAATATTTTTAAAATTTTACAAAAAAAGAAATCAGTCAATTATGGAAGAAGATGGAAGAGTTTCGCGCGAAAATTTTCGATTTAAAATATTTTAACTGAAAATTAATTATTTTTAATAAACGCACATTTAAACGAAATATTACAAAACATTTTATGTAATAATCTTTTCATATTGAATCGTATATATCTTCTTTTTTTATGCTTGGGGACGCATCTGCTTTATTTATAAAAGTTCTACATTTATTACCAACTAAATGCCTAATGATAGTTTCAAATATTTTTAATAAACTAAACAACTCAACTCGAATACTTTATGATTTTTAGCTCCAAGTCAATATTTAATAAAAACCATAAGTGATTTGTTTTAGATTGGGGCTTTCCACAACTGAAGAAAAACCTTTTTGTGCTAAAAATGTAAAAAAAATTACTTCTGAAGTTTTTATATATTTTAACAATTATAATTAATGGCTTGGGAAAAATAAAATAAAATAAAATGTTTGCCATTAAGGGGAAAAGAATAAAAAACAGAAACAATAAAATAACAATCAAATTTTCACTCGCAACCACAAGATTGCCTTTAAATTACTTTCATTGATTTTACCCAACACAGATTTACCAACATTTTAATATCATTTGGTAGAAAACATTTTGCCACAGATGAACTTTTATGCATTTTCACCGAAAACTAAACGAAAAATAAAATAAACTACAGTTTTGGGACCTAAATATATCTCTCATTTTAATGCAAGAGAAGTAAGAAAATTCTGATTAGAATCCACACACAATTAGCAAATCATATTCGAATAATATTCGAATAAAACTCCTATAGCTTAATGTGAAAATTTGGTCTCTGTACAAAGAGTGAGTTTTGAATTATACGTTTAGGCTAATTTGAGATTATCAAATAAATTGGCTGTGAAATGATAAAATATTCAAAACTAAGCCGTAAGTTTTTAATTCAAGTTTAGTACAAAATCAACATTAAACGCAACACTCGTAATAATGAAAATATAAGTAAAATTCGAACATCTTTTTTTTTTTTGTGGACAGACTAATAAAAATGAAGTTTTAAGCATGAGCGTGGCACAATATAAATTTTCTGGTGACAATTAAGCATTATCACTTTGGGCACCATTTTTTCATAAAGATCTTAATTTTCCGATTAAAAAAGTTTATGTTACTGACTGGTTATAGGCAACCATCATGTGTGGAAGAAATTTAAAACTTTTGTAACAATATCACCTTAACTGATAACGTCCAATCATAACGTGAGCGGGTTTTCTTCATCAGGTACGGTGACCGTTTAGCTCACAGCATTAAAAATAAATAGTATTGATTTAATTGCTGTATTTCAATATATTTTGATTATAATGTTTTGAGACCACTCAAATCAAAACTCAGTTTATGCAGGGAACAAAACTAAAATGTGATTTATTAAAAAAAAATAGTCCACTTCTTGCGTGGATTGCATACTTACAAGTGCTGCGATTCACTATCTCGTTTTAACGATTATCGTATCGTTAAAAAAAAAAGTAAACAAAAAATTTAACCATTTCGGTATTCAGTAACATATTTTAATGACAGCTGTTATTGCTATCTAAACGACAATAATATTGTTGCTATTTATTTTATCGACAAAAACATAAACTTTATACCGACTACCTGTAGGAGTGATGTTAGTAGTGAATTGTTTTACACGCTTTTTATGACAAAGATGTCACTTTAATGCTACAGATGTCGAGTAATGTTAAATAGAATTGGGTAAATCGTATAATCGTTAGTGCAAACAATAATAGGTGTCAACAAATTAAACAATTGTTAGATCGTTAAAAGTGAGTGAATGGCACCACTGAACCATAAGGAAAATCAACTAGAAATATTCATTTTTAAGGTTAACTTAGGCCGATGAGAGACAATTTAACACCATTGAAAAGCAAAAATCAGTTATATTAACAAAGTGGTAAAATTTAGACTAAAACCATCATATGGGTAATAAAATTTAGGCTAAATATAAAAATCAGATAAATAAGGCATTTGTAAAAAATTTTTTTCGCTACATAGTTCTTAAAGTTTCAAGATTTTACAAATATCCCATAAACCAAACCATTATTGTAAGCTATCTTGATTAAAATAACTTAGTAATGGTATAAGAATATTATAGACTGTCAAAATACAATTTCACACCTGCAGTATAAATATTGAATAAGCTGATATGTCATTTCGAATAGTAAATATCAGTAAGTAATTTTTTCTCACTTAACTGCTGAACGTTGTAGTTCAGATGAATAAGCTTTTTTTGCTTCGCAATTTTAAATCTGATTATATTTTATCGGTGTAAATATGAGAGAGAGATGGTTTATGCGTCTTTAAAGTGGCAATTTTGATGTGGAAGAAAAAGATCGCTCAGGCCAGTCAAAATAGTTTGAGGCATTACTCCACGTAGATTTCTGCCAAACTCAACAAAAGCTTGGTAAATTTATTAGGATCAAATTAAGCTGCGTTCCTAAAACGCTATAAAAGAAAATAATTTTTTCATCGAATCATTACTTGGAATAATAACCCGAAGTGTTACATATTGTAGGTTGACAAACTCGAACAATTTGAATCGACACCAAAAACAGACCATAACAGGGAACTTGCACCAATTGCAACTGGTTTGTTGGAATTGAGAATATTTTATCATGTTTTGCCTCACTCGCCTTATAGTACAGACTTCACCACGTCTGTTTACTATTTGTTATGGTCGAATAAATACAGGACAGGGTATACGAAATTGGCTCCAAACATAAAAATACTTGTGGCGCGAAATTCATATGATCAAATATGAAAGAATTACAAACGGCCACACCTAAAAATGGCCTTTATTGAAAACAAATGCTAAAAAATCCTAAAATAGCGTTTGGAAAAAATATTTTTTCATAATGAAAAAATAATTTATTTATTTTTAATAAATAATTTTTTTAATATTAAAAGGAGTAAGTAATTTGCGTTTTATATTTAGCATCTAAAAATATTCGAATAAAACTACCCATATTAACGATTAATAATTAATTCGTTGAGTACCCTAGTAAGTAATTTTTACTGCACAGAGTTGAAGGAAAACATTTAATATCCTAAGGGTATTCCTAAATGTATTTGTTGAGCCAAGCTGCTGTAAAAAGTTTCATTGTCGTTTTAATGTCTATAAAGAATTTTTATTATCGACATGTTTTGCTTGCAAAGCTCAATATTATTGTCTTAGCTAGTAACACCCATTAATTGTTGTTATTTCTGCTATAGCTGCCTACTTACTTTCAAACAAACATTCTTTACTGTTTAATGTTCAGGTCGAAAATTTATGAATAATAAACAAAAAAAGCGTCTATGAGAAGAAGAAGTAGGGCGGTTCAAACCGCAATTGCCATCATTTACAATGGTCAATTAATGTAAAAGAATGTGCTTGGAAAATCCTCAGTGAATTGTTATAAAACCACAGGCATACATACTTACATACATTATTTCACTGATGCAGCACTTTTTGTGTTGTGTGTCTTCAATTATTTTCGATTAGTGTTTAATATCGTCTGCGGCCTTTTATAAGCTTGTTTATTTGTATTGTAAAGCATATTTATGGGCTTCATTTAAAATCAACATGCTTAATTGCTTATTTTAAAATAATACAAAAGAACTGTTTACATTGTTTTTTTATTACCAAAGGAAATTTACCATTGAAAAAAGAACAATTTAATAATGGAGACAAACACTTGGGCTATGTTATGTAAGATTGAAAAGATGGGCATGAAAAATACTAGACCCCTAACAGTTATACACGTATGCCCAATTAGCATGTTGTGCGGTCCAAAGGAATAAAACGCCACTGATAACCATAAACCCAATTAATAATATGACTAGGTCGAGGAACCAGTTCCTTCCCAGTAATTACAAATTTGAATTGCTTAGGTATTCGAAGTTTGGCGTGGCGTCCACGTTAAAAAACTTATATCTAATACTACTAATGCAGGACCCTGACAAAGTGAGTATTCCAAAGTTTTATTCTCTTCCTCGCACCCTCTATATGTAATTTCATCCGACAGTTCCATGTCAGCTTTATACATTCTTATTTCCGGGCGCCCTGTTTTTAAACTACTAAATTTCACAAGTATTGGCCTGCTTAATTTCAGAATCTTCTTCGAATTCTTGAGATTTTGGATGCCTCATAGTATTTTGGTAAGATATATATTATTATTTGGTATCTAGTTTTATGGTCTCTCACCATCCATTCAACCATCGTCATTAATGTAGTACTAGCGGCTACAATTACTTTATATGTATATCGCCTGTATCTCAATCGGCGGAATTGATAGTATACTCTCAGAAGCAATTATTGGTGTGATTCTCATGGCACCGCTGTCTTTCTATCTTTTTAAGAGATTTTTTATTCACTTTCTTCTCAAAGAATGTTTACCACAATATCGAAGCATATGTAAGGATCAGTCGTAGTTAGGCTTTCTGAACTTTTCTCTCAATGTGATCCATCCAGGATAATCACCAATTAATTACTACTCCTTAGTGTTTGACTTTTTCATTAATATGAATTGTTTTAAGACGAGGCAGTTTTTAATTTAAAATTGATAGTGAGTTCTGAAAAATGATTTACAGGCTTAAAACTAAGTCAGTGCGTTGGTTATGTTTTTTTTACAATTAAACAATTACGTTACTACTTCCAAACATATTATCAACGAAACCAAAGTCCTGCTACTAAATTTGCAGCTGACTACTTTTCACATTTACCCACAAATTGTGCAAAAAAGTTGATAACAACTAGAATAAAATTCCCAATCACATCCTTTTATAGCATTTGTATGTTGTAAGAAATTCACTCTTATATATTTAAAAATTGTTAACTGTTCCATCGCTGGTGTAAATATATGACATTCTTTATACATGCATTTGAATGTATAATGAACAAATATTGTAGAATTTGTTTTGAATTTGGCAAAGATTTTAGCTTACTGATTGTTAAGGTTAATTAAAATGTCGCACTGCATGAGAGAACAACGTGTATTCATTACTGCACAATGTATACAACACAAGCCTTATTAGTGCATTCTGGTAAACGGTAGCATGGACAATAGTTGTAGTATATCCTTAGGGGTCAACAATGTGCTTTTGTATACAAACTTATATAAACTTGTCTTATGTAACTTATGCTTTAACAGAAAGTAACAAAAAATTCTGTGTTTTCTTTTTAATTCAAATCAATTCTATTCTATTATTTTTTTTAAATCTTTTTTTACACTTTCGATGTCGAGAAGTTTGTCATTTTCAGGAAATTAGTAAATACTAATGGTAGCAAGAAAAGTCTAGTTTAACTAAAAATTTTTACTTTTTTGGAAATAAAAATTTCTGTTGTATTTATCAATATCATCACACCAAACATTAATTTGAATAAAACTCCTACCATTGCAGTTTTTTTTTCATTAAATGCTGTATCATGTAAAGGGTGTTTTTAAAAGAGGTATACATCATTAAACATACTTTATTTGAAAGATAATCTTTTGGCATTATATTTGAAATACGCCTTCTGGCATTGACCGCCTTGACTGTCGCGGATGTAGTCTAATCTAATTTTTATGACTTTTTAATATTTGTGACCGTACATCGGTAATAGGACGGCGAATGTTGCCCTCCAAGTGGTAAATCTTTTCCGGCTTATCGGCATAGACTAGCGACTTTACATATCCCCACAGAAAATATTCTAGTGGTATTAAATCGCATGATTTTTAGGCTAACTTACAGGCTCGAAACATTAAAATATGTGGCTACGATATGTTGCCTTTAATAAATCAATTGCGGCACAGAATGTCTGATACTTTTCGCCATCCTGCTGAAACCACAGCTCCTGTACATCACAATTGTTCAATTGATGAACGAAAAGGTCGTTAATCTTTCATGACTCAATAGCGGTTACTAAAATGATTCTTAAAGAAGTTTTGATTTCAAGTTCTAAGCTTTAAAAAAACACCCTTTTCTAAGCATATACATGAATACCCCCTATTTGTACTCAGCTTCCGCCAATTGAATAATATTGTCAAAGGACTCCTAAAGTGGAATGGCATTGTTTTTGTTGACAATAACACTAGTACTATGGATACAAAATTAGTATGCACCACAGATGTCTGGAAAAGTTGTGCAACATTAAACAGGATTCATCAAAGTAAAATCTAGAATTTGTATGAGGGGCACTAAAATAATTTTCTTCCCAAAATACTCAATCGTTTATTTTTATTTAATAATAGTATCTTATGTAAACAAGTCTTTAATTATCATAAAAACAAATAAAATTAACAACATAACAAATACAAGTTAGAACAATTTATTATTTGACAATTATTTATAAAAATAAAATTTACTTAGGTTTTAAAAAATTCTTCCAACCTAAATGGTCAACTTTTTATTCCATTCAAATGAATGTTGTTTCAGCTTTAAAACTTTCTTGGTTAGAAAATAATAAAAAAAAAAGTTTTGAAAATCACTGAGAAAATCTTAAAATAAAAAGACAAATATTTATAACATGATATAGAATAAATTAACTTGAAGAAGAAGAAGAACAACAACAACAACAAAACACTTGTTACCTTTTAAAAATATTTAAATTTTTTATGCCCAGATAAAAAGCCACAATATCAACAGCAAACAACCCCTTGAGACCGTTTGTCCAGTCATTTTCTTTTCTTTTTTTTTTCAAATAACAACTTATTTCCATAAAATGCTAATAAAGTCGCAGCAACTTAAGCTTTTATATTTGCTTCTTATTATTTTGTTCACGTTATTTTGCCAACACTTTAATGTCTACATTTTTATGTCTATATTTTTGTGGCCTCTTTTCTTCACATTCTATTACTTTAAAAGCACACCATCAAGCATTGTGACCTTGTATTATTTTTGTTTAACTTTCCGTCAAAATTACGTTTAAAGGAATGCAAAACAGAAATTAGTATTAAAACATTAAATGAAAATGTACATAAAAAATGAGGTAAGTAATGAAATACAAATACAAAGTTAAAATAGAAAAACCACCAGATTTTTTTTTGTCCCATTTTACACAACATTATTAGATTTATGTACAAGTAGCACGTACTAGGTGCTTTCACATAATGTTGTTATATTTTTGTATTTAGAAATACATGCACAAGGATAAAACAACAAGTCAAAACTGTAGAATCGGTTAAGTTCGATCATGTAAGAACCACCACCCAGAGCAGATACCGATAATAAAAGGTACAAAAATTGAATCCAACGGCTGGTTTTTTAATATCATTTAGATAGCAATTTAAGTACAAGCTATTTATTTAAAGTAAGTTACGATCCTGTTTAATTTTAGACATTTTACTAAATAAGTAATTGCCATCCCTAAATTAGTATCAAAAGTTAACATTAATATTTGTATACCCTTTACACCCGAAAAAAGGGTTTGTCATTCCGTTTTCACTGTCTGCAATATTCACTTTAATCCCTATAAATATAAATATATACCTAATCTTTAACCCACTCTATTTATTTATTTATTTATTTGGAGTTCTACACAGCAAGACTAAGAGTCTAAATAAATTAAATAGTCGAATTGGTATCGTATATACATTATTAGTAATGAAAAACAATACAAATAACCCACTATTGTTACGTTTATACCTTTTATAAAACTCGGTTTATTTTGTTTAAATAAAGTGGGTATTCTTTTGTATTGCAAATAAAAACACTTGAATTTTTGTATTAAAGTATGAGAACTTTATTAATTAAAACACACTCGAATTTTCTTATGCAATACTTTATTTGTTCCATTTTTGCTTAAAACAAGTACGAACGTTCGTTAATTTGCACAACCATCGTTTTACTTTTTTCTTCCTATTGTGTGGGTCGATCGCGCTTACATTTTGTATAGCGTTAGTTGCTGAGTTGTTTTTGCTATGAGCAGTTTTAATATATATAAAGGATTACAAAGTCCAACAAAATCGATTTTATGAACAAAAAAAAATTTTAATTTATCACAAAAAAAACTTAAATTCATGTTAGTATTAAAATTAACTTGCTGATGCCTTTATGTCTTTTTCGAAATCTTATATGGTACCGCTTTAAAAGATATACTTTTGAAAATATCGATATTGAAAATAAGTTATGTGGGCACATCTCGAATTAAGATATGAACATAAGAACACGATTCCATCGATTACCTACTCATCAAAAAAAATTTTGCTGCCAAAATTTAACTTCTTGAATTATTTGTTACGCTTATATAAAATATGAGCTATTGGCAACACTAAAATTTAGTTCAATGGGTCAATAACCGACTGAGATATCGGCGAAAAAAATTTTGGAAAAAAATTAAAAAAAATTTCAAAATTAGACTTTGAATTTCCTTAATAAGTTTTGGTCACAGTTGCACAATATAATTGTCGAATATATTCTTAAAACTTTTGAATAGTAACAGAATAACCATATAAATTGCTGATATACAATAGATAATATCTACAGTATTTAAAAAAGAAGGAAAAATATTTGGATTAAATATTTATTTTACAGAAAATATTCGATAAATATGTAACAACACAAAGCGATTTATTAAATATTTTTATAGGTTATAAAACGTAAAATGTGGGCTTAACACTTAACGATATATTAAATTTTATTGTGAACCATTTTTTATTTTGGCTTAAGTTCATGTGTTCTTTTTATTTAATTTTATAATTCAAATTAAATTAAATTGTAACCATTTTAGGAATATTCTTTCTAAAAATTATTTCCGATATTAGCCGAGTGGAATGCATTTTCGAAATCAGCTACGATTTCATCATCATCACTCTTTATCGGTATACTACTATGTAACTTAAAATTCCTATTTTTGTTACAATTGAATGAAATTTGAATTAGTGAATCTTAGTATTAATTTTCATATTTTTATTGAATATTTAATTTCACCTATCAAATGACAATTCATAATTCAACATGTTCATATTCTTCTTTATTCGTAATACATTTTCGTTATGCTTTCAATATCCATCCTTTGGCTGGAATTATTGAAAACAAGGTTGTATTTACATTTTCATTTATATAAGTCCATCTATAGTTTGAATTATAAAATTATATAAAAAGAACAAATGAACTTAAGCCAAAATAAAAAATGGTTCACATTAAAATTTAATATATAGAAAAAAGTTCGAATAAAATATAAATATTTGTAATTTAAAATTAAAATATATGTAATTTAAAAAAGGTGCTACCCGAGCACAGCGACATCTTACAGAACTAATTCCACCAATTTCAACATTTAGGAGATTGCTTTTGCCAGAAATATGTATACGAATTTACCCTAAAGAAGCTACCCATTGTTTGGTAGCGAAATATTGGTTACTAATAAATAATTTTTTATAAAAAAACAAAAAAGTTGATATCAAGCTTAAATAAAAATCAAATATTATCTTTTAATTTCTATTACAAAAGCTTTATTTAAAACTTAATGAAATACTACAATTTTAAAAAATAATAAATTTTATCCAGTTGGTCTAGATTTCTAATTTCTAAGTTAGGGAATCGAAAACTTTAAATTATCTACCAGAAATAATATTAATTTTAAAAAAAACATGCACACAAAACATTAACGATTCATTCAGAAATAAATGAGTAAGTAAAAACCAAACCATAGTCTTCTCCTGTGCAAGCGAAACAAATTCTTTGAAATAAAAAAAAACGCGTAAAATGTTTAATACACTTTATTATCGACGTCAATCAATTTTTGTTTTTTATTGTTTTTTTTTTTAAGAAAACTTTTCAACATTTGTTTAACGTTATTTTGTTCTGCAATAAATCGCTGTTTCTTAAGCTGATTACAGGGAAGAAGGCACAAAAGAGTATTAAAATTTTAAGACATAAATAATTTCTTTCAACTTTATTATTTTTTCATGACTTTAAAATACTCTTATAATTTTTTCACAATTTTATGATTCATATTTTCAAATGTTTTAAGTAAGAGGGACTTGAAGAAGTTTATTCAACCACTAAGAAGAAAAATTATATAAATAATAAAGTCCAGAATTGTACACAACGCTAAAGAACTTTAGTTGCCATATTATTATTATTATTATTCTTGAAAACAAACGTCAGTATTAGGATTTTGGCATTAAACTTTTGTTAGAAAACTAAGTGATCTATACTTTAACAAGAGATAGTCTTAAAAATTGAAATTTTTCTATTAAGAAAATGCTGGATTTTTTTTTTTCTGATAATAATTACAAATGTTTAGTAATAAAAAATTGATAATTTATTTGTAAAAATTAGGAATTAACAAACGAACATTTTTTTACAAAAAAAAATACTATTTTAATACTTATAACTTGCACATTATTTACCCCACCGTTTTATTTCTTTCTCTTTCTCGCCTAATTTCTGCAACGACGCTTTGAATTCACCTATCATACTAAACTCTTATGAATTTTTTATATTTACTGTCACAATGCATCCTTCAACAACCAAACGCTGTTGAAAAATAAAATCATTTTGTATTACGATGTCAAACAATGATGTCTCATAACTTAATCTCATTGCAACACATACAATCTTTATTATCTGGAAATGCCAACAACAAAATTGCATAAATGTTTTAAAAATATATATTCAACAACGCGATCGCTCACACTACAAATGTAATTGCCGCCTCGACAAACTTTTACAACTTCATGATGTTCCAAATAATGACGATACAAACAGGCAATGTTTTTGTAATTGCTGCAATTATTTTGGAAAGAAATTTACAAAATGTTGCTAATTATCTAGTAGCATCCCTGGCTGTTGCAGATTTATTCGTGGCTTGTCTTGTGATGCCTCTGGGTGCTGTTTACGAGGTAAGTAATACAAATCTCCAAAAAGAAAGAGCAGCAAATTTTTTATATTATAAGAGACGTTTTCTTTAAAAAAAATAAAATTAACGACTATTTTTTAATGACACTTTAATGAAAATGACACCAGTCGTAGGACTTTTTAAAAAATATTATCTGCTATACATAGTTTTTTTCAATTAAACTTTTTTGCATTTTTATTTTTTTTTTTTTAGAAAATCATCATTCGCAATAACAGTTCTTTAGAAAATTATTGTCAGTAACAATTTTTCTATTGACACTAAAATTTATGCTACTAAAGAAAAATATTACTAGTGATCATTTTTATAGAGAAGTAAAATCAAAGATAATTTTTCTATAGAAAATAGTAACCAGCGATGACTTTAAACAGCAAAACAGAAGAACCTTTACAAAAATTATTAGGTAACAATTAGTCATAATTTTACAGGCGAGGAAAAATTGCAATATTTTTTTTTATATTAAAAAAAAATAAGTAATAAATATCACTAATAATTTTTTAACAGAAAAACTCCTAATGAATATATGAACTATTATAAAATTTTTCTATAAAATATAACCAGTGATAATTTTTCTAAAAAATATCATCAGTGATAATTTTCTATAAAAAAAATTAGTGATAATATTCCTAAATATAACAACAGTGATAATTTTTCTGAAAAAATCATAGGTAATACTTTTGTGATATTTTTTTTTATACGAAATCTACAACAATTATGTTTTGTATAAAAAATCTACAACAATAATTTATCCATAAATATCATCAGTGATTTTCTTTCTTTTATAAAACTCATCAGTGACAATTGTTATATAAAACAATATCAGTGAATATTTTTTTTTTATAAAAATGTATATGAGAAGCATGATGAGTCGGAAAATAATCACGGATTTTAATTTTTCTATAAAAAACCATCAGTGAAAATTTTTCAATAAAAATTCATTAGAAATAATTTTTATATTAAAATCGTCAGAAATAATATTCTACAAAAGTTCACCAGAAATAATTTTTATATAAAAATCATCGGTGATAATTTTTCCATAAACGGTTGTAATTGTTCTATAAAAATCATTTGCAGTTATCTGTGATAATTGTCTTATTAAAAGTTATCTGTAAAAATTTTTCGAGCAAATGATACCGTTTATAATTTGTACAATAGTAGTTTGAGTCCCTATAAAGTATATTTACTGTGAATCCCTATAGATAGTGAAATTGATTTAGGGAAGCTCGCCTACCCCTGTGTATGTTGAAAGCAATTTTTTGAAACGCCCACGTATATTTCAGAAGCTTATTTGTTAGAAATTACTTAGATATGTTGTCCAAAATTTTGCTATTTAGTATTATTAATGTGGGCATTAAAGTACTACGTGACGTATAAGTAATATTTGTTTCTACTGATTTTTCTAAAACTTATACGTACAATAGCGCTTTAATGCAATAACAGTTTATCATTATTATTTTAAGTTTGAGATGTACATTTGACAAATTTGCAAAAAAACAGTATTTAAACGGGTTCTGAATTTTCAAAAATATGCCTAAATTCATAAACTTAAACTTAAACTTAAACTTAAATGTTTGTATTTTATATTATTTTGTCATACTACATTTATTCGCTTTTCTTTCTTTCTTTATTTACTTGACAATGAATGCACAACAGATAAGTCAAGGTTGGATACTGGGACCGGAATTGTGTGATATTTGGACTTCAATAGATGTGTTGTGTTGTACAGCTTCAATTTTGCATTTGGTAGCAATTGCCCTCGATAGGTAAGTGATATATGTATGTGTACATATCTGAAAAATAAAATTTGATTAAATACTTAAAATTTACTTATGATGCTCATGGTTAAAAATTTTACACATTCAACTTAATAAGTAGTCATGAAACACAACTAATAACAAATTTATGAGTGTTGATGAATCATTATTCAAATATATTGAAAGATTTATTCAAAAATATTTAAAGTGCACACACCCAGCAAACACGCTCTTATCTAAATAAACAAAAACCAAAAATATTCACAATAACAAACAACCAAACAATAAAAAAATTTTCAACAAAAATAAGCACAGTATTCTTATAAAGAAAACAAAACAAAAGGAAAACACTGCTTTTTTTGTTTTGTTGTCAACAGTATACATGGCAGATTATGGTTTGTCTTCATAAACAATACAGGAAAAAAATATAATACAAAGTGGTGTTACACAAAGACTTCAATAAATATTTAAAAAATAACAACAACAAATTATGGTTATAACACAATGCCGGAACAATGTACCAGACATCTTATGTCAAAATTTTTTATAATATTTTAAAAATTAAGTAGCTATTAAAAAACTCAAGATTAGAAAGCCTTAAAATTATCCATAAACAAATAACTTGCCAAGCATTTCATATAAACCAAAATTTAAAAAAAAATCGTATAAAATATTTACAAAATGAGATTTCATAAAAACCTACAGAGCAGGTCATAACTCCTATAAAAAGTTACAATTATTAAAAAAAAAACACCACTAAATTGCATACTAAAAAATATTTCGTGACGACATTTATAAAAGCTTGAAAAAATAAAACGATTAATGCTGTTTTGAAAATTCTGTAAATCGTCATTGCTCTAACAAACATAGCTCTGTATTTTCAAGACAACAAAAGAAAAGTATTTTATTTTGTTAGTTAACCGATTACATCAGATCACAGTGACGGTATCTATTGTATCTATTGCAGTTTTTGTACATTTTTATTGTTTTCAATTCTCTAAAATAAATAGTAATCAATCGTAATAATTATATTAAAAATTTTATCCTTTAAGCAAACTTTTAGTAGCAATGCAAACAAATAAAATATTATCGCTAATAATTTTTGTAAGTAGAATTGTCTTTAATATATATATTTTTTGTATTAACACCAGCCATAAATTTTCAACAAAAAATATAATCAACCATTTTGCTGAAAGCCATCATTTAGATAAATAAATGCTTTAATTAACAATTAAAAACAAGTTTAGGTTTTCAGTAAATAAGACATGTGATATTGTGGATACAAAAACTAATTACCAGTGATAATTTTCTGCAAAAAATAATTATTGCTACTAATTTTACTATACAAATTTCCACAGTTATTATTAATAAGAAAAATCCTGGGTCAATGGTTTTCAGAAGAATCAAATAAATGTTAAAATAATTATACGAGATGAATTAAAAAAAAAACGTTTGCTGAATGTGTAGTATAAAACATTTAAAAGATATTTAAAATTTAGATTACAAGGTAATACCAACAGTTTTAGTTTTTTAAACTACCAAGCAAAGTTGTCACAAGTGAAAATTATTCTTAAGGAAATCAACAACATAATTATTAACAATAAAAATTTTTATTCAATTTTAATCGGTGATAGTTGTGTTAATTTTAGTACTAGAAACAGATTTTCCATACAAATTATTATTAGTAATAAATTTCTAGAAAACTACCATTAAAGACATATTCTTTAGAAAAATAGAATATATGATAAAATTCAGTTAAGGATTATTACAAGGAATAAACTGCAACACTTAGATGATTATTTATTTTTATTTATTCCATTTATTCCATAAATAAATCTTTTTAATTGCAATATGTGATCTGGTAGCGTTACAATCAATTTGCGATAGTATTGATATTAATAGAGAAAAACACAAATATATAAATAAAAGCATGTTTTTTTAGCTTTAGTAATTTGCAATCTATTTCACAAGCAAAATCTAACTAACTATCTAATACAAATGCAGTTGCAATTTATTTAAGCAAAATTTATAATGTGTCACAATAACTAACTCTATTGAGTTGCCATGAATTTAATTTAAAAAAATTAAAATTGCAAATTACAACAATAAAATAAATGTACGAAAATTTATTTAACTTTTTATCGTCCGCAGCTAGATTGCGACTGCATTTTCAATAGAGATATCCAAATTAGATACCCTCCTGACTAGCTCATTCGACCGCTTGTTACCATAGTGACTCCAATGACTAGAGACCCAAAATCAAACAATCAGCTGACCAAGCCTTGATAAGTTCATCCTGCATTGCCCTAACTAACTAAGAAGTGATGGTATATGACCTAAGTGATAAGAGTGTCAACGTGCTTCCCACATAGCAAATTTTTCAGACTGTAATAGGCTGCATTTATACGGACGGCAAAAAGTGAGCTTTGTGCCTAGTTCGCCAAAAGAAAATTTTTATTGTTTTTTTTTTATATTAATATGAATTGAATGTCTGTGTAATCTCTTTCCTTCAAATTTATATATAAAAATTTCACAATTTATATCAATTTGTATGTCACCTACAATTTGAACATTATGATTCGTTCGCGTTTTTCTATTTAGTTCAAGTTAGCATAAACTATCACTGCAATATATGGAACTCATTTGGTCGTACCAACTTGGAAATCCTTGTGGGCTCATGCACAAACACTTTGACAAAGATCATCACATGATCAAATGTACACTTTACATGTCTATAAAGGACATAAATATATGGGTTTCAAAATAATTGAAATCTGAATATAAAATTGCAAAAAATAAGGGACTAACTTCGAAAACTAAACACGCACTACTTTACACAAAAACATGTGTGTATGTGTGTTTAGTCTTTTACAAAAACAAGTCCTGATATATAGAAATAAATTTTCTTTTTTTCGAATAATATTCACTCTTGTTCAACATTTGCAAATACCGTAACAAAAGCATCTTTTTGCGCCATATTTCGGTCAACCATTTCGCAATAACTTTTACTAAAATTTACTAGGCTTTCTGTTGTTAAAAAAACTTTCTGTTGTCTTTTTTTGTATTAAAACCGTAGAAGTGCAAGTCTTTACAAGTAATATGCTATTTCAATATGAAATTCTCTTCATTTTATTATTTTGCCATTAATAAGGCAATAAAATAAATGATTACAATGCAAGTTGGTTGAACAATACAATATTGTGGTAAGAGCTTTTCTCAGATTTCATTAAGTATTAAAGTACATAATAGTAATGATACAGCTTTTTAAAAGGTTTGCAATAGCATTGATAGATTTTTTTATTCTCAGCTTAAAAATATAGTTGTATTTTATGAATTTTTGCTATGTCTTGTGTATTATAGTCTGCCAATTTTTATCTCTTTTATTTTACAGCTTAAAAGTAATTCAAGAAATTTAATAAAACGAGGAAATCTATTGCAAACAGGGGCAATAATAATTTAATATTTGCTTCGTCACTCAAAATTCAACAATATATTTATTTTATTACAATAAAATAAATATATTATTACTAAGCCGAAAATCCAACAATTACATAGTTACTAAATCCTGAATATTTTTTAAAGATTTATTCAAAATAATAAAAAATTGTCTGACCCTTTTTCAGCGAGCAACCTACCTTGTAGCTACTCCTACTGAAAGTCAACAGCACCCCGATACATAAATGGTTGCCCAAAGAACACGATGTATTCGTTCTAACGTGAGCATCAGTCACTAAACCATCAGCCTCTAATCTGCTGATATGGCAACAGCACCCAGAAACAAATATGTTTGTTTGATGTCTGGCCGAAGTCTAGCATCTGACTTTACCCACCCCTGATGCCGCTTTCAGCTTGGGGTAAACCACAGCCACCACGTTCTCTCCAGTCCAGAAAAAGTTATGGGGGTTTTCTGGTTCCCGTGGTACCAGATAGGTTGCTGGTCACTCTCTAATTAATGCTCCTGACCAGAGTAACAACTTATGGCCCCCAAGAAACCAGAGGTTTTGGCCAACCTCAATTTTAAAGTGCATTAATTAATTTATTATTTCAATTAAAATCTATTTACTTTTCATGTAAAAACCTTATTATTAATCAGCTGATGTTGTCAAACCCTGCCGCACAACTCCATGCCAAAATGACTTTTCACATAGTATTGGCTTCGAACCATAAAATTATGTTCAATTATTACTCCAACATAACAACAAACGACTTGTACTTCTCGTTGGTGCTGCTTGTTTGTGTGTTAATTTGAGAAATTGCTGCCGTTAATATTTCTATTGTTTCTGTTGTATCATAAACTTATAAAAATTTGTGAACAAATATCGTTCACTTGTCGGCCCCCCTCTACATATTCTATGAATGAGAACTCAATGTAACAAGATTTATATTTTTATGCCTGTCTGCAAATTCTTTTAACAATAAAGTCTGTTATAAATCAGCTTAATTTATACAAAAGAAACAAATTCAATTAAAGTTAATAAACGGGCAACAAAAAGACTCTTGCGTTATCCATAAAACACAGTAAAATAAAATTTGAATTTAATTTGATTTTTCGTTTCTCTTGTGAGCTGACGCACAATTGTGTGGAAACCGTTGAAATATAATTTTGTTGGGCTGATTCTAGCCCTATAAATATGAAAGTTATAACAACTACAAAATAGAGATAAAAAGAAAGTACAGTGGGATTGAAGGGTTTTAAAAAGAATATTTTTAAAGCTGACTCAATCGCTCGAGTCCAACCACATCAAACCCTGTACTACATCATACATAACAAGTAGGAGTTGTATATTTGGTAGGTTTAAGTGTCACGTCGTATCATAGCCCAGATTGGAGATATTATGTTAAACGCCATTTTACTTAATTCCTTCTGAAGACAACTTTGATCCTGAATTTTTACATAGTAAACTGTATTCTACCAGTAAAGCCCCGTCATTTGATGACCGTTTTGATTAGACACCATTTTGTATTTTAAATTTTTTCTTGGTGTCTTATAAAATCTATTGGTCAACCATTTTAACTTAATTCCAATTTTTTGGGGGGCTTAAGGGTACAAATCCGTAATTACTATATTTAACCATATAACAAACATTTTATTTAAAAAGTCATCTTGGATTTTAACTTTCTCATCCTCAACCATATTTTACTGTTCAAGCCTTTTCACTTGATACCAACATCATAAATTTTATTATTTTTCAATTGCATTATATTTCGACAGTCAAATCCACAAATTATTAGGGACTTGATCAACTTGATATATTAAAATATCATTTATCTTTCCAAACTAGTTTTGCTAATTACGAATAGCCCTAAAGGCATACTTTATATAAAAATAGTAACAAGTGAGTCCATCAATAAACCTAGAGCTGAAAAAAACATTTTTTCTGGGTAAAAATATAATAATAAAAATATGAGCAAAACTAGACTGCCTCTGTATATTGGAGACTGCATTTACATTGCGAAAGCAATAATTTCTTTTCCGCCTTTCGCTTATAAACTCTTTTTGGCAAGAATACTAAGAAACACAGAATCTTGAACAAACGTAAACTATTTAACGTCTCTTAGATATCTGAGGTCAGACAGAAGGCTCTGGTGGGTTACCAAATGGCTACGGAGTGAATCTAGTATAACAACCCAAAGTTTCAGGTTAATTTAAATATTAAACATCGCTCACAGCTGTAATCATTCATCAGTTTTCTTATACCATGTAAACTAAAATTCCTTTCTCTAATGTTGTATCAGATCTTAATATTGAAAACATACTAATGAAGTAACATAAAGTCATTCCATAACATTAAAGTACTTTTATGTAACTCCTGATATAAATTAGTTGAATAAATTGATCTACATTGGTATCCTGATAATTTTTAATATTTAGTCTTGAACATATTACTGTACGGTCAATTTCAAAACATTCAGGAAAGACAACATTTTTATCGTGGTGTCACTCCGAGTAGGTCACTTTGACTTGAATGCAAGATCCTGTCATAATTATCTTCAGAAACGAAGCGACTTACCTTAATTTTATTCACAAAAACAAATGTTTGGTATGTCGCTAGAGAAAAATTCTATCGACCATTTCTCTTGGTTCAATTGCATAGGCTAGAAATCAGGGAAAAATTGTCTCAATAGAAAGGTACCAAAAGCCACACAACGGATACTGCAAATGATTTATTTAAATCTTAATTCGGTGAACGTACTTAAATTAAAAATTGTGCTTAGGCTTGGCCGCCTAGAGCATATGACTAAGCATTACAAATTAGGCATCGTTAGAGTGGTGAGCATATGAGCGAAGTCAAGTTAAGACCCTAAACTTTTTCAATGTCCTTAAAACCATTAATAAAACTTTAACACATTTGTATCTCATTGTAAAAATATAGTTGTCAACGCGATACGTATTAGAGAAAGTAAAACAGCATTTCGATTAAACAGTAAATAGGCAGACATATTTTTTTCTTTTGCTAACCAATAATATTCTCGAGTTGTATTTTATGTTTAAGCATAAAGATAAGATGTTGCTCATATTACTTTCTACATCATATTTTAAATTAATAAATGAAATTAATTTTTATTTACTCTATTAATTCCGAAATTTCATTTTTCGATACGTAACTATCCTTAGCGATGACGGCATACGTAATTAAAATAAGTGCTTTCTTAATTTTAAAATGCAGGCCAGCTTCATTTAGGCTATAAATTCCACCGTCAATATAAAGTTGCTACCCATGCTACCCATTGAAGAAAAAAATCTTATTTATTTTCTTTCATGCCAACATCAGTTTTTAGTCGATTTTCTAAAAGAAGTAGTTTTTTCTTCTTTTGCTTGAGAGAAATTCTTACTGTTGCCAATCTGCAGTGTGATTCACTAACGTGTTTTAACGACAAGTGTAACCCTAAAGAAAAAAGTAAACATCAATTTTATCGATTTTATTATTAAGTAACACATTTTTACAAAAGCAGTTATCGTTATCAAGACGACAATAAATATGTATTGTTTATTTTATAAACAAAATTTAAACTTGATACCCGACTCAAAAACCATTTGTTTAAGTTTCGGCTATGGCTCTAGTAGTGGAGGGGGTGATGTTAGTTGTAAAGTTATTCTGCTACTTTTTTTACAAACATGCCTGTTGATTGTAACAGTTGCCAAGTGACTACTTCAAAAATTTTTAGTGAATCACCACTACTCGTTAATGGAAAAAACAAAATGGTTTAATACAAAATTTTATTTGAACGTTAAAACGATTCACTTAAAACTGGTCATATATAGAAACCTTTTTTAATTTGATTTTAAATAGGCTTTATGTATGTATGTAATACAATTGTATTCAGTGCTACCCCGTTAGCAGATTAAAAACTTCGTTTTAAAAAATAGATTAACAAGTAAAATTAAATTGTTAAATTATTAAATTTAAAAACAATGGATCCAGCAGCAACAACAACAAAAATGTACATCCAAAATTTTAAAATTTTCATTTGCATGAAATAAAATAATTTATATTTTGTAGCGCATTGTAAAAATTTCTTAATTTTTTATATAAACAAAAACAGCTGATGCACAGTGTGGGAAATAAATATGAAAACAAAAGTACTAAAAGTACTTAAAGATATAAACTTATTTCTATGAGAAATTTATTTAATTTGAAAAAAAAATTTATTAGACTGACTCTCAGCCAAAACCCGATTTAATTAAACTTGTAGTGTGATCGCAAAAACAGCTGTTTATAGGTTCAATGTAAAAACAAGTGTTAACAATAGGTTTGAACATACTATAACTGTACCGATCGTATCACTCATCCCAGTTTTTCTTTGGATAAATACTAATCGTGGACCAAATCATTCAGTCTAGCTTGTATTACATTTTACTACTGCTTCTCATAGTATGATGAGAAGCCATTATATTACTGCCATCGGAACATGGCAGCAATAGTAGGGAATACCATCGTTTCGATATACGAACATAGTACAATACATGCACATGGAGTGAAAACTTAATTTGAAATCCAGGATAAAAGTTTTCTCCGGTGTAGCAACGTTTATATACGTTGACAGAAGACAAAAAAATATAAAATAAATTAGATAAAATGGCGGGATAAATTTTTTTAAGAAAAGACAAATTATGGCGTCTCCGTTCGAGAAAATTCGAACAACGTTGTTTATGCTCAAAACACATAGACGACAGCAGACAGCAAGCAGCAATATGTCAAAAATAAAATCCATGTGTTTAAATGAAATGGATTATATTGACGGCAGCACAGCAGCACGACTGCACAACAGCATTTGCTGCTGCTGGCAACTAAGGCTATTTTCTATTTTGACAGGCAGCAATAAACAAATATAGTGTTGCCATTATATATATTAAATTGGAAAAAAAGAACAAAAACTTATTTTTGATATTAAACATAAAAAAGCATTACAAAAATACAATAAAGAAATAAATTTATGTGTTTTTATAGTTTTTCGTGTTATTATTAATTTTTTTTCAATAACTTTAATTTTATTCATTATAAAATATATATGCAGCATCCCTGAAATTGCTAAAATACACACCAGCTGATTATTATGTTGCTGCTGTCTTAAAAATAATTATTAAGCTGACTTTAGAGCAGCATTTGAAGTTGGCAGCATTTGAAGCCGTGAAGTTGTGAAATCTGCTGTCGTCTATGTGTTTAGAGCTTTAGAGTGCATATTTATACTGTAGGTTGAACGGCGTCTATGTGATACACATTTATGATCGCAAGTGAAAATCTGAATCTATTTTTTTTTTAATCAAGTTTAAAATAAGAAAAAAACACTACAAAATAATTAAAACACATTAAAGGATGTGGTTTAAAGAAATCTTGTTTTAAAGGCAAAAGTCATTAAGTTATTAAGTATGTTTCAAAAATCACAGTAACCAAGGAAAAACATTAAAAAATGCACATTAAATATTTTCTAAATCGTATTCAAATAGAAAAAAAAATTATAAAAGAATTACATTAAAAGTTTTAATTTTTGCATTGTGTCATTTCACAGACTAAATGTCAAATGTGACTATGTGTACGACATTAGAAATTGTACCTGTAAGCGAATCAAAGCAATGGAAAGCTGACAATTAACACATAACTGCGAACGACCAAATATGTGTTCTAAATAATGCTTTACAAAGGGGCTTTAGATCCCGTACCTAGAACAGTGGTCTAGATATGCCAATATCTGCCTAAACTAGGCCTAATTTTAAACCAAATAACATATTTTGAGTAGATCGACACTACTTATACTCACAACATGGATAGCTTTAATGTTAACAAATCACGGCGTTTACATAAGGTTGGGCACATCTTATTAATTATTTTTTTTGTGATTTTTCTTTCATTGAATTTTGTCACTGTGCGGCAAAAAGATAAAACATTTAAAGAAAGAGACAAAAAAAAATCTCATTTAGATTGTTTTTTTTTTGGATTTTACGCTTTTTTACCCGATAAATAAAATCACTGCTTAGTTTTTAAACGCTATAAATTCCATTTAAAAAAAATTTTTTTTTGGGATTAAGAATTGGAGAAAAATTTAATTTGTTGTCAAAAGAAAAAAACAATATTTCGTGTGAACAATAAGCATTTTAAAAATTCCTTCATTTTGGTATTGACGTCTAAATTGCCGCCTAAGTTCTATGCGATTTTTCTTTGTATCTAAATTCTATTTTTAAATTAATAAAGACAAAAATTTGTTGCTGCAGAGGACAGCTTCAAAGAAATTACAATTTTGCTATTTGGTTTCTATTATTTTGCTTATAGTATGTTTTTATCAGTTTCTTTTGTTTCATTAAAATAATTCTCCATTTGGCCTTTTTTTTCAAACCAAATAAAGGAAAAATAATAGGAATTTTAGACAACTTTCTTTTCGCTTTTAAAATCTTTAAAACGCAATAAAATTAAATGATTGCAATGACAGTTAAAGTGTTTTTGTAAATTTGTCAATATTTGTATATGCAAGTACATCGATATTAAGTAGAAATTTATATTAATATTTTAATTGCCTATAAGCAGCACACAATCTGTCACGAAAAAGTAAATACATCAATGTTGACATTTTCAAAAGAAATTGTACAACTGGCCCCTAGAATTAATTGTACGCACTGGTTTTGGCAGCCAAATCAATATTTTTGTCTTTATTTGTATTTATATTAAACCTTATTTATGTTAAAATAAAGCTGAATTAAATTAGGCTTATTTTCTATTTTCTAGAAAATTTACATTCTGTCAATAATTATCGTTTTTATATGGTGTTATAAAAGATGGCATAAATTGCTTTTAGCAAAAAGAATATTTACTAACAACTCAACTTATTGCTGTTTAAATATTTACTCAAATAGAACCTAAATCAACAATGTCCGTTATTTGAATTGAAAATTTAATATTATTTCAAGCATCACCAAAACAATCGTGAATGGAATATTATTTATTTTGGTTTCGTTTGTCACACTAAAAATTATATGTGATGCCCATATGTTATATGCATTTGACACCTTAAAAGATAAAGTGAAATTACTATTTCATTCATTTGTCGCTAGTTATTTTACTTCACAAATAATAAAACTATACTTGCAGTGGGTCACTATGAGAAGTTATCTTTATTTAGGGCCATACACGCAAAGATAACCCGTAGTTACTACGCGATCAAGATGATTATATTAAAGTTTATAAAAAATATTAAATTATCAAAAACAAGCAATAGTTATTTTTATATTTTTTTAATCATATTTTTTAATATTTATATATAAACAAGGCATATTAATAAGGTTCTCGTATCCAACCAGCTGATTTTTCAATAACGTACCTGCACTTGTCAAAACAATTTTTATTTTATTTTTTGTCTGCATTGAATAACTTCGAGTTTCAGTTGGTTTCAAACGTTTTAAAAATTTCCAAAACGAGAATATAAAGTTTTAACATTGAAATTTACAAAAAAAAAATTATCAAAAAAATGCTGATTTCAGCCAATACACGGATAGTCGAGCAGACTCAGATTTCTCAATCGACTCCCACTATGATAAGTTTAACTATAAGTAAGCAACTATAAGTATTTACCATATAAATTATTTTCGAAACAGATCAACACTCACGCATAACATACATATATTCGTACACATAAATAAGCTTAAAAAAAATTTTAAAGTTACAGCACCCATCACATTTATTACCATCATGCTGTTTCTTTAAAAGAATTTTGTTGTTACAATATCAATTAAATACAGAGGCATACATGTTTTTGTTTGTTCAGATCCGCTTATGGGTCGAAATTGCTGATTTTTCAACAAAAAGAATTTCTAATAAATTGATACTACAAACAAGTCCGTCAAATATTTGGGGCTTCAAAAAGTTTATTTTAACGCTCAAATGGATGGACAGATTGCCATAGCTAAGTTTATTTTTTTATCTATAAGGATTCAGAATATATAAACGCTATATTGATGGCAAATCAATACTGTAGAAATTACAAATAGAATAACAAAATTATGTATGTAAAAGTAAAGAGTGTAAATGATAATACTCTCGTGTGAAGGGTCAAAAATTATTAAAAATATCGGCTCATAAAAAATAATTAAACCGTCTTCATTGCTATCAAGCTGATGGCTGGAGGAGGACAAGACTAGTGATGATATTTTAAAGAACAAAAAGCAAAGAAAAGTTATTGCTGCAGTAAATTTTACGTTCACTTTTGTTATTAGATTCTACTACTTCCAAAAATTTATCATCGATCAAAGAGTTCTGATGATGAAAACGTTGCTGGTTTCGAAAATTAGTTTTCATTGAATTTGCAGATAAATAAACTAACTTTTTTACATTATTAGATCATTCAATAATCAAAACTAAAAATTTAATTTATTACAAAAAAAATAGTTGCATGGATTTCTTCCTGAATTTGAGCCAGAAAATAAGTAAAACTTTAGTAAAGCAAAATGTTTTAATAAATTTTGAACATATAATTAAATATTTGTTGGTAAATTCTTTTTTTTTTAGTTTTGGATTACGCTATGTATCTAGTGGAGAGTATTTTAGATTCGGCACAGCCAAATAAAGTATTTTTAATTCTCATTTTTGATTTTATATTTGTACTTTGGTCTAAATTGCAATTATTTTCAATCTACGTAATAATGATTTTATTTTTTTAATTAGGTGTTATTCCATTTAATTTTTGTGTTCTTGATATTATAAATTATTTATTTTAATTCGAGATTTTTAATTAGATGGTCATTCATGTTTATTGTGGTGATTCTTTATATTTTTTGTTATGTGTTTCTTAAGACACTTAGGCACAGCATAAAAGATATTTAAATTCCGCGAGTAAACATACAAAAATATATTTTCTCTTTTTGAAATAAAAAATTATCTAAAGCGACCTAAATTAAGGAGATGAAAATCAAAAGTAACAAAATATAATATAAATAAGGAAATAAAAGAAGACAAAATAATGAAAAGGGCAACATTTACATTATACAACTAATGAATGAGTGGACAAAAGATTAAAATCTAAGCTACAAGGGAAAAAATCAAGACTACAATTAAGAGAAACAGCGAAAACAACAAAGACTTTTGTCTTGTCATGTAAAAACATTATTTAATAGTTAATCCTGCTTTCGTATAAAAAATTTTCAATAAAAGCATAAATTATATTAAATATTTCGTTGCCTTAAATACCAATCGGCTAATCGATGTTTTCTTCTTGTCTCTGTCAGATATTTTTAATTGTCAATAACCACTTTGCAAGCCTGCTGTATAGAATCGTTTTGTTCCCGCTGGCGCTTGCAAAGTGTCGTATATACTTTATAACAAATTATTGTGCTTCTTGGTGATGTCATGTAGTTTCCAAAAATCTATGAAAAATCTAATGCTTCCTACCTATTTTTTTTTTTTTTTCAAAACTATTCATGAGCTCCAAAGACTAATATTATTGACACGTTTTTTTACTTCATTACGTTTGGCTAGAGGAATACTATAGGAAGCTTGTTTTATTGACCTCGCTTCGCCAGTATCTATCTGATGTTTCGCAAGAACAATTCTACCTTAATCTTGACCTTTTAAGCCATAGACGTAGCAGTTGTTTTGCTTTATTTTTATGGGGCGACGGTTATTCATTAACCCACTTATCTAACCAGTCTGCTAACATCTCCTGCTCGTCCAAAATCAGTTGTTTTTTTTTTAACTTTGATGATCTGCATAAAATTATACAGCAAGATCGTCATGTAACTTCTCGTGAGATTGGGGAAACCTTTCGTATAAGTGCGATCAGCATACATTCAATGTTGTATGAAGCTTTAAAAAAATTTGGTCGCATTAGAGCCCTCATAATTTGTGCTCGGTCAATTGTGCTTCAAGTCATGTGTAAGACATCGTACACACACGACCCCTTAAGTAAACAGTAGTCCACTGTATGAGTATTTTGAGATGTGCAAAGTCCTACAAAAGTCATTCAAAATGCATGTTTCTTCAATCGAAAGGAAAAAGTAATTTGCAAAATTTATTCACACGTGCATATACAAAACTGTATTGATTTCCATGGATTATATATTGAAAAGCAATAAAGTCATTTTTGATGATATTTTGATTGTAATTGCAAAATATAAAAGTCAACCCTCGTATTAAATAAAAGCCACCACAGCTGTGGCACAGTTTGCATTTTTATACATTTGAGTTATTCACAAGGGTATCCTAGTGTCGTATTGTCATAATATCCCAAAAAAATTTGAAATCATTTTAACGTTTTAAAATATTTATCGAAAATTTTGTAGACCGTTTTTAAATTTCTAAAAATTATGTCATTATGACAATACGACCTTGTTAATTAGCCTATTTTGTTTTATCCTTTTGATAAGTCAAAAACAAAAAGTCAACCAATATTCGTTAGTTCATCGTATACTGTGAGCTTGACTAAATTTATAAAGTTCTTATATTTAATGATCTAAATAATTTCTTTATATTTAAGCTAAAGTTTATTCAAAATTGTTTTACATTTTAAAGTACAATATATGATTTTTATATAGACCACCATATATATACATACATACATAGATATTGACATATGTGTAAAAAAAATAAAATACAAAAAAGTACTTTGAAATACATAAGAAATAACACAGAGCTGACAGCAGTACAACACTAGCTACTACAGCTTCTCATTTCCGTCAATCAAACAAAATATTTCCCTCTATATACATATGTACAGCATACACTGGTACGTCGTATTGAAATAATAAATACCAATTTAACTGACATTATAATGTTAAAAAAATAAATGAAAAAATTCTTCGTTAACATTTTTTTTTTGTTTGCTTCTGTTTTGACAACAATAAGCTTTATATGTAAGTATGTATTTTGCCCACAAACAGTTTGGCTAAAATTTATGCGTAAACAATGTGATATATGTTCTTATATAGAAAAAAAAAATACTTGCAATAAATAATGGTTGGTATTATAAATATTCCATATAAATAATAATTTTAATTTCAATAAAATTGAACGTAGAAACTGTATTTAATGGCGCTATAGCAGGCATTTATTACCAAAAATTTAGGATCGTTGAAAAAATACTAAATTTTTGGTTCATCATCAATGTTGTCCACGAAAAAGTCATAATTTATAAATAAATGTATTTGTAATAAATATTTGTCCATTGTAGAGTTTGCGAGCAAATTGTAAGCATAAAACACCATAAGTTTGATTTCGTTTCTTTTTATATTCATTTTCTAAGTATATACTTATGTATGTATGCACATATGTTCATATTATGTATCAATACAACTCGTGATTCATCGTGAGCTTTGATAGAAAGTGAACTTGAAATTTTTATTTTCGGTTAAAAGAGAAATTTATGACATTAACTGCTTGGAAATGATATCATGTAAATGTTGGCCATGACTTCGTTTCGATGGTCCAGAGATAAGGCCCACTTTTGGGTGACTCGTAGGAGTAATGTAAAACGTGATTTTAAGTGCTTAACAAAATAATTTCTTAACAAATCCATTGCTTACAACGCCGTCCTTTTAAAACCAGATATCAACGAGGCCATGCTTTTGTATTTCAGGAAGCACATAGTCCATTAACATGGAGCAATAACTGTTTTTGTTGACGGTAAAACTTTGATTTAATTAATTTTTGAAGAAATATAAAACGATTTTTCTGTCAGCCCGTAAAACACAACATACCACTAGTTTTAATAGATCTAATGGTAAATCTTTTTATTTTTCGTGTTGCTGAAGACCAAGAAATGTGTTTCATTACTACAAAAAAGTACCGGAAAAATATTTTCCAAATAACGCCGTTTTTCGTAATACATTTGAACAATTTAGAGCTTCTCTTGTGCGGTGAGTCTTTGCATGCAGGCTTGCCAAGCAATACTGAACAAAAATTGCAAACAAGTTTTATAGGTCAGGTATGACCTGTCAAAAAAGCCTATTGATTATCAAACCTCACGTTGAATCATTCAATATAACTATATACTATGTTGATTTTTTCAATACTTACCACCAATATTTATAAAAAAAATAATGCTCAAACTTAAAATCTTGATTTAAAATTCATGCCTTCGTGATTCAAAATATTTTTGTAAATAAGTGCAATAGGAGAAAAAACAAATAAGAGCGCTATATTGATATATGTATATTGATTATACCCTCCACCGTCATGTACTCAGGTATAATGAATATATCGTAGCTTAGTTTAAACTTTAGATTTCATGCAATACGCCATTTTCTTTATTATTTTCGACGGCATATTTTTATTTTCAATTTTCTAGTCAAGCCCTTTCGTTTGATACCCATATTAGTAGGGTTAAAAGAATTTGTTCCGCCATTTTGTTTCAGACGCCATTTTTGGATTTTACACTTTTCTAATAGTTTACTACAATTTATTTGATACTTATATTGTTGGAGTTAAAAGGGACAAAGTCGTTAGTACTATATTTGATCATATATTCGCCATTTAATCTAGGACGCCATCTTGATTTTTTTGTTTCGTAGCTAACTTTATTTCAATGCTCTAGCCCTTTCATTTTATATCCATATTTGATCTGTGGGTTGTACAGAGACTGGAAAATATCTATTTTCGTTTATAAATTTTAGGAAAAATACCGAAGCGGTTGCGCTCTGGTGCTTATATCTCAGTTGGTTTGAAATCAATTTTTTACTTTTCCATGGAAATTATTTCTGAGATTACGGCTTTTTAGTTGGTATCTTAAGCGTGTTCCAAAGTATTTAAGAGTTTTAAAAAATTTCATATTCATAAAGAATTTTATATATTTTTGTAAATAATTTTGCCTATAACTTTTCCTATTAGTGACCAATTAGTACAAAAATTTTCATAAATATTTCTAGAGGCATATCTAATATTTAAACAGTAACGACTGTGTCTATAAATTATCCTGAGGCTTGAAAATTTTAATTTTTAATGTAAAAATAAACGAAAAACAGAGGCAGTTGTGTTTATTTGCTCCGAAACAAAAAAATTTTGATATATTTGCTCCTAAATATTTCTGATATTTTGATATTTTACACGGGACTTGCTAATGTCGCAGCTTCAAAAAGTGTATTTAAACATACACGCGGACAGACGTACAGATAATGCTTAATCGACTATCCCATTCATAAGCTTTTAGGGGTCGGAAATAAATATTGTAAAAATTTCAGTTCGCTCAACACAAGCGCAATTCTATAATTCTAATTCTCGTATCGTGTAAAAAATAAACAACAATTCAGTAATATACATATTTTAAAAAAGCTGTTATTGTTATCATAACAATAATCATTTTGTTGTCGTTCATTTTATTGACATAAAGTTTAACTTAATACCAGACAAAAAAACTATTTCTTTAAGTCTCGGCTACCTGGGAAAGTGATGTTAGTAATGAATTTATTAAAAACACATTTTATAACAAAGATGCCACTTTATTGTAACAGTTGCCGAGTTTTGTTAAAAAGTATTTAGTGAATTGCATAATCGTTAGTGCAAACAACAAACGATGGTAACAAATTTAAATTTAACTTTGTCAAAAATGATTCGTGTGTTGTTTTTACACAATTTAGTGGAACGGGTAATAAAGTGATTTATGCAGTTTTGTCGTTGCCTGTCGAGTGAGAATCTTTTCAATTTCCCACAAAGCCCAATGCTTATTATCAAGAGTTATTCTTCGATTAATTTCTAAATAGTTAAATCTTCTTGCTTTTTATATCACTGATACCTAAATACACGAAATGTACGAATGTACCTAAATAAGCTACAATGTTTTACTCCTCAAAAATACAACGCTTTGCCTCGTTCACCTTTTTAGCCACTCTCTCTCTCTCTTTATGACATGTTGAAGTATGTGGGCTCCCAAATATTTTGAACTATACTCTTTGCATTAAACCCCAATAATTTCTACAGTAGTTGTTCCGGCCCCATCAATTATATATTTTCTGAAAGCTTATGATTTGGAAACGCGATTGAGTAATGTCAGTGGGTTAGTGGAAATCAAATTTAAAAAGTCACTTCATGTTTCATAAGACTTCATGTATAATTGATTTTTTATGAATATTTGGGAATTAATAACTTTAGAAAACAAGCGCGATCTTCCCGTGGCTTTCTGAGATATGGGCAAATAAACACGATGTCTCGGTTTTTACATAGTTTTTTTCATAAAAAATAACATTTTGCAGCTATAAACTATTTCTTAGAAATGCTAAAGAGACCAGATTTACAAACCGCAATCTCGAAAATTATTCCTGAAAAAAACTTATTTATAAATCGGTTAGAAAACGATAAGGATATAAAACGGAAATATATTTTTCCAGCTTCTAAGAAGCTCAATATTAGTATTAAATATAACCCTTGCATTTTAATAGATTTTAAAAACTTGAAAATCGAAGACGGCCACTACTACAATATGACGTACAATAAATTAATATACAGTACAAACATAATATGTATTTAAAAATTTACCCCCTTCATTCCCCTCAATTCTTGTATCAAATGAAAGCGCTAGTAAAATAAACTAACCTATAAAAAATTTTAATTCCAAGATGGGCTGCCAAACCAAATGGCGGATATATGAGCCAAATATAGTGTTCACGGCTTTGACACCTTTAGAAAACACTATTAAGCTCTTAAATAAACGAGTTTGTCCAGCACAATTCAGTAAACAATGAAAAAGTGCGAAGTCTAATATTATGTCCCAAACAATATGTGGGATAATATTTTCTATAAATCTAATGAAAGGATTTAACGAGTAGAATACAGCTTATTATGAAAAAATTTTAAACCAAAAATAACGTCGGAAATAATAAAGCAAAGTGGCGTATAATATTTAATCTGAAATATATGTACATGATGGTGAGGAGCACTATCAGATTCGTTTTGGCCGTATATAGCATTCTTATTTATTTTACGCACACTTACTAAGTTTAGAAAATCCAAAATTACGCAGACCAAGTTTGAAAATTATATTATATATGAGAAGTATTAAACACACTCTCATACACACACACAACAAATTAACTCAGACAAAATTAAGAAACTACTCTTATCACTGTTCGGCAAGCAAACAATCATTAGCGTTAACTTCGTCTACGAGTGGCCACAATCATTTTATTATTTTCAAAATTATAATTTTATTTAGTTTTAAAAAGCTTGCATAGCTAAACAGATAAAATTAACTTTTCCAATTAACCCCAGTTAAATTATATTAATTTTCACAAAAATTGCGGTATTTTATTCCATCATCTGCAAAAGCTCTTTCAAAAAGAAATGGATAATAGTGTAAAGCTTTATCAAAATGAAAGGAGATGGAACTAAACCTAATTGATTTTAAATGAATCTATTCACATGTAAAATAGAACAAAAATATTAAAGTACAAAGAATGTCATAGAGTAACCGCACAATGGAATAAATACAGAAAAATCGCAATAAAAAAGTAAAAAAGAAAATATGACAGAAATGTAAAGAATGATGATGAATAATAGAAATTATTTACTGCCACGTAAACAGCAATCTTAATTGAATAAGTATGTCAGGTGTGTGTTTTTAAGTTTATTATCAGATAATTAAATCATACGGAAAGGATGAGTTTCAATATTTTTCCAATGGACAGACATAATTTTATTTCAACAAGTTCAGTCTTTTGTAAAAATTCCTAATACAATATAAGTTTTTTTTTTATTGAATTTTAGGAAAAAAAACGTATTATGTATTATAATGGCGGTAGTAAAATTGCTAAGAAATAATAATTCAATTTCTACGCTTCATAAATTTCTACATTCTGCAAAATTAACTCACCTTAAAGATATTTTTCAGTTTTTCCCCCCAAATCAGTTTTATGTTTTACGCATAATTGTATTGACTTGTTATTACACATACATGTACACGTGCGTATATTTACCACATTTATGAATGTATGTAAATTATTTGATTTTTAGGTACTTGAAGAATGACCCGCATAAACACTGGACGCATGTAAATAATAAAATAAAAAGTAATCGCTTATGTTCTGCAGTCCGAGTGAACGAAAATAAAAAAAAATTCCACATACATGTATAGAAAACAATCAGCATACTTTTTATCCTAATAGTTTAGTAGACACAATCGAGGACATACGATACGATAACTAAGTATTACGTTTTAACAGCGCAGTACTGTATTTTAGAATCTTCTTTTATTTTAATTATTCATTGGGAAAAATCATTCAAATATTCTGTATTTCATTTTCTGTTCAGTACTTTTTCTGTATTCTCGTACCTAAAAAGTGCTTTAAAAAAACTAATTTAGTTTTATTTTACCAATACAGTTCTAAGTAGCACTGAAAGAGGTCTTAAAATATCGATTATAAATATCTTCCTAGTTCTCAAAATGACACGAAAACAAAATGAGTTTTTTGGATTGCACATGTTTTTGAAAGAATGCTTACAACTTGAAACTTAAAACTTCTTATACCCTTTTGTCAAGGGTACATATAGAATTGTTATTTTATTTGTAATATCCACACTATTCATTCGCCACAACATCAAATATAGATTTTCCGAAAGCTTATAAAGAGGGAAATCTATTAAGTGATGGCCGAGGTGGTCGTGATTTTTCCTCATATCTTCTTTGTTAAAATACTGATTTTCAGTACCGATCTGCTGTCGAATATTGCTGATATTTTAATATCTCACGCGGGGGGGCTTCAAAAACATCAGACAGATTGACAGATCTTAATTGACTCCCCTATTCACAAACTTTCAGAAAATTTGTAAATATATACTTTATGGGGTCAGAAATGAAAATTGTAGAAATTTCACACGAAATTACAAACCTATATATGTTTACCCTTTTTCACTGTGTGAAGGGTATAAAAATCCAAAGTTGTAGGAGGAAGGGGGAAAAACCTTATTTATTATTACTACTTGTTGTTGTCTTGTTTGGTGCCGCTAATAATATTTGTTGTTTTTATTTAAGTCGTACAGTAAGTAGCTGTAGGAACAAGGTAAGTTAAATGTTTGTGACTCAACATGTTGTAAAGCAATAAATTATAAAAACTATCAAGACAAATTCTTTGTAGAAAAATAGCTCAAACAACAAATTAATTGAAATCGTATTTTCACTAACTTCACCAAAGTAAAGTGTTAGTTTCTTTTTACCTAAAATATAACGGGTAATTTTTTTAAGCGTTCGTGTTTCGAACATTAAAAAAATACGGAAAGTTTGTTAATGATTCCCTGTCATTTACTTCTTAGAGATTATTTTATTAAAATGTTATAGGTGGTTTTAGCATACTTTTCTTAGCATTTAGGTGAGTATCTTAATGTAATGTTTTCATTCAGGGCGAACTTCACCTATTGCCACAAAACGTAATCTTGTCAAGTCAAGTTGCAAGATCTTGACGGCCAATGGATTACTCCAAAAAGTGAGAATAGTTTCTCAACAAACTCTTTTGTCAATATTTTCATGATATCACGTGCTGTGTGGCACACCAGTTTCAATCCTTTCATTTTGGGCAAAAGAAAGATAATCGAAAAACATGAGCCCAATTTTGACAATGGCTATGAATTAGCATATCATGATCCTAATTGAATATGGGCGATTCAGCAGCAAAACTTTTCTTGGCAAGCACTTTTTATGTACGGGTTGGTGGCTTAATATCTAATAAAACTAAACTGAAAAGAAATTTAATTACAACAGCTTAAATATTTCTATTGGTGAGTGAATTGTGATCCTCAATAATGTGCAAAACAAAGCATGAACATTTCATTCAAATAAAGGCGTTATTCCTTTGCAGGACACTCATGGTAAGATGGCATACCTTTGTGAACACTTTTGGCACTGCCAAATGTCATGAATCTTTTTTTCTTACCCTAAAAAATATTGCACTAAAGAACTAAATAGCACAAATAGTTACCCTTTATACTACTTTACAAATGATTTATAAACAGATAGTGCAACACATGTAAAGTTACATAAATATGAGTTACGATGATTTAAAAACAATTGGGCACTTAGAAACTAATGAACAACGTGATACTTCTGAGATACTGGCTAATTTATTGTGAATAGTATGTTACCATACCCCGAAATGATATTTAAATTAAAACAAACAACAACTGGGGGACTTATAAATTTTAATACAATTACAAATGCCTTTTTGTATGTCAAAACAAAATTTCAATTTTAATTCAAACATCAACATCATAATAATCACTTTAATTTGTTGAAAAAAAAAACTGTATAAGTATTAAGTCATGTTTTTTCACTTGGGCCTCTAGAAACAAAAATAAAATATCTGTTTATATAGAATTTATTTATTTAAATGAAATATACTAGATAAACTGATTGCTTGTACTAAGTACAAAATAGGAATAGAGAATGGAAAATGGAGTAATAAATTATACCAGAATCACGTATACTAATAGTATAAATAAGTAGAACAATTAAATTAAATATCATACAAATCCAGTAAATCATTTGTGGTTGTATATTACTGTGATTTGTTACCCTGCCAATGAAAGGCATTTATTTGCTGTAACATGTACATTTTGATTTATGTGTACACTATTGTGCGAATCATTTGCCATGCATTCAAAAACAAGTATTAGTGCTATATTCGGCCGATCCAAATACCTTTCACTATCATTCTTACCACATCCATGCGTAGCCTAGATTTCAGATTTAATGTTATAAGTGATTTTGCTTTATTTTTTTCCACACCATCTTTGATTTTGTATTTGAACATACTTAGCTCTATTCTACTAGTCAAGCCCTTTCATGTAATACCATATTGATGGGGTTAAGAATACAAATTTCCCCCATTTTGTTTTTTGATACGATCTTCGACTTTACAACATTTTACTAATCAAGCCTTTTCATTTGATAACAATTTTATTGGAGTTGAATGGGACAAATGCATTATTGCCATATTCTACATCTCTCCGTTGACTTTAAACTGATGAAAAAATATTTTTTTTCAAAAATCTGTGGAAAACATCGAATCTGCTGTATTTTTGTTCTTATATAACAGTTACCTTTTAGCCGAAGAACAATTTTCAAGACTTCGGCTTGGAAATTGCTGTCACTAAAATATACCAAACAATTTTTTAAAGAGCATGAAAAACTAAAAATATATATTTTTTAGATAATTTTTGTTTCCCGCTTTGCGTCTATTTTTTTAGAATAGCCCCAGAACCTCATATCATATCTACAAATATAAAGAAACATAATAAAAGCATACAGATTTGTGCAAGATGTGTGGGCTTCTAACAGTTGACTTCAGTCAACACTCGGACATTTCAAAAACTGTCAGAAAACATATAACATATGGGGCTGCAAATTAATATTACAGAAATAACAAAGCTGTATAAATAAGTATTAGATTAATCAACTCGGTTTTACAACCGGTGGAAAAACCGGTTTTCTCCTCCTCCAGCTATCGGTTTTTCCAAATGTTGATTTTTCGAATGTCAAAACACCGGTTTTTTATATACAAATGCCGGTTTATTTTTATTTTTTAAGTTTATGTTCATATTTCTTTGTTACAAATCGTACCATTGAATATTTATTACTCATAAATTTTAAAAAACCAGAAAACTTATTAAATACTCTTCCATAATATTGTAAGAAATTTATTATTATTAATTTTTTTAATCTCTCCTAGAGCAAATACCGATTACCTTTAACAAATAAGATTAGTTGTTAAAAAACGCAGTGACAACAATGTTAATTTATATTTTTATTTATAAAATGCAATAACATTTTTGATGACTTATTTACTGTAGCTGGATAAATTTAAATAAAATGCAGTTCCCCTATACTGATATCCGGGTTAACAGTTGAATGAATGCTTCAAATATTTTAACCAACACAAGAATAAATGGAACACTCAATCAACTTCCTATATGCTCGTAATTTAGTAAAAAGAAAAAATGGAATGATAACACCATATTTTTCACTACTAAAAAATTAAGCAAGTACTTTCAAGTATGTGTTTGCAAAGGAATCTAGTCACTCAAAAGCATAAAGATTTACAAGACAAAAACAAGAAAAACAAAAGTTTAGGAAAAAAATAATAATTTACAAAATGTTTGTATTAATTTCAATATGTCCTTCAAACAATATTTTTTGTTTTTTTTTTGTTTTTATAACTGTTATTGATATTTTTTATTACTTATGTTTGGTTTCTCCATGTCTGTACATATGTAAGTACATACTTATGTATGTATGAATCTCGGATGTATAGTCTATTGTAGTCAGTAAAAAATGCTTGTATATAAAATTTTGCTTCTTTTCTTCTTCAGATTCATTTTATTGCTTTATTAGTTGATGTTTATTATTATTTGCTTTTGCTGCTAGATATTACTGTCCTTCCTTAACAACAACAAACAATGCCACAAACTTCTTTTTTTAAACTGTTAACAAAACAAAAACTTTATTTACATTATTTGAATTTAAAGGACCGAATAAGTTGTTTGAAATGTTAGTTTAAGTAAATCTATGTAGTAAATATCCCAAAAATGTAAATAAAAATTTTTTGAATTTAACAAAAAAAAATAACGGTTTTGAAAAAGAAATTTTTCGAAAATTTTTACATTTTTAATTTTTTTTTTTTTAAATTTAAATTTAAATATAAGTTATTTAAAAAGCATGAATTTAATAAGTGGAATTGTATTGAACATTTTTTATATAAGGAAGTTTTCTTTTAAAATTTTATAAGAAAAAATATTCTATGTAGAATCAAATGAATTAACAAAATGGTGTGAATTAAAAGCAATTTTGTTTAAGTGTTTTAATTAAAAAAATCTTAAAAGAAATTTAAAAATCAAAGTAATAAAAACTATATCGGTCAGATATACTTTTTTTAATTTAGTGTAAAAATCTTGCCCGTCAAACAGCCGGTCGATTCTTTGGAAACATTACAGTTATAAAGTAATAAACATTACAGTTATAAATTTGGTATCGTTCTCAACTACTTTATATATCACGAAGCACTACGCAGCATAATATGACATGTATACAAAATTGAGCTTACTGAACAACTATAAAAAGCACTAGCAGTTTGCGCGAAAAAGAGTCATCTTCACCAATGAAGTTCATTTCCATCTGTTTGTAAATAATATTTTCGAAATTCGGGACTCAGTTCATACTCGTGCAATCCATGAAGAACAAATGCACCCACAACGAACCACTATTTGGTGCAGCTTTTAGTCAGGCGGCGTGATTGGACTTTTCTTTTTGAAGATCAGATTAAACACCATCCAAGTTTTTTTTCTGGGTGTTTTGCAATTTTTTTGGCTTTCAAGATAAAATTAGAGAGAAAGGAAATTGTTAGTCATCATATTTTATTCCAATTCATAACAAAAAACACAACTTTCTCAAAAAGCACGATTTTTTATTTTAAAATTAAACAGTGCATTATTACTGAGACACCATTTATATTAGGCACATAATGTTTTTCAATAAATTTTTTTCAAAGGAAAAGTTTATAAAAAAAAAATGTATATACATATACATATACATCTATAAATAAATCAGATGTTAGGTAAGGCCACTTCACACTATAACGGCTTGTCAAAAACTCAAATAAAATGAGAAAGTATAATATAAGTGTCAATACAATATGTTATGAAAAGTCAAAAAATACGAACAGAAATTTGAGAGTCGTATGGCTATTTTCATTTTTTGAAATTTTTCTAAGCACTAAGGGCCGTATTTAAAAAAAATATTTTAGGTTTATTGAAGGCTTATTTGACAGATGTTGTAGAGAAATTTGTCAAATAAGCCTTCAATAAACCTAAAATATTTTTTATGAATACGGCCCTAAGATTTTTCATTTTATCAGAGTTATGTTTTTACAGAAGCACATAGACAAAATCAGGTATGGGAAATTAAAATTATCAATATTTTTTTTTATTACAAGAATTTTTAGACAATGAAGCAGTAAAAATAAAATTCTAACTGAAAATTGTATTAATTTAAAATATTATTATAAAAAAATATTTTTTTTATTACAAAATTGATAGGATTTATTAAACCGATCTATGTATAACTTGTCTATAGAGTTTTGTGTTACAAAAAACCGACTTGCCTATTAAAATCATAATTCTAAAACTCAACTGTTTTTACATAAGTTTAAAATCAACTACATATATTTTTAACCTAGCAGTTACACATGAAAGTAAATGCCTGAAATTCGCAATACACTTACATTTATTCACTAACATTTTTCTATTCTTTACTGAGATTTCAACGTCATTTTCAAGAAAGTAATTTTTAAAAGTTTTCAAAAGGGAAACTGAAATTAACACACTTCTACAAATTTAAAAATTTTTGGTAAAACAATAATTTATTTTATTAATATATAAAAAAGACTTATAAAATTTGCTCTTTAAATATACATAAAGAATACAATTAATGTTTTTTCAAAACAATAATTCAATAAAAACTAAACAAAAAAAATAATTTCTAAATATTATCTTTAATTTGTGTATGTAATAGTTTTCGTAATTCTGAAGGAAGTAAAAAATTTAGCTCATTAATGTACAATGTGTAGGAATTAATGCAACTCTTTGGCTCGACAATATTTTTAAATAAACTTTAAGTTTTAGTTTTCTATGTAAACGAAAAAGAAGTTTTCGTGAAACTAGTCTTCTACATTGAAATTTTTAATTATAATATGAATACACAAATTTCAAGAAAGTATTTTCGTATGTAAATGTAAGCTAAATTAATGTGTTTAAGAAAGTTATTAATTAAAATGTCATAAAAATCAGTATGAACAAGTACGATTGTATTATATTGTCCAACTCTGATGGAAACAACAAAAAACAGTACTTTATATACTACACAGATTATATTTTATTTGTAGAGACAAATTGTAATGAGAAAATTTTCTATTTAATTTTTTGACAATCAGACCAAAAATCATTTTATTTTGTTCTGGCAAAATCCAATGAAAATCTAAAGACTTGTAGAATAGTGTGAAGCGGCCTGTAAGAATGTTTTTTTAATTCTTTAGAAAACCAACAAAAAAATTATTGGAAGAAAAATTTTAACATTTAAAGAAACTAAATTCAGAAATATTTCCCACAAAATCACATTTTCCAACGTGAAACTAATTTTCTAAATTTCATATTTTTTTTCTATTTTTTTTATGAATATAACCCAGCAAAATAGCACATTACAAAATACTGAGTTGAGAGTACTAGAAAACAGTTCTTCACTACTTACAATTTGGCATCTAAGCCCATTATTTTACCATGACGATGTCATTACCACCCTCGCTTACATACATATAAGGACTCGCATAAGTACTTATTACGATCGCTTATAAATAGTGACTTAGAGGTATATGTAGTTTTTCCTTTGAATGTAACTTAGACCTAAATATATGAAATTCTCAAGGGTATGACCGATATTTGTGTGCTCTCAAAACTAAACAAGAGCTAAGAAAATTTTATTTTTAAATGCATCTTATTTTTTTTAATGATACTTTTTCAACATACACACGGACAGACGAACATACGGACTCAGCTAATCATTTCCTTTATGGGATCTCAAAAGAATGTTGTAAAAATTACAAACGTAATGACAAACTTATATACATTTATATATGTATATATGTCCTTTTTCTCTATTGTGTGAAGGATATAAAAAGGGGATTAGCGAAATCTTAAAAAATTCCATTCAGCGGATTCTGTTTATTTTTTTTCATACAACTCTTGTATTTATTATCTTAGCTAGTCAAAAGGAAATCACGGTTTACTATAAGAAAATGGCTATGTCGATCGTGGAACTAGTGTTTATTTATAAATTTTTTTGAATTTAATTTAATTTAACTTAAACAGAAACGCACAATATTCATCACAACTGAAGTGTAAAATGTATGTATCGACATGCAATCTTTGACAGAAAGGTCTTAAATAAAAAAAATTCAGATTGATTTTGTTTTGATGTTTCTTCGCTTTCTTATTTATTTATTTTTTATTTATAATAGTCACTTGCTCTTTAAGTAATTATTTATAGAATTTTATATTTTGTTTAATAGTAAACAAAAATGGTAAATTCTGCCTTAAGACCTTTTGCCTAATTTAAAAAAAAATAACAAATTTATTAAAATGTTCTCTGGAAGGTCCATAATTGTATTAAAGATTTATTTCAAATTGAAATCTTCGCTTTACAAATGTATAACGCCAAAAACAAGTTGTTAATCTAAGTTAAGGAATATAATATTGTATAAAAAATTGTACAAAAAACAATTAAAAACATTTTCGATCTACATATGTTTATGGATTTAACCACTGTAATTCTATTAAAAGTTTTCTTTTATTTTTTCCATAGTAAATTGAATAACTTGAATTTGAAGCTGCTATTGAAAACTTTCGCCAGATTTAACTTGTGCTCTTTGATTGTTTGATCTTTTGGTTTACGAACTTGTTAGTAATTCAGCGGTTGCACATGCAGTGGTTTTTATTTGTTCAAACTTTTTTGTGTTTTTACTTATGTTTTTGTGTTGTTTTTAGAATTTTCTAAATTCTTTGTTTTCATTTGCACGCTTGTTTGGCTTTGCTTAGATTCTATTTTCCTAAGAGTGTTTTTGTTTGTGTGTGTTTTTCTTTTTGTAGTAACAGAAAAAATCCATAGGGAAAAAAATTAGTTAAAATGGTTTTACTTTATTTTATTTTTTTTTAATTAAAATCTATGAATAAATTCCTAATAGAATTACAGTACTTATAATAAATTATAACAAAATACTTTAAGGTGCAAAAAGTTTGAAATTTTAAAGAAAATTTAATTTTAAGAAGAAGATACTAAATGAAGACTTTTATTAATAGGATGTATTAATATTGGATCCGCACGGAAAGTATACTTCAAGGAAAACAAATTCCAATCGATATACAAAATTGAAATTATTTACTCCTACGGTATAATCTTTCTGCGACGAAGACTTAAGATCCCTGTTTTTATTAATTACTCATGAGTTATAGCTAGTGCAACAGCTATTGGTAAAGAAAACTTGAAAATATTTTGATATTTTTGAAAGTAAAAAACATATTTTATAAACAAAAATATATACATGCTGCAGCAACGGAATAAATAATTAAAATTTTGCTCCCACATAGAAAAACATTTTTTTGCAATCGCAAAATCTGAAATTTGCCGGTGATCTGCAGGTTTCATTCTTGCAAAAATTGCAACTTATATGGTAACAAAAATATATATTTTTTATTCCTGGCTGAGCAGGAGGTCTTCTGGTAGATATTTCCGGTGTTTCGTTAAAATTCTCTACAGGCTCTACTGGTTCAACATCTTCTGCAGTGCGAATTAAACGTGGTGTGCCTGTTTGAAATCATGACTTTTGACCTTCCTGTATAATATTTATTATATAAAAAATGATACCGTCTAAAAGAACGGAAAATAATTTTAAACTCTGAATTGATATTGCCTTTAAATAATTATAAAACAAACGTGGCACTTAATATTAGTCTATGACTAAGAGCCAGTGAAGGGTCTTTCCATTACGTGTCCAACTTATACTTCAAAAGAGAGATTAGCAAAAACTTCACTTGAACAGATTTAAGAGCGTTGTGTAAAAATATAAAGACATTAGGATAAACCTGTAGCGTATAAACGGTAGTTATATTTACATTCTGGACATATTTCCATTTGCCTGTTTTATATTAATTTTTCGCTCACTTTTACTGCAAAACAATTTATTTAGAATTTTTGTTTAATGGTTTTCTTGTAAATATGTAAGTTATCTGGTAAGCAATCATCTTTAGTACCAATATTTTTAGACAATCGAGTGTTTTAGAAAAATTCATATTCTGTTTGATATTAAACAAAAACTGCAATTTCTGTTTTATGACAATTTTGCTTTACTTGAAAGAATTTTTATATAGTAATTCGTCAGTTTCTGTGTGGTAAATTACAAACATTACAAACAGTAAAACTTATATTAAAAAATTTTTTATTTTTTTACTAAAACTAAAATAGCTATTTTAAGCAATTTTACTAAAATTTTCATTTTAGTTTATTTATTATTTTGTTTTATTTTCCATTGTGTTTGCCCTTGTAGTTTCACACGTTATTGTTGTTAGCGTAAAATCAAAGTGTGCGTGGCTGTGTGAATTTCTAAAAAAGGAAAAAAAGTTAGAATGTTAGAGTCGACTGTACCGAATCATTAGTACCCTTATTTGACACTATTTGTCACAAACATGCAAAAACAATATTCATCGCATATAAAAATAATTCTCTTGCAGCAAAGTTGCATGTTTAAATATTTTATATTGTAACTACTGCTATATAACAGATCGTAATTAAAGTATGCAAACATATTGAGTTCAAGTGACAATATAACGCTTGGTTTCTATAAAAGAAAAAGCCTTAAAATTTTTTTGATATAAAAAGTATCAAGATAATTTTTGTTATTAAAATTTTTCTAAGATTTTAAAATTTACCAAAAAAATATTTAAAATTGTAGACTTAAACAATCTTAACACAAATATCTAAAATTTTCGAAATTGGTTTATTTTAATAGCAAAATAATATTTTATAAAATAATATTGAGTTTGCAGTTAAGAAAGTAGGAGAGAACAGATTGACTTCAGTCTCTCAAAGGTTTCAAACTTTAATTTTTGCGTGTGGAACTGTGTATATAAATAATATTACCGCACGTACACATGTGACATCATAACTCAAAGATAGCTTAACTGATTTCGCTGATTTTGATGATATGTCCACATATTTGTCAAAGCATAACTTAAGACAGACGCAATAGATTCGGGGATCTTATTTTTGATGTATTCATAACAACGGCTTGACTGATTTCGCTGATTCTGTTGTTTTATTGTATTTACAATTATCAGGACATACCTCGTAAGTATAAAAAATATATTAATCTGTTCATTATTCAATTGGAAAATTCTGAAATTCAAATAGAAATTTCTGAAATACAATTGGAAATGGTGTAGTATCCAACAGAAAACAGTCCGGCTTTCAACAATCACTCGTGGATTCTGCAGCAATTCCGCTTCTTTATGAATCTACTTTGGTGAGAGTGTGCCTCTTTGCTGAAGATGCTTGCAATGGTCAGTAGGCTTAAGCTTTTGAATCAGTTGAACCATGTAAGCGTGTAAATTTATATCTTTATTCAAAATACGTATCAGTAATGTTTGTGAGATGTTCGATTGCTGGGCACGATGACGAGTTGAAGTTGACGGCTCTTCTGCTACACACTATCACCAATAATCAGAACAACAACAACAACAATGTTTTCAGTTTGCTGAAATTAGCGCACAATTTCTCCCGATAGTGAACATATGCATTTTGATTTGAACGCCAATTTTTCGTCATAGGCGTCAACAATCTTAACGCTCTGAAACAAAAATATGCCAAATTATGTTGGGCAAAAGTTTTGGCGTTAAGGTGCGAATCATAATTAAAACTCTTCAGTATGTTTTGACCACTTTTAAAAGAAACGTGTACTGATTTGATTTTACAAAATCTTTTAGACATACTTATAGCAAGACAAACGCATATACATATCCTGATGTTACATATGCACAAACTAACTTAAATACACTTTCTTCCATCACTTGTGGTCTTTAAAGTATAGAAAAAAACAATCATTTGAAAAATACAAAATACACATTCAATATGAGTTCTTGAACATGTACATAAGTGCATGAATTTGTAAGGACATGGTAAAATATAAAACAATTGTAGTGTGTGGCGAATAAAAATTTTTCCCATTACTATGAATGAGCATAATGCAATAAACTGAATACTTTTTTTTCTATAGTTCTTGTTGTATATTGTACAATTTTTTAAAATTTTGAACATATTTTATTCTTTTTTGCTAATCAAAACGCAGTCACGACCTAAAGCATGTTTTTGTTGTTATTTATTTCCTATATTTATATATTTCACAGTGTGTGCATAAAGGTTTGTCATTCGGTGTTAAAGTATATATTTTCTGAATAGGGGAGTCAATATAGCATTAGCCGTCTGTCCGTGTGTATGTTGAAATTATTTTTCTTGACCACCGGGACGAGTAAGACCCGTGTAAAGGAACTGAATATTAGAAATATTTGGCAGCAGATTGATATTGTAAATCAGCATAATCGCCCCATAACTTTCTGAGGTATGAGCAAACAAACACGTCTGCGTTTGTTTTTTCCCTTATTTTTACCACAAAATTTAAAATTGTCCAGTCCTAGGATAATTTATAGAAACGGTTGTTACTTTTGCAGATATTTATTTTTTGGACAAATTGGAAATTATTGCTAAGAAAAACTAACAAATTGATTTAAGACCAACTGAGATTAAGCACCATATTACAACTTCTTTTGTGTTTTTCCTAAAATTTTTAAACGGAAAGCGATATTTTTCATCTCATATACAACTAAAAGTGCCAATACGGGATTTAAATTATAGGCTTGAGTTTTAAAAGAAAAGAATCCAAGATGGCGTCCTAGATTAAATGACAAATATATGTGTTAAATATGAACTTGTCCCCAATAAAATGGCAGAAGAAATTTCTTTTAAACCCCAACAATATGGTTCAAATTATCAATATATCAAATAAAAGGGCTTGACTTAAGAATACAGTAACTATGTAAAACTCACAGATGAAATCGGAAATAATAAAATAAACGCTTAGCTGCGATGTGGTGTACATAATGGTGAAGGGTATTATCAGATTCGACCCGGCCGAATATAGCATTCTTACTTGTTTTTAAAATGTATGTATATAGATTTTTTTAAATAATTTTTTTATTATATTTTTGTGTTAAGACAGCAGTTCTGGGGATTATTTTGAATAGAAAAAAATTAAAATGTTTTTTTTTTTTGTTTTGTTTTCACTTTGCAGCCTCAGGACTTGCTGAAAATAAAATCAACAATGTATAGAGAACAATGAAAATTCAATGGTTTTACAAAAACGAACAAAACAGAAGAAATAATTTAAATTCTTACACCGAAGCTGAATGCGATAATACAGGAATAAATTTAAGTTTTAATATAAAAATTTGAATTGTTTTTCTAATCATGTTTGGGTTGACGGATTATAATTTAACAACTATTATGAGAAAAATAAGAATTTGACAGAGCACCCAAAATCTTAGCTTTTTACATACAAACTTAAATAAAGGCGTGCATCCAGCTTAAGCGTTTGGGAGGCGAGGTTTAGTTTTTACTAAAAGATATGTCAAAATAATGTCAAACTACTAATGGCTCTCAAAACTATTATTTATCAAAAGCAAAATTTCGCATGGTGGGGGTGTGGGCGGAAGTGTTGAATTATTTTTTTCTTCTCTCCTGGATCACCACTTGCTTATATCAGAGCGTCAACGTTGTGTCGTGGTAATATTGCATCCAATCAGAGTTGAAAAAATTTCATATTTTCCTGTAATTGACAGTTTTTTGAAGTCTTTGTATGATTTTTAAGTTTTTGCGGCGAAAACGTAATTTTTTCATAATTATGTCAGATTTTTGTAGTTTTTAATTACATTTAAATAATTGTTTCACCCTTCAACATTAATTTGAGTTTTCTACCGTTATTGCAACTGGATACTGCTTTTTTAAGCAACCACTGTGCGATTACTTTCTTTAGCAACACTGTAAGATTTTACTTTTTCGCTTATTAGAAAAAGTAACCACAATTTCTTACGCATAACGTTATTGGTTTTCATTGCATATACATATAAGAACGTGACAATAGAAAAAGAAAAGCAAATTATAAAATTTGTAAAACGGAAAGACGAATTACTGATGTCCATCTGTATTAATAAATTTCTGTTTAGTTCAATTCTTTGCCCCCGTGTGTAGTATATACGTGTATGTTGTATCAAACTTTTACAAATAATTGGGAAGAAATTATTACTGCAAGCCAGCAAAATCGGTCCATTATCTGCTTCATATTTTTTCTATATATTTCTTATATTAAAAATTTCATCTCTGGAATAATTAAAATCAAGTGTGTTTTTATTTTTATGCGAGTATGGTTCATTAGTTATTTGAAGAAAGTTTTTGATAAATCGGTCAGTAATCAAACGGCAGTCTTAGTTCAAAAATATGAAGGAATTTTTTTTTTAATATAATATATATCAAGTTTCCAATGCTTACAGTTATCTTTGTGACACCAAATTTTAAACGGTTGTCTCCAAAAATAATCAAGAGAAAAAAAATTGGTTTGAAGCTATTCGGCAATAAGCACAAAATTATAATCGCTTACATACGAAAATCATTTGTTTTTTATTCAAGAGAACTGATTGATTTAATTTTGTTTTAAATTAAAGAAAAAATCTAAGTAACGTCCAAAACAAATGGTAGATATGTAGGTCGAAAATAGTTATTAAATATTTTTCCCTTTTAACTCCCTCAATATGATAAACAAATGAAAGGGTTTGTCTGTCAGATTATTGTCAACTAAGTATGTTTAAACAATTTCAAGATTGCGTTCGGAAGAAAATACAAGATACTTTTTTCTTAAGCCCTTCAAGGTAATATATTTAAAAATAATCTTTTCCTCTAGAAATAAATATTTTTTCAAAATTAAAATTTTTTTTTAAATAGCAACTCTTCAACCAGCTTTACTACATCATTCCAAACAAACATTTCGAACATACTAAATTTTGACAATTCTTGACGCGCTGTTTTAAGCTTGACTGCTAGTTTATGATTTCATCTATCAGTAAATTAATTTTTTTAATATTAGATTTAATGATTGAATCATAATAAAATATTCCTTCCATTTGTGTACGTACATTTTCCTGTAGGCAAATTGTATTCTTAAAATAACATAATAAAATTATTAGTTTGTACAGCTGCGGTCAAAATAATAGCACTAACTTTAAAGTTTAAGTAAATCTATTTAGATTTTAAAAAGTTTTGTTTTTATTTCACCCAAAATGCAGAAAAAATCCTCTAATGTATGTATAAGCGACCATAATGAATTCTTGCTAAAGGCCTTTTTTGTAAGCTAGCGTAATAAGTATCCAATTTGAGTCCGTAGTTGTAAGCGAGCGTGGTATGTAAATGCCTACAATGATATCGCCGTGTCAAAATAATGGGTATGGATGCCAAATTGCAAGTACTGAAGAACTGTTTTTTAGTTAATTCAAATCATTTAAGATATATCAATATATCTGTTGCTTTTGCAAAAGGCAATCGTTTGGTCACATGCTTAGAAGAAAGTATTGGCACTTCTCCTGGACTTCCAGCATTTGCTTTATATCAGAAAATACCTGAAATAATTACCACACTTTCCGGTATGTCCAATGCTAAATTAAATCTTTGCATGTTCGAACTAAACACTTTAACATTAGACGTTACATAACATGTTTTTGGCTACGTAATTCCACCTTTCGTCTCATATCTCCATGCATCATGATCATTTTATTGGAATAAGTAGTCAAGTAGTTTCCTTTTTTTATACCCTTCACACAGTGAAAAAGGGTATATATAGGTTTGTCATTCCGTGTGAAATTTCTACAATTTTCATTTCCGACCCCATAAAGTATATATTTTCTGAAAGCTTATGAATAGAGGAGTCGATTAAGCCCTGACCGTCTGTCCGTGTGTATGTTGAAATCAACTTTTTGAAGCCCCCCGACATAGGTTGGACCCGGGTAAGGTATTAAAATATCAGAAATATTCGGGAGTAGATCGGTATTGAAAATCAGAAACATCGGTACATAAACAACTGAGATATGAGCAAAAACCCACGACCACCTCGATTTTCTTTTCATAAAAACAACATTACAACAACAACATACATACATACAAACGTGTATACTGGTTAGAGAAAACGTGGCATCGAATCCCAGCTGAGGCAAAAAAATTTTTTTTTAAATTTTTTTAAAATTTTTTTTTTTAATTTTTTTTTTTAATTTTTTTTTTATTTTTTATTTAATATATTATATATATTTTTATTATTATTTTTTTTTATTTTTTTTTTTTTTAATTTTTTTTTTATTTTTTTTTTTGTTTTATATATATTATATATGTATATAATCATTTTTTTTTTTTAATTTTTTTTTTAAATTTTTTTTTTTTAAATTTTTTTTTTATTTTTTATTTTTTTTTTGTTTTTTTTAACATACATACGTGAATTTACTGTTATTGCATGACTACACGTTGTGAAGGGTATATAAGATTCGGCACGGCCGAATATAGCGCTTTTACTTGTTTTTAACACGATTTGCCTTAAAAAAAACAGTTCTTAAATGAGAACGCATTTTTTTCTCGTGCAATGTTGTTCGCGTCTAATTGCTATATATTTTCAGAGGAAACATTAGAAAATATTGCAAAAAAATAAAAATTGTATACCATTTGAGGTGGACTTTTTTTTTTTTTTTTTTTGCAAACTTCAAAGCAATAAACTAAGGATAAGCTAACCATTGCTGTTGTTATTTTACATCGCGAAATTTGGTATGTTGGCAAATATTCGATCGTAACTCACAAACAGTAATTCAATTTTGCAGAAACTTACCACGCTCTGAGACAATTGAATGTAGGCAATTAGAAAAAGTTTATATTTTTTTCTTATAAGAATATAATTTTAACTGGTGCTTTTATCTTAACCGGTACTATACATATTTAGTTCATTATTACTAACACATTGCCCACTTATGTTATAATAGTCACAACTCAAAAATCACAAAATTTTTAATAGCCAACAAAACCTTATTTATATATAGCTTCCTTGTGAATACAGTTCTTAAAGAAACTTTTATTATTCTTTATTATAATCTTAATATTTTTAATATAGAAATAATAAAGTCATTACTATTTGAATGAAATTTGTTTGTTCAGTTACCAAACGTTTTTAAGTACCAATAATCAAACTTACTCATATCATTTATAGGAAGATGACATAAAATTATTTCATAAAATACTTTATGTATACATACATACGTATTATTATTAATATATATTATTCAAAATAATACAATTTGACTTGATTGTGCAAAAACACCTTCGTTACACAATAATCTAGTTAAAGACCAAAGTATTGGAAAACAACTATTCACAGCAAATAGAGAAGAGCACTGTAACTTGATTAATGTCAAAAAGTCGATTTTGGACATTTTTGACTTGTGACGTTTTTGTGTTCAGTTAGTGATTTGTATACAGCTTGTAAATACAAACATCTTCTAGTGTATATACATACGAAACATATACATATGTATGGATTAATGTATGTGTTTATCATGTTTAGAATAAAGAAGACATCATACAGGTATGAACATACTTACGTAAATATGCTTTGTTTTTTATATTCAATAAAAACGTATTTGTATGCGTGTTGAAGATTAATTTATTGACTGTGTTTTGTAGATAAAGAAAAATCATTAAATTGTTAACATACGCTAGATTATATTTATTAGACACACATAATATATTTTTTACATATTTTTTTTCGAATATTATTTTATTTTTATGATTGATTGACAGTATGTAGTTTTAAATTTATGAACAACAGACGGTGCTTCCATAAAGCAATAATAAAAATTTAATTTGGATCCGGTTATATCTTTGGAACTAATTTATTAATACAGAGGATGCAAAACATAAAAATTAATGAAAAGAAACAAGAGAAATGAATGTTTAACCATTATTTATAAATTAATTTTCCGGATTGTATTAGACTTTTTGGCTTTTTTTCCCATCATTCTGCCAACATTTGTATCCTCCTCTAAAGAAACTGATAATCTTTTGACAGCAAAAATAATGAAAGCCACTTTTAGATACCCAGATGTGAAGTGCAGCGTATCGCAGAGAGAGATAGGGAGTTTTGCATTGATCAAAATAAATAGAAGTCGAACGCGTCTAAACTTTGAAGCGGGTATGTTTTCAACAGGTATTGCAACATGTGGTCACACGTCATTGTTATATATTATAGCTTCATCTTCTGCAACTTCTTAGCTAATATCCACTTAAAACAAATTTGTTGTATTTCGGCCAGTTTTCTTGTGAAGGTCGATCTTGACTTTAGAATCTCAAATAATTACAATCCTTTTGGCCAAACCAAATAGAACGTTTTTTATAGCATTTATGCAGAAGTTTGGACATAGAAAATTGTCTTTTAAAGTCTTTAGACTTCGAATTGTATGGTACGAAATTTTTAAACTTTTGGAGAATTTCCCCTTCTTTCCAGTTAAAACTCTTATTACTAAAAGTGACTTTGAAGAAATTAAATACAGTGCTTTACTACTTACAATTTGGCATCTTAAACCATTACTTATTATAACCTGAAACTCTAATTGGAAGCAATTACTTACCACGCTTACCTATAGACAGGAACTCAAGTTGGTACTTCCTTTGTTAGAATAAAATAAGTACTTGATTCCAATAATCTAAGTAACAAAAAAATTATTTATGTTTATTATTTTTATTTGATTATCACATACGAATTTGACACACAAAAAAGTAAAAAGTACTTTATGTGACATGTTTCGTAAAAGTACGTACATTTAATTTTTGATATTAAAGCGAATATGTAACGCAACGCAAAGCAAAAATTTTATCTAAAATGGCATTAAATTTAAAATCTTGGAAGCAGACAAATAAACTTTCTTGTTTACACTATAGGACATTAAATAGACCACATATTAAGGCAAAGGACCACATTGGTCTTACATAAATAACTTCAAAGTAATTTGTTTAACATCTGTCCCAAACAGTTGGAAACAGTTTGAGTTAAGTAAAAAAAATAATTTTTATTTAAATTTATTTTCAATTTTAAAAAATTTTTATGGAACACATTTCACAGTCAATTGATGCCATTATTTTCTAAGAGCCATTCATCAGCGCCAATTAAGGTGTACCGTATACATGACATTACATCACTACATTGAGCCTGACTTCTTCGAAAGTGGAAATGAAGTTGCTGTAAATGTGAATAAAGAGCGGTATCTATTTATAATAAAAGTTTTTTTTATCCTGCTTTTAAAAACAAACCTGAGATGTGGTTTCTGCATGGTGAATCCTGTGTCCAAATTTCTCGAGACACAATGGCACTTTAAGGCAAAATTTTCGGAGCGCGACTTATATTTATGGAATTAAAACCACAATTTATTTATTTTATTTAAAATGTTTATTTAATATTTTATATTTTATTCAAAACAGAAACTTCTTTATTTTAAGACGGTTTATTAAAGACTCAAATAACTTAACGACTAAATTACAATTAGGAGTTCTTAAAGTTAAATTTGATTAAAAAAGAGTAAAAGCTTTAGGTGAATAAGAAAGGGAAGAAAGTAAAGTAGAAGATTAAGAAGATAAATATAAGTAAAGATAAATTAACGTAACTCGCGTATAATATTCTGACATTTGTAAATTAATTGGCTGTCAAGTTTGCCAGACTTGTTAGCTCCCGATAGTATATTAAACGTTGAAAAACTTTGAAATCAATGCCAATATTTTTGCCGAAATTCGATCACTACACCCACCAAATTTTGAAGATGTTATGAAAACTGCTGTTTAACTATTACATAATTGGGAAGCTGGAAACATTGGTTATTCAACAAAGACTGAAACATATATATGTACATAATCCGAAAAACAATACATCATATACATCTGTATGTATGTACATATATATATACAATAAAAAAGTTCTTCAATTTTAACTACTTGGTGGCTTTTGATTTACTTTGTATATCAAAAGTATATACATTTAATGAGTAGTTGCCAGGCTACTGTACATGCCAAGGCCTCATTTTTACGATGACCTTTAATGTCATTACATTTTTTACGATGACTTTTTATATGATTTTTATGTATAATAAATCAGTTAATCTTTAATATTTCCTCGGCTGTATTTAAGGAAATAAAACAATTTTCGAATACATATACAAATTTTTGCCATACAAAATATTAAACTTTTATTTTTATAAAAACTTTAACTTTTTTTAAATTATTAATTTTTTTAGTAGATGTATTAGGAAAAGACAAAAACATAATACAAATAACACAAAATATTGTAAAGACGAATATAGAAAAGAGTCAACAAGAATATAAAACTTAATTTTCTTATCCCTTGTTTCTCTCTACATACTTTTCTATCAGTTTGATACGTAAGCAGAGTTTCATGACATAATTGCATGCAATAGAGTCATCGTGAAAATGATCACATACTTGTCATTTTTACTTTCTTTTATACAAACTTTCGCCTCTCTTTTATCAGTTGTCAACGGTAACACAATGTAAATGGCTATTCCAAGAGCTTAAATCCGTAATTATTTTTTTGTTTTGTTTTCGGAATCCGAACATTAAATGTTATAAATAAAATTGATAATAACTAATGAGAGAAAAAAAAATGAATCAATAATAATAAATAAATAAAATCTTTCGGTGAAATCAGAAAGAAGAAGGATATATAAAAAGAAAAATAAAAAAGATAAATAGATGCGTAATATCCTACATATTAAAAATATATTGTAGATCCCTTATTCTGACTTAAGTTTGTTTTCTTATTAAAAGACTTCCTTAAACATTTTTGAAATTAAATTGTAAACATTTAAGAATTTTAAAAAATTATTCCTATATTACTTAATTACTTTCTCATAATTAGCTCCTCTTATCGGTGTACTCATATATAAGTATTACTCATATTGAAATTAGAAAATGGGAAGTATACAAGGTTTCCTTCTTAACAAAATAATCTTTTTTTTATTTTTTTTTTCTCCCATATTCTCTCAAATTTTTCTTATGCTTTCTATATCCATCTTTTGGCTGACACTATTGACAGCATATTTGTATATCAAGGCCATGTGTGTTTGTAATAACTGTAGATTAATTTTTAATTGATTGAATTTTAAAATTTATTGTAAATCATTTATTCCGGCTTAAGCCAGAAGATGCGATTTTGTCAAAAATATATTAAACTTTAAAATTCGTAATACACTGTATATTATGCAACTTAACTGTTTTATTTAATCCGTCAAAATTATCTTTTTTAATGTTTGCGGTAAAGCTTAAATTTACCATTGTCTTGACCTGAAAGTAAGAACTTCAAACCGTATTAAACTTTAAGTTAAATATTTACCATTTTAAATATAATTTCATCAACTGTTTATCAAAAATTTTTTAAAGAGTTCTACATAAATGGAAATTTTCAAAATATTCTCTATTTATCAAAAAAACAAATAAAATTTTTAATCTATTTATTGCTAAACTTATTACTAAAGAATTTGTTTACTTAAAGAAAACTTTTGATCAGTTTTATTAAACATTTTCGAGAAATTCCTAATTTATAAAATATGTTTCATAAACATATAAATTCCACATAAATTAGGTACATATACAAAATCATTTGTTAGCTTTGTTATATTACATATGTTACGTCTTTTATTTATAATAAATATAGTACAAATACCGCCAAAGTACGTCTTAATGTCATGTGCACATCATTTATATTTCGTTAGAATTAAGGTTTTCCATTAAAGATTATTATTTTATCTTCATCATTTTTTTTTTTTTTTTGTTCTGTCATTCTTTTTATTATTTTTTATCATCGAATATATCGCACAAAAAACTCATAAAAAATTATGACAATAGTATTTTAATATGCTTTGTTATTGGTATTGATTTTCATCTATTTATCTTCCCTTTTTACAATGTTTTTTCTTTCCTTTTTTTTTGGTTCCTTGTTTTAGCAATTTTTTTTTGTCGTTATGCGTTGCCAAAAAATAACAAAAAATAATTCGGAAGTATACAATACAATACCCATAATAAAAAACAACTGAAACATATTTTCGCACATCTCTAGCAAGTGTATAAGCATGGAGCTCTGATGTGCGAGAGAGAAACATCATCTAATCGATTTTGAATATTTCCAAAACACTGTATATTGTTAAATTATACACTTGACAAAAAATTTGTTTTCCTCATTGTTTTTTAATGTATCATTTAGGTTACTACTTTGGCTAAGAATTGGACTACATATCTAAATTTAGGTATATGTTTAAACATTTACAAACAGTTAAAAAAATCCAATCCTATTATTTTTTAATGTACTAGTAAAAAGATTTTTTTTTTTGTAAAAAAAAAGATGTTTTTTAAATTTGCGCAACAATGCTATCAAAATCTGCTACATTTCACATCTCAGTACAATTCGTTTAAATACTTGATATTCAATACTTTTACCAGATGTTTCAAATTGAATAAAAAAGGAATATTAATAGATTTATATAAGTATTGTTTTACACCACAATAAAGTGCTTTAAATAAACTTTTATAAAAGGTGTGACAATATTAACTGTATTCACAAGATGTATTAAATTCACATGTTCTAAAATAATAACATAAAATAATACGACTGTTGTGAACGATAGTTCATAACCAAATATGGTTTATCAAATTTAAATTGCCGATTTTGCAAAATTTTTGAAAACAGGTTTTTTCAATGGAGGGGCGGCTTACAAATATTACAGACGACTCGGCTTAGCAGATACTTAGCCAATCGCCGCAATTATCTGAATAGTTATTACAGCAGAATTATTACTATTGCGAAATCCTAGAACATTATGACAATATGAGATGTTCAAAACATCTTGTGAACACAGTAATTATTTCTATTAAAATAAAAGCTGTTTTGCTTGTAAATTTAAACGTGTTTGTTTGTTAACGTAAACGAATATTCAAAAATAAAGCACATTTTAGATTTTAACTGAGTTGTTCTATGTCACTTTTTTTAATATTTTAAGTTCATTTTGAATGTTGTTTTCATTATAGAGTGTGTATATTAAAATGCTTATAATGGAAAGACATCGACTCTAAAACAGTGCTATTCAATCTTTTTGGCTCGTGTACCACTAAATTCACGACAAACTTTTCGCGTACCACCAAAAAAAATATAATGTAAACAATTTTAATATTATTAATCTATTTTATTTATTAATAATAAAAAACAATAAAATTAAAAAAAATAATAAAAATTACAAAAAACATAAGAACATGTACATTAAAGGTATACTTTTAGGATGATTTTTCTTTTTGTTTCCAATTGCAAAATAGAAATCGTTAAAATTTTAAAAGAATTCGCGTACCAACAGGAAATTTTTTTTTACCATAGGTTGAATAGCACTGCTCTAAAAGGTATATATAATTTATACTCTCATTATTATTATTATTTTTTTTTTTCATACAAATATGAAAAATTTTTTACAAACATGTTTTTGACGAAATTTCTTACAGTTACACAAAATAACTTATTACTACACAGAAATTTATAAACTGCCTCTCTTTGTGAAGAAGAGTTATATAAAGTTGCTACTAACATGTATGTAACAAAACAAAAAATATACTTAGATATTCGTATTGATACAAAATATTTTTCTGTAAACTTCCGTTTAAAATATGTTTTACTGAATTTTCTTTTTTTTTATACCCTTCACATGACAGTGTAATACGGTATATATAGACTTGTCATTCCGTGTAAAATTTCTACAATATTCATTTCCGACTCCATAAAGTTAAAAATTTTTAAATTCTATAAATTGGGAAGTCCATTAAGCATTATCCGTCTATCCACCTGTACATGTGTATGTTGAAATCAACTTTTTGAAGCCCCCTGGTATCGCACGACTCGTATACCGTATAGGTAACAAAATATCAAATATCAAAACTATTATGAAGCAGATCGGTATTGGAAGTCAGCATGGCGGAACAAATTCTTTCAACACGAACAATATGTGTATCAAATAAAAGGGCTCGACTAGTATAATACAGCAAACTATGTAAAAATTCAAAATCTTTTATGGCTTCGAAAATAAAGATGAAAAAAACGCGTTACATGAAATTTAAAGTCTAGGCTTAGCTACGATGTGGTATTTATACTTATATACATGTCTGTGGAGGGTGTAATCAAATTCGGCATGGCCAAATATAGAACTGTTACTTCTTTTTTATTTAATAGAATATATCCTATCCTTTTAAATTTTATATATTTATTAACAAAAATATTTCCCATATTGAATCCTTTAAATTTTTAAAGTCATATGAGAATAAAATAAAAAACTTAGACGAAGATTTATTAGATTTAGTAAAAATATTAATGGGTGCATCAAACTTTGTTTATAACACATGCCAGCAATTAACCAAAATTGAACACAACGCTAAAAAGTACAGTGTTTTCATTAATAAGCAACGTTCTTAAGATAATAAATTAGTGAAGTACTAAAAAACGTATTGCTAGTAAATTAAGTTTATTAGAGAAGTACGCAAAACTGCTGGGCACGAATTTATAATTACTTACAATTCTCTTTTGTTTCTATAATTTTCACTTTTTAACTTGTAGGTTAAAAAAGATTATAATTATTTTGTGTAAGTATAAGAATTCTTTTAAAACAGTTTAAAAAAATGCAAAATTAAATGTTACTTCTATGGAAAAGGATTAAGTCTTTTGTTACTTTTATGAAGACAATAATATACGTAGAGAAAACACATTCAATTGATTTGTATTACAAATACTCTCTCTCTCTCTCTCTCTCTCCTTTTATTGCGTATATTTTACACTAAAGCAAACATAAATATTTAAGAGTATTGTCAGTTTCATATATATTTTCTTTAGTAAAGAAAACTAAATGAATTTGCCTGTGCATTGTTCTATAAACCATAAATAAAAAGAATATAAAAACTCAAACCAGTTTTCTGCAAATTACAATTATTTCCAATTAGTGCAGTAATTATTGCATTCAACAATATTAAGTCGTAATTATTTTTTAAAAGCCATTACCATTAAAGAACACTAACTGAAAGACTTTGATTAAATGTAACAAGCAAGAGCACTACATTTGGCTGTGCCGTATCTTATATACCCTTCACACAGGTTGTACCATCATGTGCATACATATACATATGTATAGTTATGTATTAACGACTGCTACATTTTATTGCTGTTTTAACTAAATCGACTCAGTACTCAGTACTTTATATAGTAAGTTTCTTTCAAGACCATAACTGAAAATAATGTCGTACATCTTTAACCAAAACTTTTTTAGGGAATTTATAATCTGAACTTTTAGTTGACATTTTTTTTTTATTCTTCTCAACAATTTCTTTTACGGAAATTGAACCATTAAACCAAGATTTTTCGCAAATGTTGCCAAAGACCCATATTTTATATATGCATAAGAAAACAGAGGCAATTGTGTTCTTGGCGCATATATCAGCTCGTAACGTAGCAACAAAAAACTGATTTGCTAAAGCAAAATTCTTGAAAGCATATCTAATAAATTAAATATGTAAAGGCTTCAAAAAGATGATATCAACATACACACGGACAGATGAAGTTAACTTATTTAGTTTCTCTTTTTATAAGGATTCAAAATATATCTAACTTATAGGGTCTAAAACAGAATGACAAAGCTATATATACGCATTTGCACTCTCGTAGGAAGGATATAAAAACGCAATATATAAAAGATATATTTAGTTCAGAGTAAGTAAATATTGAATGGAATAGATGTTACCACTAAAATGTGTCTGTCCTTTTTAATTTAACTAATTAAAATGTGTTTTTATTTAAAAACAGTTTTATTTTTATCTTTTATAAAATACTTTATATGTTTTTGTGTAAAATAAGAAACGCTTATTTGGGTAAATATTTAGAAAATGTGAACAAAGCTTTAGTGATTATAGAAAATGGCAAAAATAACCAACCGTTATGAAAAGATAAAAAATACTCATTTATTGGTGTTTCAAGTTAAACTATTATTACAGTAATATATCTTTCGTTTTTTATTAACTGAGAAGTAACTCTTTATAAATAAAAATCAAATTTGTTCATTAGAAACCGCATCAGTTAATAAAGGCTTCTTAGATGCCGTTATTATTTTTAAATGTCATAGCTCAACTTAGGTTTTTGCGGAAAGAAAAATATAACACGCCGACTTTTACGTCATCATTGCTTAATTTATCTAAAACCAGAGAATGGCTAGGCAGATAAGTGCAGTTTTTTCTTAAAAAATTTGATACTAAAGAATGGGTCTTACGGAAATTTTTCCTCATAATTTGTAAAAAAAAACAGACTTTGCTGCATATCTAGAGTATTTTAATACCTAAAGTCTTTAAAATTCCTGTAAAGTATTTTAATAATTATTGATATATTATACCTTCAAATAATTTAGAAAATAATAGTAGGCGTGGCACATTCTTCATAAATAAAATACATTTTATTGTTTCTATTAGATATCCTGATATCTAGAAAACTATAATATCTTTAATCTTAAAACGTTGTGTGCTGTTCTTTTATTAAATTTGTCTTAATTTACACGATAATTGTTACATTTGGAGCAGAGGAATAAAATACATCCTTTAAAAAAAATTCATTGTATGAGATATTTCAAGAACTCTAAATGTTAGAGTTTTAATTCCTTAAATTATATCTTTTAATAAATATTTTACAATTTATTCACATAATTGGATAGGATCAAATGGGGGGGGGGATGTCATAACACTTTCCATACAAAGAAAATATATATTTAGTGGCATGTCTACAGTATTAAAATTTTTATAGGATTATTTTTTATTCGGTGACTGAATAAACAGAAAAACCAGGGACGTGGACTCCCTGTAGCAAAATATATATTAGATGTCAAATCTGAAAAACTTTAATCTTTATTTAGTTTAACCCTAATTATATCATGCCAGACAAATTGTGTTAAGGTCCAGCTGGTACATTTTATAAAAATGTCAACAAAATTTACAACCAAATCAGTTTGTAAACACAAAACCACGGTTGGTTATTTTTGCCATTTTCTATAAATATCCACCTCTTCATTTGTTAGTGTTCCAAACTTGAAACAAATATAATCACTAGTTTCACAGTTATGTACATATATATTTTTTAACATTTAGTACCACTTTACGGTTGTCCCTGTAAATAGTTTTCTATAAGGACGATACATTTTTTTCACAACTTATCTATTTAGTAATAGCCAGAAAGAAAAACATAACAAAATCTAAAATTAAACCATTTTTTCATAATAAAACCCCCTGGATATATACACACAAAGACAGTATTTAACATCAAGAAAAAAAAAAAGAAACGAGAACAAGAATAGAAAAAAAACGCACTTTGTATTAGTGTCCTCCATCCGGTTATGCGTTTCCTTTTTTATTAGTATTATTCACTTACATTTGTTGTTGGTTGCAAATGTAACATGAAAATACACTTTGACATGCAATGCAGTTTTACAAAACACAAACACACACACACACACACAAATATACGCAACCATACATATATACAAAGACTTTATTAACAGGCCAAGTAAAACTTAAAGCATCATTGGCAGCTACTGTAGCTTAAAGAGTTGCAGGAACATTATAAATGTTTTCATTTTGTTGTAATAGTAAAGAATAGAGTGGAGAACAAAATGTTGTTCTTGTACTCCTGTATTTATACAATAAAAAACTTTATGCACAATGGCTAAATAGAGGATATTAAAAAGAAAGACAAAATAAGAGAGATGTAAAACAGTGAAATTTATTTTTATTTACGTCATGATTAGACTATATGATTGTGTTTAAAATATAATCATTATTATGCTCAATCAAAACATCATGCCATTAAAAATATTAGGTTCAGAAATAGCACCAAATAATAGCATCATGAGGGCTTGAAAAATTCGATATGTTCATTAGTCTGCACATAAAATGTAGTAAAAATGCCCACTCAACTTTTGTTTTACTAATTCTTTGTTCTCTTTATAGGAGATTAAGTTTTTCAAGGATAAAAAATATAAATAATGTTTCTCAAATAATATTTGGCATCAACTTTTGTAACATATAAAATGGAATAAACCTTAGAATCAAAGAAAAAATAGTTTGGTTAAAAAAAATAAATAAAAAAGACTTTCAGAAAATGTATTCTTTAATTGCGTTAAAATTTAAAAAGTAGTAATCCATCATTATCTATAAACATATATCTATATAAAGAAGTGTACATTATGATGTCACTAATAACTGCAGAAACGGGTCGACCGATTTCAATCAACATTTTAAGGTACGTTGGGGATGTCTGCAAATGGTTTATGTGTTTTGTTTGAGTTTTCAATAAATCGGCCTATTGGCTTTGGAAATATAGCATTTAAATTTTCATTTTCCATTTCAATGCAAATATCAACAAAATGCCCTCCATTTTCCGCATTTTTTTTTTTATTGTCACTTAAAACGTTACCAATGTAATTGTAATGTCTTGTGTGTACAATGACATTCGGTCTTTCTAATTAAAATGTTTAACTAAACCTTTTCAGTCGTTGTTTTGATCATTGTATTTATTTGTGAGCTGACCACTCGATTTTTCACTTGCTGTACACCTGCATTACATCATGGGTATATGTTTTTGTTCTTGTTGCTGTTAGAATGGTACTTTTAAGCAAATCACTAAACTTTGGATCAACTAAAGATATTCGGTCTCTCTTATTTTGTAGTAGAAATTTTGTAGAAGAAATTTTGTTTTATAGGTCACAAAATGAAAGAGCTAAAGACAAAGTAACGATTCTTCTTTAACCACCTTGAAGTCAAAACAATTTTTGCCAGGTCAGCTAAATAGTTTATTATAAAAATGTTTATATAAAAAATTGATTAAGATTTACTAAAAATATTTTAAATTTCATTTATGTAGGAAATTTTATTTCTCAATTTTTAATAATTGAAAGCATATTATCCCGTATAGATTTTTTACGAATTCTTTTCTAAATTTAAATATTTAAATAAAACAGCAGCCCTAAAACTAATTACAAAATAATTAAAAACAATTTAACGCTACAACTGTGTTACTTTCTGTATCAATAAACTTACATATCGATGGTCACAAGCAGAAAGGCCCAAACTGGTATTTTTGAGGAATTTGAGTTTTCGGGTAATTCCAATACATTTTACCAAAATACACCTTGTCAAAAATTGAACGAAAAATTATCAAGAGTAAAATTTTTTCAAGCCTTGTGACATTGTGATAATACAGTTTCAATTACATTTTTGCCTTCCCCTGTAAAGTTATAATTATTTGAGTCAGGGCCTTTTCACTTGTGATCAACGATATATTTTCAACGAATATATAAATATTCGTAGGTTATTATTATACTTAATGTATAAATTATTATGATAAGTAATTGTGACAATTAATTTATACAGTTCCGAGCATGAAACAGTTACAAGCACCTTTGTATTTATTAAGTAAAAGAAAAACAATGATTCATTAAAAACAATATTACATAATAAAAGAAAAATTAATCTATTAAAACAAGAAACTAAAACAAAGAAATTTTTTATTTACATGTATTGTAACTAATTACGTACTAATTGAACACATCAAATCAAAGTAAACAAAACACTGCATGTTTCACAAAAGTTTATCATCAAAATTTTTTTGCCGTTATTTTAACTTAAATACAGCCTATAACCATCTAGACATCGATTCAACAAGTTTTTTGATAAAATCAGGTGAAAATGCACTCCATTCATTCTGCAGTGCCACCTTTAGTTCATCCTTGCAAGAAAGTTCCTTTTTCTCATTTTTAAGTCTAAATATTCTCACATTTTTTATTGGATTAAGGTTTGGGGATTGTAGTGGAGTCAAGTGTTATAGTGTTGCGTAGCCTCCATCACGATTTACGGTTTTAACCAAGCACTTAACGTAAATGAGTTATTCGCACTTGGCCATATCTTTGGAGATTTTTTGACACCAAATATCTTATGTTTACTCTCATCCATAAAAGGAATATTTTTCCAGAATATTAAAGGCTGATTTTAATATATTTCTTTTTTTGCGAAATTCATGCGTTTCATTTGGTTTGTCTTTTTTCAATTATCTTGTAATGGTATTAGAGCACTTACTGATTTTCCAGAAGCTTTTGATATATTTTCAGCTATTTTCCCTGTACTTGAAGCTCTTTTTGTTTTAACTAATCTTACTATATATACATATATCTTCCTTTTTTATCTGTAAGACCGTTAAGCCATTTTCGACGCCGAAAAATCTCCACTTCTTCATATCTGGCGTCTTTGTCAATAATTTTTTTGTAGTACCATGATGGCTTCCAAAAATTTTACTTATTTCACACAGTTATTTTATTAATTATTTCTTTGATTTCATGATCATCAATTGCAGTTCACTTTTCCCGTTTTTGGTTATTTTCGAATATTATATATTCTATATTTTATATTATATATTCTATTATTCCATTCTAAATTCACTTTGATAGCGACGAATATTTGGAACGATATTTCCTCATAATAATTATGAACAAAAAAATTACTAAGAAACTGTTCCTATTTTTGTATTTGCAACATATTTTCTTAAGTGTTGATTCGACTGCATACTTTCATATGACGCGTCACATTGGTATATTTCAAATAAGAAAGTTGTTATTTTTTGAGTTAATATTTTTCAATAATATTGTTTTAATTGATTTAATTATATTATATTATCACTAGTTAGTTTTGAAATGTAATTTATCATAAATAACTGTTAATATACAAATAATTGTCACAACTTTAAAGTTGTATGTGGTCTTTGCTTTTAATTGACGCTCACATTATATTTTTTCCGTTTGTTCATTGTCATTGTGTGAACTCTTATTAATTCTTGGTTTTTTTATTTTTTTAACGCTTCCTTTTTTAAGAGGATTTATCCTTTTTTTCGGAAATACTATGAATACTTTGCAGCAGAATTGGTTCAGTCATTTTGAAAAATCAAACCTGTCATATTGCACACGAATTTTCTTCTGGGTTTTCTTATTTCTGAAGGAAGCTACTCATTCAATTTCATTCAATATTTTCTCCACATCATATTTTTAAATTTATTTAAAACTTCGTCACACCCAACAGGAAATTTGTATTGTTTTTTATATTTAGACGTAATTGTTTTATATATGTAGATATAAAAATGCATGCGTACATTCTAGAAATGTGTATGAATGTGATTCTACTCTTTTATAGTTTTTTATAGTTTTATACTGTAATACATTTTATCCATTAATAATGAGGCATTTTTACTATCACCATTCATAAGATATTAAATAATTGTGACAGAAAGTATTTCATTAGTGGGGGGATAACACTACCTCTGCTCCAATCGTAACCATTTTTGGTTGTAAGAAAGAAAATTGCTTGTACAAAGTTTCAACTGAATTTCGTTTATAGTTTCTTTTATATTACATGTATTTTTTTTTATTTGTATGGGGTATACCATGCACCCTGCTTCGATCCTACCCATTTTTTCTCGAATAAGAAAATTATTGTCAAAATAACTACTACAAAGTTTGAAGGAAACAGCTGCTATAGTTCTGAAAATATGTTATAAATATGTTAAATTCATATGGGAGGTACCACGCCCACCTCAACTATAAAACAAAAATATACCCTAAGTTCATTCGGAGGATAGACTTAGATCATTGGCGAAAAAATTTTAGAAATTTCGAAGAAAATTCATAACATTCAAACGCACATTTCCTCTTTATTATATTAGTATAGATATTGCCAAAGCAAATTACATAATTTTACCCCGAACGCATCAAATGATGTGGCAACTCCGTTCAATTTTATACGGGAATTTAAAAATTAGTGATAACATAATTTTATTTTGTCTAAATAGATAAAATTGAACAAATTTAATGTCTCATTACCTTTCCCTCTCACACAAAAAAAAAAATTTAAATGTTGTATTTCTAAAAAAATGTGAAAATTGTTGATTCTCGATACGGTCTGACAAAGTTATACTCTTTTACAAATGAACTGGTCGTTTTTAGGAAATAGCAAATGTCAGTTTGATTCTTCTTTTAACCGTGCCTTAAAAATGTTGTCAAAAATCTGAAAATCACCATTTCGCAGTTTTATTAAGGTTAAATTTAGTCGCTTAGATATTGAGATTATGCATAAAGTTGTTATTAAAATTAAAATTAAATAAATATGCATACATACATGCAAACCAATAAATTTTTAGGAATATTTGAATCTTCTGTTTAAAGTTAATAAATTCTGTTCTTTATTAATATTTTTTATTGTTGGTTAATATTATATAGGATTAACACATTCTTTGTTTAAAGCATAAATTTCATGTTGAATGACAATGACGTTACGTAACTTATACGAAAAAAGCCAGGAACGCCCAACGTAAGCAAATTTTTTCTATAAAACTTATCAATTATTAATAAATCCCGGTTTTGTGTGCACTCCTATTTTTCAGTTTAAAAATTAAAAGTATTTAAAGATGTTAATTTAGTTTTACTTATTTAAACTCACAGAAATTAAACCAATTCATATTTAAATAAATAACATTATTTCCTGATAAGCTACTAAATATATTTATATCAAGTGAATAGTTTCATTATTTATAAAAAACAAAATCCAGTTATTTTTTCACCAAGTACAAACTATAGCCTGCTGTTTTTATGCTCGCTACTGTACACATAATATTTACATTTCTTTGTTTTTTTTTTGTAATTTAATTGAAAACATATGCAAATTATAATTAGACCATAACAATTAAATGTTAGTATAATAACAAAAACTAATTTAATCGGTTTAATTTGTGCTGGGAAAGAGAAAGACAGTGTTTAAGGGATGGTTCTTTAGTTTAAAACAGCTTAAACCACAAACTAATTTTACCAAAAACTTTCTCACCACAAACATTTTTTGACTTAACGAAATTGCTGAAATAATTTTTTTGGCCAAAAAAAAAACTTAAAAAATTAAACTAAAGAACAAATGATAATAATTTTAGCAAAAAATTAAACTTTTTCAATTCATTATTTACAAAAAAAAATACACAAAATATTTTACTATTAGCAAGTGTCTTTTGCATAATAAATAAATAATTGTTTCTCTTAGACAACTTAAATTACAGCTTGTCATTTTGCTCTTTACATTAATCAATTAATAGATTTTAAATATGAACGAAAAAAAAAATACTCAAGTGAACAGTTTACGTTCACAAGTTTTTTCTCTCTGCTCCTTGTTATTAATGATGGGAAAAACGATGCATTAACTAAATCAAATTTGTATAAACATGTCTAAGGGACAAACACAAGTTTTCTTTTCTTGTTCGCACTTTCTTTTACACTCCTTTCTTTGCCTCATTTCACATGGGTGTAAAACAACAATTTAAACACACTGTAGAGGTGGAAGGATAAGTGGTGTTAAATGATAAATAGTTGAAAACACTTCTAGCTAATGGTCTTTAACGTACATGGTTGACAAACACATAATTTTGTTTTAAAACAAGGAGTAGATAATTAAAAATCAAGTAGCTAATAAGGAGGTTCCCTAAATAAAATTATAAATGGATGAAGGAGTCCTTTGAAAGACATTCTATTTTTATAAATTTTTTGATCATTTTTCAATTCATATTCTTAATACAGAAAATATTCAATAAATCATATTTTCACATATAATTACTGCTTTTTTTTTTTTTTTTTTTTTTTTGATAAGGATTAAGATCTATTAATTTTTAACACACGTTATGCCTCTTAAATTTTTTCCGGAAGCACTTTTTAATTCTATAGTTTTATCCAAACTAATCCTAAAAAATTGCTGAAATACTTAAAGGTCTGCCTTAAAACTGTTTCCAATCTTATTAAAGAGTATCAGGAGAATTTGACTATTGTAAGGAAACCTGATTCGAGAAAAAATTATCTACATGGTATTGGGTATGCCAAGAATACTGAAATCGTATTCAAAAGAGATCTATACACATCTGGTAGTAAAACAGCCCGGTTACCTCAGCTCCCACGTGCTGACATCTCACGTTCTCTTGTATTTTTGTCATGTTATGCAAGACAGATGTTTCCAGATTGATTTTTAAAAATTGCGAATAATTTATCCAACACTTCATGAAATAAATAACCAAAAATTTAGAAATTAAAAATAAATAAAGTGCAAAGATCAAATGAATTTTTGTGTTCTTTAGACAGAATTTGTTTAAATTTTCTTTTATAAATAGTTGTATTATATTGCCACCGATACTTTAGATAAAAAATCAGCATGGCATATGGCCATCGTTTTTACGGATGAAGAAATTAAAATAATAAGTCAATTGAAAAAAAATCTCTTTATGTAAACGCAAGCAATGCCGCAGCGACATGTCCCTCCACGCAAACTGGCTCATGAAATAATAATTCTGTCAACCTTGTTTTAAACTTTAATTTAATTTCTAAAAATAATAAAGTTAGTAGCGCTATACTTGAACTGCATACATTTTCAGAAGCTGCTAAGTTCGGTTATGGCTGTAAAATATTGTCGTACTCTGTTATACTTAAAGAAAATGTTAAGTGATACCAAGAAGCAATAATGAAATAGTCATTAGTTTCCAGCTTCTAAACATTAGCAGAACTTTCGAGAATCGAGTATTTAAGTTGTTCAAATAAAAACAAACAGATGCCATTAATTTTATAATGATAGCTTCTACAATAGGCTATTAACTTTCGCTTATTTCTTTTCTATCTCTTCTCCTTTTTGCGTTTGTTTCTTTTCAGTGCCATTTATTGTTTTATCTCTCTTTATTTTTTTTTTTAATTTCCAAACAATAGAGGGCAGAGTAAACAGCTAATGGAAGAATTTATAAGTTTGAGGTGTTTTACTTTAAATCTTTCAGTGTGTCTTAGTTGACGAAAAAACGGCGAACAATCAATCAAGTCGTTGAGTTTGTTATAAAAACAAAGAATGCTTAAGGTCTATAATATAAAAGTCGGTTTTCCGTAAATTTCAATATTATATAAGGCTACAATTTATACATATGTTTGTATGTACTTATTAGTTAAACAATACACAAGATGTTTTATTAATCTTTTTATTGTGTCAGCTGATCCGTAAAAACAAGTTCAATAGTTCTACCATAAACTTACATATAAATAGGCAAGTCGATTTCTTGTAACAATGTTAACTTGGCGAACACTGGGTTAAAGGAGAATACAAATTCTCTTTTGTAAAAAATTTTAGTATATAAAAATGTTTAAAAAAATTTTTATATAAAAAAACATGAATCAAAAATGTTTATAATTCGTGGAAATTTCATAGCACTCTATTTAGTTTCGTACTAAAGAATAGTGTCAAACTTTAGCAAAATTAATGAAGGATTGTAGTGTTAGTGACAGAGTTATAGTTTAATGTTAATTGAAAAACAAAAACTCATAATAATTTGTATGTATTTTCAATTTTAACTCTATATATGTACATATGTTTGTATATAAATGATAATTTATATTAAATTTTTAAATTTGTTGTACAATAGTAAGTTTTATCCTGTCATTAATATCGCCCACAATTTTGTGCAACCTTGTTGTAGTTCAAAACACGTTGTTCAATACATATTGAATCGACTGACATGCGAAATAAAACATTAATCTTTATTTAACTGTCAATGTGTTAAATGGACAATAATTCCTTGTAACGAACGCAAGCAAATGACACAAAAACTCTTACACGAGAGCACTCATCCAAACAATGCTGGATATTGGACATGTTGCAAGTTGTAACAAATATTAAGCAACAACTGCAGTAATGTTACGACGATAGATTTTGCTGTTTTTCATTATTTTTTCGGCTGTGTATCATGACAGGTTTTTGTACAACAATTTAAGTGTAACAGATTTTGACACTTTGTAAATTATTTTTAATGGTTTTAAGTTTGCTTTCATTTTCTATATTTATATACAGGGTGAATCAAAATTAACACTAGATCTTAATTTCTAAGATTAAGTGAGGGAAAGAAGTAGATAAGAAAAATTTGTTAATAAATGGTGTCTCAGTAATACTGCAACTTTTATTTCAAACTAAAAACATAGTATTTTTAGAAAGTTATGATTTTTTTATTGATTAGGTATGGCATAAAACATCCATTAAATATAACGATAGCTCAAGCGACAGGCCATTACACTTTTCATGACTTTTTCACATAGATGTTGTTGTATATAACCAATGATGCGATGGATCTCGGATTTGATTCTAAAAAAAATTTGTAAGCAGTGCATACTTCAGTTGCTTACTGATTTGCATCCATGGAAATGCTTAAGGCATGTCTTACTTACTTGCTGCCACCTTTTTAAGTGGTGAGATTTCACAAATCTTGGCAGCCAGTTGACATCAGAATTTCTTAAGAAAAGTTGTTCTGGAAATGGTTGTTGCATTAACTGAATTGTGGTTCTGTGCGGTAGGTTGCGCCATCTTGCTAAAGCCACATGTCGTCCAGATCCATGCCATGCTGTTGAGGGCACAAGAACTCCGTTATCATGTTGCTTGAGCAATACCTGTTTACAGTTACTGCAATTTCGGCCTTTTCTCCAAAAAAGCAAGCCCTAATTACACCGCCTTACCAAACCCAGCACCAAACAGTTGCTTGCTCGTTGTGGGTGCAATTATTTCTCATGAATTGCATGAGCATTAACTAAGTGTATTCACGAAGCTATTCAGATGGAAATATGCTTAATCGAAGAAGATGACTTTTTTTCGAAAGATTTGCATCAAATTCACTTTGCTCTATTACCCATTTAGCGAATTGCCGGCTAGTTTAACCACTGTCGTAGCTACAAATGTTTTCTGGGGGAGTGGCACAAACTTAGTGTTGTTTTTTAAATCTTAAACTGAGCTTATTTTATATTTATACTAGCTAATACCCGGTGTGCTTGGCCACCCCCATCGTAATGAAATAAAAATTTTATAGTTCAAAAATATATTTATTTTGCAAGGTGCCACGCCCACTATTACTAAAGCATCCATTTCTTATCAAAATAGTTATATAGATGTCAAAGCTTCTCGTGCAAAATTTGGGTACTTTAACTGTTATCGCTTCCCGAATATACGAATTTTAGTATTTAATTGCTATGAGAGCTGCAACGCCCACTATTTCTAATGTACCCATTTTTTCCAGAAATGTTCATTTGGGTGTCAAAGTTAATCTTGCAAAATTTTAGTACCCTAATCGATATCGTTTTCCAAATATACGAAATTTAGTATTTAATTCATGTGGCCACGCCTACTATTGAAAGTCCGCCCATTTTTTACCCAAATGTTCGTGAAAATGTCAAAGTTTACCGTACTTAATTTGAAGACTCTAGCTGCATTTACTTTCGTGATATATAATATGTAATACTTATTCTTCAATAGGGCGTGGCACCCTGCCAACTTACAATTTTAAACGGAAGTATAGCCTATAGTTTCTTCTAGACATACAGAAAGATTCAGTGGAAATTTCAAGGAAATCGGTCCAGCCGTTTGACCGTCTATATAGCACAAACAAACATACAAACATACAAACAGACATTGATTTTTATATATATAGATTATATATTACTAGTTAACTTCTTCAAATTTCTTTAAAACAATTCTGTGAGGCATTGCACCCCTCAGAGCCATCCAGTTTCTCCCATGGAAATAAGCTCCTGCGTAGTGCTTTGTGAAATTTTAGATTGTTGAAAACGATGCCACACTTTAGCTTTTTTATTGGTTTTTGGCGACATTCTCGTTTATAATAGCATTGTTTGTAAAATACGAACCCAACATTGATGCAAAGTTATATTCATTACTAGCGAATTCCCTGCACACTTCGTAGTGCAACTAAATCGTATTTCTAAACTCCATCGTTGTTATGACGCATTGACATACCCGATTTTGTTCTGGAAAGGAGATGATGGTTAGTCTGATAAGCATAGTTAAGCTTTAGTATATAAGAAAGTTTAAAATTTGTAAAAAAAATAATCCTATTATAACATCAAACTAAGTACTATTGATTTACTTACTATTTCGCTCGCGATCTTAAGGTTTTGTCGAATACATATTTGTTGTTGTTTTTTTTATATGAACCAAAAATCACATGTTGAGATGAAAAGTCATAACTCACGAACGCCTCGACCGATAAACCATCTACACGACCAAAGGAACAAACCCAAAAAAAATTCATCGAATTCGGTTGGACCGTTTGTGAGTTATAAAGTTACAACGCACTTGCAACAATTTTTTATATATATAGATTAGAGCTTTTGAGGAATAGTACATTTATGCTTAAAAAAAATTAGTTAAGTATTTTAAAAAGAGATGTTATTATTTTATATAAAATATTATGCAAAAATGATTTTTTCTCTTTGCATTATATAAAAACATTTAATATTTTTATTATAACAAATTATTTTTTATAAAACTTTTTTCACGAGCGCACACATGTGAAACTGCAATTACATTTATCTACAAAATACAACAAGAGCTCTTTAAGTGAGCTATAAAAAACAGAAAAAAGAAAATATTTCCCAGCATTTGTTCAACTAGCCATTTGGGTTTATAAATAAAAACTTTGTGTTCACTTTTTTAGTTATTAGTTTCATTTTAAATTTTAATTTTACACTCTAATAAAATGTGACCAAAACAATAGCAACTTAATTGTTTAAAAACGGATTAAAATTAAATGGGAAAAATAATTTTATATATTTTGACACTCATGCATAGAGCGAAAAGCTTAAATATTTTCAATAACAATTTGTAATTAAATCCGTTAAATTAAAGTGCTTTTGATATTGGTCGTTTCTCCCTTTACAACAACTTAATATTGTGTGTGTGTGTGTGTGTGTATGTGAATTTGTATGTGGAAAGCAAAAACAAAATATTTAGTTTGATGTAGCAAATGGAATGTTAATGATTAAATTTATGGCATGACAACACAATAAAAAATGTCCTTTTGAATGTGTGTACGTACTCGTATGCTTACATGTGTTGATAATGAAAATCTGTAAAACAATAAAAATTCTTTGTTTCTTTTTTTCTGTTTTTTTTTTTTAAGAATATTTAAACATAATGCACAGATTTCTACGTTTTACAAATACGTTTTTAATTAATAAATTAGATAATATGCGAAAATTATATTAAAACATTTTAATGGTTGGGATTAAAATAAATAGTTTTTTAATATTTATGATGAGCAAATTGTTGAACGCAATGGCTTGAACTGTTTTTTAATTAGGCGATATGGTTATAAATAGTTATTGAGTTGAAAGTCTAACAAATCGGTTAGAAGCTAATTGAGACATACATATGTAAGTATCAATATTTTCCCTAAAATTTACAATCACAAAAATATAATAAAAATATACAAAAAGGTTTTGAATCTGTGATGGCTGTCACTTTAAAATGGCGTAAAATAAGTTTATATTTGGTTCAAGTACAAAACTAGGACCACAGTAAAAAATAATAAATTTAAAATCCAAGATGACGCTCTAAATCAAATAACTGTTATATGGATCAAATATAGTAATTACGTCTTTGTTCCCATCAACACCCGCAGTATTGGTAACAAATAAAAGGGTTTGATATATGACATAGTAAATAATAAAAAAAAGTGTAAAATCCAAGATGGTGTCGGAAACAAAATGGTGGAAGTTTTATTACCCTCATCAATATGGTATCTTGACTAGTAAAATATACATAATTATGTGGAAATTTCAGATCAAAGATGCCGTCGAAAGTAATAAATCACGAGCATATAATATTAAATCTGATATAATGCGATATGAGATGCGGCACTGCCATATATACATTTGCATATCACACTTACTTTTCTTATTTCATTTGAAATGTTTAGTTTTTGTTAATTCAATCACCAGATATGTTTACCTCAAAATTTTTTTGTATCCAACAACCCCCAACTATAAACTACAATAAACAAATTTTGACTGTCAACCCCTTAGTGCGATACTCTGTTATTATTTTCAAACAGGAAAAAATAATTTAACAATTTAAATAAATTAAAATGTTATTTTTAAGGAAATTGAAAATTGAATTAAAACTTCTGCAGGTATATTCGAGGCATAGAACTGTTTTTATAAATATTTTTCCATTAAATCTGTCAACAACGAAAACTTATTATTTCTCTCGAAGAATGAATAATTTACTTAAGTTCACTCAAATCACTAAGTGAACATATGATTTATTTTGAAAAAGAATTTCATTAAAAAATCATAATAGATTTTTCTTAAAAAAAAACAAAAAAATTTAATTACAATACACATGTGTATTGTGAAACAAAGTCTTTACTTCTTCTTCTTCTTCGTTTCACGTTTCTCATAAAAAATTTATATTCAAGTATTTAGAAGGCAATTTAAGGAGTAAAACTAATTACATGCGTATTTTTAACAAAACAAGTGTTACGCGTGGGCTATAGAAAGAAGTTCCATCGATTTGTGGAGGTTATCTTCTTCCTATCGCTAGTTCTATCGGCTAAGGCGTTGAGTATTTGTACTTATGACAAAGACCGCGTAGAATTAAAAACAAATTCATTCTATAGTTTGAAATTGCCAGTAACCTTACGGGAACCTAAACTTTTTAATATTTAGGAAACTGTTGATCCTTAAAAGGAAACATACAGTCGTTGGCACAATTGTTTTGACAAATTGCTCTTCTAACCATTGGCCGTAAGATATTGTTACCTCACCTTTGCTCAAAACAAAGTGCACATGAACAACAACACTTACACGCAAAGAAAAACCATGGTTACGGCATGATCACAACGGTAATATTATTTTTTCTAAAACAATATTTGGTTGTCGAAAACAAGTAATAGTTATTTTTGTTTCATTTCATCATATATTTTGTCATGATAATCAAGCATTTGTTTGAATTGTATCATTTAATGCTTACTTTTCGTAAAAATTTCAAAATCGTTATCATTTAAAAATAGTACGATTTAAAGAAAATTAATGCGACAAAAATAACACTGTATTCAAAAGCATTAAAAATAACAAATAATCATTAAATAATACGTGAGACAACAGTATGATTAAAAATTAATCAAACTATGATTATTTAATAATAATTTGATTTCAACTGTTCTTCTTATTGCTGAATAGATTTTTATTATTTGAAAAGTTTGAGATGTCAAAACAAGAAACAAAAATTTTAAAAATTTAAAGAAAATTTAAAAATAAACGTGAAAATGTTAAAAAAAAATTGGCAAAAAATTGCAATTAAATTGGTAAGTATAATCAATATGTGTATGTTACAGCAAAAGACAATAATTTGCCACAAAAAAGCAAAAATTGTCGATTTTAATTGTAGTCATATACATATGTATATGATTATTGAATGATACTTTAATTAAACATAATAATGGTAACTTTTAACCATTATATGTTTTAACCATAATCGTACAATTCAATCAAAGTATGTTGCTCTTCGATTATGTTTACCACAATCATATTTTTTCTTTGCGTGTATTTAAAATATTTTATGCATTGTTTTGTGCACTCTCAAACTTCTGATAAGAATCATAATAGACAGTGACTTTCGCTTTGGCATAAGTATTTTGACATGCAATTCATATCAGTTTTTTTGCGTGTTATTTGCAATTGAAGGTCAACTAAAATTGTTCTATTAATTTGTGTGTCTTTACTTATAATTTTGATTCATCAGTGATTTAAAAATGTGGGAAAACGTCTGAGTTAACTTATATTTTCAGAGCCTCAAAAGTAGCAAAGTTCAATGTAATAGACATAGCTAATGAGTTCAATTTATTGATTGATTTGATTATTATCAAATAAAAAAACTAAAAAACAAAAGGGATATACAAAATTTATCGCAATCCGGAACGAAACGCAAAACAACTTTAAAAAAATTAAAAACAGACGTTCAGTTAAACCCTAAAGATCCCCGCAGATGAATGGAATAAGTCATACAGTACTTCAATTAGAGAGCGGATGATTCGTCGCCGCTTTTTTCAAGTCTTACAAAGCAAAAGATATTCCATACATATCATACAACCTCAAGCGTTAGCTTTTGCTAATGCACCCGTCTAAAAGACAGTAGAGTTTTAGAGAACTGACGAAAGCTAATTCCAATCAAATTCATCGCAAAATATGATTTGTGTTAGACTTCCACAATCAAACTTCAATAAAGCGTTAAATTTAACGTTAAAAATAAACAAGTGATTTTTTTTTCTTGTCTTAATAACTGTACATGACAATTTTTTTTTTTAAATTAAATGATGTTTACTTTCCATACATTATCTGTTTTAACATTTATTATTTAAGAAGAAAACATCTGATTGTATATTTATTTAGTACCCATTCAGACATTTGTCCACACAACACTTATAGTTCCTTAAGTGACGACAAAAAAAGTTGAAATGCCAGTAATATGCGCATACACACACAGTTATGTCTCTCCTTTCTTTAAAGTAGTATAGAACTTAAATGATCCATAAATAAGCTTGTTACAAAAACAAAAATAAAATAAAATTTAAAGAAAATGACTTTTACTATAGTAAAAAAAACTTTAATTCTTATATAACACACACACAAAATACTGTCCATATAAAATCCGGTAACCAAAATGTTTTTACATATAATAAATTATTTTTGTTGAGCTTGAGATCACTTTTTGTTTCTTATAAAAAATCCTAGCACCAATATTTCACTACCAAACAATGGGTAGCTTCTTCAGGATAAATACACAAGTTATATAATCAAAGAAAAAAAGCTAATTAAAAACAATTACAAATTGAAAAAAATACTATTTTGTAAAAAGGCTTGAAATATATTTTCTCAATATTAATTTTTTTTGAAAATATTAATCAAACAAAAAATATCTCATACACATATTATACATCAATGCATATTTATACAGGTATATGCAGCGGCGAATAGAAGTCAAGGAAAATTTGTTTATTAGGATTGGAATAGTTATTATGATACGTTTAATAACATTTTATTATAAAAACGTATATATTTTTGTACAGCACATTACAAATGTTCCAAAAGCAATAAATATACATACGACCGAGAAGCGAAGCCACTATGACAATGTTTGTGTATTTTATTTTATATTGCCAATTGAATAGAAAGATGATTTTTTTAAAAAGCAGAAAGAGAATAAGCAGACAGGTGTCTGGCACTTTTTTTAAAATCGAAAAGCTGAGAGACAAAAACTGGTAAAAACTTTATCTTTCTAGGCTAATTAACGTCGGAAAGTAATTTGAAATTAATTTTTCATTTAAAAAACATATATAAAAAATCAATGAATGTTTTCGATCTTTTAATTTATACAAACAGTTTCTTTTATTGAGCTTGAGATGACTTTTCTTAATAAAAAATAGTTTCAATTTTATTTTCCGATATTTCGCTACCACATTGGGTAGCTTCTAAAAAACTTTCCCTGAAAAAGCTACCCAATGTGGTAGCGAAATTTCGGAAAATAAAATTGAAACTATTTTTTATTAAGAAAAGTGATCTTAAGCTCAATAAAAGAAACTGTTTATATATAAAAAATCGCTTCACTTATTTGTGATGAAAAAAATTATAAAAACTAGGTACTTTCAGTTTATCGGGAATAAAACACGAATTTATCTATGGATTTTCACGCAATAAAATTAATTTTATTTTAATAAATGCAGTTGTAAGATTAAGTACCAAAACTGGTAATTATTTGTTGCGTTCTATTTTATATAAATTTTTTTATTTTAAAAATTTCATAAATTTGCAAAAAAAAAATTCCGACTTGTTCCTTGATAACTCCAAAACTAATGGCTAGATCAGAAAATGATATATGAAAAACTTAAAGCTGGCGTTATTTAAAGTTTTCAGACGGATCGCTAAATAAAATCGAGTACGTCTTTCCAAAGTTACGACAAGATGTATGGAGCAGCCTCTTCAAAAATCTCAAATTTTATAAAAAAAAATTAAAAAAAAAACGTTACCATAGAATTTGAAATTATGGTGATTTTTGCAGTTAGGTGACCATATCGGATCAAAAAAATATACTGGTTATTCTGGGAATTTTTGCTTGTTGCATGGTATTATTTTAACAAGTCGGTCAGTAATTCCCAATGATAAATGTCATAATTCCTTGAAAAAATATGAATTCAACTAATAAAAATTTTCTCAAGCTTCCAAATAATTTTTTGACTTCCTTAAAACATCAAATTATAAAACATCGTCTCCAAATGTATTCCTGAATAAAACTTACAAATCGCTTTGAAACTGAGATGTTAGCACTATATTGTTTCTAAAACTTATAAACAGAAATCTATTTTCTTCACCTACTAGACAGCCCACAGACTCAATATGGGAATCAAATGAAAGCGCGAAATATTAAAAAAATATAAACAATTTAAAATCTATATTAGACGCCACTATTAACTTCAATATTACACAATAGCTTTACAATATTAAATATAAAATTAAGGATAAATTTTTTAAAAGTAAATAAATTTTTTGCCGAATTTAAAAGAAAATTCAGAGAAATTTTCATGCCATACGTTAGAAATATCACTTTACTTCCAGTATATATTAAATTTGCACTAAGCATTAAAAACAAAATATATCGTATAGACTTTATTTATAAATACTTTATTATTAACCATTTGTGATTTTAATATTAGAGATAAATAAGTTTATAAATGTTTTACTTTTGATTTTATCAAATTTCCATATTGAAATTCTTATGTTATACCACCACGTTATAGCTTTACAAAAACTTTTTAAAATAGAGTAAAAAAATAATCAATTATGATTTACATGTACATACATTTTATATAAAAAAAATGCTCTGTTAGCAAACTTTTCTAGTACATTTGTTTGTAGTAGTTTCCTCTTTTATGCTTTTTGTTGTCTGAAGTTTGTTTCCACTAAATTTCAAATAAAAACATAAATACAAATGCATAGTCACTCAATGTTCGTGTAATCGTTTAGGTGTGAACCAGGGTTTAATATTGTTCAAATGAACAAGCATTCTTTTATTTCATCCATTTACAAGCATGATTTTTTTTATTAATATTAAGGGTATTCACATGTATGTATATGTTTTGAATATTTCACTTAATTTAGTACAAAGCGTTTTATATTTTCCTTAACTTAAAAGCCAAAAATGCAATGCAATAAAAAAATAACACTTAATAACCAAGGGAGTGAGAGAGAGAGAGAGAGAGAGAGAGAGCACACTATTTTACATATCATTATATAACAAGAAAGAGGATATAAGAAAGGATCGTAAATATAAAAACAACAATATAATTATACAGTAATTATCAATTCAAAAGATGTCGCAACATGTTATATTGTCACAGTGATCTACGATTTAACAATAGTTTAAAAAAATTTTTGTTGCTTTTCAAGTAGAAGCTGTTCTTAAATAATACTACTGTGTATGGTGTTTATTGTGCTGTCATAACTATAACTTTACCTGCGAAGATCACACTACTTAGTTATGAAAGCTCGTTCACAACAGTCATATTTCTTATGCTATTATTTAGGAACATTTGAATTGTAAATAGAGTAAATATATTTTTTGCGTGTAATTTTTTTAGAGACATGGCTGGTGGAATTAAAATTTAAATAAAATGTTTAAATAAGCAGTATACCCGCAACTTTGCTTTTGCGATTCTCATTATTTATCCAATACTTAAGTTCATTTCAAAAACAATCTAATTTTTCCTTGAGTTTATAAAAATGTATTTCTCTAAATAATTTTATTTAAAAAAAAATAAAAAATGGTTAAGGGACATATCAGGAACTTTTTAATCCTCTTCAAGATATTTCTACCTTCATTTTCTAATCAATATTTTCATTATATTGAAAATTAAATAAAAATTAGAAATATTACATAAGTACTGTTAACATCGATCACTAGTAGCCATATTTAGATTTAAATATTTACAAATATGAAAATTACGAACAGTATCATAAAAACGAGAAGAAGTACTTTTTGTTCTTCTTTATGAAAATCAATCTCAACTTAGATCAATAAATTTCGTTAATCAAAAAATAAAAATTATAAAAAAGTACTGTTTGGGGAACTTTAATCAAAAGTTATCTATTTCAAAAATCTAGATACATAAACTTAGAAAATGCGAAGAGCCATTTTATTTTAAATTTAAACTTGGGCAAACAGTACCTTATTTCAGAGTGCTAAAATCAAAAACTAAAAAAAAAATACGAAAAACAACATAAAACTGGGAAAAAGTACCTTTTCGGATCCCCTATATAAATGCAGAAATTAAAATGTTTAAAAGCTTGTTAACAATATTTTAATAGACATTATTCAAACTTAATCAATTTACTATAAATTGAATAAGAACAAATATATTTAAGAACGTACCAAGCCATTAAATTTTTCACAAAATTGACCATTCAATTCGAATTAAATATATTGGTCCGTATTTGCCCCATTTGTTTTTTTTTAGTCCCTAAGTTTTGAAAAATTTTACATAAATAATAGTCTATGTGCTATTAGGTGATAACACTAATCAATTAATGTAATAAATGTAATAAATAATGTATAGAAAAGTTTTTGTTAAACAAAGTATTAAAAGAGGGAATTTTTTACCCATTATACGTTTGAATTTCTAAGCAGATCTATACAAAAGAAGGAAATCACACTTAATCAGTTAATCAGTAAAATTACTATCTTTATATTTGTGTATATAAAAAGAAGTGTACACTTTGATGTCACCACTAACTACGGAAACGCGTTGATCCATTTCAACTAATATTTCAGGGTACGTTGAGGATGATCTGTAGATGTTTTATGTGAAATTTGCACGAAATCGGCCCAGTGGTGATATGACATTTAGATTTTCTTTTAAATTTCCATAGAAATATCAATAAAATGCCCTCCATTTTCAATACTATGATTTTTTATTGTCACTGTTTTTTAGTACATTCAACCAGAGCTATCAGATATGGCTACTTTTTAGTCCTATTGGCGATTGAATTTCAAGTTTGGCGACATTGCGACTTATGATAGTGTCATATTGCATGATCTTAGCGGCTAATGCAGTGCTCCAAAACGCAAATTCATGCACGCTATTTTTTTCCATTAAAAAACGAAAGTGTACTTGTTGGCAAGGGCTAAGAATTTACATATTGCTTTTCTTCTCGGTATACACCGTTTGCATAAAAGTTGATGGATTAATGTCCAACAAAGTGAAACTAGTATGAAATTTGATTACAATAACTTAAAAAGCCTTTTCGAAGGGTCGACTATGGTGATCATGATGTGGACGTGATTTACGAATCAAGAGTTGTTAATTTTTTTTTTTGGTTTTGCCACATGTCAGAAATCATATTTTTATACTTAAAAACTTAGTAGAAAAGAAATCACACTTTAAAATATATTTTTACATTTTATAAATGTATCACTAATTTCTATTAATAGAGAAAAAATCTTTACAAGAATGTGAAACTTATTCTGTATAATTTTTCTCTGATAATACATAAATAATTCACAAAAAAAGCTTATAAAAAAGTTGTCAGTTAATTCGAAAAATTAATTTGACGTATACTTTTAAAAATCGCCTTTTAATTTTCTTCGAATCTGAGAGTATGTATGACTTATCGATGTTTCTATCTCGGAAAGAAACTTATTTTCTTCTAAGGACATTGATTTAAATGCCCCGTTCCAGTATTCGCACATCGGATCTTAGTAATTACCGTTACCATTAACAATGGATGAATATAAATCTTCCCAAAAATCTTTTCTTTTTTTTTTCGCTAAGCAAATTTTTTGATGACTTATGCACGATATTTCTTTTACTGAATGTAGTACCCCTTTTTGCACTTACGGCTCTCCTTATCATATTATTTTGATATTAATAGTGCTTAGAGCTAAACAATGTGTGGATAGAAACATCAACATCAGTATCGGATGACTAATTTTTCCTTAATATTCTTGTCGTTATCACATTGAACTTATAGCCTAATATTTAAAAATTTAAAATATAATACGAATTGAAAAAGTTCATAAAATTAAAATACATCAGCGCATTTAATTTAAGTTTGAAAAAAAAAATTTTTTAAATTTTCTTGCAAAAATACTTTATGTTCAGAGGTATAAGCCTGAACTTATCTTCCGGTACGGTTTAATGCACTTGTGTACTTCTCAGAATTTTATTGAAGATAAATTAAAAGAGCATAAAGGCTTAACTATGAAGCATTAAACACATTATACAGGCGATCGATTGCAATCTAATAAAATTTAAATCAAAATAAACGTGACCATCACTGTTGTTGCCAACTTAAGCTGTGTTCACAATAGTGCTGAAAAATTAATTAGCCGCTTTAGGAACTATATGTATTAACAAATGAAAAAATAATTTTTGAACTTGATTTTCTTATAATTTAAAAATATTATATAATTCCTGTTTTCTACTTCCGTTAAAAGTTGTGAGTTAGACATAATATTAGCATCCAAAATTTAAAAACACCGTTTAAGATATGCTAACGCCAAATCTTAAAGTTCGATCTTTATCGAAACTGAACAGGAATATGTATAGATTGTTGGTGCTCGATTGCGATAACTTAACCTTTATTATGTTATTCTCAACCGCTTTCGAAAATGAACTTATCGGAAAGTGTTGAAAAACTAACTTCATAAAAAAGTACTCATTCTTTCTTTACTACATTTTAATTTTTTGACTGGCACTAATATGAATAAACTTCAACCCAAATAAATTAAACTGACCCAAATGACTAGTCGTATCTAAAAAATATTAAATTTACGCAACATTTTTTTATTGATTTACACGATCCTTTATTTAGTGATTTATTTAAAATTATAATTTTTATCTTTCTAGATACTGGGCGGTAACAAATATCGATTACATGCACTCACGCACCAGTCGTCGTGTCTTTCTTATGATATTTTTTGTTTGGACAGCAGCGGTGATTGTCTCGCTGGCACCGCAATTCGGTTGGAAAGATCCAGACTACTTGCAACGCATACAGCAACAAAAATGCATGGTTTCACAAGACATTGCCTATCAGGTGAGATAATCTAATAACACCGTTGGGTATTGTAAGAAAGAAATTGTATTATGGCCAACAAATTGTAAAAACAGCTAACGTGATTGAATTTATATTGACTTTATTTGCAATTACTTTTATTGTTTAGATATTTGCCACTTGTTGCACGTTCTATGTTCCTCTGTTGGTCATATTGTTTCTCTATTGGAAGATCTATCAGACAGCCAGAAAACGTATACACAGACGACGCCCTAAGCCCATCAATGTAACTGGCAATAATAATCAGGTAAGTTGTATTCAAAACAAAACTATTATTATTTTTATTGCTGCAGTACAGTGGTCGTTAAAAGCACATAAAAAAAAATATTCGATATAAACAAAACATTATGATGTAGGAAATACAAAGGTAGTAATATGATGTCTACTACATACACAGATTTGAAAATAAAGTTGAAACAATGAAAAGTTTTATTTTAAATTAATTTAACTTTACACTGAATTATATGATTTTTTGTACCTCTCTACCAAATCTTATCAGTTTCAATCCAGTAGTTTTTAAGCCAATTAAATTTAAAAGGGTAAAGCGACAAACAATCAAAAAGTAGTGCTTTATATTCTCGATCGTTTACTTTAATATTAAAAATATTTCATGTACAGACACAGTTTCTTTACAATCTTATAATGAGTATAACAGTTTACAGTAGAAAAACTGCTGCTGCGGCCATTTCACCGAATTCTATATTACGAAAATCAGGGTTCAGTACAGATAGGATTTTGTGCACATTGATCACGACTTTCCAATCGCACTATTATCAATATCGTCTGCATAACTGGTTAACAAAATATTTTTCGAATTTTTTAAACATTGAAGCTTGAACCTTGTCGTATTGCATTCATGGAAATGTTTAAATTATTTGTATACGAAATCACAACGAAGTATGTTTTTTAAACTGCGCTTATTATTTTAGCAGTTGAACAAATTAGGAAAGTTTTCCAAATGAGACCTAATTCTACCTCTGAAAAATTCTACTTTTTTTAAGTTTTCCTATACTATTTTTAAGCAAATGCAACTTTTATCGTTGGCATAACTATTTGGGTAAGGGGAGGTATCCCCCTGCTAGTTTAGTTATAGTTTTTTTCACTTTTTTATTTTATTTTTTTTTTTTGTTTTTAATACTTTTAAAATGTATCTACAACAGGTACACTTAAATAACATCATTTGGAATACAGCAGTGAAGTGGGTAAAAACTGTTATAGGGGTGGTTGAAATTTCACATGCCTTTTTTATGCAGGTAGATAAGGATAGATAGATAGATAGATAAAGATATAGATATTTAAATAAAAAAACATTTACCTACAATTATGAAAAACCAAAATATTTGATGACCCACAAAAAGGTTTAATACTTACTTGTACCTGTGTATGCATAATAAGCACATGTGATATAATGCCATTGCTGACGATAATGCCATTGCTGAATTCGAAAATCCTTTCTACCCGTCTAGTATCAACAACATATATTTTTCAGATCATTCTTTCACTATTACAATTTAATTTTTTTTTTTTTTATAAGATAAGAAAACTTATAAAATATTTCATAATACATTGATTTCACTCTTAGCAAGCAGTTAATAATTGCATTTAATTAATTATATTTATCTTTTTACAAAAAAACTCAAACTTGGGGAAAAGTTGAGTCTTAAACGAAATATACCGTTTAATCACAAGAGTATGTAATTAAATAATAACTTAAAAAGAAAAATTACCAAAATCCCCATAAGATTCAATTTATAACTATTCACAGCATTTCATCCTCTTCTTCTATACATCATACATAAGAATATGTGTTCGTGTGTATACTAACCCTCTTAACAGTAATTGATTTATTTCTTTTTAGTTTCTTTGCTTTCATTTATTTTTTTCCCATTTTGTTTTTTTTTAATGCTAAACATCGTTAAATTGATGGATGAGTGTGTTAAAACACTGGTAATTGAAAAAGGCAATAACCAACATCAATATGTTAAATAAACACATACAGACACACACTAGTGCACAAACGCACCAACAGATTGCCAGGAATACACCGATACGAATAAATGCCGTTATAATAACAAAAACACTAACTGACCAGAAACCCAAATGATAGACAACAAAGCAAACTATACACTAGAGCACTTCAGTAACTCTTTGAGCAGAATATGAGTCCATATTTTCGCAAGCAAAAATTTAAGCAATTTATTCTGAATGGTGAAAAACAATTTTGCCAAGCAATTAATTTTTAGTTTCTAAGATATTTTTAGTTTGAATTTGAAAGTTTTTTTTATTTTTAAGGGTTGTTTCTTTTTATACGGATTTTTTTAGAATCGGTTCATTTTTGTTAAATGAAAATAACAGTGTAACTTTCGTTTTCTAAACAAATCATTTTGTTATCCATGCCTAATATTAAGAAATCTAATAAAATTTAAAAATCCTTTGAAACTTGAAATTTAGCCGCATGACGTTTTTTGAATGACAAAAATCACAAAAGACATTTTAGTGAAACGACCTAATAAACACTTACATTCAACTATGTACAGAAGGACAGATGGAGAGGCAAGCGGACAGTTAGACAAATTGTATAACCATACATACGTTTCTGGTCGGTCACACGTGTTGATGCTTATTGGTGCAAAAAAAAACATATAAAAACTGACACAAGAAAAAAAAGGAAAAACAAATTTATAAAAACCACAGTGAACTCATACACTCGAATCACACACTCATTTATGAACACAGAGAAACGTACACATGGCATTTGTGACTTCGATACACATTTGCTAATATTCAGAATGTTCAGAGAACACACACGCATACAATAAAAAATAAATAAATAATTTAAAGTAAAAAAACAATTTTGTTTTTTAATTTTTAACAAAAACCACTTCATTCCAACCACATTCTAATGATTGTAATAAATTAAACACAAACTAAAGCAGTGGTAAAATATAGTTGCAACATTAATACAGATTCAAACACATACATATGTACATACACACATATACTATAATTAATAGTTAAAATGATTATAGTGAGTGTGGCAAAAAATAAATAAATAAACTATTTGCTAAATTACATTCGCCTTTAAATAAGTTGTATTCAATTTAGATTAAGTACTTTAATTGATATCAGTTTTGTATATCCTATACTATAAGTAACCTGTAAATAAATTTGTTATTTTGTTTGCAATTTTTTAAATATTTATTTCCGAAAAGAAGCCTTTAATATTATAAATAATTATATAATATCGAAATCATGATCTCCAATTTTCCTAATCACATGCGCATGATACTGAAATTTTCGCCAAAAGTTATAAAAATAAAGAATTTCGATTCATGATTAGTAGACAGTGTACGTTCTCTGGCGGGGAATCTTTTTCATAGCGTTATCTTTATTTCTATTATTCTTGTAATGAAACCGTATTTGTAAATTATCAGATATATTCTCCAGAAGTATTCAGAACAAAGCAACATCAGCTTATGAAATTCTAAAAAATTCACAGCAAACAAAAACTCACCTAACTCGTTAAGGACACCTTAAGGACTTGTTTGGTACTTATAAAGTATTTTTTAATCACTTCACATTGACGTAGATAAGCAAATCTGAGAGGGCTAAGACATAAATAACTCAACTAAACTCTTGAAAATCTTACGATTTTACTAGAATAACATTTCTAGTTAGTAAAGCACACACATTACAACAGCATCCTAAGTTAGTGTATACAATCCTCTTTAGGAACTTTAAATCAACACTGGTGTAATTGGTAATTTAGAAAAAGCGACATAATAATTTGTAGTTCAAAAATAATATTAAACAAACACGCTTTAATAGTATATCAGGAATAAAAAAAATTTATATTTAAAAGTCGTTTTTCACTGAAAAAATACCACTTACCATCCTTGAATGAATCTACACCATTTCCAACTATATTTCAGAAATTTCTAATTTTATATCAGAAATTTCTATTTGTATTTTAGAAGTTTCGAATTGTATGTCACAATTTTCCAAATGTTTTTCAGAAATATTAATAACTTATAGATTATTCAAATCTTTATTAAAAATTTCTTTTGCATACGGCCGTTGGTATTTTAAATACTGGAAAAAGTGCTTGAAAATTGGGTTCATCGAATTCGTTCCTGCAGAAGTCGTGTTGGCCATTAGAATGATGTTTTATTTAGAACTTAATTGTAACGATTGCTCTTCACATTTAATAAATACTTCTTAATTTTCTTAATAATTGGAGTGTTTTTTTAACGAAATCATATCACTCTTATTGGAAAACCTTTTATGTTAGCATTTATGAATTCTTCATTTGTTTAAGATATTTGCAGCTTAAATTTAATTTTTAGCTAAACTAATTATTAAATAATATTTCGCAAATAAATAAAATCATTTAAGTTCTATACAAATTAGTTAAGTCTATCATTGACATTTTAAATTAAGTTTCTATATCCACCACCAAAAAAAATAGTTTGTCAATCCATTTGGAACACATCAAAACATCTATTTTTTTTGTCTGCCTGTCCGTCTGTTGAAAGCACGGTAGAGCTCGAACCGAGAAGTAAAGGGTATCCACACACGTGTCTTGAGAAGGAGAACTTAATGGTGCTGCAACAATTTTAACACGTTGGTCCAACCAAAACGCACAATGTTAATTGTAAATAAAACATAAAGTTTTCATATTTAGAATTATCTTAATATTTTTCATTATGATAGAAGGATCTGTGTTAATTATAGGTGACACAAAATATCGGCCAAGTTCTAGCCACGGCTTCGACGGATATTTCTATCCGATTGCTTATATTTTCAATGACACTGAGACATAATTAGGGTTCAACATCGTTAATGTGATAAACTATTTCTTCGAATCTAAAAAACTTCCAAGTTGTTCTTTTCGAAGTTGGCATCTCTAGATACTATGCAAAGTTGAGTTCAGCCAAATTAAATATCCTGACTAAAATATATATTCTAATTAAATTTTTTTCTCAATTGTCTTATTTATAACTTCATTGAAATGTAAATGTATAGAGCACAAACAGCAATAACTATTAACATTTATTTATTGTTTTTTGTGTTTTTGTTTTATTAACCCAGTAATGGAGGCAGCGGCAGTAAAACAATTACATTAATTAATGTTTTGTAAGCAAGTGACTCTCCAGAGCATTGTTTTTTGTTATGTTCTTCTCCTACATTTTTACGTTATTGGCCTACTTGGGCTTTTTACTCATTTTTTTATGTTGCTTTAACATTTATAGTAACAAACACGCACTCACTCTAAGGCATGAATATGTACGTATATTTTTTGTATATTGTTTTACAGCCTATATTATAAATTTCTTTTTCTACTTTGTTTTTGCTTTTATTTTTATAGCCCTCGGCATTGTATATTTGACTTTTGATAGCTCTTATGTTTCTCTTAGTTGTTGTTGTATTTGTTTTTATTATTTATTTGTTGAATGTGTAAATAACGTTTAAACATTTAACAGTATTTAAGCAAAAATTGCTGACAGTAGCACTACAAGAGTTAATGATTTTGAAGCTACTAAAAATAGAGCACACGGATTGTTCCTTTAGGGCAAAATTCTTAATATTCATGACCATACATTAATATGGTTCATAATTTGAAAACTTTTAATTTTTTTATTAAAAATTAATTAATATATAATAAATTATTAAATTTAATAGTAGTCATCTGTACATTCGACCGTTTTTGAAAAAAGTGGGCGAGCTCTTTCGAATTTATTGTACATCAGAAATCATGCTAACTTTTGGTAATAATACAAACAATGTTATAATCCTAACAATTTAGATGTTTCTATTACAATTGAATATAATTTCTTACAGGTAATATTCTTGATAGCAAGCTTAATAGTGCAGTTGATTCGTTTCACTTTATGTCCCTCTTTTGCGTATTCCAAATTTTCCGTAATGATAAACCTTTTGAATTGACAAACATGGAATATTTTCGTAAGATACTTTTCGTATTTGATACGAACTGTATATTTCAGTACCCTGGCAAGCTTATATACCCTTCCTCCATCTTCCACCGTACAGAACTCTAAACTTATCACAAATGGTAAGTCGCACCACCATTTCTCAGTATCTAATCCTATCTAGAATTTAAACCGAGCTTTCGTCCTACGAGAAACTACGAGAGTACATATGATACCTGTATCCCGAACTAGCAGTCCATGATAATTCAACAGTTCTTGTTCCATGAGGTTATCTCCCGCATTGCCCCATATAATGGTACTTTCAAATCTACATAAATCTACCAGATTCTTCACCTATTCTGTAGAATGGAAGTCCGAGGTATCGTAGATCAGGTAAGACGATGCTACCATAAACGATTCCTAGCCCCTGTGCACTTAAAGAATTTTAACCTATTTTTTTATACCCGCCACCAAAAAAATGGTGGGGGTATATTCATTTTGTCATTCCGTTTGTAACACATCGAAATATCCATTTTAGACCCCATAAAGTATATATATTCTGAATCAGGGTTTGATTTTATGACGATCTAGCTATGTCCGTCCGTCTGTCCGTCTGTCCGTCTGTCCGTCTGTCCGTCTGTCCGTCTGTTGAAAGCACGATAGAGGTCGCACCGAAAAAGCTAGGGGGCTCAAATTTTGCCAGAATCTTTCTTATAGACAAGGTTTGTTTGGTATTGAAAATGGGCTAAATCGGAATATTAGGAAGAGAGTTATAGCTCGAAAAGCAAGAGTAGGTCGAAAAAACCGTGTCCTTCAAACATCGAATAAAATGGAATTGTGTCCAAACGCATTAACGTAGACTCATGAAACTTCGAATATATATTTCCTGAGTAAAAACAATATTTTTCCCCGAAAATTATCTAAATCTATGCATTAGGAGAGGAGTTATCGATCAAAATGTACGAAAATTTATACCGCACAGTGTATTTTTCGGTATATTTAAAAACAAAAACGTCATAAAAGCAACAAAATTGGATGTACGACTCTGAAATTTTGCACACTTTGCTTATTGGTGAGACGCTTTTTTGTAACGGAAAATCAATGTGCCACGCCCACTTTTACGCCCACCTCCCATATAACGTTTTACCCAAAATTCATATAATTTCTCAATTTATGTAGATTTTGGAATAATAAAGGGCTATATTGAAACATCTCTGTTGTACTCATTCGAAAATACAACTTTGACACGCCCACTATAACGCCCACTTTTCACGTTATATACCGTTAATGAAATTTAAAAGCTCATAAAACCGCCAAAATTAGAGGTATGATGATCAAATTCGCTACGTATATCCTTTTAGGCAATGTCATTACTGCGCCAGAAAATTAAGGCGCCACGCCCACTTTTACGCCCACCTCCCATATAACGTTTTACTTAAAATTCATATAATTCCTCTATTAATAAAGATTTTGGAATAATAAAGGACTATATTGAAACACCTAAGTTGTACTCATTCGCAAAAATAACTTTGACACGCCTACTATAACGCCCACTTTTCACGTTATATACCGTTAATGAAATTTAAAAGCTCATAAAACCGCCAAAATAAGAGGTATGATGATAAAATTTGCTACGTATATCCCCCTAGGCAATGTCATTACTGTGCTATAAAATTGAGTTGCCACGCCCACTTTTACGCCCACCTCCCATATAACGTTTTACTCAAAATTCCTCTAATTTCTCTATTAATAATGATTTTGGATTAATAAAGGGCTATATTGAAACACCTAAGTTGTACTCATTCGCCAAAACAACTTTGACACGCCTACTATAACGCCCACTTTTCACGTAATCTACCGTTAATGAAATTTAAATGCTCATAAAACCGCCAAAATTAGAGGTATGATGATCAAATTTGCTGTGTATATCCTTCTAATCAATGTTATTGTTGTGCCAAAAAGTTTAGGTGACACGGCCACTTTAACGCCTACCTCCCATACAACGGCTTACCTTAAATTCATGTAATTTCTCTATTAACAAAGTTTTTGGGAAAATAAAGGGCTATATTGAAATATTTAAGTTGTATTTATTAGTAGAAACTTTATTGACACAGCTACTTTAACACACTTTCATTGAATTTCATTTCCTTTAAGGACCGATGTTGTATTTAAATAAAACACAAATTATTTAGGATATTATTATTTCTTTTTATAATGATAATATTTGTATGGTTCAATTATGTATTTAACAAAATATCGGCCAAATGCCCCCCCCCCCCCATCCTTGGCGCCACTTCTCTATCTGATGGTCCAAATTTTCAATGACAATGTTGATGCTCAATTATTGGGCATGATGATGAGTCGAGGTGACTGCTCTTTTGCCACACTATCGCAAAAAACAGCAATAGTTCCCATTCAACGAACTAAGAAGGCATTCACAGATTTTCTAACATTTTATACAGACCTGTTTTGCAGAAATTTAAATATTTTTTACAATTCTCCCGATTGTGGACGAATTTGAACGATTATGTTGATCAAAAGAATTACGAAGTGCACAAAATGCATTTTGATTTGAACGCCCATTTTTATAAAAAACCTGAATAACTTTAAAGCGTTGCTCATTTGCGTATCTTTCCACGGATCAAAATGAGTAAGTTTGAGATTGAGAAATGTCAAGTGAAATGCAGAAAACAAACTTAAAGACTAGGTGCAGTTCACCTTCAACATGGGCCCTTAAAATTTAACCACCCTCTACAAAGAAAGTAATACATATTTCATTATAAATATTCCATAGCGATTAACAAAATAATAAATATTGTGCTTTAAATGTACACAAAATTGGTGGTGGGTATAAAAGATTCGGCACAGCCGAATATAGTGCTCTTACTTGTTTTAAATTTGAATTTATATGAGATATTTCATTATTGATCTCCTTTTTTACAAACATTCTGTGTAATTGTAAAGTAGTCCCATTCCTGAAGGTGAAGGTGTGATTAAATTAATAGTTAAGCTGCTTTAACTTTACCATGTGAACTGAAGTTGCTGAAGCATCCTGGGGATATCGAGTCAATCTTTTACATTCATTCGATCTGATAAGAAGTCTCCTATTTTACATAAAGATGATCTCGCTCAAGAAATCGTTATTGTAAAGTACAAACTATCTAATGTTTGTATAATAAATTACAAATGCGAGTATAAATTACTGAACATAGCAGTGTTATTAATTACTTAAGTTGAAACAGGTTACTCCTATATCTCCACTTAAATATCGCCTAAATTCACTTGGTATCCAATAGTGATCGCCTTTATAAATTTAAAGTAGGACCTTGCTTGTGTCATCTTTAAACACACTGCCTTTTATTACCTCCGTAGGATACGGAGAACAAAGACAGGTCACTTGTACAGTCGTTATACCGTGACTTACTAGGATACATGATCTCAGCCGCCCACCCTTCTATGAATGAATCATATCGACGGTCTGACATGCCCACAATATTACCTTAATAATCCGTAGTTACTGTACATAGTTACAAGACATCATTATTGCTAAAGCTACTCTACTATGGTGCAATTTTAGTTGAGTTTTCCCCGCAACCACCCTTCTACACATTAGAATATCTTCAGAGACTCATTCCGATCTTTTTTATTAGCAGCAGTTTTCTCTGAGACCAACCTCTCTACGTTTTTCATTATCCGTCTCGTTTGAAATTTTCTGTCATTTTCGTTACTGCTCCTATTTAAAGCAAAAAAATGTTTTAACGAGTATTGGATAAAGGCAACGTCTGCATTGTACAAAATGGGAATCGACAGATATTTAGAGTTTATATACTAATGACTAAGTTTGCTTTTGGTCCCACCATGAATTAGGGTAGATTTTACAACAGTTTATAACTAAAAAGTTGTTAAGGTTGTGAAGACGAATAGTGGTCGATAAAGCCAATAACCTTATGAGAGTGAAATATGCTAATGGCTGAGCTTATTAGCCGCCCGTACATATAAATGTGGCAAAAAACAGATGCTAACAGACAGGTTAAGGTTAGCCCACGGATCGATTTAGAATGGCTACCCTGCGTGAGGGTTTTTAATTTGTAAAAAGTATCTAAAAAATATTCAGTTAAAACTAATTAAAGATACATTATCAATTTTTAATTTAGAATAGAAATATTTATTTGTTACTCTATACGTAGAACACTTCTGGATAATTCTCTGTTTATATAATTTTGTTGTAAAATTGTTTTGTTAACGAACAACTAATTACTAATTTCTGGGCATAATTTGAGAACACAAATTACAAATTCATCTTAATCAAACTCACACATGCACATTTATTTACTGGCGTCAAATAAACAGCATTATATTCATAAATCTGTTAATATGAAAAACTCATAAAAAATTATTTGCTTAATTATATATATATTGCGCTACTCAATTAAAATGACCGTAGACATCATGAGCATACACACATATTTATTTCAAATATATGTGTGAATGACAGTTAAATTAAGTGTCAAATAAATGCTACATATAGACATTTGTTAATAATAAAATGTTGACTCATTTCGTATAAGTATGTGCAAAGTTTATGCCTTTAATCATTTATATTACCAGCAAATGTTTTAATTAGAGGAGTTTATTTGTTCTTAAATATAAATTAAAAAAGACCTTAAAAGAGTAATTCTTTGGCTCAGTAATCTAGAAGATAAACCTGCAGCAACGCTATACACAGCGGTGGCAAACTTTTTAAATGTATAATGCCTACAAAATTTGTATGTGCCACTCACAAGTTTTTACTAACACACTTATATTTTCCGCAATGGCAGCTCCACCAGTTGCTATATTTGCATGCGAGTAGAAATATGACAATTGCATGCCACTAACTTATCGGCTACACTTTAAAGTTTTGCCCTTCCAGTTACAATAAACTCAAACTTACTTTCTTACTAACACACTCCAATTTACATGTTAAATCCAGCATTAGAATGTTTTGATTTTCGGAATTTTCATTCGAAACTCATTAATTGCAAATGTAAAAGGTAAAATATTGGCAGTAAGAATGTACCGGATGTTTTGAATAGAGGTAAAAAAACTTTTTTTAACTGGCTGGCATTTTGTCAGCTGTGAAGTTATTAACGTTTAGCTGGGTTTGTCCTTTCAACATAATGAATAGCACGGCAAAGATTCGGTAAATGAGCCCATACAAGACTTCCGTTGATCCCGACTTTCATAAGCGAACTTAGTTTAGCGATGAAGTTCACTCTCATTTGTATGAATATCTCAATAAATAAAACTGCTATGAATAGAGAGATGATAATCCTGAAGTGTATGTGGAGACACCCTTACATCTGAAAGAAAAAAACTGACTGTTTGTTGTGCTTTATAATTGGTCCATACTTCGTTAAAAACGATGCCGCTTAGAACGTTATAGTCAATTGTGACCACCATAAAGTCATGATTATAGTCTTTTCATCCATAAACTGAACAAACATGATGTGGAGAAACTGTGGTTTCATCAAGATCAAGATTCATATCATACAGCTCGTGTCACAATTGATTTATGGAAGGAAACATTTGGTAATAGTCACAAATGTTGGAAAAAGTCGTGGAAAATTGGACATCCAGATTAGACTACGTTCGAGCCAGACGTGGTGGTCATATGCCAGAAGTCATATTTAAATTATAATGCCAGAAGATTATCTTTCGAATAAAATATTTTTAAAATCATCTTTGTTTTATTCCATTTCGAATTTTATAAAATATTTGGAAATGTTTTGATATTATAAATTAATAAATAATTAACTCGTTAGTTTGGCTTTTTTTTCGTATGTCGTGATCATGAGCTCCTAATATATTGCAGTTAAATTTTTTATTATATTTACGTGAGCGTACATGTGCGTAAACAAAGAAAAACAAAAGAGTGTGTATTAGTAATATTTTTATTGCGAGCCGCATGAACGTCAGTAGAAAATTCTATATCTAAATGAAAACAACTAAAAGTTAACAATTACATATTGGCTGTAAATATTGTTTAATCTTTATAATTCTGTAACTATTACCAACTTTCAATTTAATATTTAAACAGACGAGGTGTTGAAGGCCGGAGAAAGATTTTGCATTAATAAGTCAATTTTTAAAAATATGTCAGTTACGTTGTTTTTGCTGTTAGAGCTCTTTTAATAATGTGGCACAAAAAATATTACAAAAGCAATTTTGATTGATTAAAAAAAAACTGTTTTATAATAAAATGTTGAGAAAAAAAACAAAAAAAATTTCGCTTAATAATAGATTTACCTTCAAGTACTTACCCCCATAATTATAATTACATTTTAGATTTTTCAATTATTTATGAAAAAAAAGAAAACTTTGTTAAATTTAAAATTTACTGTGAATGTGAGGATTAGCCTTACGAATGTTACATAGAACTTAACTTCAAATATGCAAATTATGAGTTATGACCCCCTAGTGGCAAACCAGTAATATTTTTCGGTTGTATTATTTACATACATACTCTCTCTCTCTCTTTCTCTTTGCATTTTATTACACTAAAATACTTGTAGAAAAGTAACCAGACAGACAAACAACAAAATTTTTGTACAGAGACAAAATTAAACCAACAATGGAAACTTAAGAGCTCATAAAAATTTTTATGGACTTACATACATTCCTTTTTTATTTTTATTATTATTATTTTTGTGACAAATAAAACAAAAGTCAAGTTCGATGAACCTTTAAGCTAGAAGTCATTGCCGGTGGTCCTAACAGGGTGTTTAAAAACAAATTTATATAAATTTGATTAGTAAAATGCTTAGCATTTTGCGTAAATCTGAATTTTTTATTTGAGTTTATAGAGTGTCATATATAGTAGTTAAATAAATCTTATGATTCTAAACTTACTTTGGGTTTTATTTGTTACGTAGAGACTAACTTAGTTATGAAACGAATTATGTGATTTTAGGATCAAGAATTAACCATGAACTAAACAATCCTTTATTATAGTTAAAATTATCTCAATAAGTATGAGTGCTATATTTTGAAATATTTTGTAATAGAAAGTTTTTGTGAAAACAGTTTTTTTGTCGTGCTTAAAATTTCTTAATGCATTTGCAACACAATTTCCCAAATGTCAAATTCTCTGTTTGAAAATAATATTAAAACTAAAAACAGATAAATATCTGTAAACAGATGTATGTATGTTAAATAAATACTCTTGTTAAACATAGCAAATCATTTTTTAATCCTTAATGTTCAAGTGATTGATTTCAAATATTTGATTTTTAGTAGCAGACACAACGAAACATAATGACATGTTACAAGCATAAAGTAAATACATAGTAGCAGGCGACATGCTTTTAAAATAAAAGTTTGTTGCATGTGATTTTCGACATTTGATTTAAGAGTGACACGCAACTTGTCAAGTAACATATGAGGGTAAATACAGTACCGTGCAATAAATAGTCAACACTATTTTCAAAAATATTTTATTACTATTTTAGATGATTTCTAAATTGTTTTTATTTGTATATCCTTCACCTGTGGTATCAAGAGTATATACATATATCTTTTTTATTCCATTTGTAATTTTTACAGTATTAATTTTTCTATAAAGTATACATTTTCGGAAAGCTTATGAATAAGGAAGTCTATTTGGCAATGACCATCTTTCCTTGTCTTGGTTGCAACACCACACATGTTGCTCAGACCCGTATGTGCTATCAAATGGAAATTAATCGATATAGAAGTCCATCACGATCGCCTACAACTTTTTGAGATATAAGCAAATAAACAAGTATGTCTATGTTTTCTTTGTAATTTTCGACAAAGGTAAGCATTTGTCAGGCTTCAAATAATTTTAAGATACTTTTGTTTCCATAATATTGACATTAAATGTCTCTAAAACTATTCGTAAACCATTTTAGACAAATAGGTGTCTAATTAGCAATGTTAAAGGCAACAAATATTTAATAAAAATAAATTTTTTTTATCAAGTTTCCAAAACTCCTTTATAATGTTTGAACATTCTACCAATACCAAATTACAAGCTAAAGCCTCAAAAACTAAAAACTCGGTTTGAAACTAACAAAATACAACTGTTTCGATGTTTTTCATAAAATTTTTGAACGAACAGTCATCGTCCAGAAAAAAAATCTAAGATAGGTCGAATAAAGTTATTACAGTTTTGTCCTCTACAACTTTTCCAATATATATTATATTAATATTGACCAGTACAAATCAGTATACAATGAACAAAGTTCAAATCCAACAAGGCGTCCGATGAAAAATGGTGGATAATTTTTTTTTTAAGCCCATTAATATGGGTATCAAATAAAAGGGCTAGTAGAGCACGATAAACAACGAAAATGTTAAAATATAAAACGACGTTGAAATAATAAAGCAAAATGGCGTATAATACTCAAAAATCAAGGCTAAATTTATTTAACTATTTAATTTAAAAGAATATTTGATTTTTTGCTTGCCCTTTTATTTGTTTTATTATTTAAAATTTATTTATTTTGAGTTTATTCGGTAAACAATTTAACAATTCGAGATATAAAAAGGAACTGTACAGAAACTCAATAAACTGCGTGTTACATTAAAAGGGAAAGAACAGAACAGAATTTAAAATACATAGTTGTATTTGATATGAGAAGGGCTTTTAATAAATTTAATATTGTGCTGCCACACCTTCGCCACATTTAGTGTAAACTATTGGTTAGCCAAGTGTTTAAGGGTATAGAAAATATTAATTTATTTTTATTGTGCTCAGTATTTAGATTGTCAAATGAATTCGCCTTTATTTACGATTTTTGATTTGAAAATAAAGTTAAAATCAAATTTGGTCAAAGCAAACAAAAATATTAAAAAAAAATAGAACTAAAAAAATATCAACTTGCTTCTTTTTTGATTCTTTTTTCGTTTTTATTTAAAAGAAAACAAAAACTTTTTAAAAAATGTTCACACTTATACCTATAGTTCAACAAGTTATATAAAAACATATGTGAGAATATAAAATAAACGAAGTGAAATATGAATGAAATATAAATTAAGCTAAAAAAAATATAAAATAAATTTTTTCAGTTGACAAGGTGAATTGCTCCTAGCAAGGCGAATTTGTACATATGAAATTATCAGCCTGTTGGGTCAAAGCTTACTTAATTCGCCTTGGTTTAGTGTCTTGATGTTTGGTTTTTTTTTAATTTATAGTTTGATTAACAAATTTAAAGAAAATTTTTATTATTGAAAAGACCTAAAGCTTAAAAAACAATTACACGTGTTTTGTTCTTATTTTGAATTCTCATTATGTTAATTGTAAATTAAAGATAAAAACTTATAACACTTTTAACTTTTTCAAAAACTTTTTGGTTAAAGGTTTACTGATGATCTAGGATAAACATCAGTGGAATGCATATAAACCAACTTAAACCTTATAACCAAATATATAATATATATGAGTATTACACAAAATAACTAGTAGTCAAGTGGGAAAAAACTCTGAACAAATGTGAGCCAATAAAGACATTGCGCTACCTAATAAATAATCTAGTTTTTTTTTTAAATGTGTGTTTTTAAGCAATTTGTTTCAAGGTAGAAATGTTAGTGACATTAAATTGCACAGTACTGTATTTGTTAAGTAATCGAAGTATGGTGTAAGTTTAAGTGAAGTACACTCAAGGTCCTTCTATGGGGAATAATGCTAAAACACGTTGAGCTTTACATCAGGGACTGACTTTGTGCATGTAAACAAAATTCATATCAAGTAAATACTCTCACAATCATAGCATTTTTTTAACAATGAACTGGTTTAGATATACTATTTGGTTGATTTAATTCAGGTGCATGTCTTGTGTATTTTATTTATTATTTTCTGCTCAGACGCTCTGTCAATTTTTGTAGCTTCTTCAGCTTTTTCGGTAGCACGTAACGGGAAGTCATAATAACCTACTCCTGGCAGGAATAGCGCTTATTGATTACAAAAAAGACACCTACAAAGTAGGCCATTACAAATGAAAATCATGCTTTCTACAAGCGCTCTTGTGAGCAGATAAGCTCTACTTAAGCGATTCAAGAAGCTGTTTTTGGTAATGAAGTTTTTGGTGGGTAGAGTAATTTATACATACATTATTCAAAATGGTATAATTTCGCTTTGAGCCACAAATTCTTAAAAAACTTTTTACTATATGCTGTTGTATTTGATTTTTTGTTTGTTTAAAATAGAACAAATACATTTATAATTACATTTACATATAAAAATTATATTTGATATCTGTTAAAATAATAATACAAATAGGACGCATGTTTAAAATTTGTTGAACGACTTATATAGTCAAATATTTTGTCAAATTTTTATTTTACTAAAGGTTTCAAAATAAGGTTCATTAAAAATTAAATTATATAGTTTTCACCCTCTCTCTCTCTCTCTCTCTATTAGATAGATCTGTTTATTAAATATGTTAATTGAATTTTAAAATAAAGGCAAAACAAATTAATTTTAACACTTAAGTATGTGCATTTTTATGTGTGTTACAAAAATACTTACATACACACATATAAACAAAAGATTTTTTAACAAATAAAAAAGGTATATACAAATAGAACGCTAACTGTCAGTAGCTGTGTGTGTGTATGTGTTTGAATGTATGATTTAAAAGATCTTAACAAAAACTAAATAGAAAATTTTCTAACAGTCTAATTTCTAACAAATGACCACTTTGACTTAAGAGTTGTTTATTCTTTTATTTACAGAAAACACATTTTTACATTTATCCTAAAAAGCACTCACCAACACATAGAAAAAAAGTTGGAGTAGAAGCTTTAACTTGAAGTAGAAAAAAAATACAATAAGTATAATGTAACAGCAAAAGCGGAGATTCTTAAACTGTTACTTATATGTTATATTTTAAAAATATTAACTGCAAAAGACATTAAAAAACTCCTTTAATATAAAAACTTTTTTGAACATAAAAAAAACTCGTCTAGAAAATTGTGTCAAAGGAAAACCAAAAAAAAAATTTTTTTGTCTTAAATGTGTGATAAATTTATCAATGACTGACTAAAAAACACGAGAAGCTAGAGATATGCAATTTGAACAGTGGGTTTCTCTTCTTAAAGAAAAAATTTAAAATTGTATTAACTTTGTATTGTATCAACTGCCATTATGTACAGAAATTTAATACGAAATTAATTTTTTGGCATTTTTTTATGATACAATGTGTAGCTAGGAACACAAATTTTGATCTTGAGATATTATTTGTTTTATTCATTTCGTATTAATTTATAATAAATTAAAGAAAAATTAAGGAAAATAATTTTTTATTTAACTCATATTGTCATATTTAACAAATGCCTAAAATATACCTAAACATAAATGAAAACATATATTCGAAATCACATAAAAATTCTTGTTTTGCATTTTATTTCGACGAAGCATGATTAACGACCCCAGAATAATTATAAAACTATAGAGCTTAAGGACATCTTGCACCCACCGCGCAATGAAAAGTTTCCCAAAAATACTAAAGTTTATTAATATATTGTACAAATTCATTTAACGTTAATATATTGGCGCCTTGCTCGGTGTTAATGAACTTATCCGCTTTTCTCTGAATCCTCTGATTGAGCAACTATCTTCAGTTTTCTTTTTGCACGAGGTGATCCACTTTAATTTAGACATGTCCTGGGATAATTTTCCTGTGTTTTAAATTGTTTTTTACATGAGCTCAATAACTTTCCGCAGACCTAAGTTGACTAAATTTACCTCTTGTATTACAAAATTGCACTTACTGTTTGAATACCGCCTTTTTCCATAGTGACATTATGCCAAATCGGGCTAAAACTTTGTGTGGTTTAAAGAATAGTAAAAGTTGTTCTTGTAGACTTTCCGTATTTACGTTTTCCGCTGTTTATGATCTCTGATGCAACATTTTGGCTTATTTTGCCACAACATAAACTTTACTTTGTCCATTAACCACATAAAAATCTTGAACCGGAAGTTGTGCAAAAACTTTCAGCACATAAACTTAATCATCCACATCACAACAGCTGTTTTTATACCCGCCACCAAAAAAATGGTGGGGGTATATTCATTTTGTCATTCCGTTTGTAACACATCGAAATATCCATTTTAGACCCCATAAAGTATATATATTCTGAATCAGGGTTTGATTTGATGACGATCTAGCTATGTCCGTCCGTCTGTCCGTCTGTTGAAAGCACGATAGAGGTCGCACCGAAAAAGCTAGGAAGCTCAAATTTTGCCAGAATCTTTCTTATAGACAAGGTTTGTTTGGTATTGAAAATAGGCTAAATCGGAATATTAGGAAGAGAGTTATAGCTCGAAAAGCAAGAGTAGGTCGAAAAAACCGTGTCCTTCAAACATCGAATAAAATGGAATTATGTCCAAACGCATTAACGCAGACTCATGAAACTGCGAGTATATATTTCCTGAGTAAAGACAATATTTTTCCCCGAAAATTATCTAAATCTATGCATTAGGAGAGGAGTTATCGATCAAAATGTACGAAAATTTATACCGCACAGTGTATTTTTCGGTATATTTAAAAACAAAAACGTCATAAAAGCAAAAAAATTGGATGTACGACTCTGAAATTTTGCACACTTTGCTTTTTGGTGAGACGCTTTTTTGTAACGGAAAATCAATGTGCCACGCCCACTTTTACGCCCACCTCCCATATAACGTTTTACTCAAAATTCATATAATTTCTCTATTAATAAAGATTTTGGAATTATAAAGGGCTATATTGAAATACCTAAGTTGTAGTAATTCGCAAGAATAACTTTGACACGCCTACTATAACGCCCACTTTTCACGTTATCTACCGTTAATGAAATTTAAAAGCTTATAAAACCGCCAAAATTAGAGGCATGATGATAAAATTTACTACGTATATCCCCCTAGGCATTATCATTACTGCGCCAGAAAATTAAGGTGCCATGCCCACTTTTACGCCCACCTCCCATATAACGTTTTACCTAAAATTCATATAATTTCTTTATTAATAAAGATTTTGGAATAATAAAGGACTATATTGAAACACCTCAGTTGTACTCATTCGCAAAAATAACTTTGACACGCCTACTATAACGCCCACTTTCACTTTTGAATTTTGTCCAGGCGCATAAACGTAGAGTCATGAAACTTCGAATATATATTTATCGAGTCAAAAGAATATTTTTCCCTGAAAATTGCTTAAATCTATGAATTAGGAAAAGAGTTATAGATAAAAATGTACGAAAATTTATACCGCACAGTGTATATTTCAAATTAAATACGTAATAAAACTGACAAAACTATATGTACGATTCTGAAATTTTGCAAACATGGCTTTTTGGTCAAAGTCTTCGTTATAACGGAAAATAGATGTGCCACGCACACTTTTCTCCTTAAATTTTTATAAAAATATATTAGTCATATATATTAGCATTTATTCATCTTACACTGCACCATTTATTGTACTGTAGCTAAATATAAGATAAAGATGATAAGATAGATGACTCTACTAGCAATTACTAGATGGCATGCTAACAACTTATGCTTATGTTCTCCTGAAGTTATGCTCTATTAAAATGGTAATTTAGGAAAATTTTGACCTAAGTCAAAAAAAATTATCTCTAAACATTATAAACAATTTATTTTCATGTACTAATGGCCAACAAATTTTAAAATTATACAAAATTTATTTCGTTTGAAAATCTTTTAAAAGCAAAATGTTATAGAAGTTTAAAAATCAAAATCTTACTAATAAATTTCCTGTTTTAGAAAAATGCAGAGAATGTATATTTTAAATCACCCTGTGGCCATTAAAATTTAACCTTAAATTCACTTTCTTCCTCTTAAATTCATGTAAATTCTCTATGAATAAAGATTTTGGAATACTAAAGGACTATATTGAAATATGTTTATTAGCAGAAACTTTATTGACACGGGTTTTTTTACGGCCACTTTCATTGAAAGACTTAATTTACGAAAACATTTTACTAGCATACCGAAGTTATAATGGGTGGTTTTATTTTAAGGGACTATGTTGATTTTGAATAAAATTATTATGAAATTATTATCATTTATTTCTATAATGATAATATTTGTATGCTTCAATTATGTATGAAAGAAAATATCGGCCAAATGGCCCCCCAACCTAGGTGGCACACCTCGATCCGATAGTTCAAATTTTCAATGACACTGTTGATGCTCGATTGTTGGGCACGATGATGAGTCGAGGTTGCTTGCTCTTTTGCCACGTTATCGTGAATGTTTTCACATTTCATACAGACCTGCTTTGCAGACATTTAAATATTTTTTACAATTCTTACGATTGTGGACGAATTCGAACGATTATGTTGACCAAAAGAATCACGAAGTGCACAAAATGCATTTTTATTTGAACGCCCATTTTTATAAAAATCTTTAATATTTAAAAGCGTTGCTCGATTGCGTATCTTTCCACGGTTCAAATTGAGTTAGTCTGAGATTGAGAAATGTCAAATGAAATACAAGAAAAAAGTTGAAGTTTAGATGTGGTTCACCTTAAACGTGGGCCCTTAAAATTTAACCACCCTCTACAAAGAAAGTGATACATATTTTATTATAAAGAGATTATTCTATAGCGATTAACAAAATAATAAATATTGTGCTTTAAATGTACACAAAATTGGTGGTGGGTATAAAAGATTCGGCACAGCCGAATATAGTGCTCTTACTTGTTTATATTAAATTTGACCTAAGTTTTTTCGCTTGTTCTCTTGCTTCCAATTTCTAAACTGCATTGAGATGTTGAGTTCTCTTAACCTTGTTTTACATTACCAATATCTTTTTTATCTTTTTACTGATCTAAGTTTTCTTTTAATGTTCAAGTCTTGTTTAAACTGATTAACGACTTTTGAAACAGTGTGATGATAAACCTGCAGATCATTTGATATTTTTCTGAAATTTATTTTTTCACGTATATTTTTCCCTGACCTCCTTCACCAAAATAACAACTGATAATGAATGAATAAGAAAATATACTGTCCGACATAATTTTAAAAGCTTAACTCATTCAAAAACAGTAACTTAACGTACCAAGGATTGGTCTGAGCTGGCATAGTCTTATTAAGTCTATGTAAAAAACAAAATTTTAATTTATATCAATAGTTGTTTTATTTTTCATATTGTCAATTGTTTTAAATTGTTTATACTTTCCTTGAAAAAGGTACCCAATATTGGAAATATTGGAACAAATTTAAAGTATATTTATAAAAACCTGATCTCAAGATTAATAAATTAAACAACTATTGATATAAATAAAAAGGATTGAAGACATTTTTGTTAATTTTTTTATATAAAGTTTGGTAACCTAGCCTCGAGGCCATAATCGGTTACTTAAAATTTAAAATTTAATTTACCTAAAACTGTGTTTAAAATTCTTTAAAAGTTAAAAAACCTTTTAAAATAGTATATGAGTAAAATTAAATTAAAAAAATCTCTTAAGTATTTTAGTTGCCCCCATGGAACACTATAACCACATATAAAGAAGCACTGATATATGTATGTATGCATATCAATTTACACATGCCATTATATAGTAACAAACAAATTTAGCAAAATACGTATGTATTTACTAAAAGAATAAACGCATACATATAACATTTAGCAGCAATGGGAAAAGCAACAGCAGCAACCTCAATAATAGCGAGCAGGAAAAAAAGCACAACAATAGACAGTCAACAATTTGTTTGTTTCCAAAAGGAATTTATTTTTTGTTTTCTCTCCTATTTGCTTTCTTTCTGCTCTCTGTAAAAGGGTATAAAGGGAAATTAAAAAATAAGCTGTTTGGTATACAGACACATATGCTCATGAAATGTCTGGGTTAAGGTAAAAAAGTAGGAGTTTTTTTTTTGTGTATTTAACAAGTTTATTACATCTGTAGTATTGAGAGGTCAGTCAAGCTTTAATTTTTAATATTTTTTTTGTGTGTCACACTGAAAATACTTATTTAAAAATCAACAAAGTATCGATGAATTTTTCGTAAGATGGTAAATTATCTGTCTAAAATAATTTTTTCATGAATTCTTTATTTTCATATATAAGTTTATAAATAAAACATTAATTTAAAAATATCACTCTGTAGAGTGAAGGTTAAATTCGGTATTGCCAAATATAACATAACTTTCCAAATTATTACTAGTGTTTTTTGTTTAATACACAAATGCTTAAGAGGGAAAATTTTTTAAACCTTACGAATAGTTATTTAGACTTACTCTTTACAGTTAAAAAAACACACACACACACATACATGCAAAAGAAACTTTGTCAGTTTGTATAAATATTTAGGTAAAAAATTTTCTGGCCAATCTCATGTGTGATATGATTAAAACCGTTAATTCAAGTGGAGATGAATTTTATTTTTACCTTTTTCTACAACCATTTAGAAAGTAGAAAATCCATTTAGGGATAACATTTACACAACGTTACAATAAAAAGTTTTAAGTATATTTATTTAAATCACAAATTTTAATCTAAATTGTAAAACATTTATGAGACAAAGAAAAACTTTAATTTAGTAAAGGTTGGTGAACCTTTTTCAAGATTATGTGGTGTAAATATGTATGTGATAAAGTTCTCTTTAAAAAAAAGTGATGAAACCGTTAGTTGCGTTTAATATGCATAAATTCTTTGACTTTTTATGTAAATTAAAATTGCACAAAAATATTTTCCCAAAAACAACTTTTTTACTTTTTAAAATTGTCCTACAGATGTTTAAATGAAAATTATACATAAACTATAAATTTTTCGTTAGCATTTTTCAAAATTGAAAAAAAAATAGAAATTGTGTTATGGGAAAAAATTACAAACATATTTTCAAATAAAAAAATCGATCTTTTAAAAAGAGTTATTGGCCATATATCATAGAAAGCCTAAATATTTTAAATTCGAACATGTTTTCTATTACTGAATTATATTTTTTTTATATAATAGTTTTTTAAGCTTAAGGTGTTTTCAATAAAAAAAACAAAAAGATTTTTTATTATTGAAAAGACCTTTAGCTTAAAAAACAATTATATATTATTATAAAAGGTGAAAGAAACTAATAATTATTGTATTTTTTTAAATATTAGTTGGGTTATTATTCGATAAAGCTGTTGATATCTAGATAATGCTCGGTAGTAAAAAGAATTTACAAATATTTTTTTAAATTCGTATATGATGATTTTAAACCTTAATTTAATAAAAAAATCTAACTTTCATTACAAAACAAAATTTTTGTATAAAAAAAATATTTTTTTTTGTAAAGAAAAATGTTATGTTAGATTCGGAAATTTATGACATGCAATAAAATCGAATTTTTTTACAAAATTCAGTAATATACAAAATTCGAACATTGGCACTAACAAAAAAAAATTAAAAAACTTTTATTTTTATGTATATGGACTTGGTTGACATATGATTTCGACCCGGAAATACTACAAGCCACACGTCACTCGAAACCATTAAAGGCGAGTTTGGTAAGCAAATTTTCTCATGCTTTGGAGTTAAGTTTGATTCCATTACTTTTTGTAAGAATTAGTGAAGTTTCTCGTGTAAAAGTACAAGACGGCTACAGAAGTCAACATCACTGCTGCTATATTTGAACTACCGGCCAAAATGTTTGATTGAAAACACCTAAATTAAAACAAGCGTAGAGTATTTACGTAAAATACTCCTAAACAAATAATTAGCAGGCAAACCAACCCCCAATAAATATACTTTTAAATGCCACTTTTATGTATTGTTTTTCACTGTCTTGTTTTTTTAACTTTCTTAACTAGAGAAGCACGCCTTTTTTTTATTTTCAAAAAACAATACAAAGTTTTAAGTTGTACTCTCTGAACACAAAATTACAAAATCCTAAATTTCTATACCACCGATACTTAGTGATATTTGACAACCACAGCCCTACATACGTACAAAATTATTTACTAGTGAATTTAGGCGTTTAACTGTCAATGTGTTGGACTTAAATAGTATTTAACCTTTGGTAACATCTTTTAATTAAATAACAAAAACTTTGACTTTGCTTTTATTTATTATTTATAACATGGTTTCCATATTTTTGAACTTCAATCCAAATGCACATAAAGCTTAATGAAATGTTAAAACATTCTTGCGTCCACAACAACACAAATGGATAGAACAAAATACAAATATAAATGATTGTATATTTAATATAAACATATGTATATAAACAAATATTTAAACATTATATATGTAGAAATTATAACGATATTAAATGTGTCGAGTTTTGTCGAACTTGTAGGTCGTAAAGGAAACAAAAACAAAACCTAACCTTGAGTAAAATATTTTAGTAACTATAATCAGAATACATATGAATTCATATTCGTGTACATGTGTAAAGAGTGAGTCACAAAAAACTTATACATACTTTTCCAGTCAAAACTTACAGTCAAATTTCATGTTCATATAAATCACTGATTTTCAAGTGCTACTTTGAACAAAGTGGATTCTTTTAAGCAAAATATATTTCTTAATAGAAATATATTTCAGGAAAGTATACTTTCAAAATTTTATCGATCTACTTCAATGCGTATCGACACAATCGCATTTTATTCTATTTAAGACGGACATGCTCTTTTTTCTACTCTTGCATTACAAGCTATAGCTTTCTTCATAATATGCCAATTTATTCCATTTAGCATACTAAACAAACCTTATTACTTATTAATTCTTTTTGGGGTCTAAAATAAATATTAAAACAAATATTAAAATCATCAAGTTTCATGTGTAACAAGCCATTTAAAATTGTGGCAGAAAAATCCAATAATTTGAGACTGCAGTCTTGATAAATTGCACAAAAATATACTACAGAATGTCTAAAATAATGATTTTTATCTTTCTTAATAGTCCTATGAAAAGTAATTTGGATTCTGTAAACAAAAAAGTATTAAATAACACAGGAATGTTATTCTAAATTATACCCGATTTGGAGCATAAACTATACAATCTCTAATAGGATTATTTCTCGAAAAAACTGGATAAATTTATAAATACCAAGTAAAATGCTAATATTTTAATGTTGTGCAAACTCATTAATACAATATTTGAATGAATTAAATTTCTTTTCAGAGTTTTTATCTAGGATGTTTTAAATTTTGTTTGACTTTATACAAGTATAAGTTTTTCTGACGCACCCTTTATGCATTTATTTGTATTAGACTTAACAACAGCACACGTATGTGCTTTCGTTTGTATTTGATCCAATTAAATTATCATTAAAATCGTTAGGGTCATTTAGAAAGATTATAAAGACAGTTGAAATCACACTATTGATATCTTTCTTACAAAGACATTTTTTGTCGTATTAATTACGAATACCATTAGAAACTGTTATTAGAATATTGCTTAATATTTATGCATATTAATTAGTGTTACTTTAATTCATTTGTTTACATACACATTGTACATTTTAATTTGTTCAAGAATTCGTTTCAAATATCTATTTATGACATTGTAAATAAGCTGTATAGGAAATAATTAAACTTTAGTTTAATTCCGTTTATATAACATTTCCTACATTGACAGTCTGTTCACGTTTGTACCGTGACGTATGCGTAATATCGTATTTATGTATTGAATGTATTGCATGTTAATCATACGCTACATAGACATTTAAGTTGTTTGTTTTTTCATTACATTTTCCATGTGTTTTAGTATCGACTTCTACACATACTCTTAACGTACAGACGTACAACAATAGGTTGACAGAAAGTCTTATAAGAAACTAAAATAAAGATACACATACGTACGTACACAGACATACATATGTATGATGATTAAGGGTGTTTTTTTTTCGGGGGATGTGGTGAAAATAAAAACGTAAAATTTGCAACACTAGTTTCTGTGACAGGCAAATAAATGATTGTCGGCTAGTGGGATTAGGGTAAGCTTGATTTGACAATTCATCATAAATAGACTCACGTCGTAGAAACGTTTGCAAATTGATCAAATTTATTTTAAAAAACATGGTTCAATTCAAATTACTCACTAAGCAAAACGAGCATTTTAGGGGCGCTTAACCATGTTGCTTACTTTTGACTAAATGTCTAAAAGAAGAACTTAAATTTTCTAAGCAGTTATCTCTAATCAACAACGAGATATTTTTAAATATAAAAAAACTCACTGCTTAGTGCATTTCATGGACAATTGAAGTCACTAATCCTAGAAAATTTTCACATTTTAATTTCATTATAACAATTAAATTTATTTTTAAAACAGAATGGATAAAAAATTATCTTTGGCCTTAGTAAATAAAAACATGAATTTTAAACAAATAATTTGGCAACAAAAAATTTAAATTATTAATTTTCCTTTTTTTAACAACTGAACATTTTAGTGCAATCAAATAAAATGTAGGTTAAATATGTAGTTTAAATAACTATGAAAGTTGTATCTACAAAAAAGTAAATTGAAATCTAAATCAAAAGTACCTTTTTTAAAATTAAACTTGTATAAGTTTTGATGAATGACGAATACGTTTTCTAGTGACAGCATTACGCCCGAAATTCTACCTTATCTTTCCTAGTTTGTGTGTTAGGCACATATGTTTTATCTTTGTATTAGAAGCCATTTCTAACCCTTATAAATTTGAACTGACTGAAGTGAATACATAAATTATGTTCTTCTTTACTTCTCTTCCCTCTAAACACTAACTGTGTGCAAATTTCACACTCTGTCATGGGCATAATGTACTTAAAAAGGGAAACAGAGTTTTTTCTTCATATGTGTTAAGTAAATGGATTAAATTAGAGCCTATTTTAATCTTTACTTATACACAGAGAAAAGAGTTTCAGTTGTTTTAACAAAAATACCTTCCAATAGCAAGGTTAACATATGGCTGCATAATATTATTACTACAGGTGCAGCTTTGTTTAATCCGAATTTTTAAGTAAATTTTATTTGTAATAAAAATATTATTAATACAAAGCAAAAACTCAATCGCTGTAGCCATACGAAACTTTCAATTGGCTTGTAATTTGGTTTCTCAAAAATAAATCTGTTTTCTGTGTGTAGATTCTTGTTCTTTGAAAATCGATTTATCTGCCAACTATGTAACAAATCAAAATAAATTTTCCACCTAAGACAGGCAGTACATCCAAATGAACCTTCTTATAAATAAATAAATTACCAGGAATAAATATAAACATTTAGTCTGACCACGTTTCTTCCTAAATGAAATATAATTGAGTGGCCAATTGTTCCAAATCATGTGGTGTTTAACTGCTAATATTATAGTTTTTATACCCAACACCAAAAAGGTGGTGTGGAAGTATATTCATTTTGTCATTCCGTTTGTAACACATCCTGGTTTCACTCAGGATGATCTTGCTATATTCGTCAATTGAAAGCCAATTGAACCAAAATTTACGAGGATCAAATCTTGCCAGAATATTTTTTATACACAAGGTTGGTTTGGTATTGAAAATGGGCAAAATCGGTATATTATCCAAAGTGGTTTAGCTTGTAATATAAAAGTAGGTCAAAAAATGTCTTTCTTGCATCAAATAAAATGCGATTGTATCTAAACACATTAACGAAGAGTAATAAAGGTATATTTGTTAAGTACAAAAATATATTTCCCTTAAAATTTTCTTAAATCAACATACATATTACGAAAGAAGATATAGATCAAAATGTACGAAAATTTATTCCGCACACTGTCCATTTGATCTTATAAAATTAGTATAACGTAATAAGCCTAACAAAATTTGATGTTTGACTCAGAAAATTTGCAGGCCCTGCTTTTTTGTCAATAGAAAATTGAGGTGTCTAGCCTACAGTACGAGACAAATATGTGTAAGGGTTTGTCTGCAGAACATCGGAATAAGTGAGTGTAGAGTTCGGTTTTCAGTAAACAAATTTAGGTACATCAGTTCCAAAAAAAATAATTTTAAATTTATTTATCCAAACTACTACAAATAAATTTGGGAAATAAAATCATATAACAAGCACTTACACATATTTGTCTCGCAATGTATATCGCTATATCTTACATATCGCTTTATCCTAAATTCGTATAACTTCTCTATGGCCATCGGCTTTGGAAGAATAAAGGAATAAAGGACTTCTGAAATATTTAAATTGAATTCATTAGCAAAGAGCACTTCGATATTTCTCAAATATTCTACTGTCTATGAAATTTCAAAAGCTCATAAAACCAACAGAACTAGGTGTGCGATGATGAAATTTTGAAAATATAGCTTTCAGGTCCGTGTTATTATAAAGCAAGAAAATTAAGGTGACATGCCCACTTAAACTCTATGGATAAAGATTTTGAAAGAATAAACGACTCTTTATTTATATATTATCAGAAACTACTTTGACACGCCTACTTTAACTTCCACTTCCACAAAAAACTCATGAAAACAACTGAATTAGATGTATGATAATGAAATTTTGCACATATGCTTTCTTGGTCAATATAATTATAATGAGAGAAAATGAAGGCGACACGCCCACCCCGCATACTATGCGTTGCCTTTAATTCGTACAATTACTCTATGGACAAAGATTGCGGTAGAATAAAAGACTTTGAAAAATCTTTGTTAAATTAGTAGTTCATTGTAGAAATAATAATGACCCGCATACTTTTCACACAATTTACTGTTAAGGAAATTTAAAATCTTACAAGAGCGACAGAATTAAATGTATTTCTGATAAGTTCTTATATAATTTTAAAAAGAAAGGTGAAAAGAATATTTGAATGCCTACCTCAAAATAACGCTTTATATAATATTCATATTATTTCTATATCTACCAAAGATTTGGAAAAAATAAATCTATAATAGATTCTCTAAGTTGAATTCGAATATTAGTAGCAATATTTTGAAAAGGTGCCATGCCTCTGGCTACAAAACTGCACTCTTCAGTTTCTGTAAAAATACAACATTGTTGTAGAAAAAGTAGATGTATTAGTAGTATCACTCCTAATGTAGAAATATTTAAAGTTTCATTGTAAAAATAAATTTAAGGAAATTAATTAATAGCAAATTGAAGTTACACAAAGAAAATAAAACACATTTTAGTATTAAGAAATTGTTCCACAGTGGTTACGGTTAATAAAACAAAATATAAAAGAATGCTATAAAAGTACACAAAATTGGTGGTGGGTATTAAAAATTCGGCATAGCCGAAGATAGTTTTCGTAGTTGTTTAAGTACGTATCATATGTAACATAAAATTATTTTAGAAATAAGATGATTACGTTTCTAACAAAGTGAAAATAAATGTTTTTTTAATTCGCTGCTATTTTGTATAAGTCGATATATTATCCTAAGTTTTCTTTTGTATAACTTTAATACAAAATATTTTCTTAGAAATCCTATTCTTTGATACATTTTATTGCCAATTCCAAATTATTATAAAATCGAATCTTTAATAAAAAATTAAGGTTTAAAGAGTAACGTCATCTTCCTAAATTAGAGTTTAGACTATGGGTTCAGTTTTCCACCTTTACACATGCAATCCGAACAAACAACTGTGATGTTGTGACTGAAGAAGCAATATTTTCATTTTCGTTCCAATTTATTCCATTTTTATCATACCTAAATACGTTCCTAAATAATTTTTACAACTTTCATTAGCATACTTTTAGGATCAGCATGCTTTTATTTGTTCGTTAGCTGATTAGATAAAGGTTAGATATTGATCTATTATTTAATTTAATTTTATTTATTTTTTAATATTCAATTAATAATTTAATGTATTTTGATTTTATTTATTAAAAATATTATATACATATATTCTAGTACATAAAATTCTCGTGTCGTGGTGTTTGTGAATAAAATTAATTTACAATTACTCGTTTCAGTACTTAAGGATACACATTCTTAATTTAAAACCATTTACAAAAATTGTTTATTACCAAAGGATGATTAAAAATATCCTGATTAAAAAAATGTTTAAATTAATTGTTTTGGCATTTTAAATGCGTACAATAATAAAAACGTTAAAAACAAATTCCATCTGAACAACAAAATATTATTGAATATATAGCAGAAATATTACATTAAAAAAATTTCATCTCTTTTTATAAGTTAGCATATGGAAAAAAAATATTTCCCTTGTGATTGCACATTTATAGTTGTTTTTTAATTAAAACTTGCATAAAAACATTTTTATTTTTTTTTCTGTTCAAAAGTAAATATTTATTATTTTAATATTCATATTATTTACGCTTTAAACGTTTTTTTTTTTTTAAATCTACATAACCATTGATAAGGAGGAGGATATACGTTTAAACTTATGGTTGTTTATCAGTATTTGATGCGGGTGTAGGTTCTTTTCGACAGAACTAACATATGGTGATAGTAGTGTAACCGCATTGTATTACTGATTGAAAAACGGTCTCACTTTGGGAATGTATTTCACTGATATATCGATATGACAAATTACTCTTTCAAAACTGATCTCATTTCAGTAAAAGTTGAACTCATTTCTAAGAATAATTATTAGTCTTAGTTTTAACAAACACTTATTATATCTGCCGTCTGTAAATTTGAGGGAATCTTTTCAATAACAATATAAATTATAACAAATCGAAAACTTTATTTTGTTATCTTCTAAAAAAAAATAGATATATTTTTTAATTAAATTAAATTTTAAACTATTTCGATATTAGCCGAGTGGAATTCATGTTTAAATTCAGCTATGATTTCATCATCAGCACTTTTTATCGGTATCGCAAATTGCCTATGTATAGGGTTTGGGAACCGGGAATTCCCGGGAATGAACCACTTAGTATTTCCGGCAAAATTTTGCTCTTATTCCCGGGAAAACGGGAAATAAAAAATATGAAGTATATTAGGAAATATATTTGATTTTATTTTTAATTTCTTATCTGTTTTGGTAACTTTAAAGAATATTTGAATAAAAAGTAAAATTTTTAATTTGTAAGCGTTTTTTGTTTGTTAAGTATTTACAACTTTTCTCAAATACGAATATGTAAAAGAAAAACAAACATCATCGGTCAAAAATATTTCACGCCAAAGTTAACGACTTTCTAAAACTATGTTTAATAATTGCTTATAAATTTCAAGTGAATTAATTATAGACATATGTACGTCATTAAATGTTTTCTTGTATATTGAATGTTTTTTATAACAACCGTAAAACCAGCAGTAGTTTCCGTGGTTCATTTTTATAAATATAATCTTATGTACAAATTGTTTTTAAAAGTGGTCACAGAATTTGTAAGTATAATTTTTTTTATTTATGATTGATTTTTTCTAATAATACTTTTTTTTAAATTCACTTTGTTTAGAAGCAAAATGTCTGAAGTTTGGAACTATTTTCAAAAAGTAGACAACGCAGCACAATGTAATATTTGCCCGAAAAGGTTAATATTCAAGAGCGGTCTCATACGCCACCTTCTTTTGGTTCATAAAATAAAATTTAAAAACGATTTTCAACACCTGCACCAAATAAAAAAAATAATTCCACCATTGAAAGTATTTTAGACACCCAACATTACCAGAAATTGTTTCAAAATTAGCAGCAGTCGATGGAATATCTATTCGGACAATTACACAAGGTTATTTTATTCGTCAACGTTTTTTCAGTAAAAATATGACATTACCAAAATATGAAACTGATGCTAAAAACATTGTAATAAAATATTACTACGCTGTTAAAAATAGGATGGTGAAAACAATATCGAGTCAAATTTGCGACAATTTGAGGTTTGCTCTTGTATTAGACGAGTGGAGTAGTGTTGCCCAAAAAAGATATTTAAATATCTGTTTACATTGCAATAATTATTTTTATAATTTGGGTATAGTTTATATTGCCGGAAGATGTAATGCTGACACAATAAGGACTCTAATGGAAAATAAATTACTACTAAAACAATGAATTATTAACCAAATCGTGATGTTAAAGTTAACAAACTTTATTTATTTTAAAAGAAATATTATTTTCGGGAATCCCGGTAATTCCCGGGAAGACGATTTTTCATTTCCCGTTTCCCGGGAAAATAAAAAGACCGGGAAATCCCAAACCCTACATATGTAGCAACTTATTGCTTAATTATGGGCTCACTGATTGCTTGAGCAATTATTGATGCAATGAGCTGTCAAAATATTAAATTTTAAAATGTAATTACCTGTGTCGTGTTCTTCACTAAATAAAAATAGACATAATTTAGCAATACAGTGCCGTCATTCTGCCAATGTTTTTGTTTATGCTTAGCAATGAAAATTGCTACGTGGAGGCCCAGCATTAGTATCAACGAAAATCTCTTACTAAATATATAAATATCAATAAATCAAAATTAATTGCTGTTCCCTTTTCCTTATCTCCTATTGTTCTAAACACAAAATCGTGGCAAGAACATTTGCACACTATAAACATAGACTTGTCACAGTCAGACCAAATACAAGAAATGTTATGAGTTGTTCCAGTACAAATATATCTGTGCCAAAAAGGAAAAATTACTTAAGTCGACACAAGCTTAAATTAATATAATTACATCATTGCAATTCTGAAAGTCAAAGATACACTTAAAGAAATATTCAACTATTTGGACAACTTTTTAGGACGTTTTATCGTAAAAACTTTTTATCTATATTTTTTCAACGAACAATATCACTTGAAATAATTACTTAGATTTACTTATAATTTTTCCAAATATTCAAAAATTAATATTACATATGATCTTTAGTTTTCAAAGCACAGAATTCACATAATAATCTTTATTTTAAAGGAAATAAATTTATAAAAATCAACAAAAAAAATTTAATAGTGCTTTCTGAAGAACTATGAAACAGATATTAGCAGGTTTTCCCTATTACCACAGATATATTTCTATATTTCTATCATATATAAAAGACGATATTTAAAGAGTTTGTAAGATATTTTTTCATTTATTTTTAATAAAAATCAAACTAATTTAAAAAAAAGTTTGAAAAGAGCAACAAATTGTCTATAAGGAACAATAAAATAAAAGAAAAAAATACCAAAGTATAGAAAAAAATTTCCAATAAAATAAAATAATTTAATAAAGAATTTGTTGATAAGTTGCTCTCTACTATTAGCTAAATTAATTAATATGTTTATTGCCAATAGACAAAACTAATAAGATATTGTTTTTGTATTTATATGTACGTATGTATGTATGTATGTGTCTCTATATGCGTACATGCATATACCCTACTAAATAGTAGAAAAGATTATTTATGTGGCTTGGAGCTGAAAGGGCCAATGTCAAAATAATTACTTTTGAGAAAATTTGAATTGAACTTTAACTTTTATAGGTGCTTTCATAGTGATATTGGCCAGCATTTTATTTATAAAGCTGTTCTGCGTTAAGTATGACTTTAGCTGTTTTACCATAATGACATAGAGCAAGAAAACAAATCTATGAAATCTATGATTAACTCAAAAGAGCAAAAAAGTGACATTGGCCCTTTTAGCTCCAAGCCACAGATTTTGAGATTGGCCAAATAATTCTTATCGCCAAAATAGTAAATTTTTAACAATTTTAATGTAGACCCATCATTTTTTATAAATTTGCCTGAATATATGTTTCTTCAAATATATAAAATCTAAAAGTTTTTTAAAAATAATAATTTCATGGCATATTGTTAATTTCAATTGAAGAACAATTCTTACATAAATAAACTACTATTGAAACTATTCCATGGTTTCACATAAATAATTTCTCTCAATTTATCTTTAGCAACCAAAACAATTTTGAATATGAATATCTGTTGTTCCTTTAAGGAACAAAGACACATGACTCTCTTTCGGACACATTTTGTTTAATTTCACTTCAGCATTCAACTTTTGAATTGGTTTCAGATTCAGGTGCTTTTGTGCAACTCTATGTGTAAAAAAAATATCTGCATTTTTGTAATAGACTCTAGTGGTCTATGGAGAGTGTAACAAATCCAACACCATAAAAGATTGAGAATCTCAATATGAACTTAACGTTTGTATATTTACTGTAAAATCTTGATATTTTAAGTTCTCTCCACATACAGGAGTTAGTTTATATATAGATCGCGTTAGGTTAGGTCAGTTAAGATTATGTTAGGCTTAATGGATAGCTTGTTATTATCAAGTTCACTCGAAGACCCAAAGACCCATTGGAATAATCTTAACACATCACATTGTGTAATTAGTTGCGATAATTTTTTACTCACCTAAGTGTTTAAGGATAGTTAAAAACGTCACTATCTTATATCTTACTATAAGAATTAGTGGTAGTCACCTTAGTAAGATTTTACTTTATACACGTCCCTCTGCTTCTTTTAGGAACAGCAGTAATAAATGTTCGTATATACAGGATGGTCAAAAAGTCATTATGGGCCTTAAAAATTTTATAACTTTTCAATTTAATACTTTTTTTTTCAGATTGTAAAATATATATAATAGTTTTTTAAGATTAAGGTTTTTTTTTAATAATAAAAAATCTTTTTGTTTTATTTTATATTATTTGATCAATATTTCGCTACCTCTTTGTGTAGCATCATCAGGATACGAGTTTTTTATTATATATTTGTTTTTTGTTTGGTTTAGTGTCTTGATATTTGTTTTTTTTTAATAAATTTATTTTCAGTGATTTCCAGCTCAATCAAAGAACACTCAGCCCATGTCGGTGACTTTTTGGTCATCCTGTAATTGTTAAGGGATTGGTAACTTGTTATTTGTTTTGGATTTATAAGTACAAAGGTCATTAACTTTTTGACATTTCGTAATTAGCTTATTCATAAAGATAGTAATAGAAAATTATCCAGATTTTGTGTCTTAAACAATTGATTGATGTGTGTATACTTTTTCGAAATAGGTGTACGGTGTTATGTATATGATCAGACATATCCAATTACAATTCCTTACACAATAGTTTTATGATGACATTGACTTTCCATGCGTAAATGAAAAATGAAATTGAATAAAATAATCTTTTTTGTATGTCTATGTGTATTGTATTTTATATAGACAGATAAACATAATAAAATGTTTTTATTATGTCAACTAATATACAGATGTATTTGTAGTAATGTGTGTCTGTAAGAGTTAATAATTTAATTAGTATCATCACCATGAAAGACAAAAATTATATCAAAATATTTAGTCAAATGTTAGTTTTCCCTTACATGTACATATATGGATGCATACATAATAACATACTTATGCATGTCAACATATAATTAAAAATACGTGTGTGTTTGCCTTACATTACGAATTAAGAAAACAATGAAGTAATTTATTCCTTTTAATGCTTAAAACTTGTTAGTAAATTTTTTTTTAAGAATTCATTTAAAAACTCAAACACTATTAATTATTGTACAATAACTTTATAGTAACGAAATGCAAAATAATTTTAATTTCGCTTATTTGTTGTTGTTTCTTACAATTTCGCACTGAAAATTCGCTATAGATGGCAGCCGTTAGATAGAATCTACATTAAATTTAATATCTGGTATCTTCATATTCTTATTTTTTTTTATAAAAGAGTTTCTTTAAGTAAAGTATGATTTAACAGTGAAATTATTATAAAAATTAGATAATGAATCACCAACAAATGCATCATTTTCACATCGTGTTGGTCACTGGTTTCATTATGATTTTTATGTTATTTTTTGTATTGTATGAACACATCAACTCATAATTTCTGAAGCCCTCATTTCCACGATTCAGTGAATTTGACATGTTATCTTGCATGCAAACATGCAAACATATCTACATATTGTTCGCATACGAACCATATCTTATCCCAGCTGGTCAAGTCCCAAAGATATTTTATCAGTTAAGCTACTTTAATGACAGTGTAAAAAATTTCTCGGTTTTGACACGATAAAAACATTTGATAAGAATACACTGCTATCAATAAAAAATTAAAAATGTAATGTCTTAGTGGAGGATGCCACACATTTTTAAAGAAATGTCGATTATAAAACAAACAGTTCATTACGTCTGACAAGCTGACTTTACTCAAATCTGGTTTATGAAGTTGTAAAGATCCTACGATCCTTTTTATCAAGGGAAAGGAGTTCTTTAGCCTGACGTTGGACCAGGGTTTATCTTTAGTAATTGCGTTGATAACATTCTATACACCGTACTGAAAATATACCAAGTCCGGAATACTAACCAAAGTAGTAAGCCTCTAAGGGGCACAGAACAGACAGTTTACTCTATATATAGCCTGGTGGTACACCCAGCAAAGGTTCTACTCCCATTTACTCTGGTCCACAGTTTTAGAGGCAGTTATTACGTTTACTAACAACATGGCTCAAGACACATGTGGATTTTAACACATTAAAACATAAGACAAAGGGCCTTTAAATCATTAAATTAAAGGCATAATTAAAAGACTGAAAAATGTGTCCCTTTGAACATCTGGACCAAATATTGCTGCAGCAGTATCGCCATTTTCCTGTTTCCTTAAAGAACATTTTAAAAGGATTTTGTAAGCAAACAAATTTTTCAAAATAATACATTGTCGCGCCTTTAAATTTGCGATAATATTAGGAAGTTTTCAACAAAATCCTCTACTAACATTACCTCTTTATTACAAAGTCTAGGATTCTATGAATGCCTTCATGGTGCAAGGATCTATCCGCTATTAGAGATGAAACCCTCGATCACATTTACTCAACTCATTCGCCCTAACGGCTTTTGTGTCTCCCTAACCACTTTATGTACGAGTTCTAGGATTCTCCTATGCCCCAGTCAGAGGTTCTGGTAATATCTTTATATCCTGGACTAGCATAAACACCAAGGTGTGAAAACTTCACCAAAGTTACATGGCCCCGGTGTGTATAATCATCCTTAAGTATTTCTTTAAGATATGATCATCTGTGATTTATGTACATTTAAAAGAAGTGTGCCAAAACTTAATACACAGTCAATGGCTGTACACACATGTAGTATGTGTATTTGAAATACAAGTGCGTGTGTTAAGATAAATTTAATATGGAGAAGTTTTTTTTTTTTAATGTTAGCATCAGTCACTATATGACACAAACAAAAAGGGAAAAAAACAGTTATAAATGTCAACTTTTTGAATACTCGCAGCGTACCCACAACAAAGCGCCCATTCATTGCCAAGAATATAAAAGCATATTAAAAACAAAAGTACAAAAAGCCAACAGGCACTACAATCGTTTAAGTCTTTTATTGTCTTTAAAATATATGTTTATAGCTTAAAGATACATCAAAAAGGAAACTGTTGTACAGTGCGCGATTTTTCAGTACTCGACATAAACAGAGACAATTTTTTATAAATATTTTAAATGATATTTTTTCTTACAAACTAATTTTATGCAAAAATTGTAATGCAGTTCTTATGGAGCAGGAAAAAGGAAGTTTAATATGAAAGGGAATTCCAAACTAAGAAAACTGATTGTTGTTGGTAATTTTTCCTTTTAACTCGTTAGGTTATTATGGTTAGAAAATATTAAAAAGGACAGCGTAGTTGTAAGCAAACTCAGATAAAAACTGGGGAGTTAATTAGTTGATATTTTATGCAACATCTTATCATCGACAAAAAAAAAACCATAGCTTTCTTGGAAAATGCCTCACGTTCGACTACTATCGGCAAAAATTTATCTTTTCAGATCATTCTTTTAATATCACAATTTAATTTCTTTAAAAAAAATAAATAAAATGAGTTTAAGCTTGAATAAATAAAAATATACAAAAAAAAATTATTAAATAAACAAATATTGACTTATTAGAAAATAGTTTAATTTTCTTCGAAAATTCCGAGAACATATTCAAAAAAATTTCTGTAACTATTGACTCTTCAAAATTTGTACTTAAAAGTGCCGTTGTGTTTCAGAATGTGCAGACAGTGACTCAATGCTGCTGAAGCAACATTTCAGGTCTAGTTTTAAGAGCAGAAGATAAAAATTGTCTGCCATAAATCTATACCGTTCTGCAACGGTAACGGTAACAGCATATCCACCTCCATTTTCGAAAAAGTATGGCCCAATGATATTTTGAGATGTAATACTAGACTATTTTCAGAACCCTAGAATCTACTGTAATGCTTATCAGTAAAGCCATTCCATTACTCGTATTCATATTTTAAGCAAATTTTATTTAATTTATTTAACTGCAAAATTTAGACGTTGCCCATGACCTGCGGGCTTAAATTCTTGCACAAATTACAACACAAAAGAATTAAAAGTAAATCTTTTTTTTTTAAAGCGTCATAGTGACATACGAGCCATTCCTAGCTGAGCGTCTTCTGATAGATGTTTTGTTAACACTTTCAATATTTTTCGCAGTGCAACTTAAGCGTGCTCTACCGGTTCGAGACAAATTTTTTATGGTGCTATGTGGGTGGTGACAATAAACTAAGCAACGAATCATTGCTTTTGGAAGCGAATCTCCAACATTAAAATGTTAAAGTAAAGCCCTTTGAATTAATTTATTTTCATTAGTTTGTTCTCCAAAGGTTTTTCTTTTTAACTTATTATTTTGTGAATTAAATTTCCCAAATATGAATTTTTGTTAAAACTTATGATAAATTTAAAAACCTTGAAACAGGGCAATATTTTTTATACTTAGAAAAGACGTACATACTTTTATCCATCTTAGCAGAATATTGAAAATTGTGATTATCATCACTGGTTTGGCATAATCTTTAAGTGAATGTGCGTGTGTGAGAAATATTTATATGAAAATTCACTGTTCACAGTATTTATTTTCTGAAAGCTTATGAACAGGGGAATCGATTAATCATTGTCCGTCTGTCTGTATGTTTGTCTGTCTGTCTGATTGATATTAAAATGTCAGAAATATTTGGAGCCAGATCGATATTGGAAATCAGTATGATGATCAGTATGAAATTATAAAGACGAAAAAAACAAAATATTGCGAGTTATTACTCAAGACATTAATATTCCATTTTTTCAATACGAAATAAAAACCTTCTGCTCAAAATATGTATGAAAAGTGGAAATTCATCGAAATCCTCTCTCACAGAATCTACTCTCCTTTAATGAACATACTCGCCTCAAGAGGATCAATACAATGACTCACGGATCCGCTAGAATGACGACCTCTATGCAATAAGAATTTAAGCCAGTATTGCAACGACAAAAGACCGCGAAATTAATTAATTTAAGATTTTAATTACTTATAATTTTCTAAATATAGAAAGAATCAATAAAAAAATAAATAAAAAATAAAAAAAAATGAGTCAAATATAGTAGTTACGACTTTGTGCCCTTTAACTCCCACAATATTGGTATCAACTAAAAGGGCTTGACCACTACAATGATGGCGTCTGCAGCAAAATGGCAAAAATTTAACCCAGTCAAATACAGTTCACTATATAAAATTGTCGTTACACCTATGTACATGGTGGTGAAGGGTATTATCAGATTCGGCACGGCCGAATATAGCACTCTTACTTGTTTTATATAAAAATGTGGGTAACATTTGGTTTTAGTTTTTCTATTTCTAATTACATATTGTGTTTTGTTTTACTTTGTAATACATATTGTCGGTTTTAATAAATAAACTGCCAGCAAAGCATTAGACATTTATAATAAACTATAACATTTTCATTTGAATTTTTATAATTACTTTTTTTAATGCAACGAGCTCTAATGTGAGTTATGAAACAAACATTTTTTCTCTATATCATGCTCTATATTTGCGTAAGAGTTAAGCTAAAAAGGTTTCCATAAAAGTCCTTTTTATTTAATATTTACACATTTTCAGTAGTAAAACCTAAACCTTGTTTTATATATTCAATTCATGTAAAATTATGTTTTTAGTTATTTTTATCATAATTCTTTTACTAACTCTCGTAGGTTTGCAAATAGGCCAACTGTTCAACAAAAAGTCTAAGAGAAGTTTATTTTAACTTTGTGATTTTTAATTGTCATCAAATCATGCCAACACAAAGTCATATATAAATCCGACAAAAGCCTCATACTGAGCCACTATTCTATTGAGTAAAATTCATACATATTTGTGTGTGAAATAAATAAAACAAAACATGAATTGTATTTTAAAGTTGACAAAACCTCAGGATTTGTCAGCAAAACAGCATTTAGTCTGTTTTTAGCAAAATGAACATTTCTTAGTTATTAAGAACCTTTGTTTTTATTCATTTCATTTTAAGACTTATTAATTTCATTCTATACTTCTAAAGAAGAAGAATTAGTAGTTTAATGTAAACATTTGCTAAAGTATCTCAAACAATTATTCATTACATTTAAAGTAAAGCTAAATAAATTCAAACAATAAATTCTAAGAAAAGTTGTTTAAAGCATAAACAGCTGCTAAGAAAATAATAGCACTGGAGTTGTTAATAATAAATGTTTTACTTGTTTTTTTTTATTATTTACTATGTAAATATCTGGATAAATTACTTTGTATCCCTTTTTAAGCAAGACTTGCATAAATATAAAATAAAAAAATACTTCCATGTCAGGTTGAGTATTTTAAAAGTTAGAAGTAACAAAATTTATAAATAGCACGAGTGCAAAAAATCTCTTATACTAAAATATGTAACTTCGATTTGCTATTAATTTATTTCCTTAAGTTTAGACTTACAATGAAATATTAGAAATGATGCTAATCACACTTTTTTCAACAATGTTGTATTTTTACGGAATCTGAAGGGTAGAATTTGGTACCTAGAGGTAGTTAAAAAATAATATTACCTTTCTGTGGGCATGTCAACTCCTACTTTTAAAATTATATAATTAATGTCTGAGTTCAACTCAGATAATCCATCACAGACTTCCGTTTTTTTGAAAATTTGTTTTTCATATAAAAAAAAATATGAATTTGAAATAAAACGTTTTATGGTAGGCGGGCTTTAAAGTGGGCGTGTCAATTTGATATTTTAGACTTATGCTTGTATTGAAGAGAAATATATATATATATATGTATATGTATATGCACAAGTTCATCATCATACATCTATTATGCTAATTTCACTAACGGTAAATTACGTGAGAAGTGGGCGTAGAAGTAGGAATGACAAGTTGTTTCTGCTGCCAAAATAAACTCAGATATTTAAATATGAAATCGCTTATTCTTCCAAAAACTTTGTCTATAGAGAAAATATATGATTTTTAGATAAAGCGGTATATGGGAGGTGGGCGTTAAAGTGGGCGTGTCATATATATAAATTCTGTTAATCCAAACACATAAATAAAAAAGATATATCTGTAAAATTTAAACATCATTTGTCGGTTCTGTAATGTTTTAAATTGTTAATAAACTAAAAAAGGACACTGTCTGAGGGAAATTTTCTTTCATTTTGATCTACAGTAGACTTAAAAAATTTTCATAAAAATAAATTTCTTTTAATTAAAAAAATATACTTGTGAAATTGTATTGCCGTACGACAATGCATTTAGACGCAATCGCACTTTTTTCGATGACCGAAAGACATTAATGAAAGGCCTACTTTTTCATTGCAATACCGAATAATTATGATGAACTTAAACTTAAAAAGCACAATTCGTTTTTAAAAACTGTTTTACTTATGAGTATGAGCGTTTTTATTTTTATAAAATCATCGAAACTTACTCCATACAATTCACGTTCGAATGGTGTAATTTGTGATGAAATATATCTATAAAATATGTTGCGGTATTAAAGTTTTGTATGAGTATTTAATTAGAAGTGGTAAAAAACTATTTTTTAAACAAAACTTTTTTCAAATTTGTTTTATGAGCAGATTTTGAGTACTACTTTACCTTTAAATATTAAATAATATTACCTTAAATACTATATAATAAACTTTTCCATCCCTGTATTTTTTTAACTTCCACTTTCCTTGACATTTGCTTTTGCACACACTCTCTCACATAAAATTTTATAATTCAATTTTTTTTTTTTCCAAATTGCACACAATAATTTTATTTCTTTTTTTAAAAAAAAAATATTCTCTTCTTATGAAATATTCCAAATTATAGTTTTTTACAAAAAATGTTTTTAGCGCTGGTCTACAGTGTTTTAAATTTTATAATTATTTTATGCAAATTTTGACAATTAGACTCTCAGAGCTGATAATCAGCTGTGCTAATACTTAAGTCTGCCTAGTTTTCGTTTATCATAAAGTATGGTGTAAAATAGAACATACATACATATAGTCTTTATTCATCTAATATTTAATGCATTTTATAAATGTTATAAAGAAATACTAGCATGACTAACTCCTACAAGCAATTATTTTTTACTGTTGAGTCAATTTCACTTAATTTTGCTTAACCAACCATTTCGAATGTATTCAAAATCTTTTAGCCAAATGTGATTTCCGTATAATCGTTTCTTCAAACTGTATCGTGCGTGCAGCCAACATAAGTATGAAAGGACTGGCTTTACGTATATTTCGTTGTTTAGTAATCAGACTTACACAATGAGTGTATACTCACCATTTTTTTTGGTTTGAAGAAAATAATTTATATTATTTTAAAATATAATATTTTTTCAAAATTTCGTTTACACTAGATAAGAATTTAAATTAACTGTTAATATTTTTTTTATACTTAAAAAGAAAATTTTCCATAAATCGAAAATTTATCTTAAATTTTATTATATCGATAATCTGTTCTAAGCTTGAACAGAAAATTCTCAACTTTTTTTTCTATTTTTATTACAAATATTTTTCAATTCAAAAAATATCTTAAACATAAAATTTTATATAAATGTTTCTTTATATAAAATTTTTGAGGAAAATTTTTAAAAATTAAAAATTTTATCCAATTTATGTTATGGACAAGAGTAAATTATCTGGTTAGATAAACACAAATTAAATATTCATCCCATATATTTATAATCAATTTTTAAATTTGTTACAGAACACCATTGTATATAAATTTTGATCAATATACCAATAAAATTTATAACGGTACATACTTCTAAATAAAAACTATTTATATGAAATATGTATAGTTTATAAAATTAAATACACAATAAATTTTATTTGCTTCGCATTTAAAGATTTAAGTTTTGAAATAAGCTCATTTTATTGTTATACTCCTCCGCCCCGTAATAAAAATGTACACAAATTTTACACTCACATTTAGCAACTCTTAAATTCTCGTCAACAAGAATAAATATCAACATAAGCCAACCAGTTAAATTTAACTTAGAGTAAGAAAAAGGAACAGAAAATCCTTCAGCCTAAATAAGTATGTGTATATTTTTCAATTACATTTGAAGGCACAAAACTTAAAAGCTAAAAAGAAAAAAGCCTTCTATCATAAAGTGTCCTCACCCACAATTTACGATTAAAATTATTGTGGATCAATAAGCATTTTACCATTTACATTTCTTTGGGGTTCTTTCAAAACAATACTTTTTTGATTTGAATAAGTATCCCACATCCTTTTTGACTTTTAGCATTTTTCTCGGCTTATTGACAAATATTAAATAAAAATGGTTAAACGTTTCTTTTTATGATTTTACATTTTTTCTTTGTTAAACAAATAGATAATAAACTCTCAAATAATATACATCTATATGTACATATGTTTGTGTGTAGGTTTGCATTTACTTATGATTGTATGTATGTGTGTATGTATGTTAATGGAAATCATGTATATTATTGCTAAGGCAAAACAAAGAACCCTGCATTAAATCAGAGTGTACTTCTGTCGAACCTTTATTACTCTTTACCTAAAACAACTTGATTACTGTAACGTAAATGTTATGTTAAGTAAATGTAAATATAACGTCATATTTAAAAGGTTGCCAGATATATATTTTTTTTTAATAAATATGTAAGAACTACTAAAAAATTATGGTATTTCACTGAAATTCCCAACATTTTGAATACATCTTTAAGTAAAAAATGTCTAAATTTAGCGTTTTAATTAAGACTGGTGTAAAAAGTGTAAGTTAAAATAATGCTGGATGCCACGGTGTATTAGTCAGTACTTGTGCGCCTCTTTGGGGGCTTCGAAATCGCTTTCCACCAGATACTCTGCAACGGGAAAATCGTTAAACTTTTTGTTTTAAAGTTTATGCAGCTAGGGAACGAGGGTTTGCCTAACAAAAAACATTTTAATCTTACCATAAGAAACTGTCCTGGAATAAAATATTATATTTTTTGGATATTAGTAGTTACGCTCTTAGCTACAGACTGTCTTAACATAAGAATTTTACTTAACTTCAGAAAGCAAATCAAAGAACAAAATGGCAGTATTTGTTTTATTTAATCACGAATTTGCTAAGAGCTACTTTTTTTGACAGAGCTTTTGTTTTAACTTATGGAATATTTTCTTATTCATCATCTACTCAAACGAAAGTATAATGAAACTTATTTCTACATACTTGTTGACTTTTAAATACCTTTTTAATTATAAGCAAATCACATGTTTGTAATGGCTTTCTTAATTAGCTTTCAACCGGCAAAGCCACTGATGAAAAAAAAGTTGGCTGCTGCAGCTTTTACCTTCAACAATTAGCTCGCAATTATGATAAGTAATTAACAGACCCTTGTAATAAGCCGTAGTCTTTAATAGAAATCGAATCCTTCTGACAATTCTTCTGCGACTAGGGTAGCCAGATTTAAAGTTCAGAAAAGCACTAGTTCACATGACATAACTATTGAAGTAACATGACCAACATAACATGATCAACTTTTTTATTTGTTATGGTTTATTTTTCAAACACTTGTTTTTTGACAATTTATTTGATCGGCAAAAAAAAGTCTGAACCAACAAGAATTAACTATAAGCTGGTGTTAAAAAGTCAACTTATTATTTTTTTCTTTTTTAGCTCTATGGCTGGGTTTGTCAAAAGATGTCTTTGTTTAAGAAAGCTCAAGCCATAAAAAGTTGTTAATTGTTATTTTTAAATTAAACAATTTAAAGTACACTGGTCTGCAGCAAAAATCGCCTTTGAATAACAACATGTAGAATAAAGAGATTTAACACGCTAAATTCAAATCCTCTTTATTTTTTTTATATTGAACTCAAATTTCTTCTATGGGCATGCCAATATTTCGCCCAAAACAAGGCGGTTATGCTAATATATTTCATCATAACTTGAGAATTATTGCTCCGATTTTCATGAATGATTAACAATACAATTTTCTTTAAGTTAATATATCAAGTGTTTAGGAGTTATTCAGAAATAAGTAGCGATAATTTTTTTTCATGCAAAGTGTGCCCCATTTTTCCACACTTATTAGGTAAAAAATTTTAAAAATTTTACATTTTTAACACTTTTCAGAAACGTAGAAATATTGCAAATTAAATAAGATACAAAAAATAAAAAAAGCTGCACCTTTAACGGATGAACTCTACCGCTTTCTTTTAGATAAAAGAACCGGTTGGAACATAAAGTTTTTTATTTTTCCTTTTTCGATCAAAAATGCTCCGATTGACCTGAAACTTCCCAGATTTTTTTTTGCTTTAAAAATAAAAAAATTAGTTAGTGAGATCTAAACATTTCCAACTTTAAATATAATAAATAAGAGCACTATATTCAGCTGTGCCGAATTCTTGATACCCACCCACATTTTTTAATCACAATGTATTATTTTTTTATTAACAGCAATCGCTATGGAATATTCTTTTTATACTAAAACATTTGTCAATAGAGAAATTATAGAAAACAAAGGAAAAGCATTATATGCGAGGTGGGCGTAAAGTGGTCACCTTAAATTTCCATAGGTACAAGTCCTTTGATTAAAAAGCAATGTTTACAAAATTTTGGAATCGTTGTCATTTTCATTACGTTTTGAATTTTAAATATACCAATAAAGACAATGTGCGGTATAAATTTTCGCACTCTTGTTTTCAAGCTCCATCGTGCTTTCAACAACTATATCATCATAAAATAAAACCAGTACTCAGAAATTATATACTTTATTGGGTATAGAATGGATATTTCGATGTGTTACAAATGAAATGACAAAATGATAATTTTTTTTTTTTTGTTGGTGGACATACTTATATCATTTTTTATGGCGCTAACGAGGTTTTCGAAACGGCTTTATTTGTTTTCATACAAATTTGTCAAGATAAGGATACAGTTGGGTTTAAAATGTCATTTTCTACCATCAAAACTAAAAGAGTAAATTTTGAAAAAATGTCGAAACGCGATGATATGGGTTTAATTTATAACGTAAAAGGTCAATCTGTTGTGCTAAAAATCAATAAATTGCTCAAATTCTATACCGTAAATTTCTATTATTCTTTATTTTGTTGGCACTGTCGTAAACTACCGTTTTAAAAGGTATAAATAAAACAATATTATTATTGCATGATACTTTAAATAAACATAATATTGATAACTTGATACAATTCAATCATAGCAGTTTTCTCTTAGATTTCGATTATTATGTTTTTTCTTTGCACATTCTGTGCATTACGTCAAACCGATTAATCATGGTGTTTACGCACATTTTCTGCTACAGCCTCAGTATTATAATAACAACGGCCTGGATGTGGTCCATTTAGTTATACATAGTTTAAAAACGTTTAGTGAGTCTCGAATTTTCATATCTATCTGCGAATTTTTTCAATAAAGTGGGATAATTTAAAGACATTTTTACAGTTTAAATATCGTCATGATGTAATTTTAAATAATCTAGAATAAAAGTCACGACTTAATTCATATGTGATCTGTAAACATTTAAAAAGTAAAACCTACAAATTAATCACCCGCTATATTTTATCATTTTATGATCAGCCAATTATTGAAAAGTATTTTAAAAAAACTTTTATTGATGCAGTATTTATTGAAAAGAATTTCTAAACAACAAATAAAAAAAAGATACGCACACATTTAAATGCATGGGTTGTTGACTTTATGATCGTCGTTAATTTTTTTTATTTTTTTTTTTTTTTTCAAATAACGTCTTGTCGCTTTATTTTCGATAAACATATTTTTATAGAGAACAATAGATTTTACGATGAAAAATTCACTATATGAATTCAAAATATGTCGTCTTTAAGTACAGAACGGAAATAAAGTTACATAAGTTTAACGAAAGTCAAAAGTAACTTTCAACTAAAGAGCATAAATTTGTTTGCACAAATATAAAAAAGTAATAAAAATGAATTATAGAAAACTTTAATGACTTGTGCGTATGAGTATTAAAACTTTAATATATATGTAGGTTAGTTCTACGGAGGAGAAGGAAGAGTATCTGCTGCCGTTAAAAGAAAAATATATCACTTGTCTTAAAGTAAGTGAAAACTTAAACATAAAACAAATCTCAATCAAACAAAAAAAAACTTATAAATTTTAAATTATTCTTGGCAGAAAATTCCACACGCATCGCAGTAAATATTTAATAGTTTTCATAAAATTTTAGTGGCTTTAAAAGTAAAATTGAGTTGAAACAATAATTGTTTTAATTTTATTTGATATTTTATGATGTGAAAGATGGCAAATTTTATATTACATTTAAATACTAAAAATGTTCATGCAACTCTATGTTCTTAAAAAATTTCAATAGATACAAGTTGTTCAAAAATATGTAAATAAAAAAGTACTTAAGTTAATGATTAAATATTTAGTTTAAAGATAATTTAAAATTCATAAAAAAAAGTTTCTTAAATTCTCGATTGAAAACTACAATACAATAGCAGGTAATACAACTACTAAGCTTGTTGAAATTTTATGGTTTAACTCTAAAATTACAATAATATTTCTAATTTAATTTTATAATAAATTGTTATTTTAATTATATGTTATTTATTATTGTACTAGTTTAACCCGGTCCCCATTAATAGCAACAATAATATGTTTGTTTGCATTTATTTTAAAATAAATAATTTCTAATAGCCTTATTAGTGCAAATTTATAGTTTATTATTGTTAGTGCAATTTGTACTATATTGCTTTTTCGATTTCTTACCATACTTTCAGTACCATTTCATTTTTATATTTTTTCTATTCTCTGTTAGAAATAAGATATTTAATGGCAATAAAAACTCTTCTATATGTTAACACAGAGGCAATGGTGCCACTGTTTGGAATTTTTTAAATCCATCCAGCAGTTTTTGACAGACAGACAGATAAAGAAAAAGAATTAGAAAAAGATTTTACCATTAACTATCTATATTGTCATTAAATTTTTTAAAAAATTTATCATATACTAATATTTAAAAAAAATGTATACCCTTCACCGTGCAAGGCTTGTCATTCCGTGTGAAATTTCTACGAAATTCTTTTCTACCCCATAAATTATATATTTTCTAAAAGTTAATGAATCGCGGAGTCGATTGATCATTGTCTGTCTCTTCACGTGTATGCTCAAATCAGTTTTTTTAAGCCCCGACATTAGAAAAACCCGTATATTCAAATAACAGAAATATTTGCCATTACATTGGAATTGAAAATCAGAATAAAAACTCCACAACTTTCTGAGACATGAGTCAGTAAAAATTACCGCTTCTGGTTTGCCCTTATTTTTACCAAAAAAAAAATAGAATTGTTCAGCCCTACGATAATTTACAAACATGCTTCTGACTATCTATAGATATGATACGCCTTTAAACATATTCGTGAAAATTTTTGTACATATCAGTGCCAAATCGGCAAAGTTATTGACAAGATTATTTGGAAAAGTATATATTTTTTATAGACTAAATTATATTTTTAAACTAACTCAAGTTAATTTTTTTTAATCTCTCTTTTTTATATGAAGAAATTAAATATTTTATTTGTGATAGTGAAAGATATTTACATCCAACACTTGCACCTTCCGACCAAAATAGTGCTGATGATGAGACCGTAGCTGGTTTCGAAAATGCATTCCACTCGCCTGGTGTCGGTATAAAAACTTACTTTTCCAAGCTTATTTTTTCATTATCACAAATAAAAAATTTTAGTTCTTCATATGAAAATGAGAAATTTAAACAAATGAACTTGAGCCAACTTAAAAATATAATTTAGTCTATGGAATATATATGAGTTTGACAAATCTTAATAAATATATATTTTAAATTAAAATATAAAACCATGACCTCAAAAATTATTGCTGAGAAAAACTAATAAATAAATCGGTTTGAAAATAACTGATATGTGAGCACCAAAACTAAATGGCGAATATATGAGCCAAAAATAGCAATAACGGCTTTGTATTCTTTAATCTCCTCAATATTGGAATCAAATGAAAGGGCTTCACGTCAAAAACAAAATCTTGGATTTGTTTTTAACACCATCAATATGGATATAAAATTAAATGACTAGTAGAATACACTAAGCCATGTAAAAATTCAAAATTAAAGATGGCATCGGAAATAATAAAGAAAATGTAGTTATAACATGAAATCTGAAATCTAGGCTAAGCTACGATGTGGCCTTTGTATTTATGCATATGGTAATGAAGGGGTTTATTAGATTCGGCACGGCCAAATAAAGCACTCTTACCTGTTTTGTTTTTCGTTTTTGTAATTAAAGAACATTGCTTTGTTCTGCTTCTAAAACAAAACCCATACATATAATTATTTATTCTCAACTTCTTACATTCCTATAAGACTATTATAGTAGTTTTGTCAAGTTTATGTTTTCTTGCTTCTTCGCAACGCATAAAAGAAAGAAATTTCCATACAAAAAACTTTTGCTTATCACTTGAAGACCAAACAATTTCAAACATTTTTTCTTCACAATTATAGAGAAGAATACAAACCAAACGTAATACTTAAGCATTTCTCTTGTAATTTTTTTTTTTTAATATTTACGATTAGATTTCATTTTCTTTCACAGTTATGTCTGTTTCTTTGTTTTAGTCTATTGATTAGTGAGTGCTTTTCTCGTTTCTCATAATCGAAAAAGAGAATATTTGCAGTCTGTTATTTGATTTAGAAATGTTTCTTAATTCTCACCTTTTTAATTTGTGTGTATGTGTCTTTTTTTTTTTCTTTCAGCCCGACTTAACAATACAAAAGAAACGTAAACGTCTTCGATTACGTATTGGCAAATTTTCAAACAATAAAACAAATATGGGCACCACAATGGGACTGGTCGAGGGTAACTCAACAAATACAGTGAACACAGTTGAAGTTGAAGATACAGAGTTCAGTAGCAGTAATGTCGATAGTAAAAGTCGTGCTGGAATTGAAGCGACTACTAACATCAATTTAAACAACACCGAAGAGGTAAAGTATCCAATTAGACTATGCATTACAAAATTTAAGTGTGTTTGCATATATAAAGAAAATTTTAGAATAGAATCTAATGTTATAGAAACTGCCGGGTTGTTGCCTGCAATGAAGAGTGGAACTTTGGTACACAAATCGTTTGCAGAAAAATTTCTTAAAGTATTATCTTAAACAAATGATTATAAACATTTATTGTTAAATAAGAACAATTATCTGTTCATGTTCTTATCGTTATCTATCTGGTAGGTAAAGATAACAACAAACAAAAGAAAAAGGGTTGCTGTTTGGCAACTCGATGTGATAAGAAAATATAAAAAAAAATCCCAATAAGTAGTAACATCCTTACGTTATCATCTCTCGATAGCAAGCACTATTTAAGATAACTGTTTGGGCAACCTCATTTCTGTATAAGTATGCGTCGATGACGCCATTAGTTCATTAACCGCACCAAACAGTCACTCTTGGCTTTTCAACAATCACTCGTGTATTCTCATTTGCCCAAATGCGGCAATTCTCCTTATTAACAAATCCACTAAGGTAAAGGTGTACCTTGTATTTACAAAGTCACCATTCACTTCTGTCTGTTTAACCATCCATTTGGCGTATTAACGACGCTTAAAGTGAACAGAAGGCTTCTTACGTTAATTAACCTTAAAAACATGTAAATGCAAATCTTTATTACAAAATTCGCATCGATGTTGTTCGTAAGATTTTCAATTGTTGGACACCTCAACCAGTCGAGGTTAACGGCTCTTTTGCCGTTAAATCAATAAAAATGTTTCTTAAAAACATATTTTTGGCAATAAAATACTATAAAGATCCTCTAAAAATCAAATTTAATGCAAAATAGGTACGATCTAGTCATTTTTGTGGAGCATGGCGCTACCTTGTAAAAAATATACGACATCAAAACTAATGATTTAAACTGATATCGAATTGTTTTCTTTTTATGGTTACCACTCCTTTACTTAACAAATGGAGACAAATTTAAATCTTTAGTTTTGGGACACCTTGTATATATTTTCGGAAATGAAAGATAGAGAAAAATGTATACAAATTGACACCGCACAGAGTATTGTTTGGTTTTATTGAATTGAGATCGTAAAACAGCTTGTTTAACTAATTTCAGCTTAGCTCTAACCCTCCTGACACTGGTACCCAAAAATACTTTTAAAGTGAATTTTACTTAACAAAACTAAATACAAATATTATATTCCGCAAGTTCCTTTAGGTAAACAAAGTCAAGTAGTCCTTTCCCTCTTAATAAGGGCACCCAGGTACCCTTAAATATCCATTAACATTTTGTATAAAAAAGAGAAAAAATTTAATATTTTCATATGTTAAATTTGTTATTTAGAGAAAAAGTTATTATTTTACAATAGACCTTTGTACTATCTGTACTAGATACTTTGTACTAATAATGTTGCATACAAGAATAATAAAAAATTTAATTTTGTGCAGCGTGGAGCAATAATTTTGTTTTGCTATTGCACATTGGCCGTTGACAACCAACGTATATTTTGCATGTGTTTCGATTAGTAGTCACGCAAAAGTAGCAGCAATCCTTTAATGGCAACCGTCCAATATTAGTCCGCTTATTTGTATTCCGTCGGCTTGTAGCATCCTTGCAAATTTCCACAGGTATAGTTTTATTTGTCACAAGCTCCCGGATTGTCATTAGTTCTTTTATTCAAATTTCTAGTTGTTAACTCCACACGAACTGCTGTCAAGAATTTTCGATGAGGGTTTTGATTTGTATGCCATTTGGATCGAAACTAAAAAATACACCTAATGCAGCCACGTCAAACAAGTTAACAAAACGACCATAGCCATCTATTGATTTTTCGTTTGGTGCTATATTTATACACCATCTTACATTAAATCCCTCTTCTGCTTTGTTGTAGAAGTCATAAATTTCCCCTTTTTTGAGTAAATATTGTTATACTTTTACTGTCGCATTTTTATCTGAAAAATGGTTTAAGCGTAGATTCTGCGTCAGCATATTCCAAATATCTGAGATATCATCAGCTTTGTCTGTTTGAGCGCGTGACGATCTTGTTAATACATTGCCGAGGCGTATTACGCGTATTATTTGCTGAAATATTCTACGTCTTAATGTTACTTTATATGAAGGGTGACTCAGGATTTAATTTTTTACATTTTCTTATAAAAATATATCAACATTCAAGACTTTACTGATATGTATTAAAAGTTGTATTTCATATATAAATAACAAACGCATGTGATTCCCTGTTTTTAAATGTAACGCGTATAACCTATGACATAGATTTATATAACGGAGTAATAAATACATACGGGTACCCGAGTACCCTCGTCAGGAGTCTACGTATATAAATGTTATTATTATGGTTAGGGTTTTTAACAGGCACGCCTACTTATACGCCCACCTCACTTGATTAATTTATTTTAGTGAAAGTAATATTTTGATATTTTTGTTTTGTTGTTTACGTTTACACTGAAATATAGTGATTAGAAGTAATGTGAATTAGAACACATAACTTTTATAACATTTTACGCAATTCTAAGCTTCTGAACTTTTGGATATGATAGTGACACCGGAATGCAAATGAAAATGTCGAACATTATTCCAGAGCAAAACTGATCGAGTTATAGGCAGTTAAATACAAATTCTTCCATATTATCTATAAAATGTTGGAAAATCTATTTTCTTTACGTCTGACCATTGACAGATTCAGTTTTAATATCAGATTAAAGGACATGACTGGTTTACTTCAGTAGGCTCTTGAAAGATTTCAAATCCTGGATGGCGCCCGAAACAAAATGTAGATGTCAAAATTTTTGAAACCCTTTCAATATGGGTATCAATTAAAAGGGCTTGACTAGTAAAATATAGTGAACCTTGCAACAATTCCAAATTAAAATGGCGTTACAAACGAAATGGCGTAGTCTTTACTTGTTCAAATTCGCGCAAACTTAAACTTTGGTTGAGCTATTTTTGAAACCCCTAATATGGCTATCTGATAAATGATCATGTTAAGTAGAATGCAGTTGATCAAAAAACAATTTTTAATCTAACGAAAAAGCGGTTTTAATACCCGCAATCTGAAAATTTAACGGTCTAAAAAATAGAATACAGTAAATTTAAAACGCTAAATCCAAAATTGTTTTCCAAAAAACAAACAGCATAAACAATAAATTATATAATTTGAATTTTAGCTCAGGCTAGTGTTATAAACGCCGTATAATAATTTTTCACATTCAAACATGCTGGTGAAGAGAATGTTTAACTTGACATGGTCGAAACTGAATGAGATAAATTTCATAAGAAAATACAATTTTCCTCAAAGAACGACATTACTATTGATTGATACTAGCGATAATAAAAAGAGGTAAAGTTTTTTCACCATAACTGGCTAGTGAAATAATATTTTGTCAACTGAGTACATTTTAATTTGCACTTGTGCAAGAAATCACCAAAAGCACATTTTTAGGAATTTGCAAAGTTTTCAACAAATATTATCACCAACAAAGAACAAATTGCAAATGTTCCATTACACAAAAAAAAATATTTTTTTAAATAAGTTTTAAAATTTTATATTTAAGTATTTGTTAAAAATTTTTCAGTCAACACAATTGTGGTTTTAATGAAGTAAAAAGTCTCAAAAATTAGTTTTTATTACATAAAAGCACACGAACGACCATTGACTTAGCACCTCACCTCCCCTAAATTGTCATTAAATAAAGTCTCCCTCACACAATATTTCTAACTAATTGTTGAATTTTTTTATTTATTTATAAGAAAATTAATATGCACCTCTGCCCATGGCGTTAAATTAAATTCATCCCATAAAACAAAATCTTTTTAATCAAAAAACTTTGACACAACAAAAAAAATAAAACAGTGACAGGAGGCAAAACAGAAATGTTACAATAAATTGCAGGTAATTTAAGTTACGAAAAAGTTTATCCAAAGTACCTACATACTCGATATAAAAACAAAATAAAAGGCAAACTTAAAGACCAACAAATTGAACATAAAACTCACCTGGCATTAATGGTTTATTTATATGTGAAAAATATGTTAGTTTTCGTTAAATTAAATAAACAGTATAAAAAAGAAATGAAAATAATAAAAAAAAGCTTAATAAAATATACAACAGCGAAATTTTTTTTCGGTAGGAAAAGCTTTAGCATTTTTGTTTTGAAAGACGGTTGTTTGGAGTTTACAAAATCTTAAACTGAGCTAACTTTATGTGTTTATTAAATGTAAATAGGTAATTAGGAGGCATTGCTACACACAGAATGGTCTAGTTACTCCCATGTGGTTAAGGACATGGTGGACACAACTTGTAAAAAAAATCATGTTATAGTGGGACAAGTATAATACTGTCCAATCCAAGAAATAATAAGTTTACGACAACGAATTCTTACAGTTACAAAAACAATATACATGTATCAGTGTTTTCAAAGTTTACGTCCGGGTATATAACTACCCGCTTTTAAACATTAATCTGGAAGATTCTTTTTTTTTTGGGTGGGTATATAATGTATCCGTAAGACTTATAGAAAATACCGTCAGAAATATTTTTTTTTTTTTAAGACTCTAACTATCATATGGGTTCCTAGACAAGGTTCAAAAGACCAATTCAATAAACAATCATTCAAAATCCATGCGTAGGTCAAATAAGTAAAAGTAGCGCTGTCCCTTAAAAAGTATAGCAATTAATGACAGAAGATTGGATAGTATCTGTCCATCTGTCTGTCTAACCATCTGTCCATGGTTTAAATCAATTTTTAGAAGACCCCACACTACTAATATATAAATGGTCACAAAAAGGAAGACCCTAACTCATATTTTTTAAGTAATTGAGTTTTTCAGTGATTTTATATATTTCTATACATGTTACACATATACGTCTCAACATAAAAATTCACCGCAAAAGTATCAAAACTAAGAGTTTTACGAAAGAAGTTACGTTACGATAATACAATTTCTACTACATTTTTACGTTCTTCTGTTAAAATTATTTGAGCTAAGACCTTTCTACCTGTGAACATCGTTATACCCTTGGCGCCACAGTTGAAAGGTATAATATCAGGCACTATGAAAGTGAGAGCGACAGTAAACACTTACATTTACATTTATATTAGTAATATATCGGAACTGCAATTAAATATTTTGTTGTAGACTTTTTTTCACAGAAATCGACGATATGATCAGAACAATACAAATGTATTCACATTTCATTTAGTAATAAAGGATTTGAGAGGCACACTTTCCATTCTGTTTAGCAGTGTGTTTGTATTTGATTTACTTTATTCGAGAAACATAATATGCCGTTATTTTTTAACTTCTTGAAAACAGTATTGAGGAGTGTTACACTTTTTTATTTTTTGTTAAAATTTAATGATATAAAAATTGCAAATAATAGATTCTTGTCATATTTCGCAAAGATGACGTAAATTATCCACAAATTTAAACGTGTAGATGTTAAACTAAATAATATAGTAATTTTTCAAATTCAATTTACAGGTATTTTATGATTTTGGAAGTTATAGCCTTTAGAAACATAATCCAGTTATGGTCATCGCTGTCCTTTTTAAGCCAACATACGATTATTGCTTATATCAGATATTAAAAATATGTTTTTTATTTAACACAAAATAACGCTAAGCAGACACCGCAATTACGTGACTCTTAGAGAATATTAAATTCATATTAATTGGTGTCAAAGTAATATTTACTCAAATAATATATTTAATTTCTTTAGCTCCTTTGCAGCGTTTAGCTTTTAGAAATGTGGATAGTCAATTTTATTTGTTTTACTTATCCTACTAATATATAATAAATATGTATGTGTGGATGTTGTATGTTTGGATATTTGTTACTCAATCACGCAAAAACGGCTGAACGGAATTAAATGAAATTCGGCACACAGATAGATAAAAAGCTAGATTAACACATAGGCTACTTTTTATCGCGATAATAACGTGAAGTCGTTAGCAAACTTATCACCACACAACCTAAACGGGTTGTTTGTGTTGTAAATATATATTTATTTTTTTTGTTAATAATAAGTCTACCTTCTGTCCCGATAACTACGCAGACGAAGTCGCGGGCATAAGCTAGTATTGTATATATTAAATGGGTTTCATCATGTTTTTTTTTTTGCTTTTAATATTATTTGTTAAAACTTTATTTACTGTTTTATTTTATTTTAGCAGCAATCTTTTTTGAATAAAAATATTCCTGAATTCTGTTGACAAATAATTCCTAAGATTCCGATTTTACTTAAATGTAACAGAGAAACGCTACAATTGATGTCGGCCATCAAAACTTGTAATCAAGTTATACCAATAGAATTTTCCTTCTGTCCGACGAAGAATGTGTGAAAATTTTTGTCAAAATATCATTTAAATTGCAGCCTGTAATTTATATAAAAAGTTTACATAAACGGAGGAAGGAGAGATGGACCGACAAACAAATTGACCCTAAAATGGGTTTCCAGTCAAATTTATTTATTTTTTTGTTTTATATTGGTATTAGGTTAGAAGGCGTACGCAATTAAATAATACAAATATCAACTTTGTTGTTTGTTTAAGCAAAAACCTCGAAAATATCCTTGCAAGACAAAAACACTTAAACATTTAAATTAAAAATATGTTCCTTCTTTTTTACTGTAGGGTATAGTAATGCGTAAATAAGTTTCTCCACAACAAAATATACCATCAATAATTCAGATTAATAACAATGCTGCAGTAACAAACTTTTTATTACGCTCTCTGCTTTGCTCTCTTTCTTTCTACTTATCTCTCTCGTGTCGCAACGACTATATTGTTGATATTTTTGGTAAATTTTGTTACAATATGAGTCTCTTTAAATCCATAGATTTACTTTTATGATACATTATTTTATATATATTTTTGATTGGTCATAAATTTACATCCTTGGTTTATGACACAACCAGAAATTGCATAAGGATTTTCTTTCCATTCATTGTTTTCATTTTCAATTTCGATTGCAATTCATTGTTTCACATTTTTTACGATTATCAACATCAATTCACATCAATGCCCTACAAAGAAGATGAAAATCCCAGCAAAAAGTTTTTTGAATCGAAAAGCACTAGCTAATGTTTTAATTCACTAAAACATATTTTTACTCATAATGACTATAACTGTGACTATAAACAACTGTTATTTTACACTTTTCTACAAACAATCATCTTTCTTGCCTTTACTTGCAAAAATCATTATACAATAATATGAAGCATTATGAACATAGAACTTGAACTTTTTCCATTTTGACTGGTCATTGGCTAGGAATTCAACTTGATGCCAAGACTTATTAAGACTTATTCTGACCCCAGTGTTGTAAGCTCGGCCTAGACGGGGCAATGGCCTTGGGAGTGTCAATCATATGTTAACCTGTCAAAATCTCTGGTAATTTTTTTTAATTTTAAATTTTTTAATTTTGATCCTGATATTCATGGGTAATCCATACTGAAGAGATTCTTCAAAGGATTTGTCTTAAACGGCATTCAAATGTTCAAAGATTACCTTTGGTGATTTTAACTATGCTCACACTGTAAAATGTCGTTTGACCGTTAGGCTTTAGGCAGTGCATATGAGGCCACTTTAGCTTTATAATATGATATGCACAAATAATATAAAAGTTCACATGCGATTCTTTGACTCCATTTTTTGATAACAAAAGACTGGCTTTTTTTGCCCACAAACTTTACTTTCCATTTAGTGTCACTACATAATTTGCGAATAAGGTTATAATTTTATCAGTAACTCCTTTGTTTCTTCTTAAGGTTCCGATTTCAAGTCTGTATCAAAGACGAGCTCAAAGGCTGCTTTATGATGCAATTATCTATGTTCAAGGGATTATTTAATTTTCTTTCTGAAATTATTATTATTGTCCGCATATTATCTGCCAGATCCAAAGTCGACCTGTTCCCTTCTTAGTAGGTGTGCAAGTTAAATTCTTAATACTATTCGAAAGAATTGCAATCGAACAGAGTTTAAACAAGCCACTCGAAACTGGTGGCAAGTGTCAATTTCTCCACTACCTCTTGTTCTTACATCAATAAGTTAGTCCAACCTTAGCTTACTGATTATAACGTAATCTGATTTCGTGCAATACTGTCGTTCAATTTTCATTACTATTTATGGAGAACACGAGTGAGTCACAAGACGTTTAAAGTTGAGCACGTAATTGTGTTTCAGCGTTTATTTTACTTTCGAAATAAACTTTTTTACAAACTTTAGTGTAAGCTTTTACACAAGAAATTTTAGACAAAAGTTTAAGTACTCTTTAAGCCCGAGGCTCATAATCCGTCATTTGCCATACGTAATTCTTTTGTCATTAACATAACTAAATCAGCCAAATCAAAGTAAAAACTCATATGATAGCTGTCAAATTATTGTCAATATACATTAAAATTTCAATATTGCCCAACTTCAGTATTTTTGTGTTTAGGGTGATGTACTGAACGAAGCAAAGTTTAAAATAAAATCTGTATTTTAACTAAACTGACAGTTGAAAACGGCCACAGATAACATATGAGGGATCCGATGTGTCTTGGCCTTTTACTAATTTCTTAAAACCACTAACACTTTAAACTGCTTTTCAATTATATTGAACCAAACAAATTCTGTATTAATATTTTACACTTAAAAATTCCTATATTTTTTGCTGGGAGTGTACTTCATATTTCGATCATAAAAAATCAAAAAAAAAAATATTAAAAAAATATTTAAGCCAAGAATAATTATCGTAAAGTTAAATATATACAAGTATGTGACCAAGCATCTTAAACTGTGTAATTTAGAATTCAAGGTTCAGAAATTTTAAAAAGCTTTTTGCTAAAAACTCGTGGGAAGCCTTAAAGTTGAAACATATTTAATAACATGAAATAGATATTAAATTTAATAAGTTAAACCCGGTCAACATTGCTGCCCCCAACAATATTTTTTATACCCTCAACCTGTGATGCCAGGGGTATACATAGCTTTCTCGTTTCGTTTTTAATTATATATTTTCTACAATATATAATTTTTGATCCCATACAGTATATATTTTCTTAAAGATTGTGCAATATTCGTCTGTTTGCCTGATCATGAGCTAAGAAGCCCCTACCATTAACAGTAAACAGTTTTAAACCTTAGGATAATTTATATACATTTCTGCCACTATTTGCAGATGTGATATGTCTCTAGGGCTATTCGTTGAAAAATTTTAGACAAAGCGGTTACTTACCGGCAAAGTTATAAAAATGCAATTTTTTTTTAACATATTGAGTTTATTAAGATCCTAATTAGTTTTTGTACTCTTCAAAATACTGCCCGTAGAGTCAAAAACTTTGGCTGAGGAAAACTGACAAATTTAGATATCAGCATATAAAAACAACTGTTTGCATTTTTTTCTTAAAACTTTCAAACGAGAATTGATTTTCAATTTCTGAATAACAGAGATAGGAATGCTGCAATCATTTCCGAATATGCAAGACTAAATAGATTAATTGCAGGAAAAACCAGTTAGCTTGACCTATATGTCTATGACCTTGGGAGTGCCAACTATATGCTGACCTGGCAAATTCGTTGTTTTGACTGCGTAAAATATGTCCTATTTAGTATAATTTGAAACATTTAATTTTGATCCTGATGGGTTTACAGTATACCTTATACCACAATTCTTCATTGGTAGTCCATCCTGAAGAGATTCTTCAGATTAATTGCAGAAAATATCATGTTGGCACGGTGGCACTATCAAGTACATTTTATAGTATAAATTATCCGTTTAAGTTTTTCAAAAAGTTTGGCAATATCACTCAGCTTAGCAATGCCTCGATAGTTTGGTATATCTTGTTATTAATTTTCTGTCACTTTAAAATAACGGAATTATAGAAGGTAATTTCCAAATCAATGGTCCGTACCCTAATTTAATGCATTTGTTGAAGAAAGCAGCAAGCGGGTAACATAAAGTTTCTGCACAATTATTGAGAACACAAGTTGGTATTTCATCTGGACCAGCATTAAACTAATTATTTTGTGATATTAAATTTGACAGTACCGATTTATGAGTAATATAAGAGAATCGTACACCAGATGATTGAGGTATAATAAAGAGATAAGATGTTTTGTTACTTTTCTAAAACAGGTGATTGAAAAAAAATTCAGCGGACTATTTGGAAAGAGAAACGACATCATTAGCGTCAATTAAACCATTTAGGATTAATACACGAGCGCCGTTTAGAGTTCACAAATTTGTAAAACAACTTAGGATTTGATAATATCGCTTTTTGGTATATATCAATTGTAATCGGTAAAATCAAATGGTGATACGTGCACGAGCGGCACAGGGATCAGTTCTATTAAAATTGTTACACTCTATTAATAAATCAAATTCAAAATCTCTCTCTGATAAGGATTTTTTTTTTAGTTTTGATGTTTTTCTTCCTTTACTAAAATTACTTTTATTAAGCAAAAAAAAGGAAATTAAATATTTTTAATGAACTTGGTTTCTTAAACATTGTCTTTTGTCGCATCATGGCAGAAAAATTCTATAAATTTGTGACTGTTTATTAAGAGACAAAGACACACACAAATATTCATTAAAATTTTCTCTACCTTATTTTTTTGTTTTATTTATTTTTCTTCTGTGTCTATTAAGTGTGAGTCCTAAAAGAAAAAAATTTACACAAATGTTCAACAGGATGGTATTGTAGTCTTTAAAAAACAAAAACAATTTTCTAGGTTAACGAACAAATAAGAAGGTAACCTGTCGCTACTACACAAAATATATACATACATGTTAGCGATGAAGAAAACGATATTCGGTGTCTTAAATAAACATACAAGAACTTAAAAATATCCCTTACGTCCGCACATGTATTTATCAAATAATTTACTAGAAAAACGAAGACAAGAATAAAAATCAAGTGAAATAGAAACAATATAGAGCATGAGTGCAAACGTTTATCCAGCGTTAAATTAACTTAATGTGCACGTTTATGTTAATTCAAATATTTATAATATTTTTTCTCTTTTTTTTATTTATTTTTTTTTTTTTTTTTTTTTTTGTTGTTGCTATTTATTTCCACTTTAGTTCTTAGCTTCCTATGTACACTTGTACATGCCGTTTTGTTTAACTTCTTAAGAGATTCTAAGTACATATTTTGCTTTCTATACTCTATACATACTTATTTATTTAAAAAATACTTTATATTACAAAAAAAAAAGAACTAGTTTTATATGGTACACATTTTTATAGATATTGTCTGTATAGCATACATGCATACAAACATATAAATGGTTGTGAATGTATGTGCGTATTTTATTTAGGTATTTTGCTACTTTATTTTTGCAGCTCAACATAGCATAGAACATGAACTTCTGTAGGATGACGTAGTCCTAAAATTTTTGGAAAAGAAATTTAAAATATTTATAAAAAAAATTGCGGTAGGAATTGGCACTAGAAATTATTAAAAATTGCCCTTACAATTTTTCTGAAAACAAAATGAGTATAAACATGTCGTGACGGATCTGATATTACCCTTCACCATCATGTATATAGGTATATCAGATTTTGTTTCGGACCATATCTTGGACTTTAATTTCTTTCATAGTATACTGTACCATATTAGTCAAGCCCTTTTCTTTGAAATCTTCATTGGGTAGGTAGGTAGGTAGGCAGAATATTTTATCCCTTTGTAATACCTGTAAGATATTGAAAATAGATTATAAGTACTGAAAAAAAATAGAAGGAAAGATAGACAAGAATAAGTTATTATCGGCTTGCTAACCAACGTTAACGGCGTAAGTTTCTCGATTCTGGATTGGTCCAGAAAACCACCAAGACTGCCTTAAGCAGGCTTAAATTTCAACCAGACTTAGTGTTGCTATCTCTGACATGCTGTGTTCGCTGCAGATACCAAAAACAGTCCTTCGAATGTTTTTCAGCATTGGACGGTGACACAGGAAATGATAACTTCTATAGAAGTAATTATGGCAGAGGCCAGTCAAGGTTTTTAAGTCGCTTCCTGTTAAATTCCATAATGTAATGTATTGTGCTAGTCAAGACCTTTAATTTTATACCCATTTTGAGGGGGTCAAACCAATTGTATTCATAATTTTGTTTCGGACATGTTTTTTAATTTGTTCATAGTTTATTGCATTGTACCAGTCAAGCCCTTTTATGTCATAGTCACCCACAATGTCATATTTTTGTTTGTTATACCATCTTGTGTTTTGAACTTTAACCTAGCAAACTACATTTTATAATTTAGTTTTTCAAAAAACGATACAAAGTTTTTGATTAAATTTAATTTTTTTTTTTTTCAAAAAATATCACATAATAATAATTTTATGAAACCATCAATTACAATTTTAAAAACACAAAAAGCTGTTGACATATAATTGATATTCACATCATCGAATGTTATTTATTAATCATACGCTCAGTAGAGTTTGTCGTCAACAGAGATAAAATAACGGAAGAAAATTTTTATGGAAGAAATATTAAAATATATAACTTTTTTTTAAAGCTGTTTGACATTCAATTGGGGACACTCGTTACACAAAAATTATTTATATTTTTTATAGAGTTTTTTTGCTGCCTCTAAAGATATATTTAAAGACTTTAACTTTCCCAGCAAAAAGATTTAAAAGTAGTACATGTGTTTTACATTTTCAGTATTTCCTATTTATTTGTTTAAAAGGATTCATTCTAAATGTTATCCAAAATGCGAGACAGTTTGTCATAAATTATGTGTTTTTTTGCTGGGTTATTAAAAATGTGTAAATTTATTTTTCGACAAATTTAATAAACATAATATTTATTTTATAATCATGACACTATATAAAAATTTTGGTCTAGAAACTTCATAACATTGGTTAATATTTAAATCCTTTCTAACTATATTTTTTTTTTTTTTCAAATAATCTGTATCTTTATTGTACAGCATGTGCTCAAGTGTGATTTAAATTTGCTTTTGGTATTTCACCCACATTAAGTTCATTTCTATTCGAATCAATTATTAAGTTATCCATTTGCCTGCTGTTGTCCACTTTACATTCAAATGAATTTCGACCCTTAAATAGTTTCTTTTTTTAAATGACTTTATCTACTATTGTTCCTTTGTTTAGCCATAACTAAAAAGGCAATGAGAATTTTATAACACACTTTTGTTACATTAGTATTTATTAACTTATTTATTGTAGAAGTCACAGCAGTAATCTGTTTAGTATTATCACAACATATGTCTATTAAATACATACATGTACTTATTTGCATCTTTGCACTTTTAAAATGAAAAAAGGGCAACAGAATATACCACACGTGTCACGTGTTTAAGATCTAAATGCTACAATCTTTAGTCATTGAGTTAAATTGATATTTTAAGACAATTTTGTTAAAAATACATCTTGATTTTTTTATGATATGATTTATTGGAAATGTGATAGAAATAAATACAAGACGTTCTTTTGAATTGTTGTTAGAGTTACCCAAGCTATCTGTTATACAATAAACCGAAGACAAGAGCTTTTCTAACTATCTGAAATATCACAATAAAACTATTTTTACTAATACACCCATTATTTTAACAATAAGGAAGCATAGGAACTTAATAAATTTTTATTTTACAATTTGAAATATAACTGCCGTATTCATAAAAAATATTTTAGGTTTATTAAAGGCTTATTTGACAGATGTTGCATAGAAATTTGTCAAATAAGCCTTCAATAAACCAGAAATATTTTTTATGAATACGGCAGTAAATGTTTAGCTTCTCGTATTCTATTATCATTAATTTTATTAAACTATTTTAATACAAAAGTTAAAAATTTAAATTTTAAATTTTAAATTCAAATATATGTATGGCATATGTAACTAATTAACAAACTACCAATTAGACTTTGCCATCTAACCTTTAGCAAATAAATTTTATTATTATTTTTTTTTAAGTTTTTTATTTTATTTTTTTATTATTTTATTTACCAGAAATATAAGATGACATGGGAAACTTAGGGACCTTATAATGTAATTTTTAAGTTAAATATATTAGATTTATTATTTTATACGCTAACTATTACATAACAACTACCAATCTAGTCCAGTTTCAACACTAATTAAACCTTTTGTATAAGAAATATTTGATTTGAGCTCTAATGTTCTTTTAACAGACGGACAGATAGATCGACCTAGCTAAATCATCGTAAAACAAAACAAGGAGTTAGAAAATATATATTCTATGAGAACTAAAATGGATATTTCGATGTGTTACAAACGGGATAACAAAATATTTTTTTTTTTTTTTGGTGGTGGGTATAAAAACTAAGTCAAATCGATTAATTATTTCTAACAATGACGACGTTACCTTTTTCTGATTAAAAAACAATTTAAATTTTAAATATTATAAATAAATAAATTCACTTTAAATGTTTTAAATATATATTTTTTAATCTTTATTTCAATATAAGAAATACTTAAAATTGTTGTGTGGTTACAATATTGCACCGAAGTTTAGCTTAGTAAAAATTCCCATATACAGCTTTCTGATTAATGTTATTTTTATGTCAAATAACATAGATGACATACCTACTACAATATCTAAGTTGATGCATAAGCGTTAAATACTATGACATACCTTTTTCAACGCCCACCTCTAAGACATGGTAAAATCTGTTATTGATAAAATTTAAGACCTCATAAGACCGCAAAAAATAAATAGCTGTTTTTGAAATAACGTTAGCGTGTATTTCTAGCTAATATAACCTCAAAACTAAAAAAACCGTTTGACTCACCCAATTAAGTGTAATTTTTCTATAAAAAGCTTTTGCTTAAATTGATATATTTTCTAAATGGATAAATATTTTAAAAGCAAATATAACTCCAATATCTTTAAATTAAATTAAATTAAATTAAATTAAATTCTTTAAAAGATGTTACTTTGATACACCTTATTTGGGTGTGATTTTTTTATTGTTAAAGGTTCAAAATTATCAAGGGAATCTGTTGAAATAATATGACAGATAATACATTCACTTTACGTCGACCAACTCAAATATGACTGGTGAGAATACGTTAGTTTAGTAAATTTTGCAACACAATTTACACTGCATATGGTTTCAATTGCAATAAAAAACTTCTTCTTACCCAACTATTAAAATATTTCACACAGCCACTTAAGTACAGGGTGGTCCATCCAAAATACACGATGTATATTGTAAATAAAACAAAAAGTATTCAGAGAATTACCTTAATATTGATATAGTAGCAGAATTCAAAAGAATTATGTGTGAAACAAAATATCGGCCAAATGCTCGCCATGGCTTCGGTGGTATACTTCCTTCCGATGGTCCATTTTTCAATGAGATATAATTGAGGTTCACTGTTGTTATGTGCCGAATTTTTTCATCCTTTGTCTTTTTAATAAAATAAATAAGTCCAACGGCTACAAATAACATGACGTCGGTGGCCAGTTAACATCACCGCGACGTGAGATAACGCGGCCATTTAATTTCTCCCGCATTTGCCACAAAAAGTCCGTTTTCATCTCGCGATAGCAAACGACATTTACAGTAACTTCTTTCCGACCTCATTTAAAAAAAAAACAGCCCGATAACGCCCCCAGCCTATAAATCGCACCAAACAGTCACTCTTTATATATGCATTGACTTTTCAACAATAACTGATAGATTATCATTTGCCCAAATGTGGAAATTCTGCTTGTTAACAAATCCACGCGGGTAAAAATATGTTTCGTCGTTGAAGACAATTTATTTTGTAATGTCACCATTCACTTCTGTCAGTTCATCCAACCATTCGGTGTATTGACGATGCCTTAATGGTCAGTAGGCTCAGGTCCCTGAGTCAATTAAAGCTTGTAAGAGTGTAAATTGAATTTTCATTCAAAATTCATATCAGTGATTTTCATGAGATATTTAATTGTTGCTCACGGTAACGAGTAGAAGCTAACTGTTCTTCTACCTTACTATCGCAAGCAAAAAGCAATTTTTTCCGCAGAATAAACCAAGCGAGCATGAAGGACCATTTTCATAAAAGGCTTCAACAATCTTAACGCGCTACTTAATGTAGTTCTCCACGGCTGAATTTATAAGGCACTGAAAAGAAGAAATGACGTTTAGGAATGACTCACAATTAACATCGTGTGTTATGGCTAGACCACTCTTTATTTATTTTTTATTTATATACAAGTTAGTTATTTTTTATCAATTTTCTTTTGATAAAAGTAGAAGGTGCCATGCCCACATAAATTTTAAATAATTTTTTCCTACCTATAGCTACCGAATCATTATATTCAGTGTTCGTAAAAACACAACATTATGATAAAAACAAGAGGGTAGTATTTCTCCTAATGTGGAAATACTTAAGGTTTCATTCTGAAACTAAATTTAAGAAAATATTTTATTACCAAATCAAACTTAAACAAGGAAAGTAATACTTATTTTAGTAAATTGATTTCTTTATTATAGTGTATAACTGTATATTTTCAAAATATTAATTTTTTGAAACTGTACTACACGAAATTGGTGACAAGTATAAAAATTTTAATTCAATTTTTATTCTCAACTTAGCAATATCTTTATATTTCAAAATCAAATATTTAAACCGAATATGGTAGAACGGTTGTGTCAATAAAATGTTAAAAATTTACTATCACAACTCAAAGAGTAAACAATTTTACTGTGTGTGTATTATTTGCTTGTATCATATCTTAAAGACTATAAAGTCATGTCTGTTATCATTATTAAATAAGTACTAGATATTTATAGCATCTTTTACTACATTCACAACCTAAGTACTTTATTAACTTGCAGGATACGAGCATAACTTACATTTTGTTCAGGTAAAAACGGGTAAATTAATTTATTACTTGTATCATCATTATTTATGACTTGTATTTACAGTCTGACCTCATAAAAGTTATTGTGGTTGTTGTTACCGCTACCGTTGTTATAAATGCTTATTGTTATTTTATTCAAGTGCTTTAAATTCGTAAGAAAGCAAATATTTATTAAGGGCTAAACATGAAGGAATTAGTATCATAAAACTTTATGTAAAAGATTGCCTTTACGTCACTATGTATATAAATATGTGTAAGCGTATGACTACTTGTGTTTGTGTGAGTATCTACGAACACTTTGCGGTTTCGATTTAACACTTTCAATTTCCTTACATTTAGTGACTAACTTAAGTACGATAACTGAGACGAAACTCATTTAAAAAAATTGAATGGTTGAACTTAACACTCGATTTTCTAGTTGAGTTTTTTTCGGTATCTTGTTTATCCTTTTTTAATTTACACACACAAATATTCATAACACTTCATGCTATATAAGGACATATTTAAAGTGTTCACTTTATTCTACGTATGATTTGAAACTTCCAATATCCGCAACTAATTTTGTAATAAATGTTGACCTTTTTCCCCCTTTTCTTGAACCCTTCATTTCACTTGACAAGGCTTTATTTAGTTTAGATATTCGGCTTGTAATTTCTATAGTATTTATTTAAATATTTAAGACCCAATTATGTATATATTTTCTTTTTTTTAATAGAAATATTCGTGAGATAATCGGTATTGCAAACCAGGAAAATCGACTCAAAATCAGCTGAGATATTGTTATAACTAAAACACAACTGCCCTTCTTTTTTATTTTTAAGCAAAAAATAAACTTTTTTTAGTTTCATTTAATATACACATGATCTACTTTTAGGGTCACTCGTTAAAAAGTGAGTGGGAATCGCTTAATAATTGACAAAATAATTGATAAAAAAAATTAAAGCACTTAAAAAGCTTTCGTAGATGATTGAGACATCAGATTACCAGTTTAAGTCTCAGTTATAATTTTGTTTAAAAGAAGTACTAAATCGACTTAAGTCTTTTGAATATATAAGCACCAAAACATTTGAGCTTTTTCCTAAAATTTATAAAGAAAACTCATTTTTTGCAGCTTCGTGAGAGCCGAGCTACGTGTTTTTAAAAAGAGTATTTCAGTAAAAAAAATGCACTTTTTTAAATAGTTTCGATTTTTTTATTAGATTTTAAAGAATATTTTAGTAAAATAATATAATATAATAGTACAATAAAATATTCGTCTAACGACCCCCACGGCTCTGATCACGGAGATATGTCTTTATGGGCCTCGGATTCGAACTCAGAAATTATTTCCGCTTTCCATCTGACAAAAATCGACATCAGACAAAAAATTTTTCAAAATTTAAAAGCGGTTTCAGCATAACTTTACGAATTTTTGTTATAAGTTTTTTCAGGTACAACGCAGTGTTCTTCAAGTTTTAGAGTTTCCACTTCCACAAAAAAAATTTTACACATTTAAAAGAATATTGTTACTGAGATGAAAAATTAATCTAATAGTCTAATCTGCCTACAAAATGGCATTCATGATATAACTAGACCATTGTGCCAAAAAAAACTATAATTTTATTTTGAAAAAAAATCTAGTGCAGTCTTGTACGAGAAAAAATATATTTGTAACGAAGTACAAATAATCTAAAAAATTTTTCTGGGGGTGGCAAAAGCTGAACAAATTTTTTCTTCAAAATGTTAAACATAGTTAATGGGTGTGTGTCAAAAACATTATAAGGGGCTCATTAACCCCACCAGAATTGTCCAGTTATGCCAATGTTTGACATAATATTGCAAGGAGTTTTGAGGTAATTAAAAAATTGTCATAGTCTTCGTGCTCTAAGAACAGCTATAACTAGAACTAAAGAGCTAAAGATAGACTTTAAGTTAGCCTAATATCTGTTCAATGATGTTGCTAATATTTGGCTTAATTTCCATATCAACAGATAAAAATGCCTGATATGGAGTAAAAAAAACCCTGGGAGTAACAAAATCCCTGGGATATGGAGTAACATATCAACACTATTTGTTACGTTTTATGGGCCAGTGAAATATTTACAATAAGCGAGTAGTAAAGAACACAACCTGCAAATTATTTAGGGCTGTAAATGTATAAATGTATTAGATGTAAATTTAAAAGGGCATAAAGACACTTAGCGATACATAAGACTTAATGATTAGACAAAAAAAGTTTGTTTTCCTTTAAAATTGTTCTACATGGGAAGAGCCAAATAAATACCAAAAAAATTTAATTTTTTTAATTCAACATGACATGAATTATAATCAAATTGTTTGTCAATCATCCCTGTCTACTGTATATTCTGTACAACTGAAAAATGCATAAATTTGTGTTTAAATATTTACTCTACTATTTCTGACAGTAAATTATGAATTAAAGATATAGAACATTGTGTCTCAAAGCAGAGAAAACAAACATTTATTCTAAAATATTTTTATTTCATTTCACATTTATACTTATATACATATGAATGTATGTGGGTAGTAAGTGTGTATATGGTACTAATGCAAATATTTTAAATTTTTTCTTTTGCTTATGTTAGACAATTTGTGATTGCAATTTAGATGATTTGTGAGTCCAAGCACTGATTTAAAAGGCTAATTTTAGCATGGCGATGAAGAATTTTAATTTTTGCTCAATAAACATATTCAAACTAAACACCCACACAAACGTAGACATACATATTTGCCAACCACAAGAATTGGTTAGTAGATACACAGATAAATGAATAATGAAAATTAGTGGAAAAAGTACGAGAATTTGGTTTTGGTAGAAGAAGAAAGCAAACACAACTACAAGTGTTTTAAATGAAACCAACAGTAGGACAAAAAACATAAGCACCCCCATTTAAATTTAACAATATTCTTAAGACAAAGCCAGCGTCCAATTTGCGGTTTGAGTTGGCTATAAATTTAAACAAATGACGCCAACAACGAATACCCATTTAAACTTTCTATGGTTCGCTTTTGATAGCAACATTTTTTAAAGATGTCTGTCTTGTTTAATATTTTGTTGCAGTACCGTGCAATTTATTAGCAGGAAACAATTTAACTTTAAATTAAATTGTTTAAACTTTTTCTATTGTTTTATTAAGGTAATATTTAAAATAACAGTTCCATAAGAATGTCAAGCATTTTAGCTTTACTTGGTATATAGAACAGAGAACATCGAATTTTCTTAGTACTTATTACAAGTAGAAATTTCTTAAGAACATGTTTATGAATTGAAAGCTTGTTAAAATAAGGTTTCCTACAAAAAGAGTAAAAATTTTAATCACAAATTTCTTAACTTAATTATTTAAAAAAATTATTAAAATTAGAAGCCAATCTAATGGTCAGAATTCAATTAAACGTCAATGAGAGAAAATCAATTTTACTAAAAAAATTTAACATTATTTACCTTTGCATCTCTGTTTTAAATTGTTAAAATCAGTATTCTTTTGTTCCGCATTTTGTTCTTGCATCTTTTTATTTTTATTAAAAAACACACAATTTGCTCCGTTATCAGTTTTTGCATAACCCTGCTGATAAATTAACTATGATGTGGTTAGAAATTTCAATTTCTTTTTACTTTAGACTAGTTTCATATCTGTAATTTTTTAAACCCAACAAAAAAATTTTTGGAGGTATATTCATTTTGACATCCAGTTTGTAACACATCACAATATCCATTTTAGAACCCATAAAGTATATTTTTTCTTAGTTGGGGGAGGATCTAGCTACGTCCGTCCATCTGTCCGTCTGTTGAAAGCATGATTGAGCTCGAACCGAAAAAGTTATTGGGCTCAAATTTTTAAAGAATATTTCTTATACACAAGGTAAAAGGTAAAGGATTATATATTGAAGTTGATTTTATCATTAGAAACTACTTTAACACACTTATTTCAACGACAAATAAAAAAGCTCATTAAACCGACAGAATCAGATGTGTGATGATGAAATTTTTCATATAGACATTTCTCGTCAATATAAGTATAATTCCAAAATGTTAAAGTGACACGCCCACTTAAACGGCCACCTCCGATAAAATGCTATATCTCAAATTCATATAATGCTTTTTTTTAAATTCATATTATCTTTATATGGACAAAAATTTTTTAAGAAAAAGAAGATTAGATTACATGAGTTGAATTCAATCATTAATTATACATATAACTTCAAAAGTAGGAGGTAATATGACCACACAAAGCTAATATTATTTTTAACTACCTCTGGGTACCAAATTATACTCTTCAGATTTCGTAAAAATACAAAATTGGTGGTGGGTATCAAAAATTGGGCACATCCGAATATAGTACTCTTACTTCATCATATATCAAACTATCAATTGAAACATTAGGTGGTCATAGGAGCCTAACTAGTTCCTTTGAATATAGTTTTATATCAGTTTAAATACTCGTTCTTGGTGGAGTGTGATAAGTGAGAGTACTTACCTACATGCTTCTTGCTCTCACAACATACTAAAAAAATTAGTATACTATGTTCATAGCAATTTAAACATTAGGCTCTATGATTTGTTTTTTATTATTTTTTTTTTTTTTTTTGTTTATGTTTTTCAGTGTGTTAATTTGAAATATACCAAAAGCTTAGAAAACTTATTCGTACGAATAAAATTTCGAACGTATTTAAATACGATCATTTAACGCCTGTGATGCGATTCACTATCTTAACAATCCGAAAATCGTTAAATTTGTCGACACTTATTGTTTTTTGCGTTATGAATTATGCGTTATGTTAGACCCCTTTTACAATGTTGGCAATTGTTAGGCAGACAGACAAATTTTGTTGGCATGGGGTTGAAGAGGTAGAATGTGTAGTACATGAGTATATGATCTGGACATTTTTTCATTTCTTTTTAATTTTTTTTTTTTTTCTATTTTTGCTTCCGTTTCGCATCATTTTTCCCATCTCTGTGTCTGTTTGGTGGTTTTTTATACAAGTTAAGCACAATGTCACAAAGAAAATAAGAGAAACGATACAAAAGTAAATTTCAGTCTCTCTATTAATTTTGCAAATGCAAAAGGGAACAATAAGAATCTCTGACCTTCAGTTTTAGCATTGTAAAAGGGGTCTTAAAGATACTTGACAACTGCTAATTCAGCACTGATATCACTTCCTGAGATAATGACTTCGTAGACGAGACTTAAATAAATAGCTTTTGATTCGGATATAAGTTTTAACTTTTTGTCGATAAAATTAATAACAAAATTTTTTTTTTTTTATTTAGATAACAATAAAAACTGTTGTTAAAATATGTTACGCCAATAAAATTGTTGTTTATACTATGTCCACACTGACAGAAAATTCTAAGTTCACTTTCTAATTTAATGTTCGCGCCCCAATCGTTCTTTAATCAACATGTTTCGCCATACAAAATTTTGAGAGCAAACCTACTTGGTTCATTTTGAATCTAGCTGTGAATCCAATTTTCATAATAAATTTTCACTAGTTTATTTAAACTTGTTAAAGAAAATAGTATAAACTAAGAAAAAACAAAAAATGAATGTATTCAAATATTAAAGAAAAACTTGTGACGAATAAAAAGTATATATGTATGTATTTGCATAAATATAAATAAATAAATAAAAATAATCAATAAATAAAAGTGAACAAAATAAATAGTTAAATATGTTTTGAAATGTAGAAATAGTGAAACAAAGACAATCGTCTATGCACCAAAGTTCGAAGTCGTAAATCAGAGAGCGAAACTAGTACTATACATTACCGTGTGAACATAGGCATTTCACTTTTTAACAATAATCGAAATAGTTGATATTTACACACAACAACTGTAGTTCTGATTAAAAGAGTGCTGGTGATGAAACCGTAGCTGGTTTCGAAAATGCATTCCACTCAGCTAGTATCGGATGACTAATTTTTCCTTAATATTCTTGTCGTTATCGCATTGAACTTATAGCCCAATTAAAAATTTTAAAAATATAATAGAAATAAAAGTTCATAAAATTAAATACAATCGATTATCTTTAAAGCAAGTTAGAGAATCGCACTACTGAACTGAATTGAAAACCATCAAACTTAAACCAATGGAACCGAATTTTATTGCCCAATATTTTATTTATTTTAAATTTTTTCAATAACAACTGTATGTGCAAATGTTTTTTATATAAACAAAAAATTTAAATTTTAAAAACTTTTAATTTCGGTTTCTGTATAATTTCCAAAAATTTTTTTATTTTTGTAGCTGTGGTTTTGATAAACAGAATTGGGATTTCAGGAACACGTGTGAACACACGTTTATACATATGTACATTCATACATATTTGCATACTCACACAATAATTCTAATCTGTCAACTTGGATTCTCACTTGTTATTTATAAGATCTCAGAGACCCTGTACATTTAGGTATGTAAATTTATATAGATACATAAGGACATTTACAGGCACACACATTCATTTATTATTTGTTATTAATATTTATTTGTTCCTTTAATAGTGCCTGCAGCAACAAATAAAAAAGTTTGGAATATTTTTCTAAATAAAATATTAGAAAACTTTGTAATAGAAAATATGCTTTGCACATATATAATGGAGATAGAGAACTATTTATTATTTTATTATTAAAAAAAAAATCCAAAATAATATATGCTCAATTCAAAACCTGTCCTAGAAGTCGTAGATTGTAAAATATTAAATTCTCCATTTTGAAGAAGAACTTTAATATTTATCTATGATGTATTTATACGACGCGTCGTTTCATATATTGTACAAGAAATTAATCTAAAAATTATCAACACAGTGTTCACAACTACCATTAGTATAGAAACAAATTTTTTCAAGGGTGATAAAAGCTTAAAAAAAATTGTTTCTTCAAAATTTTAATGTTAGTTTTATAAGTATAATAGACAATTTTTTCAAACTCTGCTGGGATGAAAACAACTCTGATCTAGTTACATCAATGAGAATTACTACGATGCATAACTCCTATAGCAGTTTATGAATTAAACCATAATTTTTTAAGTTTTATGTATGCATTTCCCATAAATAAAATAGAAATTATTAAAAAGATGTAAATATAAACCAAAAATTTCTATGCATACATACCCAGCAAAAAAATACATGCAAAAGAAATAGAGAATGTATGAGATCATTCATTTATGTTTATGAATGATTGTTACATTAACGTGTCATTGGAGAGCATTTTTTATGTCTCACTTTGCACTAATGAATTAGAAGTCATCAAAAATGTTGTTCACATTGAACTAATGCAAAATGTTTTTGCGCGGTATATGCATAATATAATAATTACATTTGTCGAAAATTTCTATAATAAATTGTAAAATTGATAATATCAAAGAAAATTTCTAAAATTATCTGCAATGCAACATTTTCTGGATTACACAGTTTGATAATTATACTTTCTCTGTACATTTTGTATCTTTCAGGTACCATCAACATCAACAACTACACCACAAATCGCAACTGTATCCCACCTGGTAGCTTTAGCCAATCAAACACATAATCAAACGATATCCAAAACACAACAACAAACACCAGATGCAACAACAACAATAACGACGACGACAAATAGTAAAACTGCAACAGCAGCAACAAAAAGCTGTTTAACACAACCCGTACAAGTACAAGAAAATCCTTTAGAGCCTTTAAAACAACCCTCAGTTGTCCAGGTATCGAACACAATACCAGCGATATCAACGTCAGCTAATAATACTGTTGCCATAAACAATAATAACAACAATAATAATAATCAACATCACCATTCAACGTTAGAAGTATTAGAGGATCCCCAACTGCAGCAGCAGTTACAGCAAGTGCAACAACAAGCAGAGATTTGTGAAAATCCCGCTGAAACACCAACCACGCCTGATAATATTGCAACAACTAACTGTGTAGGTGATGTGGCTAATAACGCAACAACCAGCTTAATGCAAAAAACTCAAGGTGCGAGTACTTCAAATGCCACAACAATAACATCAATATCAGCCTTATCACCTCAAACACCCACAGCAACAACACCCTCCTCACTACCTTTACCAAATGCCGCACAAGCAGCCAATCTACCCTCCGCCTATACATCGAGTCAAGTGACGCCAGTTGCACGTCCCAAAATTCCACAGCAACAATTGTCCAGCATTGCCAATCCCATGCACAAGGTGACAAAAAGAAAAGAAACGCTAGAAGCAAAACGTGAACGTAAAGCGGCCAAGACCTTAGCCATTATAACGGGAGCTTTTGTTGTTTGTTGGCTGCCGTTCTTTGCCATGGCTCTAATACTGCCGCTATGCGAGAGCTGTGAAATCAATGATGCAGTTGCCTCATTTTTTCTATGGTTGGGTTACTTCAACTCAACACTAAATCCTGTCATTTATACCATTTTCAGTCCGGAATTCCGTCAGGCCTTCAAGCGTATACTATTCGGTGGTCATAGACCGGTACACTATCGTAGTGGTAAATTATAAAAATACTATAATGATAAAAAAATTACTTTAGGTAAGTTTTAACTGTAAAAAATTTGTACATTATACAAATAATAACAAACATTATACCATTCGTATTAACATACAAACATATTTAATGTCATCATCTTTTCAATATTTCGAACAATAACAATAATATTTTTTTTAATACTTTTCATGGAATTAAAGTATATGAAATTGTATGGACTTATTCGTTGTTGAATGCGAGTACTTTTATTTATTTATTTTTTTTTTTTTTTTCAATTTTGTTAAGATATTGTATCCGTACAACAATGAGGTAAAAAAGTATAAAGTAAAATGAAAATGATTGTAAATTTTTAAGAAAAGTTTTGTTTTTTTGCTTGGTGAAAAGAATGGATTATGCAACATGCAAATCCTGATATTCAGTTATTCATACATATCGGGACCTAACGGCAAAAATAACGTAACTGAGATATTTTACGAAATTGACTTTTTGATGCAGAACTGTTTTCTGGCCTCAAACAGCTTGTTTGTTAAAATATTGAATCAAAAGTAATAATATGTATAGGAATATAAGCCAACCACCTTTTTGTGTGACTGCGAAAATAACGTAACTGACATTTAAAAATGTAAGATTTACTAAATAATTAAAATGAAATTAAAATGAATTAATTGTAAACAGCAACCAATGCTTACAACCAACATATAACGGTAAATAACTGTTCACTCACGATAAATATATAACTAATACACGCTCATGTTAATATTATAAAAAAATTAATTACGATAGAAAAAGCTCATGGTCACGAAATACTCATGAAAAAAAAAACTAATGGGCATACAAGTTTAAAAATGTAGATTTTTTGCTTAAAAAACGCATTTATTATAAGAACAAAACAAATTGATACTTTATTCAAAGTATTGTCCATGGTTAGCCACTACTTTCTGGTAGCATGTGGTAGCATAGAAACAAATAAAATCAACTCATAAAACATCGAATGCTTTTCACTAAATGTGCATGAGATCTATACTCCAAATAAATAAAGTTCAATGGCACACTAACACTAAAATCATGAGTGTTTTTACATAAATTTTATCACTTTGTCACTAGTTGAACCCCTGACAAATTCAATCAAAACTTAAAAAACCTTCTAATGTAAAATTTGGTTTTTGTGGGTTACGTTATTTAAGCGGTTAAAGCTAGACATAATTATTTATGTCCTTTATTTTTTTTTTTTGGATTTTAATTTCAAATCAAACTGAAATATTGTTACTTTGAAATTAATTAAATAATTTGTTTGTTAACCTAAACAAGGCAACAAAGTAGCAGTAGGGATTAATTTACTCCTATTCCTGTCGGATTAAGAAACTCTTGACAAATTTATTTATTTTAATTTTTTCTAAATACATCTGCTTTATTTACAGCCTAACGTGGGGCTTGTGCGTACATTTTTTTTATCAATGATTGTGTGTTTAATCTGTTTAAATAATTATTTTCATATTCAACTAAAATGTGTCGTTTATACAACCGGTGAGCGATATGTAAAAATAAAAAGGCAATATCACTAAGTCTTAATAGCAAAAATACTTACGTTAATATGTGTGAATGTATGTAGACATGCATGTGTTTAATACTTACTCCGATTGAATAAGTGTGTAGATAATTGAAATTCTATGACACTTGTATGTAATAGTCTAAAATCTGTTTTAATAGGAATCTATTGAATTAGGTATCTGTAAAGGTAAAAATGTTGTATACAAATGTTTAATTATAAGACTACAGGAGTGACTACCATCAAATGTTAAACACTGAAAGAAAAAAATCAAAAAAAAAATGTGTCTGTCTTCTCGTAATCATAAAACGAAAAAACCACTTAAGTTTTAAATAAATCCATAAATATTTGAAGAGTAAAAAAAGGAAAGTTATATACTTACAAAAATACTTTCATAATGGTATTTTTTTGTTTATTCTTAGTGTAAAATATCAATTACTATCTACGTTGTTACATTGTACGTAAATTGTTGTGTGAAGAAAGTGTCATACTGCTTTTAATATGCCATTGTGTTTTGTATATCAATTTCAATAAACCTCTTCGTCTTTTTAACACTTTGTTACTAACAAACACGCATCCGCCCTTGTACATATTTCTTTTCTATTCCTCTAACTGTAAAATACGAAGATATGTATGTATGTATGTATGTATGCATGCTTGCAGGTGACAAGGTGATAACAAACAACAGCGTGAAAAATCAATTATGTATCATGGTTTAGAGGTGTTATTTTCAAATATAATAAAATATACAGAAATGGCAGAATGTATAGAAGAAAATACAAAATTTATAAGATAAATGAATATAATGTTAAATTCAATAGATATCTTTTAAAGTTGTGAAAATAACATTAGTTTATACAGAAATAAATTATTCTATTTTGCCATCAGCGTTGCCAGAGTTATGATTGTATATAGTTTTGATTATAAAAATGTGGGAGATATTGTTTGTTTTAGATCGTTTTGAAAACTTTGGCAAATATTTAAGCCAAAAAATCAGGCCTTAATAGAGACACACCAATTTCTTTTAAAATTTTATTCAGGATTTTATTGAAAAGCTAAATACGCTTCACAACTTTCTGAGATATGGGCAAATAACGTCTGCCTCTTTTTTTTCTCATATTCTTCGTTGCCTTATAAAGGGTCCGCCAAATAATTTTTTTCTTTTTTTTGAAAATGCTATAAAAAAAGGTTTAACTTCGGCTGTGTGGCACGTAGCGCCGTCCTGTTGAAACCAAATATTGCCAATATCCTCCTCTTCAATTTTTGTGAACAAAAATTCGTTTAACATGGCCCGATTCTTCATTTTCGAAGAAAAATGGCCAAATTATGCCTCTGAATCAAAATCAGCACCAAATAGTGTCTCGTTTCGGGTGTATCGGCGTTTCAATGTATGCGTGCGGGTTTTCTGTGCCCCAAATGCGACAATTTTGCTTGTTTATATACCCGCCAAGGTCAAAATGAGCTTCTTCTGAAAAGATGATTTTTTTTGGCAAAATTGGCCAAAGTAATGTCGCAATATTTTCCAGCGTTGTTCAGGCGTATACACAACCATATTTGTTCAGCGAAAGGATAAAACTAATTATCTGTCAAATAAGACATGAGCTAAGTGTTACCATTCACGAAATTAGCACTTGTTTAAAAAAAACGTTAGATGGCGGACGCTTTATATCACTTTTACTCGTTTGTTTTCTTAATATATGCTCACAGTAGTCAAATGGTTTTCGAATAAGAACTAACAATTAAAATATTCATTTGATAAAAAAATCGTCCTAATGTAAACCAAATGTTATATCAATTCTTTATAATAAATTTTGACTATATTTGGTAATTTAAAGTTAAAGCTCTGCTAACGGAACTTGTAAGCGGTCAACTCTATTAAACGAAAAATTTCGTAAGTCACTTTATTTTGAAATATTTATAGAATATATTACTCGTACCAGCTGTTTGAAATTTTAAAATTTTAAAAAAACAGATTTGTCAATCCTCGTCTGGCAAGCGAAACCGGAATAAAGCAATGTTGATAACAATGTTTTAAATAATAAAAAAAAAAATTTTTTTTAAATTTCAGGAATATAAAGGAAGTGTGTGTGGGAATTATTTAAGTTATAACAGAAATAACAAATTTATTTTAATATGAAAACCTTTATAACCTTTTTAACACTTAATGCAAAGAAAACTAAAGATCATTTTCAATATGTCACAAAAAACATTTAAGGTAATTGAAGTAGTACCAACTTACATATATGGTTTCATCTTATCAACATCTAAGTTAGGCTTATCACCTGACATGGGACGCACTTGTACTAGGATATTGCAAACATAAAAAATCGACTAGAGGGCAAGTTAAATTAATGATATACTATTTTAAGATATGCTGCGGAAAAAAGCTGTTTTTATACCCGCCACCAAAAAAATGGTGGGGGTATATTCATTTTGTCATTCCGTTTGTAACACATCGAAATATCCATTTTAGACCCCATAAAGTATATATATTCTGAATCAGGGTTTGATTTGATGACGATCTAGCTATGTCCGTCCGTCTGTCTGTTGAGAGAGTTGTAGCTCGTAAAGCAAGACTAGGTCGAAAAAACCGTGTAATTCGCACATCGAATAAAATTGAATTGTGTCCAGACGCATAAACGTAGAGTCATGAAACTTCGAATATATATTTATCGAGTCAAAAGAATATTTTTCCCTGAAAATCGCTTAAATCTATGAATTAGGAAAAGAGTTATAGATAAAAATGTACGAAAATTTATACCGCACAGTGTATATTTCAAATTTAAAACGTAATAAAACTGACAAAACTATATGTACGATTATGAAATTTTGCAAACATGGCTTTTTGGTCAAAGTCTTCGTTATAACGGAAAATAGATGTGCCACGCACACTTTTTTCCATAAATTTTTATAAATATATTTATATTAGTCATATATATAGCATTTATTCATCTTACACTGCACCATTTATTGTACTGTAGCTAAATATAAGATAAAGATGATAAGATAGATGACTCTACTAGCAATTACTAGATGGCATGCTAACAACTTATGCTTATGTTCTCCTGAAGTTATGCTCTATTAAAAATGGGAATTTAGGAAAATTTTGACCTAAGTCAAAAAAATTGTCTCTAAACATTATAAACAATTTATTTTCATGTACTAATGGCTAACAAATTTTAAAATTATACAAAACTTATTTCGTTTGAAAATCTTTTAAAAGCAAAATGTTATAGAAGTTTAAAAATCAAAATCTTACTAATAAATTTCCAGTTTTAGAAAAATGCAGAGAATGTATATTTTAAATCACCCTGTGGCCCTTAAAATTTAACCTTAAATTCACTTTCTTCCTCTTAAATTCATGTAAATTCTCTATGAATAAAGATTTTGGAATACTAAAGGACTATATTGAAATATCTAAGTTATGTTTATTAGCAGAAACTTTATTGACACGCGTATTTTAACGGCCACTTTCATTGAAAGACTAAATTTACGAAAACATTTTACTAGCATACCGAAGTTATAATGGGTGGTTTAATTTTAAGGGACTATGTTGATTTTGAATAAAATTATTATGAAATTATTATCATTTATTTTTATAATGATAATATTTGTATGCTTCAATTATGTATGGAACAAAATATCGGCCAAATGGCCCCCAACCTAGGCGGCACACCACGATCCGATAGTCCAAATTTTCAATGACACTGTTGATGCTCGATTGTTGGGCACAATGATGAGTCGAGGTTGTTTGCTCTTTTGCCACCTTATCGTGAAAAACAGCAATGTTTCCCATTCAACGAACTAAGATGGCATTCACAGATGTTTTCACATTTCATACAGACCTGCTTTGCAGACATTTAAATATTTTTTACAATTCTCACGATTGTGGACGAATTCGAACGATTATGTTGCCCAAAAGAATCACGAAGTGCACAAAATGCATTTTGATTTGAACGCCCATTTTTATAAAAATCTTTAATATTTAAAAGCGTCTCTCGATTGCGTATCTTTCCACGGTTCAAATTGAGTTAGTCTGAGATTGAGAAATGTCAAATGAAATACAAGAAAAAAGTTGAAGTTTAGATGTGGTTCACCTTAAACATGGGCCCTTAAAATTTAACCACCCTCTACAAAGAAAGTGATACATATTTTATTATAAAGAGATTATTCTAAAGCGATTAACAAAATAATAAATATTGTGCTTTAAATGTACACAAAATTGGTGGTGGGTATAAAAGATTCGGCACAGCCGAATATAGTGCTCTTACTTGTTTAAGATAACAACCGCATTGCTCTTGGTACTTTCTTTGTTTAAGTTAACAGTATTGTTATTAAATGTCTCTATTAAAGATTCATATATTTTTGTGTTATAAGTGTTATATTAGATTTGTACGGGGATGTAAAATTAAACTTTGTTTGCAGAATTAAAAAAAATATTTTTTTCAAAAATGAATTCCACTCAGCTGGTATCAGCAAACGCTTACTTCTCCATTGTCACAAATAGAATTTTATTTCTTTATAACTGAAAAAAATTTCAAATAAAATGAAGTTTAAAACCAACATTAGAATCGAAATGCTTTTTTTTCATCTACAGAATTCCAGATTTTGTAATTTCTTTATGTTTCATATTATTTGACGTTTAACAATACAACCGATTTAACAGAAACTGTATTCACAAGAAAATATACTTAAACTGTATTTTAATAGATGATTTAAATAAGAAAAATAAAATTAAAGTCGTTTACAGAATTAATTCTAAATGTAATTAAAATCATGCAAGTTAAGCTTTACTTTAAAAAAGTACTTTAATATATTAATATTTTTTAAGGACGAAATTAGTTTACGCCTTCACCCCACAATTTCCAAAATAAAAATCTCTTTTAACAACACTTCAAACAACACAATTGGAAATAAAATTATGTTATTGCTTAAATATATGTTTGTTTGATATCTTTCTATTGTTAAAAAAGGGTGAAATTTGGTTTTCAAAAAAAGGGTTTTTAATGTTATCGAAATCATAAAGAAATACAGAAAAAAAATTAATTCACTTTTAAAAGCTTTTGAACTTTAAATTATTTTTAAAAATAGGAAGTGTTAATAAAAAAAACGGTTTTTTTTAACTATGTGTGCTTTTAAATGTTCACGATTTCTCTTGATTTACTGCATCAAAACATAAACAAGTTTTTGCTATTATTTTACTCTTTAATACATGCATGCAATCCCAAGTGATGCATTCAATTTCCTTGTAGTATACACACGCTGACAAATATTATGTCAATCGAATTCAGTTGATTGAAATCTGTTTTCTAATCATTAAAGATCTTGAATATTTCACTTTACTTTTGCGACTCAAATCTACAAACATACATACATACAATTGAAAAATGTTTGTATGTGTGACCACACTGCTGAATAGATTGTTGGTAATTTTTTACAGCGTGTTACTAGATAATGATCTATAAGGAATAAAGAGCTATTCTTTTGGAGATTTAAAGTGTCACGCCTACTTTCAACACAACGTTAAAATATACCTTTGCATATCTGAGAAAATATATTGTAAAAGCAACAGGCATAAAAGTTTGTTAATAAGTTTGTATATTCCAGTTAAAAGTGAAAGATATATAAAGAGTGAATGTACTACCGTCCATACAACGTATTTGTGAAATTTTGTATAATTAGGGAGCTGTAATACAGATAATCTTAAAATTATATTCAAACAACCAGAGAAGGGACCCGAATACCTCCATCATCAACTAAATAACGATACCGAAAATCTTTACATATTGTGTAAGTAATTTTACTATTACTAGACGTGGTCACATGCCACCTTCCGTACAATATAATACTATCGCAGAACTGGCAAACTATCGTATAAAAATAACTATTTTTCAAGCTTCGTATAAAGAACTTCTTTATAGTGTGCATAACCTAAAGCATAGAAAATGGAACAGGTACAAATTGAGGGCATGACACTTCTACATAATGTAAATATAAATTTTACTATGTTTTAAAAAAAAACAAATTATATTGAATGGTCTTGTTGTTAATTTATGATAGTGATCACACACAAAAATTTCGATATTGGAATAATGATAATAACTGAAGCTGTTTTCTCATTCTATTCTTATAGATCATCTTCAAGTAGTCAACATAATAAAAAAACAATTATTTAGAACTTCTAAAAGTAAACTTTGTACTTATTTTTACTACTTTCATTCTTCCTTTTCTCTTCTCAAAATTTAATTGTTTGTATGTGTACAGTAAACATTAATCAGCATTGTTTAACCATTTAACTGATTGGGTATTAAAATAGAATTATACTGCTGACAAACATTAACATACACATATTATTGCGCAATCCAATGTATTTGTAACTTTTTATTATTATTCTTAATTAACTTTGAAGACAGAATAGCCTACACATGAATTCTACATTAATTAGGTAATAAATCTTGCATTTAATTATTGGAAACTGGTGCTGATGCGACGTAAGCACTTGTAAAATGAAGGCAAAACACAATCTATAGTGGATATAGTTTGTTTGTAGCTTGTTAACGGCACATAAGTATTAATTCTGACAGTACGAGTAATAGGCAACAATAAACTTGAGTGTTTACAAATAAGTGAAGTGAAAAATAATTAGTTTCACCAATTTTGGGTATAAAAATTTTAGTTTAACAAATTTCAACTTTATTGTCTAGATTGTCATGTGAGAATAGATGTGTACGAATGAGAAAAAAAAATAAATTTGCGAGTCAGTGTTAGCTACGTTTTTTTAATTTTTAGTGCTTTTCTCTTTTCGTTTTTGACACCAAATACCAAATTTCAATTTTATATTTTTTTTAACTGAAGAAAATTTTTCTTAAGGATATTATATAAATTAAACAAATAATACCCTTCACCGTCATGTAGATAGGTATTAATATCACATCGTAGCTTAGCCTAGATTTTGGATTTCATGTAATACGCCATTTTCTGTATTATTATTTTCGACACCATCTTTGATTTTGAATATTTACATAGTTACTGTATTCTACCAGTCAAGCCCTTTCACTTCATACCCATACTGTTGGGGTTAAAAATATTCACTCCGCCATTTTGTTTTTGACGCCATCTTTATGGGGTCAGAAATGAATATTGTTGAAATTTCTCAACTTGAGTCATAAGCGTTTTTAAGCCGTTAAAAATACTCATGCCTACACAATTTTATGAAGCAAACTGAAATAACGCGGCGACAACGAATTGCAAATAAAAATTCAATTTTTTTGTTTAAATTTTTTTTTTACCTAATTACCTAATTTTGGAAAAGTAATGATTCCTTAGCTATTTTCTGGTCAATCTAGTGTTTTAATCTCTATTTTTATTATTACTTAGTGAGTTTTGCTGACGACGTTTGGCGACGTTCTCGTTAAGGTTTGTCAAGGTAGCGCTTAGCACAACTATTGCCGTTTTTACTTAGATTAAACAGCAAAGTTATAAGTATGCCGGACATACTGAATATATAAAAATAGAAACTGCACTAGATTATTAAGCGTACTTTTCAGTTTATATGAAGATTGAAGACATTAATAACAAAAAATCTATAGACTTATATATATGTCGATAATCGATAACAACTGAACTTTGATTTTTTGCAGAGGTCTTACAGCTGTAATTTTGTTTGTGGCTTTTATTTTGAATTAAAAATTTATGAAAAATTATTAAAGGCCTTATGCTCCTAACAGAAGCGAGTGGAAATTTATTATTTTATGAAATAAATAAAATCAAAAGTTAAAAATTTTAAACCTGACATTTTTTTATGATTACGCACTTTTTTCGCTTTTGGTGCTTTATAAAATTATGATTTGATAACTCTGGCTATAAACCATATTATTTTCAAAGCAAGAATTTATAGCTAAACGACTATTGTTCGTATCTAACCGCTTGCAGTTTAACTTTTAGACTACTCTAATGTAACTCAATGTTGGCTTGCATGGTTCTTCCCTAGGACATCAAATACATTTAACACTGACCGATGCTCTTTTAAAGCATAAATATTTTCAAATATTTATATTAATGCAAAAAAGTGTTTTTAATAAATTAAGATTATTAATCAAAATTCTGCAAGCATCGAAGCTTAATATTTTATTTATACATGCCTTTTAGTTCTATCTTGTATTAAAACAAAAATCATAACTAATTCAAAAACTATTCTTCACGAATGCATAAATATAGATTTACTTGTTTTATGTTTAAAAAAACTACAATATTTTTGTACCATATTTAAAATAAAAGTCAAAGCAAAGTTTAAACTTTGCAATTTACAATTCAAGTTAAATTATGTTTGCTTTTATGCTTACACTGGCGAGCACAATGACCACTTCTAAACAAAGTACTTTCCATTTAGTAGTAAAGAAGTGGCAATTATGGCTACAAAATTCTTACTTTGTTTAAATAAATCTTTAGTGCAATATGTAATTGTAGTATAAAATACAACTGCAAATATACTAATATTTTGACTTCCTACTAATTATTGCCTTTATGCGTTAAGCTTTCTTCAAAGTAAGAAAAAGATAGGAAAGTGCAAAAAAATAGTGTGTAAAATAATTGAGTACATGAATTTTTTCTTTTTTTTATAAATTATATATAAAAAGCATTTTGCCAGTACTCGTATAAATTTCACTTCTACTCTCAATGACACTTACGCATTACTCTATGAATGGTAAAGAGAATCAGCTTTGTAAAAATCAATTAGTAATGGCCGTCATGGTAACTGTAGTTTACTACTACAACTTTAAATATCAAGCAACGGAAACTTATTTTTGTTTTGCAACCAACATGTAACCTGTCTAAATGCCAAGTCAATATAGACTTTATGTCTTTATCTTCTTTGTTCATTATTATTATTTTTTTATTTATGATGTAGAGGCTGACTAGTGCTATAAATACATAGTACATACATTTTTAAAAATTAAAAAAAAAATAATAAAATATAAATAATATATTAAATAAAATAAAATAAAATTTTTTTGGCTCAGCTGGAATTCGATGTCACGTTTACTTTAACCAGTATGTATGTAGGTTGTTGTTGTAATTGTGAAAAAACGAGGTGGTCGTGGTTTTTTGCTCATATCTCAGAAAGTTATGGGGCGATTGTGCTAAATTTCAATAGCGATTAATTCCTGGATATTTCCAATAGATTGATACCATATAGAGATCTGAGGAACTTGTAGTTGCTTCTAAAAGTTGATTTCAACCAAGCTTATGAACGTGTATTCATAAGCTTTAAGAAAATATATTCTTTATGGGGTCGGGTATGAAAATTGTAGAAATTACAAACGGAATGGCAAAGCTATATATACCCTTGTGCACCACGGTGATGGGTATAATAAATATTGTGTGTATGAACAATATTAATTGTAATACTATAATAATTACTCATACGCACAGTATGACTGGTTTAGAAACTTGGCAAAAAAAAAATAACATGACAAAGAAGTGAATATGCAAAGATTCAACTGATGATGAGGATTAAAGAGTTAGAGTGTTATTGAAAATGATGCGTTTCTGCAAAATATGTGAACATATCAACACATTGCACTTCACTGCGCATATAAGTAACTTGTAATATGACTTCGTACGTTTCTTGAATGTTTTTTTCTTTTTTTTTTATACCAACCCAGCAAAAAAAGTTGGAAGTAGTGCAAAGTGAATTACATTTTCAAAACTTCTAAGTCATTAGTGTAAATGTATTCATTCTAAAAAAATCCACAAATGCGAAATAATTTGTCATAAATAATGTGCTTAAAAATAAACGCAACATCAAGCCAAATATCTTAAACAATTCAAGTCAGCATAAAAAATTAACTCATGAAACATGGAAGGCTTTTTACCAAACAGTCGTAGTTTGTAGGCTTTTATTAGAATGGAGTGCAGTTCATTTTTATATATCCATGTAAACACACGCCCTCCAGTGATACTCCAATGTTAAAATCATTAGTGTTTTCACCCTCCAAAATCACCAGTTTTTTCTATTTTTTTGCTGGGAACTTATTTTAAATTTAGTGAGGCTTTTGAAATAAGTTTTATTGCGCTTTTATCTTACTAAGTCCTAAAAATAGAATTTATTTCAAACTGCAATACTTGTTTTTTTAATTTTTTGTTAGGAAGCTACAACAGACTAAATAATAATAAAATAAAATTGTAGACGTTTTACAACTTTATATAATGTAGGCTAAACTTTGTCAAATTTTAAGTATCTTGTCACTAATTGTTTCAGAGTTAATCAATGTTGTATACAAATATACAAATGCATTTAATTATATACATTATAAAATAAGTGAGCAATTTTAATTTAAAAATAGGAAAAATAACATTTATTTAAAGTTTATAAAACAAAATTTTTAAAATTTGTTGTTGATGTATAAAATCCTGCTAATTATTGTTTTTAAAGAAATTAGCATAATTAACCAATAGACTACTTAGTACATAACTTTAATAGTTCAAGCTTGTGTTTCTAAGTCTTGGTGACCAGAAAAGGCTGAACTCCATAGAAAAATACTAAAAGGGGCAAAAATAAGACTAAAAATGTCAAAGGAGATTTTATTAAAAACTATAAATTTTTTGTTAAAAACATGTATAGTTTTATTCATTCAGTCAAAAAGTTGTGACAACAAGTGACTGTGGTTTATTTAAAAATTATTCCGTTAAGTTATTTTTAAATACAAAATCAGCTAAAATGAAAAATAACATTTGTAAAAAGATAGCTTTTAATCAAAGTTAGAATTGTCAGTAAATGTTAACTAATACTAAGCAAAAGCTTAGAATGTGGTTGATATTGTTATAGATTTCTCCCAAAAATATCTTGCAAACCAATTTGAAAAAAAAAACATACATAAAATGCAATGTTATAGATTTCTCCCAAAAATATTTTGCAAACCAATTTGAAAAAAAACATACATAAAATGCAAAGAATAGTAATGTTTCCAATTGCATTAAAATATTTTTTGTTTCCGTATGGACGTTCAGTATAAAATTTATATTTTATTTCTTATTTACAAGATTTTCAGAAAACCTTTTCGGGATTATTTCAGTCTCTTATCCATTCTTTTAATTTTGGATTACTAATGCAAACTTTTCGAAATTTTTGGGTATAATTTTTGCGATGTCTATTAAATTTCACTTTGTAATCGAAGTCCAGTAAATCCAAATAAAAGGTATATGGTTAACAAAAACTTATGTTTTTTAAGCACTTTCCAAAACCATATGCTAAATTTTGAGTAAAATACTTTTAAATATTTGTAAGTGTGTGTCATTTAGAAGAAATAAGATTTAAGAATAAAACTGTATTACTTTTTGGTAGTAACAAAGTGAAAAATTCTGCGTTTTTACCATGAAACCTTAATTTTTGTGACCATTTTGCACGTACATAGATACAAGCAACTTATTTAATTTAAACATTTCTGTAAATAAATTTTTGTATAACTATAAAACGGCTAAGAATGGCTAAAAAAAACACTTAAAATATCAAAAAATGCCTAAAAAGTCACACGTCTAAATTCATTTTTCTCTGACCAAACAAGATTTAGAAAGACTATATTAAGCCTAAAAAACTAAATTGGCAACGCTGGTGCAAACCGACAGAAAACAAATCTCTATAACGAAGGGAAATAATAAGAGTTTTTCTAAAATCCCTGGAAAATCAATGTTACTGTAATTATTTACAAAAATACAACAGAAAATTCTCTAAACCTATAATTTATTACGATGTTGTTGTTAAGATTATAAACAAAGAATATAAGCTTACAAAGAAAGTATGTTTCAAAGAAAATTACTTAGTTTTGCCATCATTTTTAGGCTTAAGCTCCTAGAACTTAATTAAAAGCAAAAACAACATTCATATGTACATATGTATATTTGTAACAATTTTTATTTATTTTAATTTAATTAAATAGAGCATTGAAACTTGTTAAGGTTTAAATGAATTGCGACCATGGTCTTGTCATAGGGGTGCAGTTTATCAGACCAGCAAAAAATCGGCCAAACTACGAACTGTCTAAAACTGATTGAACAAAACTGTTTGTTAAGTTTATATGCAAACAGCTAAGACATATCTTTACATCTTTATTCATTTAAGTATTGATTAATGTATACCAACTTCAATAAATTCACTCTACAAATAAACCGGTCCCTTTGTACTTTCAAATACGCCAAATTACACTTATCACCAGCTTGCAACCATCTTAAATATCTATATAAAGAATATTGTTTGACACTTTACACTCTACTCTAATGATTCAAGGCTTGTATTTCTGTTTTGTTTGTTTGTCATTCTGCGTTTTTTTTTCTATTACTTAAAATAAAAATAAAAGAAAAATAAAGTAAAACAAGTATTTAGGGGTATTAACAGCTTTTAAATATGAAACAAGTATTGCATTAAATTATTTAGTTAACGACAGAAAGATGAAATCAACAAAAAGAAAATAACAAAAAAAAATAAGATTTTGAACTGTTTTGCCATTATCATTAGCAGCCAATCAAAATCAAATTCCTTTTCAATGAATCAATAATTCGTTGCAAAACGATTTATGAAAACAAAAGTGAATCAAAGTAAGTGATAAAATGTAAAATTTTAGTTGTAATAGATTTGATAATAATGGCTAGATAAATTGATTCCTTTCTAGAAAATTGATTTAAAGTAAATTATATTTGAATAAGTTACAAGCACAGCTGTCTTCCATAATCATTTTTTTATAAAATTCAACTATGGCACCACAGTGTAAATATAGCTTTGTATCTTTTACAATATTGATTTTTGACCCCATAACGTATATATTTTCTGGAGGCTTATGACTAGGGGAATAGAGCCATTGTCCGTCTCTCAATGTATTGGTAGATATCAACCTTCAGGAACCCCATATGTACCGCAGATCTGAATGCGGTGTCAATATCTGGAAATGAAACGCTGATAAAATCCAGCCAAATCACCCAAATCTTTTGGAGTATGGAAAATAAAACACGACTCCCTCTGTTTTTCCGTATTTTTAGCACAAAAATTAAAATTTTTCGACACTAGGATATTTTATAGATACCTTTGATACTCTTTGAATATGACTACAGAGATATGTATTTATTTTTTTAAGATAACCGGGAAAGTCAATACTGATATCAAATAAAAAGGTCTGGCCAGCTAAATTTAAAACATTGTACAAAATCTAAAGTCCGTGATTACCACCACTGCAAAATGGCGTTGAATGAAGTTATTAAAAATGTACCTCCTTTAACCCTGTCAGTATTGGTATCAAATGAAGGGACTTGACCAGAAGAATACGTTAATATACAACAGTTCATCTGAAACCAAATGGCGAAAATTTTTTTTTTCTTAAATTAACCAATATGGGTATCAAATGAAAGGGTTTGGCTAGTAAAATACTCACATAAGACAATAGAAGTATGTAAAGAAATTTTTATATATAGCTTTTCACATCTTGTGAAGTAACTCACAAAAAAAGTTTTAGCTCTTAAAGTGTACCAACAAGTAAAGTATATCAACAAAAGGAAGTGGAAATTTGAATACACCAAAGTATCATAATGATGCTTATAAAACTTTCAAAAAAAATATTTGCAAAAAGACTAAGTTCACTACGTTTCATATACATAAATAAGATTTTTAGAATTTCCTTCATACCACATAATATTTATTTCTTAAAACTATTAGAAATATTAAAATTGCGATAAAAATTACCACAAATATTTTTTTTTTATATTAACTGAAATCCATACATGATCCTGGTTCTCTCACTCCTGTAAATCATCAAGAAAATCAAAAAAATTCTTATTTATATATTAGAACTTTACCCAACTACTGTCTAATAGCAAAATCGGCTAAAAATTACAAAGAAATGATTTTATGGTGTTACCTTTTAAAAATGTTGATCTATACATCAAAGTCTTAATCAGATTATATCTAAAATAACGTCTTAAATGGTTAATGGTCTCATATGAGTCAACTACTCTATATCAACCTCCACAATATTGGTATCAATTGGTCAATTGGTATGACCAGTAGATTGTAGATAAAGTGTAAAATCCATGGTGGATAATTTTCGTTCTCAACCCCATTAACTGGTATCAAATAAAAGGGCTGGACTAGCAGAACACAATTTACTATGCAAAAGTTCAAAATAAAGATTTCGTTGGAAATATTGTAATACAACAAAATCTAACAAATTAACTTTTGCAGAATAAATGTTTTTTTTAGTTTCAGTTTGGGAAAAGTTGCCAAACAAAAATATTAAATAATTTAATAATCGTTATAGCAACGAAAGAAAATTTTTTTAAAAAACACAAATATTAAAACTCACCATTTCTTTCAGTTTATTATTCTTAAATTGTATGTGTTTCTTTCTTTGAAGGTCACTGATATACAAGTATATTTTCACGTCAAGCACTTGTCTCTTTTTATTTGTACTATCATGAGACGAACGTCGGCATTCGTTAATAGCTTTTTACGACCTCTGATTTGTGGTTTGAGAATAAAAGAACGAATTTTTTTTCTCTTATGACCACTGATTGCATAGTTTGAAATATTTAGCTATTAATCTCATTGAATAGCCACTTTTCATGGCTAAAATACTGCCTCCAATGGCTGTTTAAAGTTTATTATATTATAAGGGCTTAGGACACACAACTAAATTAATATCAAACTGATATTTTAAATAAAATGTCATAAACTAAGCTTACACATAAAAGCACTATCTCTTAATACATTTTATTAACTTTATAAAATTTTCTTTTCAATTTACAGTTACCTAAAGGACCATACTATGAAGATTGTTTCAAAAAATCAAAACCAAAAAAAAAATAAATCAAAATGTTAAAAGCCACCAAAAAATATAATACCATGCTGTATGTGCAAAGGTGTATCGACATAAACAAAGGAATATCTAAAAATTGTATTTAACAATAATAATAATAATAATAATAATAAATATAACGACTATAGGTAAATGATTATAAAAATTTAGAAAAGTAATAAACTAAACAAATAAATAAAATTTACCTAAAATATGTTATGAATTTGTATAAATGTATGTAGTTAAAATTTATATAATCAACATCCTCTTACACATAGTTAATACATACATACATCATGAATTAGTATGTATAACTATTTAGCTTTCTGTAGTAATTTAAGTGTACATAAACAAATAAATTCAAATCTATGTATAAGTGTATTTATATTTTGTATGTCTGTCTATGTATTTATATTTATCAATACTCCTAATGCAATACATTTAATGGAAAATACAAACACCAAAATACGAAATATTTTTAATTGTTGTTGTATCATTTAGGAAATTAAATACAAACAAAATAAAAATAAAATTGAGAAACTCTCAAACACATACTGAGGCAGTATTATTTGAAGGCATATCCTTTTAATTTTTCTTTTCAATTATTTAATTAAATTAAAAATTAATTATTTAAATATTCAAAAATATTTTTTACATACTAACATACATCTATTGTATATTGATATGTACATAGGGCGATGGATTTTTTATCAATTACATACTTAAACATAAATACTTAAATACTTTTCGAAATTAAATTATTTATTTGAACCAACTGAGTGAATGTGTATATATTTAGAAGATTTTAGAGGTAATGATTGGAATTCCGCAGTAAATATTATTTGTATAGCATTAATTTAAATCATGCTTAAATTGTAATTTCCCTGAGTAATGGAAAAATAAATACAGTAATTAGATTCCTAGAAATTTTCAAAATTATAGCAAATAATTTGAACCTTAATAAAGCTTTCTGGGGGTCAATTGTCATTCTGTTATTATTTGGAGCAAAAAAATATTTCATTTTCGTAACCACTTAAAACCAAACAATTCTTGCTTGAATTTCGAAAAAATCTTATGAATATAAAACTAAAGTTTCCACTTGTATGTTTTACGTTTAAAAATTCGTTGTGAAGTTGTTTTAACTGCTCCACTAAACATCCCCTGGGTTCAATTCTCATTCTGTGAAATTAACACTGTAAAATTAAAGGTTTTTACACATTGGGCCAATTCAAAGTAGACTCACATATTGTACTATGTCATATAATTCATATTAATATGACTAGTGACTTTGAACACCTTTTGTTAACAAATTATGTATTTAATACAAGAAAGAAGACAAAGAAATGACGCTGTTAAAAATTGTATGTATACAGGAAAGAAGAAAATAGAAAATATTCTCTCTGAGAGGTGAGAAGCGAAGAAACTCTCTCTGAGAGACAGTATGGTTAAAAGTATAACATAAACAATTTCTTATACATAGGAAACAAATGTGTAAAGTCTTATTATTTTCTTTGTATGCAAATTACTAACAAAAATTTTATGCATGCATAAAATAATATGAAATAGTACAAATATGACTGATATGCAACCACTTTGAATTGGCCCATTATCTTTCATTCTCCTTTATTGAAAATTATTAAAACAACTTAACACAAAATATTTAGGCTTTACGAATAACCCTATATTGATGTTCTAATTTTTTTATCCAAATATTTTTACACTTTACACTTGTTTCAGTACTTCTTTTAGTAGTTTTTTTGAAGAGCAAAAAACGGATTTTTAAACATTTTTGACAGTTTTTACTGAAGACTTAGATTTTCAAATATTTCCAAATTTTTTTCTGCTAAATAAAAACTGAACTCAGAGGTTAATATCATGCTGCTCCAAGGCCGCTCAAAACTGCCTCCGACATTATTTGTGAGTTTGAGCCGCCGCCGATTTAAGCGGCTTACTATGGCTTATTTTCATCACTTTATTATCTACGATATTAATTTTTTTTTTTTTTTGTTAGCACAATATGAAAATTTTTAACGAAAAAAAAATTGGCACATCAAAGGCGCATTTAATGAGGTGACTTCATAAAAAAAAAGTTATTTTGTTGTGTTTTTATATGTGGATTTCGAAATTCTAATAAATTAAGTTCTTTTTTGTATATGGAATATGATTTGTAATTAACTGGTGAGTTATAAAATAAAAAAATAAAAAAAAATATAGTAAAACATATTGTCGGCTTCAGTCGACTTTAGGCCGTCGCTCAAATTGATCTCTTGAATTGACTTGAATAATTGACTAAGTTGACTTAAGCTAAAATTGAAATAATGCTACCATTGTAATTTCGCTTAACTACACTTTTTTAAATATGTTTTTCAAAAATTTTTTTTTTAATATTTTAAAAAAAAAGTGCTTAATTGTTTAAGTCGCTTCATAACATTTCAAATAATAACTTAATCACATTTACGATATACCTTATTTTAGACCAATATTTTGTTGAATTAATGTAGAACTGAATGTATATAATAGTTTTTATTTTAAAAGGATTCAGTTTATAAAAATTACCTTACAAATGTTAAAGAGCTTTCTTGAAAAACAAATTAATCAGACGTAAATAGTTTTGCGTTGTTGATACAGAACTGTTTTTAAGTATTGTTATTATCACTCGTAAAGGACCTAAGTTTGCGTTTTTTTATATTCAGTTTTTAAGCAGACAAAATAGAGTAAACAAAAATGTATCGTTTGAAAACAAAATTTGTTGCTTTTTTTCTGCAATGATATATATGAATTAATAGGCTTTAATATATAGATTTTCAGCTCTCTTGTTAGATTTATCATTTTTGACTTAGCTCCTTTACGAGTGAGAGTAACGATATATGTAATTTAAAAACTAATCAAACTACAAATTATGTAAAAAAAACATATAGAGTTGCCTGATAAACATTTTTAAAATTAAGTTAAGTTATAAGTTTAAGTTTATAAACTAAACGAATATTTTTTTTTGTTTGCAAACAAAATTTAACAAATACAATGTTGTTCAAATATATACACAAATAAATAAATCCATAAAATGTTGTAATATTAATATCAAAAAAAAAAACAAAATTTAATTGAGTATTAGAATACGATAAATTTAGTTTAAAATGCCGTATTAATATATTAAAATAAATTAAAATGTAAAAACTATCAAGAACTCATTTCAATGATTTATGACTAATATTAACATATTTACTATATTATTTAAAATACATGCATCATTTAACAAAAACACATATAAAACAGTTTTTTTATGAAAAAATCTTAAACAAACTTTTCGGGAAAAATGGGTAAAATGTTAAATAAAAATTAAAATGAAATAACTTGTAAATTTATTGAAAAGATTTCAAAAATTTAAAAATAAAACTATAGGTGTAATAAATACAACAGTTTATTAAATAAATCATGAAAACAAATAAATTATATAATAAAAGATAGAAATCAAATAATTATAACAAACACAAACAAAACAAATTGTATTATATTTAATTAATATAACGAGAATTTAATAGTTTAATTTACTTACATATGTACGTGTCAGTTGTCATTAAAACTAACAAAAATCTAAGACATAAATGAAACCTAGATATGTGTGTATGGTATTAAATATGATAAAGTTTCCCTCAGAATTGTTTGTAAATAAAATATAATTCGAAATTAATTAATATTTTTTTTTTTAACAAATTGTTCACTTGTATTCTGTACTAGTTGAACTCCCCAAAAAGGTGAATTTGCGAAATGATAAAATTTAAGTGAAATCATTAATGATTTAAACATTAGCGTGTCATTGAAGATCATGTGTTTACATGAACATATCAATAAACTGCACTCCATTCTAATAAGTGCATGGAACTCATGCATATTTGGTGAAAAGCGTCGGAAATATCCGTTGAATTTATTTGTTTACAAAAATTCTTTAAGATATTTTGCATGATGTTGCATTTATTTTTAAGCACATCAAGTGACAAATTATTTTGCAGTTAGGAAGTCATTAAGAAGTAATGCTTTTACACAATTTATTTAGAAGTTTTGTAAATGTAATTCGGGTCGCATTGCTGACCTCCCTACATTATTTTTGTTTGTATTTCGCCTACGCAAACGAGAACAAATTTTATGCGCACAATTTTTTTCTTGTTTTTACTCAGGGTATTATTATATAATTTTTTTTTTCTGATAAATAATGTGTACGTGTATGCATTGTTAAAGGTAGAAAGGCCCTAACTGATCGTAATTACATTACAACATTTTTTAGTTCATTGATTTGAGACTCAATTCTAAGAATTGCACAAATAAGAACTTCCGCATCATTCATTATGTCAAGTTTCCTGCATTAATGATTTAATAGCCAATAATCTCAAGATAGATTTTTATCACCTTTTCTATATTTTAGCACGGTTATTTTTCGGTATACCGTACAGAATATCTATTTTGTGTGTGAAGCAAAGTTGTTGATATTGCATAGAAGAAAAAAAATCGGAACAAACCTTCTCGAAATGTGCATCAAGTGCTTTAAAAACCGCAAGAATTCTCATTTTCCCAATTTTTTGCTCTAATTGCCGTTGTCAACTTAACCTAGTTTGGTCGTCTAGTGTTACAAACTTTCGCACAACCAAATTATTTTTTTAATATTGTGAAGCTAGATACTTACAAATATTTTTAAATTATGACTTTACCAACTTAAAATCAAGTTTAACAATATAAATTTTTCAAAATCGAACAATTGTTCCGTAATAGGAGCATAAAGTTTTCTTATCTTGAGATGTTTTGTCAAAAGCCTACTGTTATATTACATTCGTCATATTTTAATTACTTCCTATTATTCCTAGCACTTACTTCTGTATGGTAAGTTATAGTGGAATCTAATATAACACATTTCATACAACTTACCCCTTGAATTCGATTTGTTTGACAATTTGATATTGTTGAGCCCATTCTGAACAAATAGGGAATTAACCAATTCCCCCGCATGTTATATATTTACTAGCTTATTTTGCCCAGATTTAATTTTTGAATTATGGTGCATTCTAAGATTTATAGAAAAATTATATAGAAAATATTTATACTGGATATTTTAACCCATTATTTCCCCCGTTTTAAAGGTATTTTGTTCTCCTGTTTTCAAGAATGGGACTAAAAAGACCCATATATTGGAGAGCTTAAGAGTTGATATGTACCACAAAAATATTCCTCGATGTATTTTATATAAATCTTCTGAACGCATCATACAACTAAAATATAAAAGAGTACACGGTTTTCTATGAAGAGTATCCATAGGTATGTGATAAAGGGAAAAACTACATATAACCCTAGCTAAAATGAAACTTGGACGTAAACATTTAAAAAGACGTAAAAATAATTATTTTTTATTTATATTTTTTTTTTTTTTTGTTTTTTGTAATATTATTTGTAATTTGATATTTTTTTGTAATATTTTACAGATGCTGCCTAGTCCTTTTGACAGAGAATTTTCAATTTGTTTGTGACCTAGATAACTTTATAAGATAGCTTTAGCTCATTCGTTTTCGTTATTTTCCGCTTGTTTTCTCTCGCCTATAAAACTAATATACTTATTAGGTTGAAATCTAAAGATTGTGGCAGATGTTCTACAATATGCAAAATATTGTAACCAAGCCACTTTCGCATCACATGAACCGAATGCTTCGGATCATTTTATACCTTTGAATAATAAGTCGGAGACATCCAAACAATAATTAAAGGTGAGTTTGATGGTACGACTCCCATTACAATTGAAAAAGTATAATTGGTACTCCTTTAGTTGAACGATTTTATAGGCGGTTAATTGTAAAATTAACCAATCGAGATTGAGACGCATGACTTTCAAAATCATATAAAAATTAATAGCCTGAATACAATGACGCGCGATCTCTTGATCCGACTAGATTTGGATTACGAATTTTGATATGTCAACTTCAATTTGCTATAGTCTTCTTTGAATGTGCCTGCAAGGGAAAAAATGTAATTATCTTTGTTACTCAAAATGCAACGTATTAAATTGCAATTTTTTATATTTTTGTTGTTTTGAAATGTTAATTAGTAATGTATTTACAATATAAAATATCTAAAAGTGAAATTGTCTGTTACGCATTGTCTTTTTAAATTTGACTTATCATATTTAATACTATAATAATAAAACTAACGGAACTACTCTAAAAATCTTATCAAGTAATTGTAAATTGTTACAAAGTTTCTATTATTAATTTTAATTATTGTGAAAAACGTTATTTTTTGTTTGTTAAAAACGATTATATTTAATTTTAAGATCAAATAAAATTCACAATCTCTAGAGCCCCGAGATTTTTGAATTTGAAATAAGTACTTAAAAGTATAAAACATTCTAACATATTAACTTATTAACTTAATAAAATAAAATTATATGTTTCTATATACATATATTTTTTAACATTTTTGTTGAAATAATTTTTTAACCAATATATAGCAAGGCATATTCATTGGATATGCCTTGGTGAATAGTATTCAATAAATAGTTTTAAAAATTTTATTTGATTAATACTTTTTATTTATAACTAAATATAAAAAATGCCAAAAAGTTATTTAAAAAAAATAAATGAAATGATTAATTGAATTATAAAAATAAAGTTTTATTAAAACTCCTGGATAAGTATAGATGAAAAGTTTAGGTTTATAGATGGGTTATTCTATTGTAATAGAATAAGAAAAATGTTATTTTCTTAAAAAGTTTTTACCAGCAACAATTGAAAAAAAATTTGATAAGAAGTCACAGTAAATTTATAAAAAAAAGTTTCTATAAACATGTGCCATGGACATAAACATACATGAGTCTAGGGAAAATATAGAAGCAAACCACTGTAATTTCGACTCCTTCTTCGAAACCCTCTAGTCCTCAGTAATTTAAAGATTATCGATTGAGATACCCTATAGTATCCAAACTTGATGTGTGCCTGCATGCGATCCTCAAGGTTCAAATAACCTAAGCTGGACATTTATATACTGCATACACTACTGAATCAAAATACTTCAGGTACATTCTTCAAATATCATTATCATATCATTTGCTTGCACCAACTAATCGCCCAAGTAATTCTAAGGAAATTGCTATTTATACCATCTTCGGAATTTTATCGACCGCTTTATTTCCACTAGCAGACGATCCAACGCGTGCAACAAACCAAGCATTACTGCCTGATAAACGGCTACGTAAACCTCCAGCACTAATTTTGCATGGATCCATCCACTATCGATCCGACCTATATACACCATTGACATCTAAATTTCCCTATCCTCTTTATGTACAAGGTCCAGGAATCTTTATACCCCTTATTCGACCCAAATTGATACCATGTTGCATCGTTTTTCATTTAAAGTGCTTATCTTGCAGCCCAACGACAGCATTCCTAGCGTTTCTTCCAACATTCCCAGCGTTTCTTCCAACATTCCCAGCGTTTCTTCCATTGCGTTTGTGTGGTAGGGATCGCATTATTCCCCTGAGAGATTTTCCGATATGTAAGTAATTGTTAGGCTCACCATCAACTAGTAAATTCAATGTACAGTGTTAGAAGGTATTCTCTCTTTTTACCGCAAATCAGTTTACACTGATGTAAAATCCTTTTTGCCTGGTGTATCTACATACATATAAACATGAAAAAATAATTAAATATTCTCGATAAACAAAACATTGAAATTATTTTATTTTTCTATGATTTTATTTTTCTAAAAATTTAAAAAAAAAATTTTAAATATACTTGTTTTAATATATACTTAATTTGGTTAATTGTATTGTTTTACAAAATGTTTCAGTGGAAATTACCAACAACACTCATACAATTATAATATTGTTAATACAAAAATAGAACAAATAGTACACTACAACTAGGGTTAGAATTTAATTAAGATTTTTACAAATTATTTAGTTTTATTGACAAAACTTTTTTAACAAAATAACGAAATCTATTTTAGCTCAAGGTCTTTAAAAAAAAATAATGTTTTTAATATACTATATAATTATGTCAATATTTCGCTACTCCGTTGTATAGCATTACAAAATTTTATAAAAATCTAAACAAATTTTAATTTCTTGATGATGCAACACAACGGAGTAGCGATATACATATAGAGATTACTAATATAAATTAAATACATTTTTTTTATTATAATAAGACCTTGAGCTAAAATAATTTTTGTTAATTTTTATAAATTTAAACATTTTTACAGTTGTAATGAAGGCATATTAATTCATCAGGTAATTGCAGTTCGGAGAGAACTTTTTTATTTATATTTTTTATATATAAAGTTTGATATTTAAAATAATGAGAGAGCACAGAATATTGTTTTTTATCTATAGACTCTGACAGTTGAAATTTAAAATAAGTGAAGAAAGAAATAATCAGCTGACGAAACAAGACTACCTGATAAATAAATGTGCCTTTGTTATAATAGGTTTGTTCGACGTAAATCCGGGTAAAGTCTGGTAAAATGAGAGTAAGCAAAAACTTCTCTCAGAAAACGATAAATTTACCAAAATTTGCTGGAACGCAAAAAAACACATTTCAAGCCCGAAAAAAACGTCAAAATTGTACAGCTGTTGTTTAGAGGTTCAGGTTGATATGCCCCCAGCCGGCTTACCGCCGTCGCCGAATTGTTTTGTTCGGATGAACCGCATCAGGCTATCTCGACTGATGGCGTTAAATGCTTTTTACAAACTAGAAATGAGAGGCATATACTTTTTCTTCTTTCTCTTTTAAAACTTACTAAAAGTTTTACAATTAAGAAATTTATCATTCTAATTTTTTTCGCTGTCGTATGATGTTTAGATCGTATAACGAACTACTAAAGAGATGATGGGATAAAAAAATAGTATGAAATATGAAAAAATATATAAAAAAAATTAAAGAGAAATAAATGTGTACTATGCACTTCCACCCGTTGCTACCGAATTTCGACTGTCTGCTTTTCAATTTCTCTATTGTAAAAGGGGACTTAGCACTAAGTTTTAATGAAAAAGATTAAAAATAACTCTGTTATTAAACAATAGAGTATGTATATATTACGGCTGCACTAAAAATTACAAGAAAAACATATTAATATATATCGTTGTTTTTTCAACTCGCTTTCATTCGTGCATATATGGTAATACCAAATAAATTTAATTTTCTATTATAAAAAAACAAAAGTTTCTGTATGATAACGTTAAAATAAAAAATTAAATTAAAAATTATATTGAGTTTTACTAAAATACATATATCCTGGATCAATATTTTTGTTATATAAAATAGTGGAATGCTAAGTTTTTGTAATCGTAAAGATATGACTGCACAATATGATTAACGCAAAACCTAATTATTTCGTTAAAACACTTATTTTCCTTTTTTTATTTTAATAATATCTTAAACCAGCTCCAATCTACCGCCGGTAATTTTTGCACTTAGCCGCCACCACGTCGTTTTTCTACCAACAGCTTGGACCTCTGCTTTTGCTAAAAAAAAATTTTCAACAAATTTTTAGTTTTTAAGTTTAATGTTTTATTAGTTATTAAAATTATTCAAATTACAAAAACCTATTAATATTCTCAGGCAAAGTTTATTCCATTGTTTACAAAAATAAAAAAAAACTTTTCAACCTTTTATATTTTTACAATTTAAAAACAGCTGATTTAGTGACCTGACAGTTTTCCCATTTTACACGCAAAAAAAGTACGGGTAAAGTCTGGTAAAAAGATAAACACAAATTACTCTCTCATGAACGTTCTCATTTACCCAATTTACCCAATTTTCAACACAAGAAACGCTTTTCGGTAAAATTGGGATCCCGCGGGTTCCCGCGGTAACGTACGTCGAACAAACCTAATATTATTCGCTAAACAACAACTCTGTTATATAATTAATCCAAGACCAGTGCTGCCACGACTAAAAAAAATTTAGAACCAAAATTACTTCAAAAAGTAACTAAATAAAAAAAAAGTAACCAAAATTTAAATATATTTGATTTATTTTAAAAATAAACCAAAAATTCAAGTCTTACGTATTAAGTAACATAAAAAAACTTAAACGTAATTTTATTACAAATAACGATAAATAAATAAAAAGTATTTATTTAAAATAAAATTTTTATATACTTTAAATTTTAATACAATATAAAAATATTCGTACCTTTACTTATTTTTTAAAACAGTCATGTATTTTTTCGTACTCCAGAGTTGATCATTCGCTTAAAGAAATTGGGTTTCAAGTGCTAACAATGTTGTCTAAACATTGTCACTTAAATTAGAACATTGCAATGTTAAACGTACATATAAGAGCATGATTTATAAATAAAACATATTAAAAACTACTGAATTTTAGGCTTTAAAAAAGTAACCAAAAAGAAAAAAAATACACATCTACACATTGGCAAAAAAAAATAACCAATTTTGGTTATAAATAACCAAAAACGGCAACGCTGTACAGGACACTAACCCTACCATATGAGATTCTATTATGCTATGTTTAGTTGTTACATCATCTGACAGCTTAAAAATTGGCGGCAAAAAGCCAAAACAATCGTTTTAAAAATGTCTATGTAAAGCGGAGAAGAAAACAACATTCATTAGAACAGAAATTCATTACAGGATCTTGTCGCACTTCTTTCCTTAATTTTGATTTTAAAGTTAAACTAATGCCTTAAAATATGTTGAATTTAAATTGTGCAATTTGTGCAGAACTGTTTGTGTCATCTGATGATGTTAATGTTACTAGTTGTGGGCACATGTTCCACATAACTTGTCTTAATCAATGGTTGCAAAGGTAGGAAAGTGTTAACGGAAAGTTTTTGCTATATGGTCCAATATTATTTTTTATTTTGTTTTGTCTACAGATCGAAAACCTGTCCCCAGTGTAGAAATAAATGTACTGATCGAAATATTATACGTGTTTATTTTAACTTAGCCAACCTTGATGTTAGTCGTATTGATGTAGGTTCATTGCAGGAACAGTTGGATAATATGCAGCTACAGTTAAAGGTCAAGGAAAAGGAATTACAAAAGGCACAAGATCAAATTAAAATATGTAAAGAAACGCAAAAAAAATGCATGTAAGTTATTCCAAAAGTTCTTAAAAACTTTAAATTTAAAAGGAATCTAGTTTACATAAAATTTATGAAATTAGATTTTCGAATTTATCCGCTATTTGTTTAATACATATCATCGCTACCCCGAAGTGATCAATTATGTGACACTTTGTTTGTTGCTTCATTTTGGACGTGTCCTGTATCACTCATCAAATCGTTTAAGGATATCTTGATTGAATCAAAAAAAACAAAAGAAATGTAAATTTCTGCTTAGAAATTATTGTTGGTTCATTAAGTTAACCTATTGATAGGTTGCAGAGTGTTTAACACGATTATAAAATTTGTAGGTAGAAGGTTTCAGAATGGTCAGGTACTAATTTTGCGGTTGCCTTCTTAAAGTGTACTTTTAATAATAATGTACCTTTACGTACATTACTCTGTTTCTTTATAGCTTTAAACTGCAGTGTTCCTTTTGACTTTCTTTACTTTTCTTTATTATAGGAATTTATAAATTAGCACACCGCTTATTTCCTGTTATATTTTCACATTTATTTGTATTATTAGAGTATTTAATTTTGGAATACATTTCCTATAGAACTTTAATGATTTGTCTTTTACTAAAACTTTTGTATTATATTATTTATTAAAGAGATGATCTTTTTTTATAGAGGAATTGCACATTTGGGTTTTTTAATTTATTTATTATTGTTGCAGTTTTTTCTTTGGCTTTAGATCATAAAAATTCAGTTTTGTTGTTTTATCATTAAAGAAAAGATTTGTAGATTATCATCAGGTATATAAAAATATTTTTGATATAACTTTTTATCAAGTTTAAAATAATCTTATTTATTTATAAGTTACTTAACAGTTCTATTTGTATTTCAGAATTTTCTATTTATTTTACAGAATTTTGCAATAGTATATCAGATTCGTTTCGCCTCGAAAGTTATTAACTATTTTGCTAGTTTGATTTTTTTTTTTTATTTTTATTTTAATTTATGTACAAATTATATTTAATAACTCAGGTTTTTATTTCTACACTACACAGGGTACACTGTACCCTGGCTTTGTATAACGGTGTTGAATAAATAAATAAATACTTCTAGGAAAACAATAGCTGGCCTAGAAAAAGATCTCCAAAGCAAAAGTTTTCTAATACTTAATTATACTGAGAAGGTAACTACAAAAAAGTTTTATTAATTGAATTTTTTTTTAATTTACAAGACTCAACATTTTCAGACAAAAATGCTGGAATCACAGGTTAAAGTAATGGACAACCTACGCAAGGAGTGTAAAAGTCTAAAAGAGCAAATAGATGCCATGGAAGGTGTTAATACTCTATTAACATCAGCCATGAGCGATGCAGAAAAATTGTTAAGTAATAACAATGATCCCAAAATATTGTCTGTTTGGGTGGCGACATTAAAGAGGTATTTAAAATAAACTATTTTAAAATCTCAATATACAATATGTATGTACATTAACAAATTAATTAAATTATTGCAGAGAATTAAGAGTATGTGAAAACAAAAAGGCTGACATGAGAAATGTATTAAAAGCAGTACAAAATGAATTGCGCAAGGAAATCGAGCAGAGAGAGTAAATATTTAATGATTCATAATAAACGTTTTATTAAAAATCATTTAATTATAGGACAAAAGAAGAAAGAATATCCCAGTTAGAAAGTGAAAATTACAACTTATTAGAAAAGGTATTTATAAAACCTATGATTAACATTTGTTGCAAAAAAAAAGGATGATCACCCTTTTTACGTTATATGTATCATATTTTCTTTTACGTTGTTACATTCTAGATAAAATGTTTAGAGGCCACAATTAAAAGGAACAACAACAACAATGATGATGAAAAATCTCTTAGTATTAGTATTGGTTTAAATACCGCTTATAATAATAGCATAGATATTATGTCACCTCCAATGGCTAAAATTAAAAAAGAAAAACATAAAGACTCTATTTCACCCACAATAGTAAGTAATAGTAGTAATTTGTGTATAAAAAAAATATCATATCAAATATTTCTAATATTTCCTTATATAGAAGGATAATGTTAAAAAGATTGAAGAATCTTCATCACCTTATTTGAATATTAAAGCTTGTAGTGTTCTCCTACCGCCGTTGCTTATGAAAAATCACGAAAATCGTATTAGCAACAACATCAAACCCATGGGAAGCAAGCTGACAGTATTAAAAATTTCACCAACGAAATCGGACATAGGAGCAGTGCGCAAAACTAAAAGTGATTTAAGTCAAAAGGTACAAAATTTAAGAAAAAGTAGACAAAAAATAGTAAACAATAATATGTTATTATTTTTTTACTCTTAGTATTCCATATTTAAAAAGCCCCGCATGGATTTGTTAGCTAGTTGTGGCTCTTCTAGTTCCACTGTGAGACCTTTACGTTCCAATACAGTGTTTAATGGTTATGGTGGCTCCGAACGTGTGGATCCATTCGAAAGTATTTTAATTTCAGACGATGAAACCAAAATTGAAGTGAAACCAAAAGAAGCTCCTACAATACATAGTCGTTTAAAAACTGGAGGTTTATGCAATTTCAAATTAACTAAATGATGTATAGTAAAAATTTCTTTTCCAACACTTGTTTTATTTCTTTTTCTTTTGCTAAAAAAATAAATCCACTTTAAAGTTAATAAGCCAGTTCTATTAAGCTAAAAAATAACTTAATCACACTAATATCATATGTCACTTTCTTAAAAAATTGTATCAAACAATGCAATTTGTTATTTTTCACCAATTTATTTCATTTCATTGTAATATAATTTTGTCAAAAATAAAGTATTTAAACATAAGCAAACTTTTTGAATAAACAACAATCTTCTCTGTTATTAATTGGTATCAATTTAAAAATTATTTTATTAATATTATTAATTAAATTCAAATTTATAATAAAAAACTATTATTCTCTGGATAAAATTTACTAGAATACAATTTTGGAATATTTTTATTTGCAAAGAGGAAGTATGTATGTGATGGAAATCGTTTTTAAAAAAAATCGATTTGAAATCGAAAAATATAGTGATGTACTTACTATTTTAGCTTTTCTCTTTGTTTAAAATTATTTTTTCCCTTCGACTATGGTCGAAAAAACTGATCGAACAAATTTTCAAGTATGAATTTTCTTTATTATTATTATACCCTTCACACAAAAGTGAGAAAGGGTATATATAGGTTTGTCATTCCTTGTGAAATTTTTACAATTTTCATTTCCGATCCCATAAAGTGTATATTTTCTGAAAGCTTATGAATATAGGAGTTGATTGAGCACTGTTCGTGTGTGTGTTGCAATTCATTTTTAGAGCCCCCTGACATCGCCTGAAACCGCGTGAGGTATTAAAATATCAGAAATATTCGGGAGCAGATCGGTATTGAAAATTGAAAAATATTGAAATACAGATATGAAGAAAAAAACACGACCACCTCATTTTTTAAACGACAACACATACATACAAACTTGGTATACTGGTCAAAATGAGCGTGGCGTCAAATCCCAGCTGAGCCAACCAATTTTTTTTTTTAATTTATTTTTTTTTAACATACATACATACATACTCACACAAACTCAATTTATAATTTTAAAATGGGAAGTTTTTATATATGTATGTTTTTTATATGTTTGTACGTTTTTCATATTAATGGGATGAATCGTGATACAAGCAATTGTTATTGCATGACTACACGTTGTTAAGGCACGGCCGAATATAGCACTCTTACTTGTTTTTCTAAAGGGTGCGCCATCTAACGTTTTTTTTTCAACAAGTGCTCATTTCGTGAATGGTAACACTTAGCTCATATCTGATGTGACAGATAAGTAGTTTTATCCTTCCGCAGAACGAATAAGGTTGTGTATACGCTTGAACAACGCTGGGAAATATTGGGACATTATTTTGGCCGATTTTGCCAAAAAAAAAAAATCATCTTTACAGATGAAGCTCATTTTGATCTTGGCGGGTATGTAAACGAGCAAAATTGTCGCATTTCGGACACAGAAAACCAGCACGCATACATTGAAAAGCCGATACACCCAAAACGAGTCATTGTTTGGTGCGGATTTTGGTCCAGAGGCATAATTGGGCCATTTTTCTTCGAAAATGAGCAAGGAGTGGCCGTAGTCAATGGCGATCGTTATCGGGCCATGTTGAACGAATTTTTGTTCACAAAAATTGAAGAGGAGGATAATGGCAACATTTGACTTCAACAGGACGGCGCTATGGCCGAAGATACACTTTTTTTTTATAGAATTTTCAAAAAAAGTTATTTCGCGGACCCTTTATTAACTGTGACTAAAAAAAAATAGAAAATCTGTTCGACAGAAATTTTTTACTTCATATTACGAACTTAACATTAGATGTTTGATAATAAATTCGATAGCCACTAAAGATCAAATGTTTTATAACAAAGGTCATTATTTAATTAAATATTTCAAGATCTTATACATATGTATTTGTACCTATATTGATAAAAAAAAGCCACGTACAAAAATATAAAAAAAAGGAAGGTATTATTTAAGATGTTTAGAATTGTTCGCGTATTAATTAATCCTTTGAAAATGTGCATATATCTGTGTAGGTATTCAATTAGTATGTTTAAACAAAATGATAAATGCTCGCAAAAAATTTGTGAGTTCACTATATGTGCAAAATTATCAGTTATTTGAAATTTTCTTTTCAGCAGTACCAGTCCATTCCTCTTTCAAATCAACTTTACAGCCTAAATCACGTAAAGCGGCTTTAACATCTTGCGAAATTGAAGAATGTTCGGCCATGGCCGTATTTAAGACATCTTCAATACCAAATGATAGCCAGGTGTCACACTGTTCCCTAGAACGTGAAACCATATTACGTATGGCCCAGGCTCCGTTACGCTAAAACAATACTTCAACAAATAAAGATTTTTCATTCAATAAACTAAAATTCATTTAATGTTACCTGTAAAATTTTATTTTTCTGGTGCATACGCATAGATTCGACAATATTTTCCGATATACCAGTATCAAACAGGACTTTACTATTATCCTTAACGCGTAGTGTTAATGTGGAGATACAAGCCAAAGTTGCAGCAACTAGATTTTCATTATCCTAAAGTTGTATGTGTGAATTTTTAAAATATTAAGATTCATATAAAGGATTCTTAAGGTTTTACCATATGAGTATGTAGCAGTTCCTTGAGAATGGGAGCAACACCTTGTTGTACAATGTGAGATTTAACGGCATCATGACCAGCCAAGGCACGTAAAAGTTTTACAGCTTCCCGATTCAAACGAACAGCTTTTTTATTATTTTCCTGTTAAAGAAACGTTATAAGTCACTTTCAAAAAATAAAACCGAATATTTTTTTTAATTAGAAAACATTAAACATTTTTATAATACAAAAAAATTTAAGTTACTTGTTTTCTTATTAAGTTACCATTACTTGCAGCACAAACTTTATTCCGCCAGCTTCGTCAACAGTTAAACATAACTCTTGCCGAACCGCCAAAGTACCAATAGTCAGCAACAAATCGGCCAATATTATTACATCCTGAAATTCCGGCAAAAGATTAGTCAAATCGATAATAAATTCAGCTGCCAATTGACGAGCATGCTCATGAGCACACCCAAACTCAACACGAATATCATCATCCAACACCAAATAACGACAAAGGGTCAAAACATCACGCAGTGGTTTTCCTTTCTCCTTACACACATAAGGTCTCAAATGTTGTATGATATTGGCTTTGATAATATTCTGGCGATTAATTTCATGCATAACGCAACATTTCTGTAGCCACTGCAAAGTTAGGCAGACTATCTGTTCATTATTAACATATGTGTTAAACAGACGTTTTGCCTTTGATAAAGAATTGGCATCGAATAAATCCGGTTGTTTATTGTATAAACTATTAAGAGTGTTAAGAGTAGCCTCGATAACCTCAGTACTAGTTTTTTTATCGCCAAAATCGAGTTGCTGGTCTAAGATAAGTAAAAGTAGACAATTAACATTATTATTGGCAGCCAAAACACGATGTGGTATAGATTTTTGGCATTCTTCCTCGATTATTTTTAATAAGTTTAATAATTTTTCTTTGTCTGTACACTTATTGTCCAAATACACTTTCAAATTCTCAATTGATTCATTTAAAATTGGCTTGCCTGATTCAGCATTAATGGAGAGGTCCTTAATAATGTTTGCCAAGTTTATGCCCTAAAAAAACAAGTATTTATTCAAATTAAAAATTCTGAGTCATAGAGTTTATGGTTGACTAAACATCAATTAAGTTTTAAGCACCCTGCCAACCCTTTCATTTTAAATGCTGATTATATTAACACCTACTTGTGATTCAAATTGTTTAATAGTCTCCTGTTTGGCTTCATCGGGAGACATGTCAAACTCTACAATATTTTCTTTAACAACATCATCGAATGTACCTTGAGATATTACTTTAGCCATACTTAAGATTTTCTTTTGCCTTTTTTTAGGAAGAAAAAAATGTTTAGAAAAAATTTTTTTATTCGTTCTACTTCCAACTACTTGTACCTTTTCAGATTTTTTTTTTATTTTTTTAATTTGTTGTTAACTATATTTTAATTTTATATTTTTCCTAAAATTTTTTTAAAGTTGTAATATTTTAGTTTTTGTTGACCATTTGTTTAATTTTGTTATATTCAAAATTTTGTCGTAAATTATCAGCTGTTTGTGTAACAAAAGCAAATAAATTTATTTATTGTGAATTGAAATTGAGAAACTGTTCAAGGTAAATTAACCCCAGGTAGACGCACCATGTATTTTGTTGCTACAACAAACTTCCTAAATGTCAAAACCTAAAACAGCTGATAATAGTAGCAAAATGTTAGTAAATAAAAAATATAATAAAAACACATCTAGTAAAAGACAAGGTACGTAAACGATCAAAAAAGGTAATAATATTTTGACATTTTGGAAGAAAAATGCATAAATGGAGTTATTATACCCTGAAACTTTGTTTTTTTATAGTGTCAGGTAGAGATGCCACTTATGTCCAATCCAATTAAAATGGTAAAAGAAGTTAATGGTATTGCCAGTATACTTTAAAATAAATCTAAAGTTTTCGTATATGTTTTTCTAACAAAGGCATATAAGCCTAAAAAGTCAAGTAACTAATATTTTTATACCCTTCACACAGTGAAAAAGGGTATATATAGGTTTGTCATTCCGTGTGAAATTTCTACAATTTTGATATCCGACCCCATAAAGTATATATTTTTTGAAAGCTTATGCATAGGGGAGTCGATTAAGCCCTGTCAGTCTGTCCGTCTGACCGTCTGTCCGTGTGTATGTTGAAATCAACTTTTTGAAGCCCCCCGACATCGCTTGGACTCGGGTGAGGTATTAAAATATCAGAAATATTCGGGAGTAGATCGGTATTGAAAATCAGAAACATCGGTATATAAACAACTGAGATATGAGCAAAAACCCACGACCACCTCGATTTTTTTTCACAAACACAACATTACAACAACAACATACATACATACAAACGTGTATACTGGTTAGAGAAAACGTGGAATCGAATCCCAGCTGAGCCAAAAAAATTTTTTTTTAATTTTTTAAAAATTTTTTTTTTTATTTTTTATTTAATATATTATATATATTTTTATTATTATTTTCTTTTTAATTTTTTTTTTTTTTTAAATTTTTTTTTTTTTTTGTTTTTTTTTTTAACAGACATACATGAATTTACTGTTATTGCATGACTACACGTTGTGAAGGGTATATAAGATTCGGCACGGCCGAATATAGCGCTTTTACTTGTTTTTTTTATATTTTTTTTTTTAATTTTTTTTTTATTTTTTTTTTTATTTTTTATTTAATATATTGTTTATATTTTTATTATTTTTTTTTTTTTAATTTTTTTTTTTGTTTTATATTTATTATATATATTTTAATTATTTTTTAAAAAATTTTTTTTTAATTTTTTTTTAAATTTTTTTTTTTAATTTTTTTTTAAATTTTTTTTTTTAAATTTTTTTATTTAATTTTTTTTTTAACATACATACGTAAATTTATAATTTTACAATGGGATGTTTTTATATTTGTATGTGTTTTATATGTATGTACGTATTTCATATGGGATGGTGATACAAACTACTGTTATTGCACGTTGTAAAGGGTATATAAGATTCGGCACGGCCGAATATAGCGCTTTTACTTGTTTTTTTTTTAATTTTTTTAAAAATTTTTTTACAAAAATTTTTAACAAATTTTTTTAAATTTTTTTTTTAATTTTTTTTTTGGAATTTTTTTTATTATTTTTTTTTTATTTTTAATATATTTTTTTTTTGTAATTTTTTTTTTTTGCATGTTTTTTGCATGTATGTATATAAGTATGTTGTTGTTGTAATTGTGTAAAAAAACGAGGTGGTCGTGGTTTTTTGCTCATATCTCAGAAAGTTATGGGGCGATTGTGCTGAATTTCAATAGCGATTCATTCCTGATTATTTCCAAGAGATTGATACCATATACAGATCTGAGGAACATATAGTTGCTTCTAAAAGTTGATTTCAACCAACACACGGACAGAAGGGCAGACGGACAGACGGTCAGGGCTTAATCGACTCCTCTATTCTATTCCTCTATTCTATTTCAGAAAATATATACTTTATGGGGTCGGAAACGAAAATTGTAGAAATTACAAACGGAATGACAAAGCTATATATACCCTTGTGCACCACAGGTGAAGGGTATAACAACAACATACATACATACAAACGTGTATACTGGTTAGAGAAAACGTGGCATCGAATCCCAGCTGAGCCAAAAAATTTTTTTTTTAATATTTTTTTTTTTAATTTTTTTTTATTTAAAATATTATTTATATTTTTATTAATTTCTTTTTAAAATTTTCTTTTTAATTTTTTTTTTTATTTTTTTTTTTGTTTTATATTTATTATATATATTTTAATTATTTAAAAAATTTTTTTTTTTTAAATATTTTTTTAATACTTTTTTTTAATTTATTTTTTTTAATTTTTTTTTAATTTTTTTTTTATTTATACCCTTCACACAGTGAACAAGTAAGAGCGCTATATTCGTCCGTGCCGAATCTTATATACCCTTCACAACGTGTAGTCATGCAATAACAGTAGTTTACGTACATACATATAAAAAACATACATATATGAAAACATCCCATTGTAAAATTTTAAATTAACGTATGTATTTTAAAAAAAACAAAAAAAAAATAAAAAAAAAATTAAAAAAAAACAAGTAACAGTGCTATATTCGGCCGTGCCGAATCTTATATACCCTTCACAACGTGTAGTCATGCAATAACAATTGTTTGTATCACCATTCATCCCATATAAAATACGTGCATACGTACACGTTAGAATAAATGTGGCATCGAATCCCAGCTGAGCCAAAGAAATTTTATTTTATTTTATTTAATATATTTTTTATATTTTATTATTTTTTTTTATATTTTTTTTAAATTTTTTAAAAAAATTTTTTTAGAAAAATTTTTAAAAAATTTTTTTTAAATTTTTTTTAAATTTTTTTGTTTGTAGTTTTTTTTATTATTTTTTTCTTATTTTTAATATTTTTTTTTTTTTGTAATTTTTTTTGTTTGGTATGTTTTTTACATGTATCTATGTATGTATGTTGTTGTTGTAATTGTGAAAAAAAACGAGGTGGTCGTGGTTTTTTGCTCATATCTCAGAAAGTTATGGGGCGATTGTGCTGAATTTCAATAGCGATTCATTCCTGGATATTTCCAAGAGATTGATATCATATACAGATCTGAGGAACATATAGTTGCTTCTAAAAGTTGATTTCAACCAACACACGGACAGACGGGCAGACGGACAGACGGACAGACGGATAGACGGACAGACGGACAGACGGTCAGGGCTTAATCGACTCCTCTATTCATAAGCTTTCAGAAAATATATACTTTATGGGGTCGGAAATGAAAATTGTAGAAATTACAAACGGAATGACAAAGCTATATATACCCTTGTGCACCACAGGTGAAGGGTATAACAAGTAACAGTGCTATATTTGGCCGTACCGAATCTTATATACCCTTCACAACGTGTAGTCATGCAATAACAATTGTTTGTATCACCATTCATCCCATATAAAATACGTACATACGTACACGTTAGAATAAATGTGGCATCGAATCCCAGCGGAGCCAAAAAAATTTTATTTTATTTAATATATTATATATATTTTTTTTTATACCCTTCACCTGTGGTGCACAAGGGTATATATAGCTTTGTCATTCCGTTTGTAATTTCTACAATTTTCATTTCCGACCCCATAAAGTATATATTTTCTGAAAGCTTATGAATAGAGGAGTCGATTAAGCCCTGACCGTCTGTCCGTCTGCCCGTCTGTCCGTGTGTTGGTTGAAATCAACTTTTAGAAGCAACTATATGTTCCTCAGATCTATATATGGTATCAATCTCTTGGAAATATCCAGGAATGAATCGCTATTGAAATTCAGCACAATCGCCCCATAACTTTCTGAGATATGAGCAAAAAACCACGACCACCTCCTTTTTTTCACAATTACAACAACAACATACATACATACATACATGTAAAAAACATACCAAACAAAAAAAATTACAAAAAAAAAAATATTAAAAATAAGAAAAAAATAATAAAAAAAACTACAAAAAAAAATTTTTAAAAAAATTTTTAAAAAAATTAAAAAAAAATTTTTTAAAAAAATTTAAAAAAATATAAAAAAAAATTATAAAATATAAATAATATATTAAATAAAATAAAATTTTTTTGGCTCAGCTGGGATTCGATGCCACATTTATTCTAACGTGTACGTATGCACGTATTTTATATGGGATGAATGGTGATACAAACAATTGTTATTGCATGACTACACGTTGTGAAGGGTATATAAGATTCGGCACGGCCGAATATAGCACTGTTACTTGTTTTTATATTTTTTTTTAAATTTTTTAAAAAAATTTTTTTAGAAGAATTTTTTTAAATTTATTATACCCTTCACACAGTGAAAAAGGGTATATATAGGTTTGTCATTCCGTGTGAAATTTCTACAATTTTCATTTCCGACCCCATAAAGTATATATTTTCTGAAAGCTTATGAATAGAGGAGTCGATTAAGCCCTGACCGTCTGTCCGTCTGACCGTCTGTCCGTGTGTATGTTGAAATCAACTTTTTGAAGCCCCCCGACATAGGTTGGACCCGGGTAAGGTATTTAAATATCAGAAATATTCGGGAGTAGATCGGTATTGAAAATCAGAAACATCGGTACATAAACAACTGAGATATGAGCAAAAACCCACGACCACCTCGATTTTCTTTTCATAAAAACAACATTACAACAACAACATACATACATACAAACGTGTATACTGGTTAGAGAAAACGTGGCATCGAATCCCAGCTGAGGCAAAAAAATTTTTTTTTAAATTTTTTTAAAATTTTTTTTTTTAATTTTTTTTTTATTTTTTTTTTATTTTTTATTTAATATATTATATATATTTTTATTATTATTTTTTTTTTTATTTTTTTTTTTTAATTTTTTTTTTATTTTTTTTTTTTGTTTTATATATATTATATATGTATATAATAATTTTTTTTTTAAATTTTTTTTTTTAATTTTTTTTTTATTTTTTATTTTTTTTTTGTTTTTTTTTAACATACATACGTGAATTTACTGTTATTGCATGATTACACGTTGTGAAGGGTATATAAGATTCGGCACGGCCGAATATAGCGCTTTTACTTGTTTTTAAATTTTTTTTTTAGTTTTTTTTATTATTTTTTTTTCTTATTTTTAATACTTTTTTTTTGTAATTTTTTTTGTTTGGTATGTTTTTTACATGTATGTATGTATGTATGTTGTTGTTATAATTGTGAAAAAAACGAGGTGGTCGTGGTTTTTTGGTCATATCTCAGAAAGTTATGGGGCGTTTGTGCTGAATTTCAATAGCGATTCATTCCTGGATATTTCCAAGAGATTGATACCATAAACAGATCTGAGGAACATATAGTTGCTTCTAAAAGTTGATTTCAACCAACACACGGACAGACGGGCAGACGGATAGACGGACAGACGGTCAGGGCTTAATAGACTCCTCTATTCATAAGCTTTCAGAAAATATATACATTATGGGGTCGGAAATGAAAATTGTAGAAATTACAAACGGAATGACAAACCTATATATACCCTTGTGCATATTATAGGTTTGTCATTCCGTGTGATATTTCTATAATTTTCATTTCCGACCCCATAAAGTATATTTTTTCTGAAAGCTTATGAATAGGGGAGTCGATTAAGCCCTGTCAGTATGTCCGTCTGACCGTCTGTCCGTGTGTATGTTGAAATCAACTTTTTGAAGCCCCCCGACATAGGTTGGAGACGGGTAAGGTATTAAAATATCAGAAATATTCGGGAGTAGATCGGTTTGTTATAGGTTTGTCATTCCGTGTGAAATTTCTACAATTTTCATAAAGTATATATGTTTTAAAAGCTTATGAATAGGGGAGTCGATTAAGCTCTGTCAGTATGTCCGTCTGACCGTCTTTCCGTGTGTATGTTGAAATCAACTTTTTGAAGCCCCCCGACATAGGTTGGAGACGGGTAAGGTATTAAAATATCAGAAATATTCGGGAGTAGATCGGTTTGTTATAGGTTTGTCATTCCGTGTGAAATTTCTACAATTTTCATAAAGTATATATGTTCTAAAAGCTTATGAATAGGGGAGTCGATTAAGCTCTGTCAGTCTGTCCGTCTGACCGTCTTTCCGTGTGTATGTTGAAATCAACTTTTTGAAGCCCCCCGATATCGCTTTGACCCGGGTGAGGTATTAAAATATCAAAAATATTCGGGAGTAGAACAGTATTGAAAACCAGAAACATCGGTACATAAACAACTGAGATATGAGCACAAACCCACGATCACCTCGATTTTTTTTCACAAAAACAACATTACAACAACAACATACATACATAGAAACGTGTATACTGGTTAGAGAAAACGTGGGTCCGGAAATGAAAATTGTAGAAATTACAAACGGAATGACAAACCTATATATACCCTTGTGCACCACAGGTGAAGGGTATAAAAAGGGTATATTATAGGTTTGTCATTCCGTGTGAAATTTCTACAATTTTCATTTCCGGACCCATAAAGTATATATTTTCTGAAAGCTTATGAATAGGGAAGTCGATTAAGCCCTGTCAGTCTGTCCGTCTGTCCGTCTGACCGTCTGTCCGTGTGTATGTTGAAATCAACTTTTTGAAGCCCCCCGACATAGGTTGGACCCGGGTAAGGTATTAAAATATCAGAAATATTCGGGAGTAGATCGGTATTGAAAATCAGAAACATCGGTACATAAACAACTGAGATATGAGCAAAAACCCACGACCACCTCGATTTTCTTTTCACAAAAACAACATTACAACAACAACATACATACAAACGTGTATACTGGTTAGGGAAAACGTGGCATCGAATCCCAGCTGAGCCAAAAAAAATTTTTTTTTAATTTTTTTAAAATTTTTTTTTTAATTTTTTTTTTATTTTTTTTTTTTTATTTTTTATTTAATATATTATATATATTTTTATTATTATTTTTTTTTTAATTTTTTTTTTTTTAATTTTTTTTTATTTTTTTTTTTGTTTTATATATATTATATATGTATATAATAATTTTTTTTTTTTAATTTTTTTTTAATTTTTTTTTAATTTTTTTTTTATTTTTTATTTTTTTTTTTTGTTTTTTTTAACATACATACGTGAATTTACTGTTATTGCATGACTACACGTTGTGAAGGGTATATAAGATTCGGCACGGCCGAATATAGCGCTTTTACTTGTTTTATCTCTTTTTTTAAAAATTTTAAGAGAATTTGCACAATTTTTCACAATTTTAAAAATTTTTCAACTAATGGCGCCCACATATGTAAACCATAAAAAAGTAGAAGCACACATAAAAACACAAACAAAATTTGACATTTCAATATTAAAAAGAGTGCTCAGCTGATAAACAGCTGCTTTAATAACTTCACCTGATAATGATTTGCCTTGCTGTGAGTAATCTGTATAAAATTTTTCATGATTAACGGCCCTTTTCACAATCTGTGATTATATTAATTTAACAGGAACATTAACAAACCGCCGATATCGTTAACCGAAACTATTTAACATACGGTTAGTGTTTTGCGTTTCACCATCTTTCGGTTAGTTAACACTAACATTATAGAAAAAGTATGGTAATACTGGTTTTTATTGTTTACGAAAAATAGTAGAATGAAGAAAAGAATCAAAAAATATTATACAAAAATTCTTAGCAATATTTTGATGAAAGATAAATATATATTTAAAATAAATTTTTTACTTAAAATAGATTAAATACAGTTCCTTGGTAAGTATAAATTGTTATATGTTATTTTATTATAATATTCTTATTATAACCGCCACCAAAAAAATGGTGGGGGTATATTCATTTTGTCATTCCGTTTGTAACGTAAATTTTTATCTTTATCTCAACTTCATGTAATTTATCTATTAATAAAGATTTTGGAAGAATAAAGGTCTATATAGAAATATCTAAGCAGAAACTTTATTGACACGCCTACTTTGAAAGACTAAATTTACGAAAACATTTTACTAGCATATCGAAGTTATAAAAAGAAAGTGATACATATTTTAGTATAAAGATATTCTTGCATAGCGATTATTGTGAAAAACAAAATAATAAAATTTGTGCTATAAAAGAACATCAAATTGGTGGTGGGTATAAAAGATTCGGCACAGCCGAGTAAAGTGCTCTTCCTTTTTTATTTTTATTTAAATAAAAGCCTTTAACCGGAAGATTTTGTTCGGTTAAATTTAACAGAGACTTTTTGATTAATCTCTGCCGGTTATATGCTAACCGTACTTTGTGAAATTCAATTTTACCTAATTTACGGTTAAAGTTCATATTAAATTATAATCGCACTTTGTGAAAGGGGCCGTAAAAGATAAACTTTTTATTTTGTTCGAAAACTACTTTTCGTAAACTATCTGGCAATATTAATTTTGTAGTTATTAAAATTAAGCTCGAAAAATTTTAGTTGGCATCATTGAGAAAACGCGTTCGATTATGAGAAAATAGAGAATTCAAAGAAAAAGCATTTTATCAAAACTCTCTTTTTGTTACAGACTAACCTTTTTGTTCACTGGTGAATTAAAATTTAATTTGTCACATTTTTTGGGAAAAATTACGAATACTTCTGGTTTTAACAAAATAAAGAAAAATTTTAACAAGAAAAAATATTTTCTTGTGTACGAACAATATAATAATCAAGTTATTAATTAAATTTTGCATTATTACGACCTTAAGAGCATGGAAGACGATTGGGGTAAGTTAGTAAATTTATTTTAAAAGATGAAAAAAATTGTCTTAGAGGAGAAATTTGACCATTGAAGAAAATATATACATATGGACATGTGTTTGATAGTCAAATAAAAATAAATATTATTATAAATGTGTGATTGGAGGCAACTAATGAAACCTTGAAATATAATTTCTAAATTTAATATTTTTAGAAAGTGCTGCGAACAAGCCGTTAGTGGTTATACCCGACAATCTTAATAAGTGGGCTGGCGAGGATGACGACGAAGATGTTAAAGTAAGTTAACTTTATTATCTTAATAATACAAATTAAAATTAACATTATTTGGCATATATTTTTTTACATTTTCAATTGACACGTGTATGATTTTTTGCCATTATGTTGTCTCATCCACTCATAGGTATTTTTGTAAAAGTGTGAGATTTGTTATATATTGTGCATAAAATTGCTTCATATTATATACTCCATATTATTAAACATAACAGGAAGAAAGTGTTTTTTTACAAGTTTAAAAAAATAATTATTTTATGCTATTTATTTATTTCTTGGATTTATTTATAATCTGAACATGTTTTTTTTATTTATAGGACAGTTGGGACCTTGAAGATGAGGAGGAAGAAGAGAAAAAAGATGAAGAAAAATCAGACACAACAAAAGCACCTGGCAAAACGAAACCTAACAAAGCGCTGAAATCGAAACTTGCTGAACAAGAGGTAAACACGATAATTAATACAGTAGGACCTAGATACATATAATGTATAAGTTATGTATGTATATGTTCCAACATACAATATGGATTAAATTGGCAATATCAAGTGTTATCATTGCATCGTAGTCGCTACGTGAACTACCTTCAAAATACACTTTAGTGTAAGTGAGCATGTTAATAAATGCATCACTGCTCTTTTAAAACAGAAATAGAAGATTATTACAAAGTTATACAAATTTACAAAGGCACGTTTTCTACCTGCCAAAATACTTAGGTAAAACTGATTTTTCAAAATCTATCGTGAAACAAAGAACTGCACAAGCATAAGAAAAATGGCAACCAAGCAATTTCATTAAATTTAAAATAGTGTGTGTGTGTGTATATGACTCTAATTATTAAATACATACCTACTTTCAAAAATATTTGTTTTGCTTAAATTATAAATATTGAAGCATAGAACAAAACTGTTAAAGAAGTGCTTTGGAATAAAATAAAGCTGAATCAGAACAAAACGTAAACTTTTAATTTTCTGAAATGAATTCCCACTGAAAAAATGCAGTAATTTATAAATATTTACTCATAATGAAATTTAATTTGCATACATATTTTAATATACATAATTTTAATTTCCTTATGAAAAATCTTAAATATTTTTAATTACTTACAATTCTAAATCTGCAAAAGTACTGAATGATCTCATTTAAACTATTTTTGAAAATTGTCTATTTAGAAATAAAAATTGTATTAAATAAAATATTTAAAAAAGTTATTATTTTTACAATATTGGTAAACATATTCACGAGGGGTTCTCTGTACAATCAAAAATAATTTCAATATGTATTTTATTTTTGTTACTATGAAAGATACATTTAAATTTGATGTTCGTTTGTTGGATACAAATGATTTAAGGAACCGTAAAAGATATAAAGCTGAAATTTTGACCATAAGTTTGGTTCGATTCATATTAGGTTTCTGTGCTTTTGATCAGATAAGTGGTACTCTACTCAAATTGACAAAAAAAAATCTACATTTTATAACCAATTACGACTATTCGCAATTCGGTTTGCATTGTTGACTAACAAAATCTTAGAATAACTTAATTTACATATTTATTTATTTATTAATTCAATAGTAATACAAAGCCTATAAGGCCAAAATACACGTATTACATAGTAATAAAAAAAAATCCTGAAATATTAACTAAATAAAGTATACAATAATAAAAATTAATATAAGTAAAAATAAAATCAAATTAAAAAAAAAAACACATTCATATGTACATTTTTATTTAATGCAGAGACTAGCTGAAGAAGAAGAAGCACAGCGTTTGGCTAACATGACCCCTGAAGAGAAATTGGCTGAAAAATTGCGCCTCGAAAAGATCCAACAAGAATCGGACTTAAAAAGTGCTTTAGAAACATTTGGCGTCTCTGATATTAATACATCAAGCGGAAGCTTAGATGCATTTAATCCTCAAACTACAGAACAATTTAAAGAATTTGGAGCGACGCTTAGTTGGAAATTGGCACAATACAAAGAATCACCACATTTTCCACAATTTGTTGAGGATTTTGTTCGTAGTATAAGTGTACACTGTAAGTTTAACACAATATTTTAATTTAATAATTACCGCTATTAATTTTATTTCTATTTTTAAATTTAAGTGACTCTTCCTGACTTGAAAAAGTTAAAAATTAGTGTTGAAAATTTACATACCGAAAAAGCTAAATTAGAAAAACAAAATGCCAAGAAACCTGCCAGCAAGGCCAAGGGAAAAATAACACTAAAAAAGGAAAATGACGTAAGTAAACAAGTCGTTTAAAAAAAAAATTAATATAATTTTTAAATAATCATAAAAATCATTTTATCGTTTCTATACAAGGCTATCGAAGGCTACACAAAATATGGCGACGATTATAATACCTATGATGATTACGATGATTTTATGTAGATAATCTCTCCATAATTGCAGTTTATCTGTAAAATATCTATTGTTTACTTATCAATTGATCACTATAAGCCAACAGTCTTAAAAAATAGTTAGTTGAGCGTTTGCTAACAATTCCTCAATACTACAAACATACGAACAATTTGTTAAAGAAGTTGACGTGATATATGATTCGGTCATTATCATCATATATTTTTATATAAAAAATATATAACATAAAAAATGTTATAAAAGCACACGCAGGAATTTAACAAAATGTTAAAAACCACTCACTTTTTTGTTTTGTTATTTTATCAAAAAATACCATGTTATATTTCTTAATGAATATGTAAAAATAAAAAATTAAAATAAATTAAATAAATTCTTATACATAACTAAAAAATAAAAATTTTTATTAAAAAGCTATTTTATTGTGTTTAGTGCTGGAGGCAAATTACGGCATTGTTTTTTTGATAATAGGAAGAGTTAAACAAAATCAAGTTTTAATTTGTATGAACGCGCCAGGTTTTTGAATTATATATGCCTAGATTAAAAACAGGCAAGATCTGACAAACGCTACATTTGCTATGGGAGTAAAAATTGCATGATTTCTGTTCTGTATTTCACAATCAAAGAACTTGTGTTTCAACTCGAAACTTGGTGTTTTAAAAATAGCAAAACGTGTGAACTACAGAACATGCAGAAAAAAATTTAGTGCTTTTCAAAACGCATGCGATTTCATTATTATGCATTATCGGCTTTCGAAATTAAAAACAGTTAAATTTATGAGCTATTCATTTCCAAATTTAATTTAACAAAAAAATATCTAAGAAATGCAATCACCTTATATACCTACACCATGAGTAAAGTTTTACCACCCAATTTAACTTATCAAAGTTTTATGAAACAAAATTTTAATTGATAAATTTCAAAATTGTTTATGAATTACATGGCCGCCTAGAGTGCAAAAATATAAATTTAGTATAAAAAAATCGACAAACAAAATATTCTATACTAGCTTGTGCCCGCGACTTCGTCTGCGTAGTTATCGGGATAAAAGCTAGATTTGTATTAACAACAAAAATAAAAATATTTACAACAAACAAATATACAAACATTCACATTTATTATATTAGTAGGATTAATATACAGCCATGTTTTGACAATCGAATTACGCATAATTTAAACTATTGATAACTATTTGAAATCACAAATTAACCAGAAATTTATTCATAAAAAATTTCAATGGTTTATAAGGGATTTATAAATCTGATTTTCAAAGAAATTTTGATTTTTAAATAATATTTTATAAACTTTTGAATGATATCGAAAAAAAATATATTGAAAATCAGAATTCAGAAATCCCAGCAACTTCTTTCTCTCAGTAGGGAAACTTGCAAGAAAATTCTGGCAACACTATTGTTTTTATTGCAAAATTTTTGGGCTAGTCTACGTACTACGCACAGAATACGTAGTCTGCGGTGTATACCTGTGAACTATACCTATTTATTTAGATCTGAACAACAGTTTATTCAATATGAATGCCCAATTTAATGCTGAATTAGATAATGCGCTACAGTGCCTGCTTGAAACCTATCAATTATCCTTGGAGTTTGGAGATGAAGGTGAGAAATTTACAATATCACTTCAAACCACAGTAAATGAATGTGCCTTGATATACATATACAACATGTATCATATAATTTACTATTCATAGAGTCACAGAATCCGCGTACCTATTTGGATATGGCGTCCAAGTTGCTAACAACTAAGGAGAATGCTAAGCGCGTAGATGAGACGTTCGAAGTGGCTAAAGAACAAGGCACAACTGACGATTTTGAAAGAGAATATCACCAGCAGTTGCACATAAGAATGTCCAAAAAATACGATGCAAAGAAATGTGCGGAATTCAAGAGTTTTAAACAACAGTTATTGCAAATTGCCCAGGCAATGGAACACGATAGTGAACTTGCAACAGGCAGTAACGCGACGACGCGTATTGAAAGTGATGATTTTATAATGGAAAGTGAGATAAATGTGTTCGATCCCCTTACTAAACAACGTATGCAAAATCCGGTGCGCAACACACTGTGTAATCATCACTATGAAAGATCTTCGATTTTAGAAGCAATAAAAATAAACAAACGTCTAAGATGCCCTGTCGCAGGATGTGGTAATAAAGAATTCGTCGTACAACAACATTTAGTAGATGATAACATGTTTAAAATACGTTTACAAAAAATGCAAGAAGCAAAATATAACTAATTTATTAACCATTTTGGAGAACGTATGTAGGTTTCAGTTTTACTAATTTTATGCATTGTAGATATATATATATGTATCTTAGTCGATAAGGAAAAATTGTGTCCGTCTTTATAGTTTTTCAGTAAAGAACTTAAAATGTTGATTTGATTTTTATAAAAAAAAATAAAAAGACATATGTAGGTATAAATTCTGTGCTGTTAATTAAAGAACATATTGGTTTTTGTATATTTAATTAAATTTGAGGTAATATTGCAACTAATATTGTTAATTGAAAAAATATAGGCAATAAGTTTTTACGTTGTAACTTGCTGTAAAGTTGTCCAAGAGTAAAAAATGCACCTAATGTAGACTTAAGCAGTTATTCCGTTTTGCTACAGAAATATTTCTGCCATGCTTTTATATTGTTGTGCACATACTTGGTATATACTTATGAAATAAATATCATGAATTGTTTTTCCTTATTTTGAATCTATCCCCCGAACAGTCCAAGAATTTCAATCCATGTTTAACTATCATCAATCGGCTTGCGATATATTTTGAGAAGCACTAATTAAAGTGTCGCGCAAATCTTTTGTAGATTGTATATGGACTCGTACAGTGTTCAAGAATGTTGGATATGGCATGGGGCCAGCAGGATTATCTTGCATATACGGTTCAGTTCTCAAGGCTGTGACTGCTCCTGGTAAATAATGCTGAGCAGAGGACAACTGCTGCATACATTGCATGGCAGTTTTAAGATGCAGTTCGATTTGATCGCAGTAGGAATAAAATTCTTCCAAATGTTTATCAAAACGAGCTGAATTCATGACATTGTCTCTTTTTAAATTATCAGCCATACTATTTTGTTGCAGAGTAAAAGCGGCTCCACGAAAGGTTAATAGAAGTGATTCTCTCATGGGCATAAACAAACTTTTAACTTTAGATATATTGTCAATCTTTTCCGGTTGTTGTTGCTGCTGTTGTCCTTGAGGATTCTGAACCATTTGTTGTTGTTGTGGGACCATCTGTTGTCCAACTGGTGGTTGCTGGGGTGACGACTGCATTAATGGTGATACTCCCTGTTGCATCATGGGATTTGGTGGTCCTACAGCACCGGAAATATTACCAACACCTCCCATTTGTTGTTGCGGCATAGCATGCATATTCATGTTGGGATTCATCTTGATATATAAAAATTTAACACTATGTGCAAATTTCTTCTTTGTTTGTGTTGTAAATACTTGAAAATATTAATTTTTAGTGATGAGCTAATGCGGAATAATCGGTCTTGAGATGGTGTTTTTTGTTGAAAAGTGTTGCCAGATTATTTTATTTTAACTAAGGGAAGATTGATCGTTACCTTAAACCGTGTTCAAACGGTGATATGAGCCAATAGTTTTTGTCTATGAATCACGAAGACGAATTTTAAATTTTTACACTTTAAAATTTGTTTCATTATTCTTTCCATTCCAGTTGACTATTTTTTTGTGTCCTAATGTTTGTCAAACTCCATATATAAAAAAGAGATTTCAGTCCCAAGAATTGTCAAACTCGATATAAAAAAAGAGAGACGAAAAATTAAGTCCATATGCGCTATCACCTTTTGTGATTACTCCATGGAAATACTCTGTAAAATTACTCTCTCAATTTGTGTTCTCATTTACTGCATTTTGTGTAAACAAGCGCAAACAAGTAAAAACTTGTGAAAATTTTTTCCAATTTTTGAGTAAACAACAAACCTAACACTATGACAATTTTGAATAATATATTTTGTAATTCGATATATTTGATGAATAAATATGCCTTGATATTTATCTTTGGGATTTGACAGCTGAAGTTTAAAAGTGGTGAAAAAATAATTATCTGACGAAACAAGATTACCTGGGGCTGTGAAAAGGTATGGAGGCACTATATTATATGATATACAAAAACTTTTCATTTCACAGTTTCATAGAACGAGAATTGATACCATGATGAATAAAATTGTCTTGATATTTATCGTTTTTATTTTGAAGTTAAAGCACTGTTGACTTTTACAGCTCTATGTACAAAACGAGTGAATTAGACAATTCGAAAGGTTTAATTTTTCGATTCTAATTACATAATAACCCCCCTGCCCATCAGCTGTACTTTTCCAAATGTCAAAATTTCATGCATTTTCAAACATAATAAAAAAAAGATCAAAAAATTCTCTCCGAAGTGAAATCAACATAATTTTAGGGCTTAAATTAATAATTAGATGTTTTCAAATCATCCATTCTTTTATTGATTTAAAACCCCTAATACTAAATTGTTTAGATATTTGGATCTTCGCCACTGAAATACCCAAAAACGGCTAAAGGGCAGAGTTTAATTAAATTAAAAAAAACACATGAATTAATACAAAGGATAATTTTTATCATGCAACACGCTAGTGCTCAATAAAAATTTAAATTTCTTTATTTTTTTTATTCAATTGTGTAATACATATTTTATTTCTTTAACATTCATATAGTATGTATATATGAATTAATCCATTATTACATGTTTAGATTTTAGTAAGAATACTTTAATCGATATTCAAGTTAACGTATATATTTTTCCATGTCAACTCTAAAATTTTAAAATACGTAAGAAATTCCATATAAACGCTAACGGATACACAACTAGTATTAATTAGACTGTTTTAATAAATTTACTGACAATGAGACAAAAAACTAATACTAGTAAAAAGGGAGTACCTGGCAAAAATTCAAAGTGGTAAACTTAAAGCAAGCGTAAACGACAATTTGAAGCCCCGCATTGGCAATATAAAACTTTGCCTGGTACCACTCCCACTTCATAATTGTAATTCCAAGTTAATTCGGTGCCCGCACGTATATTACACGATGAAAAGAATGCCACATTTGGAAAACGTAAGTCGTGGGTGTTCACAAAAACATTCTGTACAAACATATTAGGCGCACACGAATGCTGCAAAAAAAAAAAAACAGAAATATTATTGAGGTTTCAATATATTAAATAATATTTAATAACATTAATTTTATTACATTAAAATAACGACCCAAATTTCCTGAAATTTTAGCATCCATCACATAGCAGGCTTCATCTTTGCCATAAAGTTTGCGTATAGAACTAAAAACAAATGATGTTTTAAATTTAGTAAGACTTATTATGAACATATTTGAGTTTCTTTAATGTATTTTTTTTAAGTGAACTTTAGAAGGCTATATGAGAAAATATGCCTTAAATTGTGCATGTACTATGTATATACTTAGATACATATGCGTTTATAAGTATGTAAGGTATAGTCAAACCAACTTACTTTTCCTTTCCTGAATCTTCATTCATGTCGGCATTTGGATTAAAATTGATTACTTGTCTTTCTTGTGAGTCTTCTTCTTGATTACCGGATCGTGTTGATTTGATTGCATTTTGTTTTTGTTTCGATCTTGTCAAAAACGATTTGCTTGGTGTAAAATCATCATCATCCATTTCTGGATTATAGATGTCTTCTTCCTCAGGTTCGGGTAGCTCAACTTCTGATTCATAACCTTCTTTAATTTGTTCTGCAACCTCGATGTAGTCTAATTCAGCGAAATATTCATCGCCTGCATCTTGGCCCCCCTAGAAAATATTACAGATTGGCGTACGTTCAATTTAAATGTATTATATATGTATATGTATACGTTTTTATGTATATTATGCAAATATTAAACAACTCACTTCGTTGGCCTTCGCTTCAGTTAACAAATGACCAGCATATACGCAAACAAAACTACCACGAGGTATATCGTTAATACAACGTAGTCCCCAGCCACGATTTGAGGTTTTGAATACTTGCAGTTTCATTGTCAATGAGTTCTGTACAACACGATTAAGACAACTGCTCTTGCATTTGCAATTAGAATTACATTCATAGATACCGGTTGGTACATGGTCCAATAAACGTCTGTATTGATAACCAACCTCTTCCGGAGCAGCATTAGGATTGCCATATTTTGCACCAGCCAATGTTAATTGCCAACAAGCGCATTTTGTTTTATCCTTTAGTGTATTTAAATTATACAGATTTTTGAAAATGTATGTAAACATGAAACAAAAACAAAAAATATTTAATAAAAAAAAAAATAAAAAAAACTAGTTTCTTACTAATATTATATATAGTTTAATAAACTAAAAGGTATATTTTTTATCTTACAATGTCCACTAGCGGATTTTAAGTTTTAACATAGATTAAAGCTCGTCTATAAGCTTTTCACTAATCATCAATAGACATTCAAACCATATTTATTTATAGATTAATTAAGTATATAAATATATATATAAAAGCTGTATAAGAACAACATATAAACAGAATATTTTAAAAATTCAAATTATCAAGATCACTTTGTAAACTTTTTTATCAGTAAAACATTAAATTTTAGAAAATTCCTTTAAATCATCACTTATAATTTATTTATAGGCAAATGAAAAAATATAATAAAATAAAAATGTATTATACATCGTTTCTACATATTTGTACAGTATTGTATATTGATTTATAAATACATATCCTTTTTTCTAACAAGCATATTTATTCAAATGCAATCCAAAAAACCTTAAAAACACGTTAAAAATAATTATTAAAAAAAATCGGTAAAATCAATTATGAGTAATTTATTATGCCTTCCCGAATCTGATAATACTCTTTACTTTCATCGTAGATTTCAAATTTATGTATGTTGTACGCCATTTTGCTTTATTATTTTCGACGCCATCTTTGGTTTTTTACATAGTTAACTAAATTACTAGTCAAGTCCTTTTATGTGATACCTATTTTGATTGGGTTAAGGGTTCAAAGGGGGTAAATTTTAAAATTCTAGATTTGATTCATATATAAATTTGTAATTTTATACTTAAAAGTCAAACCTTTAATTTGATATCTATATTAAGCTTCTCGGTTGTCTAGAAGCTGAAAAAGATGATTTTCGTTTGTAAATTTTTGGAAAAACACCGAAGAAGTTTTATTTTTCTTAGTTAGTTTTAAATCGATTTGTAAGTTTTCCTAAAAATAATTTTTAAGCATGTTCAAGAATTAGTTAAGAGCTTGAAAAATTTGATACATTTAAAAAGTATTTTTTTTTTAATAAAATAATTTTAAATTCTTTTTAAAGTGTTTTATATTTTGCTAGGCAAGCCCTTCTTTTGATACCCGCTCCTTTCGCTCCTATCTGTTGTTCAGGAAAAACAACGAAGCATTATTATTTTTGTGCTTATAACATAGTTTCAAACCGATTTGTTAGTTTTTCTCATTAATAATTTTCGAGACTACGGCTTTTTTTGTCTTAGCGTGTCTAAAAATTGATTAAAAAAATAAAAAAAAAATTATAAAAATTATAAAAATTGATAAATGGTGGTTCTTACGCAACGTCTATGGACAGCTCAAGTTATAAAAAAAAATATTTTTAATAATGCTTGTCAGATAAAATACTTTAAATGTTAAGTTCTGCCAGATTAAAAACTAAAGCAATTTATTCGGATGATGCCGTCGAAGTTTGCTTATTAAATATTTAAGGTTGACTTCTAAAACAATCGAATAAGTTTTTCTTAAAAGTCTATCTAGTCATTGTTTTAGTTCATTGGGAATAGAGTCAGAGCTATAGTCCAGTTTTCAGACCAATTTAGTTTTCGCTTTAATTTCTAACATCTATATATATAAAAGTGAAACTCTGTGTGTGTGTTTCTGTGTGTGTTAGCTATAGACTCCGAAACTGTAAAACCGATCGGACTCAAACTTTGGCAAGTTGCTGTACACATACCAGGGAGTGTTTATGGGTGAAAAAAGTGGGCGGGGCCACGCCCATAAAAAATTAGTTATCGGTTTCAGCTACTTGCACTTGACCGATTTTTCTGAAACTTTGCACACATATTGAGCTGTCATGACTAAAAAATTTTGTGATAAGAAAAGTGGGCGGGACCACGCCCATAAAAAAATTTTAATTTTAAGGTACTTGCACTGGACCAATTTTTCTGAAACTTCGCACACATATTGAGCTGCCATGACTATACAATTTCGTGATAAGAAAAGTGGGCAGGGTCACGCCCATAAAGATAATTTATAGTTTTGAGGTACTTGCACTGGACCGATTTTTCTGAAACTTTGCACACATATTGAGCTGTCATGACTATACAATTTCGTGAAAAGAAAAGTGTGCAGTGCCACGCCTATAATAAATAAGTTTTAATTTTTATCTACTTGCAGAAGATCGATTTTTCTGAAACTTTGCACACACATATTGAGCTGTCATGACTATATAATTTCGTGATTAGAAAAGTGGGCGGGGCCACGCCCATAAAAAAAGTTATATTTTGAGGTACTTACTCTGGACTGATTTTTGTGAAACTTTGCACACATATTGAGTTGTCATGACTTAAACAATTCTTGATTAGAAAAGTGGGCAGTGTCACGCCCATAAAAAAATATAATTTTCAGGTACTTGAACTTCATCCATTTTTCTGAAACTTTGCACACATATTGAGCTGTCGTGATTAGAAAAGTATGCGGTGCCACGCCCATTAAAAAAAAGTTATAATTCTTAGCTTTTTGCACCTGATATTCAATTAAAATTCAGAATGCATTTTTATTAATTAAGGGGCGTAGCAACGCGCGCCGGGCTTTACTAGTTACTTATACGGACAAAAAAATCTTGTTTCAAAAACCAAGCCTTCTTCTAACTTTCTTCTATTGGATTCGATATAGTTAAAAATATCAATATATCGAAACATCAAACATAAAAATCGAATAATTAAACCCATTTGTTATGAAGTTATAAAAAATCGTTAACATGAGAATCATTTAAATCATAAGAACAAGCCAACCAACAACCAATTTTAAACAAACAATGAGGTTTAAAATAAACGTAAAATGATATAGTTGAAAAAATGTAGCTAAATAGACTAGGGATATAACTGTAACTGAGTCGATGTTATAAGTCGTTTTAGTTTACAATATAAAATTTGTTTATTTGACTATAGCTCCACCTGTTGAGAATTATATTTTTTCCTAATCCTTTACTTACCACTGACAACGAACCCACAGAAAGATGTATCAATTTGGTTCAGTCGTTTTCCAGATTAAAGCATCCGAACAAACCGCGATCTATTTATATATAGAGCACTTTATCGATATACTAAGATATATTTTAAAACTACTACTTATGTTAGAATTTAATAAAATTAGAAAATGGGAAGCAAAGCATTTATTAAAAAACAAGTAATTCTTATTAAATGGCATTATCAGTTAATATTCTTTTATATCCTTTATATTTTGTTATGCTTTCTAAATATAACCTTCGGCTGGCATATGGCATATTTATTCATCAGTTATTCGCATTTCTGAGAATTTTTTTTTTTTTTACATTTGAAATAAATGAGAGAAAAAATATTTTTTACCTAAAGAGTTTGACAACTAAAGTTCGAAATAAATATAAAAAAAACAAGTAACAGTGCTATATTCGGCCGTGCCGAATCTTATATACCCTTCACAACGTGTAGTCATGCAATAACAATTGTTTGTATCACCATTCATCTCATATAAAATACGTGCATACGTACACGTTAGAATAAATGTGGCATCGAATCCCAGCTGAGCCAAAAAAATTTTATTTTATTTTATTTAATATATTATTTATATTTTATTATTTTTTTTAAATTTTTTTTTAAATTTTTTTAAAAAATTTTTTTAGAAAAATGTTTAAAAAATTTTTTAAAATTTTTTTTTAAATTTTTTAAAAATTTTTTTTTTGTAGTTTTTTTTTTATTATTTTTTTCTTATTTTTAATATTTTTTTTTTTTGTAATTTTTTTTGTTTGGTATGTTTTTTACATGTATGTATGTATGCATGTTGTTGTTGTAATTGTGAAAAAAAACGAGGTGGTCGTGGTTTTTTGCTCATATCTCAGAAAGTTATGGGGCGATTGTGCTGAATTTCAATAGCGATTCATTCCTGGATATTTCCAAGAGATTGATACCATATAGAGATCTGAGGAACATATAGTTGCTTCTAAAAGTTGATTTCAACCAACACACGGACAGACGGGCAGACGGACAGACGGACAGACGGTCAGGGCTTAATCGACTCCTCTATTCATAAGCTTTCAGAAAATATATACTTTATGGGGTCGGAAATGAAAATTGTAGAAATTACAAACGGAATGACAAAGCTATATATACCCTTGTGCACCACAGGTGAAGGGTATAATAACAGTGCTATATTCGGCCGTGCCGAATCTTATATACCCTTCACAACGTGTAGTCATGCAATAACAATTGTTTGTATCACCATTCATCTCATATAAAATACGTGCATACGTACACGTTAGAATAAATGTGGCATCGAATCCCAGCTGAGCCAAAAAAATTTTATTTTATTTTATTTAATATATTATTTATATTTTATTATTTTTTTTAAATTTTTTTAAAAAATTTTTTTAGAAAAATGTTTAAAAAATTTTTTAAAATTTTTTTTTAAATTTTTTAAAAATTTTTTTTTTGTAGTTTTTTTTTTATTATTTTTTTCTTATTTTTAATATTTTTTTTTTTTGTAATTTTTTTTGTTTGGTATGTTTTTTACATGTATGTATGTATGCATGTTGTTGTTGTAATTGTGAAAAAAAACGAGGTGGTCGTGGTTTTTTGCTCATATCTCAGAAAGTTATGGGGCGATTGTGCTGAATTTCAATAGCGATTCATTCCTGGATATTTCCAAGAGATTGATACCATATAGAGATCTGAGGAACATATAGTTGCTTCTAAAAGTTGATTTCAACCAACACACGGACAGACGGGCAGACGGACAGACGGTCAGGGCTTAATCGACTCCTCTATTCATAAGCTTTCAGAAAATATATACTTTATGGGGTCGGAAATGAAAATTGTAGAAATTACAAACGGAATGACAAAGCTATATATACCCTTGTGCACCACAGGTGAAGGGTATAAAAAAATTAATCAACTAACGAATCAAAACTACATGATGTATAAATGTGCCTTAAGATGTATTTAATTTTTCACTTATATGTAAAAATATTTTTTGTATGTCGATGGCGTTGTTAAAAATAGAAATAAAATAATTTAAAATATTATAGTCTTGTTTAGAATATCTAGAAATCAGAAGCACTAAACGCCTAAGCTATATCTCCTTAAAACAAAATCATGTTTAAGTATATATATATATGTACGTTGTAAAAACTTACCGCACAATCATCATCGCAATCACAACCCACCAGAAATGACGAATCTGTATTTATGTGAACACCTTCAGTCGGTATAACTTTAGCCGAATATTTACATTCTGGCGGCAAAGTATTGTCATAATAATTTACTAATGGTATGGCCATTTTTTCTTGTCCTCCTGATATGTCACGTTTCTGTACAATAGCACTTTCAATGACATATTCAGCCAAGCAGCTAATTTCATGACTAAAATCAAAATTATCCACATTCAGAACATTTTGCGTGGCTCGCAGGTAATTGTGTAGCTCCTTCATATTACGTATAATTTTACCGCATGGAGCACGATACGTTACGACTCGTTTGATTTTTTGACGTATGATAAACCGTTCCCAACCAGACAGTAAGGGTTTTGATAAAGGACTATATGCGCTGAGATTATGAGTAATTTCGAAAAGACATGAAGTCGAACATGTGTGAGGTTTAAATTTACGAGGTGGTAAATTACGCTTAGCTGTATAGTAAACGACCTAAAATTATGGATAAATAAATAGTAAAACTTAAGCTATCGCTCATGTTCTGCAATCCGACTGAAATTTAATCCCTCGGAATTGCAGTATTTTTAGTTATAACCAACAATGATATAACAAATTCGAACGATTTAGTTTTAATCGAAGTGCAGAAAATAAAGTTTTTGATTAATTGTTTACCTTTCCTTTAGGCTTATTTTCGTCTTCTACATAAATTGTAGAATTATTCAAATGTTTAACGGCAGGTTGTGAATTTTGTTGATAGCTGCTAGGTTGTGCTGAATTCATCATAGATTCTGGTCTACCAAATGTTTTGCGAGCCACAGCACGATTTCCATCAACAGATTTATCATTATGTTGCTGTTGTTGTTGCTGAGAAGAGCTTTCCTCATCTTCAGTATAACGTATAAAAGGTTCAGTACGCTAAATTAAAAAAAAAAAATTTAAAATAAAAATATTTTCGTTGCTTATGTTGGTTACTTACTCTTGGCAATCGTGATACTGGCATATTGGGTTTCTTTTGTAAAGATTTCTGATATTCCTTAAAAACAGGTCCAAGTCGTAGCGATCCGCGATATATCCATTCAGTATGACTTTTACTACCTTCAAATTGCATCAATACCAAGCTACAGTCAATATCTACGACACGAGCATGCAACCAATAACCATTCGATTCTGTGTTCATAGATTGTCCCTTTTGGGTTTGTACCATAGGACGATTAATGGAATATTGTGTTAAATATTTCTGTATAAAATCTCTCGAAGCTGGATGAACGTCTTCCCAAACGCAATCGGATACGTGAGAGACTAAACGTACATCTTTGTGAAAGACATATTGAGTATAGCCATCATCGTAAAATATTAAATATCTAAACAAAACCAATTTAAGACAAATATCAAAAAAGTTAATTTTACAAGAAAATTCTAGGTGTACATGTATATATTTTAAGATTTTAGGTAACAATTATAAAAAAAAACAGAACTTACCTAAATTTATTGTTAGGTTTTAAAGGTTCTGCAATTATCCCGGGATAAAAAGCACTTTGGACATTAATTTTTTCACGTCCTCTTGCCAATGAGGTGGCATCAAAATAGGCAATGACACGAGTACCTAAAAAATAATGCAAATGTTTATCATATAGGAAGGCAAAACAGTACCCAAAATTTACCTATGGGCAATCTAACAGGTGGAGGATCATAATATGCCAAATATTTGGCCGGTACTGTTTTAGGAAATTGAGTTTGATTTTTGATGAATTTAATTTTATAATGCCTTACATTATAAGGCATTTGATTACTCTCAACTTTTTCCACTACTTTGCATGGTACCCAACTAGCAATGGGATTGTTTTTAACAGCAAAATAAATACTATTTATTTGAATCGGTGGTCTTTCAATATCACCTACCGGTGGAATTGGCTACACAAATTAAAATTGAGTAAAATAATTTTTAAATGTAATCAAATTAATTACCTGCACTTCTTTATGTCCTAAATTTTCGAAATTCATTATTTTTCCACTATTTAAGTCTAATGGCAGAAGCTGCCGAATTTTAATCTTGGGACAAGAATATAAACCTTCATGCATTTTATCAGCTTTTTTTTGTAAAGCCTTTAGTTCCACATCAACATATTCCGTTTCCATTTCTAAACGTTTTAAACGTTCAGTTAGTATAGTTTTGGTCCAAGTTAACTGATTTTGTATTTCAACTTTATTCAATACCGTTTTAATTGTATTATGCAATTCTGACTCTATAAGAGATAAATCATTTTTCGAAAATGTTGATTTTGTCTGCTCAGAGGTTTTTGACATATTACTGCAAGTGTCCTCATCATCACTACTGTCTATAATTTCAACAAATTCTTGTCTACCGGATGGTATATTCTTCATAAGTAAAGGTTGTTTTGCGCTTATTAAACCACAAAACTCCTACAAGCAATAAAATATAAAAATAATTCATATTTAACTCTTACATATTTAATTACAAATGTAATTTTTGCCAATTTTAGATAACTATTGTCTAAACTTACCTCGTACATTCCTAATGCTTTATCATAGCAATCAGCACAAATATATTGAATTTTAAATTTCTTTTTTGTTACTTTAAAGTAACTAAAAGCAAATTGTGGTACTTTAAAATATTGCTTGTGTTTATAAGGACATTCATAATTTATACATTCTTTGTTATAAAAAACTTCATCGTTGGTTTCTTCTATTTCAGTGGACTCTTCTGTAATTGTTTCGCCATCATCAAAAGGTTTTTCTGACGATTTTTTAAGGAGTAAGTCTTCATTTTTATCTTTATTTTCGGTAACTTGAATTATAGTAGGTTCTTTTTCAGTTTTGTTTTTTTCTGTGTCAACATTTTCTTCTTTTGGACTAACAGATTCTTTGAGATTTCCATCTATATCTATTGCATTTTGGGCAGTATTTTCTTGAGTTCCTTTTGTAGAAGTTATTATATCTTCTTCATCATCGATTTCGATAATGGGTACAGGGGGCTGGTCTATGGGTATAACATCATCATCTTTAGACTTGTTTAAAGAAACTGTTTCCTCCAATATTTCTACAGGGGATTTAGTATCTTTTTTGGTTTCCTCATTAATAATTTTGTCAGTTTTTTCACATGACCTCGCTTGATTTTCTTCTCTATTTTCTTTTGCATCGTCAACATCCATATTTGTATCTTCTTTCAAGTCTGTTATGTTTGAAGTTTCATCGATTACCAAATTAATAGATTCTTGACTATCACAGGTGTCCATGGGTTCTACGGCCTCATCAGTAGTAACTTCCAAGTCATTGTTTTGCTTCGGAATATCATTACACTCAGAAGAGACGTTTTCATCAAAAATATTTTTATTTTCAACTGTATCTTTTATTATTTTAGTTTCATTAGACATAGGTGCTTTAATTTCTGATTTTATGCACTCAGAGCTCTCAATCTGTTTAAATTCTCTGTTTTCCGAAAGTGAAGTTTGTGCCTCAACTACTGTATTAGCTTCAACTTCCTCAGTTTCTGTTTTCTCTTCAGTTTTTAAAATATTCTGCTCCCTTTCATTATCTTCACTTTGTGCTGGACCTATTTTAGTTAACGTTTCTGCTAAATCTTCTTGTTCATATTTTTTATTATCATCAGGCAATAATAATTCCTCTATTTGGGTTTTATCAGTTTTTAAAATTGGTTCTTTTGTGTCAATCAAGTTTAAATTTTTCTGAGCTGAATTGGGAATTTCTCCAGGCTTTTCTTCGGCATTGGTGTTATTTTTAATTTCAATGCTCTGTAAATCGTCAATTTCTCCTAAAACATTTGCTTTTTCGAGAGTGGAGTTAATGTTTTCCAAAATCGCATCGGGTGTAAATTCTTCTTCTTCAACTAATTTTAAAAGTGTAAAGAATTTTAGAAAATAATTTTATTTAAAAAAATATACAAAATAAAATATAAAAAAGGTTTGACTGACTCATGTTCCGAGATACAAGCAATAAAAAATAGCAATGACCACTTCGACTACTTTATTTGATATATGTAGGTAAATGGGTATGAGAAATGTACTTATTCTGTTAATAAAAAATTTATAGTTCCAGCATTCATTGCAAGTCGTAATAAAATATTTCGTATATTTTCTCTATTTTAATAAAATGGAGATACCTATTGCGATAGAATAACAAGAAAAAAAAAATAAGGAAGACAAGATGATCACGGCGTGTCAAGAATCATCTGTCCACTAGTTGTACTGCATAATAAAAATTTTGGAATTTTTCAGCCTGTGGACTATAAATAAATATGTATATGTTTTTAATAATATAGCTCTACTATTAAAAATAAAGAATAAATACTTTTGTTTATGGTAAAACTTAGTTTTATGTCTGCTTTACAAAAGATTTCTTTTGTTAAATTTAAATTTATATTAGTTTAATTAATTAGATTCAACAAACCCCTAAAAATAATTTTCACGATAAAGTTACTCTTTTAGTTTATTAGGTGTTCTCGTAGTATATTTAACTTTTTCGGGAAATCTTCCATACTTAAATAATTAGATTACAAATTTGATCGGCTGTTACAGAACTTATAAAATACTTTTTTAATTTTCATTAAGCTTCAGAATTTTTTACTACATACTAAATTACTGTTTTACCATTCAAATCTAAATTCTCTGCTACGGTTCCCAGACAGGTTGCAAGAAGTTCTTCTTGATTTTCATTGTCAACATCAGATATTTGTGCTGTATTCCTAATTGTATTGCTTTCATTCTCAACAGCGCCTGTTGTTTGGGGTGTAATGTCTGCTTTGGGTAATAAAATGTTAAAATCTTCATTTGCTTTTTCTTCTAAAGGCTTAAATGAAATTTCCAAAGCCGGTAATTCTGTATTCATTGTTTCCGCACTGGCAAGGGGCGTCTCATCGAAATGCTCCGTATCCTTTTCTTCGAGTTCAGACATTTGTGCACTTTTTATATATTTTCATTTGCAAAACAAAAAATATAAATCACTCTTTTTGTTAACAAATTCTTTTTAATTATTTTTTTAATTACTTAATATGAACAAAATCTGTAAATGACTTTTTTTCACCATTTTTTCAAGTTTACCATATCAGGGATGGAAATCATGGTACAATTGTACTTTTTATGGTACATTTTGACCTTGTTGGTACCGATGTACCAACAACGAGCTACTTGGTACAATTTAAAAATTTGACCATGTTCTATTAAATTTTGTTTGTGTGTTTTATTTTATACTGTCAGCTTCTTTGTTTTTGTTGCAATGCTGTTGCAAAGCGAATTCATGTACCAGGTGGTGTCAAGTCTGCAACAACAAAATCTGCTTAGTACACTATTGCAAACTTCTTAGAAAAATCACCTGTTAATTTGGCATCATCTGGTACATGAATTCGACTTGGCTGTTGTTATATGTATTATATTTTACTTTTGATTCGTAAGCATGTAAGGAGGACTTTAATAATGAAGTACTAAAATGGTTCGTTAAATTTACTAGTGCCTCTTCTGGTGAAAATATTTCCACACGAACAAACAAACTTTGAAGCAATAAATAATTAGTACAGAGCACTAGCCGATGTGATTAAACTTAGATCACAAAAAGATTCAATATTTCCTATTTTTGGTCTTAAGTATCACAGATGAAAAATGAATTAAATGAGTTCATGTTCCCAGAAATTTCAAGAATAATAAGAGGAATTCTGTCTATTCCACATTCCTCGGCCAACGTCGAACTTGTTTTTTCTTTTCAAAACCTAATTAAAACAAAAGAAAGAAATAGACTACACGTTTCTACTGCTTCAAATTTGATACAAACAAAAGATATATTAAAGTCAACAAATTCTTGTTGCTTTAGTTTTAAAATAACAGAAAATTTATTATCTAAATTTATTTAGTAAATAAAATTTGTAAAATAACCGATCTCTACGTACATATGTACATATGAATGTGATATTTAATATTTGTTATTGTATACTGGATTTTTATACACATTTTTGTTAAGTTTCTGTTTTTTTTATTGTATACTTCTGAATTTTTATTAACATTTTTGTTAAGTTTATGATATTATTAATAAATATTAAAAAAATGGTACCGTTATGGCCTAAAAAGTACATTTTGTTTTCATACTAGGTACAAAATCATAAAAGCCATTTTCCTTCCCTGTACCATATTATTTGTGTAATGTTGCTGCCATATGTAAAAACAAATTATATATCGTCGGCAGTCTACTTATTTGCTGCAAGCCACAAACATGGTTGGGTATCAACTATTTATGATGAATGTGTCCTTTTATTAAATTTATATTTTGATATTTATTTATTTATTATTAATTCAAATAGTAATACAAAGACTATAAGATCAAAATATGAATTTGAAAAATGGGAATAAAATATCCTGAAATATTCACTAAACGAATTTTATGTTCTAACTATGCTTGTATTCACAATTATAAAATTTATTAAGCATTTGTAAAACTTTGTTTTGAATTTAATTTATTTATTAAACCAATCGACCCTTAAAGGCTACATACACGACATCAGCTTTTGACACAATCAAGCTAGACGCATTAAACGCAAAACTTGGTGGCACAATATATTAAAAAAAATTTAGCAAAGACAATATTTACTTATTACTGGTTTGAGTTAATTTTTTTTAATTCTTCTATACGAAGAGATAAAATTTTTCTATTTATGATTTATGATTATGGAAAGCGTTAGTTTAATCCTGATACCAGCCGAGTAAAATGCATTTTTTGAAATCAGCACTCTTTGATCGGAATGTTTAGTGTTGGATGTAAACTCACAAGTTTTAATGAAAAAAAAAACTCAAATTAAACATAGCATTTTTATTCATATTTACTGTCATATATGAGTGAGAACGAAATTTACCACAACTTAAACCTTTTATGGTTTTTCTTTGTTATTCGTCATTAATTGAGTTTACGATCTTATAGATCGGTCAGTACTAACATTCTGCTGAATAAGTGGACAGGCAAAATTGCGAAAAAAAAACAATAAGTTGTTACAATAACAAAGCTTTCATTACCATGTATTATTCCTTTTACTCCTCACAGCATTATTTTATAACAAATATAACTCTATTTCAAATTCTATCTTTTCTATACTTTCTGTTTATTTTTAATTATTTAAAGTTCATTTATGTTAGTGGGGTTTTCAGTCGCCTAGACTTAATTAATTTTATAAACAGAAATTATGAGTAATTGTAAATACTTATTGATACACTACACTATCTTTGTTGGAGATATGTATAGTCTGAGGTCTTAAGGAATAAGGCAACTATAATTGACGCTTTTAAAGCCTACATTATTCGTGTTTTTCGCGAGATACTAGCCGCTTAGCTCAAGCCATTCGCCCAAAATTGGTCATTCCGAAAGAACCACCTCAGACGTAGACATGGCCAACATTCACATGAGAGCAGAGCAACTGTCAAAATGTAGATATGATATGTAGAAAACGTATAAAATGTATTTTGTTGCTATTTTTTTGTGCCGGCTCTTTCTTTCATGTTTAAAATGCCTTCTAATGTCAGACATCGTTGTTCAAACAAATATTCTGACAACACTGTTTGAACAAGAATAAAACATCGACAACAGCGACACAATTTTTCGTTGTTCGAATAATTCGATGGCTGGTGTGTACCGTACGTTTATAAATCCTGAACAAAAATTTTTTTCGATTTGAACAAGGCGAATTTATTTATCAGGTGGTGTTGACAACGCAGCTGATCTACTTTTTTATTTGCAAAAATGATGATTGCATTGTCAAATATTATTTATGTTTACATAGATTACTCCTTCCCGCGCAAAAAAAAACACAAACAAAAACCATGTAGTTTTTGACACATCGACGTCGAAAGCAACAATAAAAAACCATGTTGTTTTTTTAATGTTGTATTTGTTGTAGAATTACCACCACCTGATAAATAAATTCGCCTTGGATTTGAATTTAAAAACCATACTGACAAATGAATTATTGATCTGGCAGCCTTTTAGTATTTTCAATATATTAAACAAACATCTCTGTTTTCAGATAAAGTTGCACATGGCTTTTTGTTTACATTCGTCAGAAAGTTTGTTTCTCTTTGCATTTTGATTTTTTTTTATTAAAATGACTTCCACCGATGAAAATGTTGAAGCTTTACCTAATATATTAGTATCAGGTTTGTATTACATTTGTATTATAAACGAAAGTTTTTAAAATCAAACTTATAGGAACTCCTGGTGTTGGCAAATCTTACATATGCAAAAGAATTTCAGAGCAATTAAAACTTAACTGGATTGATTGCTCCAAAGTTGCTAAAGAAAAGGACTTTATTGATGAATATGACGAGGAATATGAATGTCCCATTTTGGATGAGGATAAACTCATGGACTATATGGAACCTCTTATGCAACAAGGCGCCAATGTTGTAGAATATCACGGCTGTGATTTTTTTCCCGAAAGATGGTTTCAAGCTGTATTTGTAGTAACTTGCCCAAATAATACTGTATTGTACGATCGTCTTAAAGATCGAGGTTACAATGAAAAGAAATTAAAATCAAATTTGGAATGTGAAATATTCGGTACTATTCTAGAAGAGGCTAAGGACTCTTATAAACCCGATATAGTATTTGAACTGAAAGGTGAAACAAAACAGGATGCTGAACAGAGCTTAAAAACAATTAAAAGTTGGTTTAATGCATGGAAACGTAAATAAAAAAATTAGAAAAGATTGAAAGTTAGATATAGTAAGATTGTTTTACTGTCACAACTTTTTGTATGGTTCTAATGTAAAACGCGGCTAAATGTCTTAATTAATTAGTTAATTTTTTATTTTCCTTTGAACTTTCTTTCACGTTCAGACAGCAATTAATTTGTCCAAGTTTCGTTTTCTTTTACTTATACCCTTCACACAGTAAAAAAGGGTATATATAGGTTTGTCATTCCGTGTGAAATTTCTACAATTTTCATTTTGTTGAAATCAACTTTTTGAAGCCCCATGACGTCGCCTGGACCGGGTATTAAAATATCTGAAATATTCGGGAGTAGATCGGTATTGAAAATCAGAAACATCGGTACATAAACAACTGAGATATGAGCAAAAAACCACGACCACCTCGTTTTTTCAAAACAACAACATACAACACATACATACAAACGTGGTAACTGGTTAGAGTGAATGTGGCATCGAATCCCAACTGAGCCAACATTTTCTTTTTTATTTTATATACTATTTATATTTTTATTGATTTTTTTAATTTTCTTTTTAAAAATATTTTTTTAATTTTTTTTTTTAAGGTTACCTAAACTCAATTTATAATGGAATCTTTTTATATATGTATGTACGAGATAGTGTAATCGATTGAACAGAAGTCTATATAGTAAGTATGTATAAGCCATTACATACATATATACGGAAAAAAATTTTCAACGGGCTTTCAATCGAGTAGGTGCCATTGCGGTAGATTAAATATTTTTTTTTTTAATTTAAGATTAACAGTGAAGATTTGATTCCTTTATCTATGTAAGAAAACATTTTTTATAAGAAATTAGCGGACCCGGCGAACTTCGCCTCGCCCTAATTTTAAGCCCTCAGATAAACTTTAGAGTAATATTTAATTCAACACAAATATTTAAATTTTCAATGTGATTTATTTGAATGGAATCATTAGAGAGCGATTTGATGAACAATGTTTTTTGATTTGTTTTCGGGCCAAAATGACACCTGTCAGATTGCGCAAAATCTAAGTCAAAGTATAATGTTATCTATCGGATTTTGGCTGAGAACTTTCTATTTTTTCATTTGAAAAGGAAGGAAGGAATAAGGAATAATTTCACACAAAATTTCATGCAATAACTCGATTTTCGTTTTTTCAAATTTTCCGGATGGATTTTCCAAAATTAAAAAAAAAAACCTTTACGAAAATACGAACAACTGACAAAAAATTTTACAGAAATCAGCCCTGCCGTTCTTATTTTATGAATTACTATACATTTTTTACACCATTTTTATATATGTAAGTATATAGATTATTTATATAATTTTATTTGTCTAATATTATTTACATTATGAATTTTTTCATACGAATATCAAAAGCCATACAAACATTCGTTACTCACGAATGTATTTGTATATGAAAAATAGCTCTTAATATAAATATGCATTTATGCTTTTGTCCAATTCCATATAGGTTTAACACATGAGCGTAACTAAACCATTCTGGAGATTGCAATATAATCCCCCTCCCCCAGAATTGTTTAGGCAATAATTCAGATAAATGTATGTATATGTTGTTTGGTATTAAACAAAAACTGCCGACTATAACTTTTTTGTAACTGAAAGTTGATTTTTTTGCATATATGAACATACGAGTACATGTAGCAATTTATAACTTAAAAAGTATTTACCATTAATATGAGATATGATTAATGCAACTCTCACATTCCTCAGTTTGTCTAATGTGTTGAAAAAGTGTGCTTTTTTTCTTCACTTTTTATATGCATGTGTATGAAAATAACTTTATTTATCTATGTACATAAATACATATGTATGTATTTTCTATAATTACATAAGTTTATTACAATTAATTTATTAATTTCTAATATCTTGTCATCTTAAACTTTAAAGGACCTTCAGGAGCATACATAAATGTTACTGCATACTCTAAAGGTTCATATTTATATTCGAGTTTATAGGAACGCAACAGTTTCGATAATAAGATTTGCATTTCCAGGTCGGCAAAGCGTCTACCTAAACACATACGAGCACCATAACCATAGGGCAACGAGGCAAAAGGATGTAATTTACCCTCAAACCCGCCTTGACTTGGCTTAAGCCATCTTTCTGGCTTAAAGCTGGCAGCATTTGACACATATTTCTCCATATTGCCAGTTACTATGGTGGGGAAGACGGCTTGAACCTAAAAATACATTTAAATGAGTTTTATATGTGTTAAGCTTTTTAAAAAGTATTGTAATTTACTCCTTTTGGTACTTGATAACCACATATCACTGTATCTTCCTGCAGTGTCCTGCCATTACCTATAACTGTACTGTACATACGTAAAACTTCTTTAATGAAGGCTTTTAAGTGGTGCATTTGATCTAAAAGTTTTATGGTTAAGGGTTGTGTTGGATCTGGCATTAATCTTTTGATTTCTTCGTGTATTTTTTGCTGTTCCTCGGGTCGTGTGGCCAATTGATAAAGCATAGAGCAAACTGCCATAGAAATCTGTACGATAAGATGTTTTTAAATTTTTTAGTTTTTTTATAACATATAAATATACTCTACTCACCGTATCTATACCCACTAATATTAAATCCAAAGCCATAATAGTGGCAATTTTTTCATCTTTCTGTGATAAAATCACCTTTTCCAAAAGCGAAGGCTCACCATTTTTGCAGGGACCTTTAATCTTTAAATTGTCCATAGCTTCTTTTATATATTTCATACAGACCCTTAAATGGTTCAAATTTTAGTATTGATTATTATACTACTTTTGTTATTCCATTTTCTTACTCCACAAAGAAGTTCATATTCTTAACATAACGCGTCCACAATGGTGTGGGAAAATATCTCCAGTAGGGTGCCTTCAATTCCAATGTAGCAACATTACGCAATGCATATTTGGCAGCATCAATTATTTGTTGTGGTTCTGAATCTGGCGACAAATTAGGTTCCAAACAACCCAAGCGAGTATCCAAAGCCACACGTCCAATGCCTTTTAGCGTAATATGTGAAAAAGAAAGAAAAACTAAATACCTTTGAAGTGTTTCTAGTTAAATGTTGTTATCTTACATTCTAACGACCATTTATGAATTTCGTTATCAAAATCATCGGGCAGTTCAAGATTTTCATCCAATAAATTTTCACAACGCTGCAGAAAGTCATTAGTAACCACTTCCAAAGGTTGTAAATAGCGCCGTACTGTGGATAATTGTAAAACTGGTTTTTGCACTCTTGATCTAAATTCACGCCAGGGTTCTCCATGCCTTTGTTATAATACACAATAGCAATTCATTATTACTATTAATATTATATACAAAAGAAAATACTTACACCCCCACTACACCTCCAACATCACCAAAGAAATCCTTACGTACTTCACCTTTATATTTAACTAAACTCGGCATAGATGGTCGAAAAGGCGTAGAACCTTCATTACGATAACATTTCTCAATTTCATCGACATCGTAGATAAACAACAAATCTGGTCTGCCTATCAAACCACTAAAACGAACAATTTGTCCATATTGTTCATGCAGTTGAGAAGAGATTTTGGCCACATCGCCTATAGTGTATTGACCAATAATTGGCATCATTCTAGAATAACAAGAATGCAGATAAGAAAAATAATTTGATTAAAAGATTTGTTTTAAATTGTCTACATGTGTACATATAAACAAGTAAGAGTGCTATATTCGACGCTCCCGAATCTGATAAAACCCGTCACCATAATGTACATATGTAGGTATAATTACCACATCGTAGCGTAGCCTAGTTTTTATACCCTTCACACAAAAGTGAAAAAATGTATATGTATATAGGTTTGTCATTCCGTGTGAAATTTCTACAATTTTCATTTCCGACCCCATAAAGTAGCAGATTGGTATTGAAAATCAGAAAAATCAGTACATAAACAACTGAGATATTAAGAAAAAACCACGGCCAGCTCGTTTTTTTTCACATCAACAACATACAAGACAAACATACAAACGTGGTATACTGGTCAGAGTGAACGTCTTAGCAAAAACTAGGTTATGATTTGCTCTTACTAAACAACATACTTTTCAATGACTATTACATACAGTTTGTCTTACTAAGAAGTATTTTAGTAATGACTTTATTTTTGATGTGACACATTATAACTTATTTTTAGACATTTGCTTGGATACACACTCAATACAATTTCTTATTGCGAAATTTGTTAAAAGTCATTCAAATACATAACTTTTTATAATTCTTATTTAGTCTAAGACACTTAGAGTAAGTAATATTGTTTCGACAAAGCAGTTTATAAGCAAAGCAGTTAATGGAATGCACAACATGCCAACTGGGCATAATGGCCTTTTAATGCCCCTCCTTTTCAACCTAACCTTACCTAAAGCAGTTAATAAGCAAACTGATGACATAGATTTTCACTGATTTTTAAATTCCAAAATAACGTATCGTAGAATAGTCCTGCCTTTTTATACCCTTCACACAGTGAAAAAGGGTATATATAGGTTTGTCATTCCGTGTGAAATTTCTACAATTTTCATTTCCGACCCCATAAAGTATATATTTTCTGAAAGCTTATGAATAGAGGAGTCGATTAAGCCCTGACCGTCTGTCCGTCTGACCGTCTGTCCGTGTGTATGTTGAAATCAACTTTTTGAAGCCCCCCGACATAGGTTGGACCCGGGTAAGGTATTAAAATATCAGAAATATTCGGGAGTAGATCGGTATTGAAAATCAGAAACATCGGTACATAAACAACTGAGATATGAGCAAAAACCCACGACCACCTCGATTTTCTTTTCATAAAAACAACATTACAACAACAACATACATACATACAAACGTGTATACTGGTTAGAGAAAACGTGGCATCGAATCCCAGCTGAGGCAAAAAAATTTTTTTTTAAATTTTTTTAAAATTTTTTTTTTTAATTTTTTTTTATTTTTTTTTTATTTTTTATTTAATATATTATATATATTTTTATTATTATTTTTTTTTATTTTTTTTTTGTTTTATATATATTATATATGTATATAATAATTTTTTTTTTGTTAATTTTTTTTTTAAATTTTTTTTTTTTAAATTTTTTTTTTATTTTTTTTTTTGTTTTTTTTAACATACATACGTGAATTTACTGTTATTGCATGACTACACGTTGTGAAGGGTATATAAGATTCGGCACGGCCGAATATAGCGCTTTTACTTGTTCTTTATAAATTTTATACATAAAATAGTTAAAATTTTATGCTCTAAAATAATAAAATTTTTGGATATTATTTTATTTGTAGAAAATTTTTAAATAATCGGACTAGAATCGGCAAAGATATAGGCAAAACCAATTAAAAATATATATTATTAACTTTTGCAGAATGCAATTGCCAGTATTAGTGTCACGAATTATTTCTTAACAAAACTTAACAACATATGGTTGTAATTGATTCAGATATAAAAAAACAAAATACCATTGCCTCTATATTTTTCCTAAAAAAATTATACTGAATTAATTCAGCTCCAAGACAAGTTTGTTTCTTAAGTAAATGCAAAAAATAACCTTTAGGGTAATTTCTAAAAAGAAATTTGTCCACAAACGGCGACGAAATATATATATGATTATGTATGTATGTATGTATCTCTCCTGATGGCTTTGAATGCTTTTTCAAAATCTACTTGCAAAATCTGCAACATTTGCATGACCTGTTTGCGACGAAGGGTGATCTTCGCTATAACAAATACAAAAGGAGATCAAATGCATAGTCTACCTATAAATAGAGCTCTATTTTAAAAGAGAGAATTTGTCGAACTATTTTTACATAAAATCTAGTGTAAACGAACATAATGAATTAAATAAATAAAACATACACAACATAATGTTCTGAAAATCAACAAGAGAAAGCTGTTCAATATTTCAGATAAATTTGTTTCAAGTAAAAATCACATTTTCTATCTACCTGCAATTTTTTAAAATCTACGGTCAAACGTTAAATATTCTTGTTAAAAAACTTAAATTATTTTTAAGATTTGTTTACACTACTCATAACTAAATTTTTTTTTTGCTAATATAATAAATGTATTTTAAACAATTATTTAGTAAAATGTCTGTAAATAAATATTTAAGTTTACACTTCAGTGCTTCGCTACTATATAAATACTATGTATGTACATACCCACATACATACATACAAATTCGTACGAGTTACGAATACATTTCCTCTATGATTCATCTAAATTTCTTATTTTTTCTTTCAATTGGCAAGTTGTCATTTGATTGAACAACAAAAGTGGCCGATGTTTACCATGACCTTGAATAAATTTAACATGTTATGTTAATAAGATGAACTCTTGTTAACAGCTGGTAAGAAAGTAACGGTAAAAGCAAAACGCAAAATTAAATTAAAAAAAAAAAAAAAATGCAAGATACAAATATTTATATCCACACAGAAATAAAAAGTGAAATTTGAAAGTTAATTATTTAAAAAGAGTTGTTTGTTTTGATAAAAAAAAAATAATAATAAAGAAAAAAACAATTTTAACGTATGTACACAAGCACATGCATGCATATGTATATAAAAATAATTATGATTTACGGAAGACTAAAATTTAAAATAGAAAGCATACAATTTTTTTTTACATTAAGAACAAATTGACATATAATGCAATACATTGCTGGTGGCTAATTTACCCTACAGCATTATCAATATACATACATATGTATGTAACTAGTTACAATATTTGTTTTAAAGATAAAAAATAAAAAAAAATAATAATAATAAAGAATTAGTTATTAAAATTAATCGAGTTGGTTATGAGGAAGAGATTCCCAACTATTACGGCTTTAAAGGGGATATTAACTTATTTAATATCTTTCTATTCTATTCTGTTAGAAATGAGATTTTTTCAGGTATCACGGTACCTCAATACTAAATTGTATAAAAATCCATCCAGTAGTTATTGAGTTCAGGAAAAATATTATAAAATGTGATGTTTTGTGTTCTAGACAAAAATTATCAAAACATTTTACATGTAAATGTATAATTAGATTTTTACAATCTATCAACATTTTTCAAACTTGGAATTATTAATAGTCACGTTTGTGACGATATGCCTTTAGAGCTGTTCCTAAACAATTTGGGATAAATCGGTTAATAACCAACAAAGTTATAGGCAATAATTGGACTACATGCTGTAGGCTGAAGTATCAAAAGAAAAAGATTGACTAGCAGAATATAATACACTTAACAAAATTAAAATCCATTATGAGCTACTTCAAAATGAAGGTCAATCAATTTATATATTAAATCAAATGAAAGGCTTTGACCAGTAAAATACAGTTAACTGTAAAAAAGTGAAAATCCGTCATAGATTAAATGGCAGATATACATATGTATGAGACAAATATACTTAGTATTTGCGGCTTTAACCCCAACAACTATGTAAAAATTCAAAACCAAAGATGGCGTCGGAAATAAAATGGCATATAACATTGAATCTAGGATAAGCTACGATCTGCTTATTATTCCTATGTACATGATGGTGAAGGATATAATAAGATTTGGGATGGCCGAATATAACACTCTATAAAATCATAAATCACGGGGAAAAAATTAAGTACAGCAAATATACATATGTAACTAAAAGCAAAAATCAATAATTTGTTTTAGTAAAAACTAACCACCATATTCATAATTAATTTTTTTAATTTATCAAAGGTTTACTGAACAAAATTTCCTTACAGTAATCGGTTAATAAATTTTAAAATGAATACGGCCGTTAAGATTTTATACTATATTTAATTTCATTAGTTCATTAGCTTTATTAGTTGAATTATATTATGATAATATGTAAATATTTTAAGACTATAATGGTTATGTATGATTATATTGTGATAATTTAAATATTTTGTTTATGGTGTGGTATTATTAAATAAGAATATGTAATTAAATTATTATATTAGATTGTATGGATTTATTTAATGATTATGTGCGATCGTAATATTATATAAAAAAAAAAAACGTGATAAGTTAGGTTGGGTCAAACAGGCTGATGATCCAAAGACCTTTAATCCTTAGGTTTATGTGATACCTATAACAAGCATATTCTCTTAACATCAATATGATAAGCACTCGCAAGATCGTGAAGAAAATTTTTACCCAAATGCGGGGATCTATGTTACGTCAGAGCCAGGCAATGGCAGAGAAAATGTTGCAAAGTCTCAATCTTCTCGTCGTCGCGACAACTTCTACAAAAGTCATTACAAGGGAAATTTATTTTCCTGGCGTTTCATAACATAATACTTTAATTAAACTTGTATTGATTATTAAAACCCGTTCTTCAAAGGCTTCCTATTTTTACATTTAAGTAAAACAAAAAGTGAGTGAGATATCATTGAAATCTTTTATTTGTTTTCAAGGCCTATTAAGGCCACTGAAAAATGATAATAGCATGGAGGAAATGTACACTGTGAAATGTCTCATTTTTTTATTTTTTTATTTATTTATTTATTTAATAGATGAATACAATACAACAAGAACAAGTCTTATATTACAGTATTGGGTAGAGATTTGGTATACATTGTTTGTAAAAAAAAAGAATAAAAGAATATAATAATGACACATAGCACAAAAAATAATTTAATCATTATTATGATGCTAACGCATAAATCGGGCTGAGTTTATTTGATGACATGATTTAACGAGTAACCGCTTAGTCTAATGATTTAGAGAAAGTCTAACGGGGTCAAAATAAACGATCTCGGTTGACAGTGATATTGACCATGCACTTGAATCGCTTCTGCAGAATGTGCAATGTGGAAAAAGTTGTGCGGCACGTATCGGTCTTGCTGAAATCACATGTCGTTGGTGTATAAATCATTAAATTCAAAATTCAAAAAGAAACTGGTAATCATCGACCTTCTAGTAAATATTTCCAGAAATTTAATCCAAATAAGGGAATTAAATATTTAAAAAATGTTTTGCAACTGAATTTTCAACTCGATTATTTTTACAAGTTATAAGAATAAAATAACTAACTGCCGTATTCATAAAAATGATTTTATTTTAAAGACTTCTTTGACAGATGTTTTACAGCAATTTGTCATATTAGCCTTCAGTAAACCTAAAATATTTTTTTAAATACGGCAGTAATTATTTATTTTATTGATTTTTTAGAACATTTATTGTGATATAACTGATGTATATGATCTTTTGATGAAAAATATGCCCGTATATAACAGCCCTTTTGATATGAACGCTATCAGCTTGAAAATTCGAAAGTCCCTGGAAGACACTTTACAATTACACAACCAAACCTTGATTATTTTTTTCTTTACGTGTATGTACATATGTATGTATGTTAAATAAATTTTGAATAAATGTGGTTGTTATTGTAGGAGTCATAATACAAATTTTTTTAATATTGTTCTATAATAAAAACGCGTCGTTCTATCGTAAAGTGTGTATTTGTACAAACCGGATTTTTTTTTTCTCTTTTAGTAAATTTATATTTTGCGTAAGTTTTTAGATAAACTATACTAAATTGCCAAAATAATTTGTTTTTGGTATTTTGCATATTGAAAAAGAAAAATTAAAACAAAAAATAAGATTCAATACAAATTTATAGGAGACCTGATACATACTTGTGATCTAGCATTCTAAGTTAGCAATCATAAGAACACGGGTATATACTCATGTATATGAAAGATCATTCTTGTTAATCACTTGCTAAAGAGTATACAATGAAATAGTGTTAATATATTCAACCTTTAAAAGAATTTTGCTTAGTTATATGTATGTATGTATACAGTCGATTTCGGTTAAGCGTAAATAGAAAATCACAGAAATTGTTTTTGCTTATGTGAATTTTTTTTTAATAATTTTCGTTTAACGAATTATTCAATTTTAAAAACTGTTCTATGAAACGAAGATAGAAAATATGACATATAAATAAAACGAATGCATGATTCTTTGAACTCAAATTAATGTGAATAAACGGAGCTGGCTCTGCATGGTGTTTTGTGGCGAGTAAATGAATATTTTTTCTACTAACCAAAGCTATGTTTTTTTATATATGACACGTCAATTTTGTGATCCATATGTAATTGTGTATGTCTGTCAAAATTGTCATTGTGCAGATGGTTTATAATTTTTGCATGTTTTCACACGTGCATATGTAATCACGTAAATGGACTCAGCAAATTTTATTACAAACAATATTTATGTACAACAATTGTTTAGACTTTATTTCTGTCTTTTTGTAATAACTACGCAAGTTTAAAAGTACTAGATGCCAACTTTTTTTATTACTTTTTGGTTTTTCTTTGTTTGCGTTATGCTGTGTCGCCAAACGGAGTTCTATATTGCCAAAAAAAAGTCATATGCTTTGACAGATCAAAACGGAGTAGAGTGTAATTCAAAATTTATCATATGACTTTTACATATCGATGCCTTACTTCCTCAACCTCGTATCGTAAAAAATAAAATTTTTCAGGAGAGAAAAAAAAACGGTTCATCTTTTTATACTTCGGTGTTTGGTTAAAAGTTTAAATGCAATTATTAAGGAATTGATTGTATTTATGTATATTAGTAGTAATAATATACTAATCTTTTTTAGTTAAAGGATAAAACATCGTTTGATATGAAAAAGTCAAAACCGTATTTTTTAAGTTACGAGGTTGAGGAAGTAAGGCATCGATATGCATTTTACACAAGCAATGTTTCAACGGGTTCACACGACATGTATCAGTTTTGCAGTGGAAAATTTTACAAGTTGTATGTAAAATACATGCCGTTTAAAAGCACTTTAAGGGGTATTTTTTATTGCAGTTTACTGTTTTACATATGAAAAACAACACTTAAACCATTTTTACATTAAAACGTATTTTTTCCAAAGCTAATTAAAGTCCTCTAGAATGAATCCAAGGTAATGGTTTATCCGAATTCGACTGTACATATGTAAACTTTTTTTCAAGGTTTTAATTAATGTTTTTTTAATGGTGATTCCATCTAAATGCAAAAAAAAAAATAGTATGTATACGCATATACAGACATAGTCATATATATTTACACAAATAAAAAAATGTTAGTATGTTTGAGCTTTTCGAATAAATTTTCAAATGAAATCACTCAATTGTAATCCTTAAAATGTTCAGTTTATGCTAGTTAAAATGTTTTAGCAAAAAACTTGAAGGCTGTTGATTTAAATTACAAATGAAGTCTACGCCTTACATTTCAAAATTATTTACACACTAATTTTGTCTGTCGAAAGTATTTACACATTGGTAAAATTAAGTTAAAAACGCAGCAATATTAAAAAAAAAACCTTATAGTTAGCAAATTTTTATTGTATAAATATTTATTTGAAATAATTCATTTAAATAATTCATTTATATAAAAATAAATATTTATAGAAAAGTCGCTAAAAAACGTGTAAAATGGTGAAAATGAAGGAAAATCCCGCCAAACGCGAGTTGAGATCGCAAAGAAGTTGGGAATGGGTTCCTCGGCCTCAGACTTGGGAAAAGATTACGGAATATGTCGGAAAACAGTCTAGAATTTAGTAAAGAAGAAAGAAACCTATGGAAGCCTACAAAATAACGTCAGAACTGGTCGGAAATATGTGACAAACAAAATAGAAGATCGTTCTATTCTTAAAATATTCGCAGAAAATCCAGTCGCAAGTCCGGTTAAAGTTGCTGCAGAGGCAAGATTGAAAAACCTGTAGTGAATCCACATTCGAAGAAGATTAAGCACGTTTGATATAAAGACCTATGTCGTGAGAAAAGTAATAGACATATCTGAAAAAAACAAAAAAAAAACGTCTAGAATTTGCCATGGAGTATATCCATAAGCCAGTAGAGTTCTGGCATAATGTATTATGGACGGATGAGTCCTATTTTCAATTTGAAGGGTCATTTCAAAGGATCGAAGGATCAAAGAATGTATTTGGAGATCTAGTACCAATACAAAACACTCTTAACCAGGCAGGATATCTAGATATTTTGAATGACCATACTTTTACTTCGGCTCAGAGATTATTTCCTGATGAAAATTGGATTTTGCAGCATGATAATGCTCCATGCCACAAAGCATGGTTACCAACAACGTTTTTAAATCGAGTTGGACAAGATGTTCTTCCATGGCCACCCCAGAGTCCAGATCTAAACATAATAGAGAATGTATGGGCATTCATAAAAAGGCAGATATCTATCCAAATGGGCCGAAAACGAGAGGAAACTGTTGATGAAATAATAAATATCTGGAACAGCTTAAAGATTGAGTTTGTACGCAATTTGATTGCATCTATTCCATCTAGACTACAAGCTGTCATAGAAAGGAAATTTAAGTGGCTACTAATTATTTTTGTTTTTTTTTTTTTTTTGTGTTTTATAATGTTTTTTTCTATTGTGTAAATACTTTTGACAGACAAAATTAGTGTGTAAATAATTTTGAAAGTTAAGGCGTAGACTTCATTTGTAATTTAAATCAACAGCCGCCAAGTTTTTTACTAAAACATTTTAACTAGCATAAACTGTACATTTTAAGGATTACAATTGAGTAGATTTCATTTGAAAATTTATTCGAAAAGCTCAAACATTTTGTTTTATTTCTAAACATACTAACATTTTTTAATTTGTGTAAATATATATGACTATGTCTGTAAATATGTATGTAATATATAAATAACTACAAAATAATATTTATTAATCTGTTGACTGTAAAAATATTTAAACAATAAAAACAAAAAATGTACACAAATCGGTCACTGGCAAAATAAATATAAAATATTTTCATTTATTTGATCATTGCATAATGTCTATGTCTACATACATACGTAGTATAATCTACTATGCAACTACATAGTACTTCCTAAACTGTTTGCATCTTGCACCATTACAAACAATAATCGCTGAGCTTAAGTATTCTCAGTTGATGTGTGAAGGTTTAAGGTGATTGTTAATTTAGTAGTTCGTTGAAGCTTATTATCGTGAACACTTTTTTGAAGTTTTCTTTTTTTTTTTATCAAGCTTTGTGAATACAGTTAAAATTCCATTAAGAAGTATGAAATTCAAAATGATTTAACATTTTATTTCGAATGCCAAAAATAGCTTACGAAAAACTACCAATTCTTTTTATTCGGAAGTTAGTTTTGCAACAATAAAATGCGATGTAAACTATTATGTATTTCGAATTCCTACTGCGTTATTCATAAATATTATTAAAGGTTTAAAAAACTGATTTTCTATTGAAATGTGTTTTATCAAAGTTTTATAACATTAAATTATTATTTATCAGTAGTAAGCGTATGTATGGATAACTCGGCTTCCTTCCCTCCGATCATTGTTAAAACCACTTAATTTTTTTGATGTGTATTATCACTGCGTATTCGACTTGATGCTGAAAATGGCTCTAAATTCGAGGAGAGGTATTACGCGGGGTGTGCAGGATAAATTGGAAAATCTTGATTATGCAGACGATATCTGTCTTCTCAGCCACGACTACTCTATCCAATTTTTTATGAATAATATAATTTTTTAATAAAATGTCTAACACCAGGATTAAAAAGTTTAACATTTGTAGTTCCATATTTAAATCATACAAGAGTTTTTTTTTAGGTATGAGGGATATCACATTGATTTTTGTAATAAAAAAATATATGATATAGAAATAAAGCATACAAAGATGTAAACGTTTTCAGGAAATCTCATTAAATGTATTTTCTGTAAATTGAAGGTCATTTCAAGCTCAAATATAGATATGCGGCAAACTCATTTTAAATTTTGAAAATTTTCTTAAAATATAATTCTCAAAAATTTACTGGAAATTCGTGACCGCTAATGATCTAGAGAGTAAATTTTCCTTTTTATAATTTTAAAACGTTAAAAATTTACTTTAAATTGAAAATTTAAAAAAGGTTTTATAAGTGAATGCTTCTTTTTTTATATATGGATTTTTGGTTATTAAAAATTTAAAAAAATTTTCAACATATTTATTAAGGCATATTTATTTATCAGGTGGTTTTGATTCGTCAGCTGATTATATTTTGCTTTACAATTTTCTCTCATCTTTCATTTATATCAAATGTCGTACTTTATACGTACATGAAAATATAGACAAAAAAAAAAAAAAAATGATGAATAAATGTGTACATAGTGTATAGTGCATATGTACTTAGTTCTATTGGGCATAGGAAGCATTGCTAATAAATTTTGTAAATTAGATATAGTGAGAGGTCGGTTTAAGAAGTGCTTTTCTTCAAAGTCTTTTAAAACTCGTTCGAAATCAATCAAGTATTAATGACTTTATTGAAATCTGTATAACGAAGAGACAAATTTTTTGGGCTTGCCTCATCTTTGCATCTGCCTTGTCAAGTACTAGACAGACTAAAAAAAGAACAATAAAACAACAACAACAGTTAAGGGATAGTTCAAAGTTAAGTATTACGGCATAAAATAATGCGTTATATGTATTTGTTAAATACAATATTAAAAATAATCAGGTGTGTAATGGAAAATAATCGTTTTCAAAACGATCTTTTTGAAAAGGTGTGGACAATGTTATAAAATTGTGAAACGAAATTTATCAAAAACTATTAAAAAACGATTTATGAGTTATGATTGACAAATCGACTATAACAAACGCATCACACATTTTGTAGTTTTTAAATAGGTTTTATGCATGACGTTAACAGTTTGGTAAATAGAAGGATTGTGATATTTTCTATAAAGTAGTAAAAACAGTTAGTGAGTCGGAATCTTTTTGGTTTAGGCAGTAAAGAAGATGTTGGGGTCTTAATGGCAAATTTAAGTCAATAGATTAAGGTATTATTCTATTAGGTGATAATACTTAGTAATCAATTCATGTCCTATTGTATAATAATTAAATTTGTATCATTTTTTTGTTTAGCAGATAAAAGATTACTGATTTAAACCGTTTTTAGCCCCTTTAAGGATCGCACAGCGTTTGAGCTGTGCGATGAGCAATAAGTCGGTCAGTCAGTCACGTTACTCCTTTATATCTGTGGCTTGGAGCTAAAAGGGCCAATGTCAAAATATTTACTTTAGAGAAAATTGGAATTGAACTTTGACTTTTATAGGTGCTTTCATAGTGACATTGGCCAGCATATTATTTATGAAGCTGTTCTGGGTTAAGTATGACTTTAGCTGTTTTACCATAATGAAATAGAGCAAGAAAACAAATCTAATGCAATGATTAACTCAAACGAGCAAAAAAGTGACATTGGCCCTTTTAGCTCCAAGCCACAGATATATACAATCATGTTCTAAGGTCGACCCACTTTGTTTGCAAAATAATTTTTGTAGATTCAACATGTTTTTTTATTTTTTGTTTTGTTACACACATATGTTACATATTCGCATGCGTTAGTAGCAAATTCCAATGCTTATAACTTTTAAAATACTAAGCCAATTTAACAATATTAAGATTGTGCACATTTGCTGGAAAATTTCTTTCAAATGGTGTGTTTTTTTATAAAATCTGTTGTATAATGTGAGCGTAAACTACTACTTGCCTATTAATATATAAGATACAGATTTTACAGAATAAGGGTTTTGATAACTGCGACTCAGTCCCTATTCTGTGAAACTATAAATTGAAATTAGAAGTTTCTGTGCAGTAAAATATGTGGTGGCACCATATAATTTGACTTTTAATTTATAGTTTTACAGAACGAAAATTGACTCCCTTTTCTTCTAATAATAATAATGTTTTTAAATTTTTATTTGAAACAAAATAAATATAAATATATAATCATTGTAAACATTTTGGCCATTCATTTGGCTTACCGATTATTAATAAATAAATGAAATAAATAATCATTACCTAAACAAAATAATTTATGTATTTAAAATATATAATATATATATTTTATATTATTGAATTACATAATATTTGATCATATCCTGAAATTCTTAATTATAGGCCACGCCTTTTTCACGCCCCCTCAGGTAGGCCACACTGCTGGACCGATCTTCTTGAAATTTTCACATAACATAACTAAGACTCTGGTATGATTAAAATTATACTTTTTTTATCACGCCTACTTTATCGATATAGTTTTTAGTATCTTTATTCAAATTGTACACAATTTATAGTCCAGCCGTGCCAGAAATAAACGTTTGAGATTCGGTCAACATAAATTTTTCACACTCTTAAATATTAAGGGTGACTCACCCCAAGGGACAATTTATGCCTCACCTTAATAGCGTAACGACTTCGATGAAATTTCTGCGTACTAATATTTAAGTTTTATTCAGGCTCGAGTTCATTTTTAACATTCTTATGATTAAAAAGAATTTTTCATTGCGTTAAATAAAAGAATAATCTGAAACAGTATGCTTTAACGGCACTAGCCGAGTGGAATTCATTTTGGAAACCAGCTACGATTTCATCATCAGCACTCTTTTGATCGATGGTTACGTGCTGGATGTAAATATTATTTGTTTAAATAAAGGGATTTGAGTTAATTAAATTTGTAAACTAATTGGATTCCTTTTTTCATATTTTCTTACCAAACAGCAACCCTTTTGTTTTCTTTATTATTACCCTTCATTTTACCACTAGTTTTATGTCCTTCTCTAGCTACCAGTTAGATAGAGATAAGAACAGATGATTGTAAATACGTAAACTTAAGTGGCTCTGGATTGGCCATACGCTAAGAAAACCAACTGACTACATTAGCATTAGATGCATTGGAAAGCTTACTCATACATGCAGGAGACAGCTGATACTGAAATAAGAATTTCAGGAAGCAGCTGGAGTGAAATAAATCGCATTGCAAATAAAAGAGATATTTAAAGGAACTTTGTTATGGCCATATGTTTTTTATACGAGAAAAAAAAATGACAGAATGTAATATACATACATTAATGTATACAAAATGTATATTGAAATATAAGAAATGTTTCCAAGTCATTATGTTAAAGAAACATCATTTAGATTTCGAAAGAATTTTTCCGCTTATCCTCGTATACGTGTATGCATATTTGCAACAAAGATTTCTGTTTTACTTATAACATTTGCACTTGGAGCCACTTGCTTGTATGATAGACGCAAATATATACAAACTTGATAATCAGCAAATACATTTTTAGTCTGGTACGTGTTTTGTTTCAAATATTAAGATTTATGTAACAATTAACGCGTATACTATAAAGGCAAACACATTTTAACATTCCAATAAACTTGGTATTAAAAACATACATACATCCATACTCGTTCATACATGCATACATATATAAATATATTCGCATTGTATGTATGCATAGAAATAAAACTGAACGAAAATACTAATAATCAATCATAAAGTCTAAGTCCAAGTGTACCATAAACAAAATACAGACAGAGTGAAAGCATTTGTTTTAGCCTCAGGTTTTTTAGTTTAGGTTATTGAATTTATTGACATCTAAATAAACCTACATATTTACATGTTTTTGGCTTGAAAAATAAGTTTTTTTTTTTTTAATTACAATGTAACAGTTATCAAAAGTTTGTGTCTTAAGTTTTTTGTTTTCATTGAAATAAAAAAACGTACATTTTGTTAACAAAAGTTCGTGCCTTTACTCTTGAGTGTTGTACAGGAAGTCTGTATACCTACTATGAGCGCTAAAAGTGAATCAACTAAAAAAAGTTTTTATTTTCTAGAATAAGAGGTTATTATTAAAATTTTAAGATTTATAAATACATATTCATGAGGCATCTCGAAAAATGTAACCAACAAAAAATACAGCAATTTCTCTTGATAAAAAAAAAAAATATTTAAAAATTCGCAACATTATTGAGTATTCACTTTCACCAAAAGTTTTTTCTATACTATACTATTGATTTATTTGACATAGGGTTCAAAAAGTCCGATACATGTGCAAAAGAAATAAAAAAGATTCGTTTTTTTTATTTAAGACATTCACTAATAATCTTTACGAATGTATTTAATTAACGGCATAAAAACATGTAAACTGCCTAACATATAAAGACAATTTAAAACTCACACACGAGTCATGCTTAAAATATCTTGAAAAGAAGTTTTATACAAACAATGATAAAAATTCCGAATGAATTAACAAATTTTGAGATTTTTACCAAAAAAAAATTAAACAAAATGCTAATGGCCAAGAAAAAAAAAAACAATTCACGTTTTGTATTTACGCAAAGATTTCATAAACAATTCAACTAAATTTAATTTAATTAATTAATTAATTTTTTTACTGTATCTAGCAAAAAAATTTGACGCAAGTATTGTAAAGTGAAGTACATTTTCATAACATTTAAAAATATAAAAAAAAAGATTTCCTAATAACTCCCCAAATACAAAAATAAATTGTCACAGATGATAAGCTTTAAAGTAAGTGCAAGATCATACAAAATATATTTTAAAAATCATGTAAACAAACATCATTTTCTTTCACCTAATATGCATCAGTTCTATACGCTTAACTATTAGAAATAAATAAAGACACGATTTCCAATAACACGCTATAGTTTAAATCATAAATGTTTTACCTTAAATATATTATCAGTGTATTTTTCGCTGGGATATGACTTTATAAAATTTTTAAATAAAAGAAAAAAACTTTTTAAGTTTTTTTTTTAAAATAATACGACAATACGACACTTGTAAATAAATCAAATATGTTTCTCAAGTTTAGTGCAACGAAAAAAAAGTACAAATGAGTATTTAACGTTACTGTCGTCCATTTAATTTGTTTTAAAATCGTTTGTATTTTAAGAGCGTTTTTTGTTATGGTCTCATTGTAGACATTGTGGACTTTCAGCCACCCAACAAGCGTTATCAAAAAAAAAAATATTTTCTTATTATTTTATGAATTTTTTTCCAATTTCCGTTTTCGCTTATTTAGTTCATATATATAAAGATACTCACTAACTCAACAATGTTAACATATTTTAATTTGGCGTATACATCAGAAGTCCTAATAGCCTTTTTACAATTGTGTACAATCTTTCAACTTTCATCAAAACAACAAGATGTTACCATCTTCCCATAGGAATTGTGCAGGTTTGTGTGTCAACATTTTTCAACATCTTTTGAAATCTGCATATTGTAATAATAATTGCACTGAAAGGACAATAAATTAATCAGATTTCTGCAAGATTTTCAAATTCCATTTGATTAAATTTTTATTCGCGCAAACACGTCGATATAAATATTATGACAAATGTAAGCAAGCTGTTTTCGTTTTCAAAACTATACACGCATCCTGCTTAGTGTAACGTTGTTATAGTGCCATAATAAAATAATGATAACAATAATAATAATAATAATAATAAAAAAAATATTAATAATAAATAATATTAATAATAATAAAGTTAATAAAAAGAATGGAAATTATTAAGTTGTTCACTCCGATTGTTTTTTACATTTTAAAAATTATGACAATTCGACACTTAGAACACTTTGTAAATTCAGCAAATATAACGTAAATAAAAGGAACAGACATTTAAACAATAAACAACAAAAAGTATTTACATTATTTATGTCTGTTTTTCTTTGACAGTGGTATTATGTTTAATACTTTGAAAAAAATTTACTTGAAATAATCAACTATTTTATTTTTGCAAATTTTATCGATGTTTCGTTTTTCTGCTTTTTATTATCTTAAGGAAAATATCCAACTATATTCCATAGCGTTTACCGACTTTTGACGTTCATTGTACAAAGGAAATTATATATTTTTTTTGTTTTTACGTAATCGATTTAAATTTTTTATATTTATAAACAACATTAGTGTTTACTACCCCCTAATAAAAACGTAAGAAAATGGAGGGGTTTATTCATTTTGTATTTCTCACAAAACTCATAAAAATATGTTACTGCCGTCATAAAGCATGTTAATCTTTGGCGTAGATAGGTAAGCTTTGCTTCTCTTTATTATTTTTAGCCCCACTACAAGATATTGTATGCTTTGTTAATTCCGTTTTGCATAGAATAATGGTCTAACTATGGCGATATAGCTATTACCGTACAACTGTCTGCACGTTAAAAACGCGATATGACTAGAAACTCAGGGCATAGGGAAATTTTATTTTTTAGAAATAATCTTTATTTATGAGATTTTGTATACTGATAATATAATGGATTAACAGCTATTTTAGTTAAAAGCTCTTATAAAATGAATTATTCTTTAAGCAAAATTATTTTCATTTCTATTACATAAATACTACATATTACGAGTACAGTTTTAAAAAGCTTGGGAACTTTTTTTTTTATTTTAAAACACTTCTTGTTTTATAGGAAATTGAAATTAAGCTTAATACATGCTAGGTGCAATATGGACACTAATAAGTGATAACTTGTTTTTGTTACAAAGTTTTTGAAAGTGGAATTTTTATTAAAAATAAACAAGATAGAAAAAAAAATTCAAGCCTTAAAAAAACAAGTAAGAATGCTATATTCGTCTGTGCCAAAACTGGTAGGTAAAGTGAATACATCGTTGCTTAGTTTAAATTTTAGATTTAATTTTATAACTCATTTTGCTTTATTATTTTTTTTAGTAAAGAACACAATATTACACTATTTTAATAAAAATGTAAAATTTTATATTTATTAAAAAAAGAAATAAAACACTATAAAAGTTTTCTGCAAACAATTTTTGTCTGAAAAATCAAGGCTGTCATATAAAATATCACACATACACTCTCTTCCGATCCTTTGTTATACCCTTCACACGACAGTGTATTTTACAAAAAAATATATTTTTAAATATATAAAATTTTTTCAAGCTCCGTAATAATTTTTGACCTACCTCGTTTAAGATACCAAACTATAAGCCGTAATCTCAGAAATTATTTGTAAGAAAAACTAACAAATCGGTTTGAAACTAACTGAGATAAAAGCACTAGAATACAACCTAAAATTTACAAATGGAAATCGATATTTATATATGTATAACTAATAGATTTTAACTATAGGTTGTCATTCAGTTGTATATAGTTACTATATACTAGTTTTAATGATAGTTATTGTAAACTAGTGTGATTTTATTTTATTTATAGTCTTACTAGCCAAGCCCGGCGCGCGTTGCTACGCCCCTTAATGAATAAAAATGCATTCTGAATTTTAATTGAATATAATAAAAATAATATTTTATTGATTTTGTTGTGTTGTGTTTGTTGTGTGCAAGTGAGTATACAATATTTTTGGTTTTTCCATTTGCTGTAAAAATGAACCAATTTTTTTGTGTTCCCACTCTGGAGCATGGGCGTAGCCCCGCTCACTTTTTGCCACCCATAAACACTCCCTGGAATATGTACAACAACTTGGCAAAGTTTGAGTCCGATCGGCTTTACGGTTTCGGAGTCAATAGCTAACACACACACACAGAGTTTCACTTTTATATATATAGATACTTTGACATGAAATTTAGAAAGAGTTTTAATTATAAAGCAGAGTAGTTTATATTTTATCATCTTTCTTATTATTAATGTATTTTTACTGGAAAGAATCTATCACTTTTACTACGGTCTCGTTATAACTTGTGATATGACTGTCTCAAAACGTAACTAGTTAAAAATTTAACTGCAGGGTTTATGGAAAAAAAAAACACTTTAAAACTGATAAATATAATACAGGCTGTACACGCCATTAAGAAAAAGTTACATTATTCGCGAGTGTGTTGGAGACTTAAGTAATATCTAAAGATATTTAAAAAAAAAATGTAATACAAAAGTTGTTTATATGGACAAGGACATATGTATTCAGCCGCACCAAATTATTCGATATTGTTGAATTTTTCGAGACATGAAAACCGGTTTCTGGAATAATTCGAAAAACGACAAACTGAAAAAAATTGCAAAAATATAAAAAGCAGCTATTTTTAATCATTCGGAATCCGGTTTTGACAACTATATACATACGTACGTATATGGGTCAAATATAGTATTTAAAAAAATTAACATCCTTTAATTTCCTCAATATTAATATAAAATGAATTGACTTGACTAGTAGAAAACTATAAAAAGTGTAAAATCAAAGATGGCGTCCGAAATAATTTTTTTTCTTAGTCCCATTCAAGATCATAAAAAGTGCTTGACAAGTAGAATACAGTTACGTATGTATGTAAAAATGCGATGAGGTCATAACACTTATATTTATGATGGTCAAGGGATTTGTTAATTTTTTTTTAGAATTCATATTCTTTAAAATCAGTTTTTTTAAATTCTTTGGGTGTAGAAAACTTGTATAAATAATAATTTTTCCTTTAAAACGCGCTAGACTAGCGCGATTTACTTTAAACGTAAAATGATTGAACTGATGTAATATTTTTAAAAATACATAACAATTTTTAAATAATTTAGTGCAATTGTGTTTTTTTCCTATACGTACGTGAAGTTTATGGGTTATTCAGTTAATATTTAAGTATCAACTAAACATAATGCTCAGAACAAAATTAGAAGATCCCCAATTATCCGATAAAAAATATTGTATAGAAAATGTACGTTGATCTTAACTGATATTACAAAAAAAAAAAAAAAAAAATGAATAAAAAATACCATTTAAATGAACAATTCTGCGAATACTTTTTTGATACAAATTTTAGAAATTTAGGAAAAAATTATAAAACCACAAAAGTTTAACACAATATATTCATTCATTTCATTCAAAACAATACTAAACATTGTAAAGGGTGACCAAATTTGAAGTATCAATGGTCATTGAAAATCGCACAAGAACAATGTCATGAGATTTAGAATTTTGATAAAAGATTGGGAGCCTGCCGAGCCAGGGGGTGGTGTTTGGGTGTTAGTGGTTGTGTTTACTTGACTAACATAATTTTTGATTTTTAACCAAATTCTATTTGTAATAATATGAAATAAAAATATTTTTTATATGTATGTATATCAATAAAAACTTTTTTTATTAAAATTAAAATTATAATGATACCTCACATTTGGACATCCTTTTTTTATCTTTTATGCATATTATAAGTATTCTAAAGACATTTTTATTTTTGCTTTGTTAACTACTAAAAGTATTAACAAAAAATCTCTTTAAGCCGTTTTAAGTTCACAAAATTATCTTTGAGGTGATGAAAAAATAATAGGTTTTTTTTACGAAAATCAAAGCAAAATAAAATTTTAGCGCTTTTTAGCTCGTTGGGAGTTAATGCCTAGCGCCTTGTGGTTATAAATAGTGGACAATGTTGACAAAATGTATGTAAACAACTTAATTGCTGAGAAAGTTCTCTTTTAAGACAGAATTAAATAGTCGTTAATACCTATAGAAATACATTTTGATTTCTACCAAATTATTTAATGAAAAAAGTCAACATATACAAATTTTATGATTTTTTTTTACTGTAATTTTATGTCTTTCACATTAATTTTTGCTAAAATCTGTAGATTATGCTTGTATTTGAAAAATGTTATCACTTCTACTCTAACAATAAATACTTCATAGAACTGTATAAGTATGGCTCCACTGTAAAACTTATAATAAATTTTGCAAGTTTATGTTGAAAAAAAAAAAGAATGTAAGATTGTAAATACAAGTTTCTTCTACAAACCGGATCAGTTTATAAAAAAAAAATAAAATAATAATAAAAAAATCTACGCATACAAATTACACAGAGGCTAACAAGCAATGCATTTATACTTGTACATCTTAATTTGTTATTCATCTTTAAAATTTCAAGTTCACTTCTTAAGTCTTTTGTGTAAATGCACCATGTATTCAAATGACTTGTTCTTTTATTATTATGTAACTGTGTGTAACTGTGTTTATAATTATGCATACATAATTATATTCAAACATAGACGCACACACAAAGAATAAACAAAAAAAAAAAAAAAAACAATAAACAAAAATCAAAACTGATAAGTGAAAAACTTACCTCCATGTATTGCCTAGTATTGGTATAGGTTTTGGACCAGGTATTTCATGATACGGTAGTGCGTTTTGCCATTCAGCTGTGTGATGTATGGTAAAGGTTGGTTCGTTAGAAGTATTAAAAGCTAAATGAGGACAAGTTGCGACCTCGGCGGCATCAGCGGTAACAGAGGAATTTAGACGTTTAGTTTGTTTAAATAAATCAAGTGATGTTGATGATGAGGTTGTTCTAACCGCATATCTACAAGTTACAGCCAAAGCTGTTAATGTGTTTGTGCTACAGCAGGTCACACGCTTGAAATTAAATGACAGCGAGGTCATGTTTAGATTTTTTGTTTGTTTTCGTTAGAGCAATAATATTAAAAAATCTTAAGGTTAATTGTTTAATTTTTTATTTTTTGGTAATTAGTTTTTTTTTTTTTGATTTGGGTCTTTTATAATTCGTTAATTTACAATTAAATCGTACACTAAGTATGTGGCTTTTTTAAAATTTCACTTTATTTTTTAATCTTTTTTACACATTTTTTCGCGATGTTATTTCGCAGTTTTCCTGTTCAATTATAAATTACACACGTTAATTTTTTTTAGTTTCTTGTTTTTATTTTATGTGCTACATATGTACGAACATGTATGTAATATTAAGCCTATATTCATTTATTTATTTTTATCAAGTTTATCTTCCTCATTGGAGATGCGGACGTAATAAAACCGTAACTGATATAGTCTGTGGTTCAAGTGCAACTGTTTATTGGTTGCATATTGTCTATTCTTTGCTAAAAGCAACACTAGTTTATGCTACACTATAAAGTTAATTAAGCTTTTTAAAACTAAACTTAAAGCTACTGTAAGTACAGTAATATTTTTAACATAAGGCTGTTAAAAATATAACAGTACGTTTCATTTATGTTAAACAGTTTTACCCACGGATTAGTGTTACCAGAAGGTCAGTTCTTTTTATGTAAGACAGTGATATAAAAAGTTTTTGTGTAGTCAATGATGTGGTGGCACAATATAATACATTAAGCAAAAAATAAGCTTGATCGAAAAATAGGTTTAAAAAGCAGCTAAATTAAATAAAAAAAAAACGGCTAGAAAAAAGTAAAAAAAATTGCTTCGGCAGTATGCAAGAAAACTAAATACAGCTTAACAAACGATTACACAAAAGTCCCTAATTTGATATGAAAAAATTCAAAAAGCTTAAGATACCGTTGTAATCTTAAAAAAATTTAAACTTTAAACCTACACTGAGATTTTTTTTTCTTTCTATTCTTTACGTTTTGTTAAGTCACATGTTGTGAAAACTATTAACAGAAGCAACAAACTTATTTGTTGAACTAAAAATGTGCATATACATACATAAAATTTATTTAGAAGTATTAGTAAAATAACGAATAATTGATAAATAAATTGTGTTTTAAGAGTTGCTTTTTTAGAGATGTTAATAAAATAAAAAAAGCTTGTTATTCGAATACCATCTCTGCTCCCAAGAATAACAGTCTTGTTTCTTCTTTTTAATTTATTATTTCTTTTGTTAAATATTTTTTTAATTACTTCATGTACAATTAAAAAAATTTGTTTTAAGGAGACTACCCGAATGAGTTTATATTCGTTTTTTGTATCGTTAACAAAAAAACAGTTAAAGATGTTGATGGTATTGGTATATTTGTTAAAATTAATGTAAAGTTAAATACTGTTTTCAGATACGTTTTCTTAACAAAGGCATGTCAGCCTTAAAATGTCAAGTAACTAATATTTGTTTATTTACCCTGAAAATATATTGGTTTCTTAATAGCTTCTTAAAAAGCTCAACGAAAAGAAGAAATTATTATTTTAAATCTATTTATATTTAGGGATTGTAATTATATAAAAAATAGTTTTTGACTTAAAATACTTCTATTATATTATTATTATTTTCTGAAACTCCATGTTTTTGATATTTTGAACCAGCATGTGCCCGCTACATCGTCTGTGTAGTAATCGGTATGAAATGTAGCCCACGTATTAATCTAGGTTGTTATCTATCTGTGTGCCGGATTTCATTTATTAGTTTCGTTTAGTCGTTATGAGCGATTGAGTTACAATGATCCAAACATCTAAACATTCACATTAACTATATTAGTAGGATTATTTTATATACATCGTGCTAATTAATCGCATTAAATTAGTTGCATTATATACATAAGGGTTGAAAATTATATTTTTATGCGTAGGCAATAATTTTTTACGCTATAACTTACTGTAAAGTTGCGCAGAATAGTTGAAAATTTGCCTAAGAGTAGCTTTGAAGTCTGGAATTGCAATATTGTTTTGAAGATATTGATTTGCAATGTATTGCATTTAGTTTTTTCTTTGCGTGATTAACTGAAGTGAATGTATTATTTCGCAATATATTCACAGAGTATGTATTTGCAATCTTTTATGAAATACAGTTCCTTTGGCTCCGAGTAATTAAAGGAATCTATGTTCTAATTTTAATTTAAAATGGAAAGAAAAAAAATAAATATCACTACTTTTGCAACGGTAAACAATAGCTGGAGAACAAAGGGTTTGTGAAATGATATCAAAAATAATCTATATATACATATATAATAAGAAGTGTACACTTTGATGTCACCACTAACTGTGTAAACGGGTCGACCGATTTCAGGGTACGTTGGGGATGCTTTATGTAAAGTTTGTATGAAATCGGCCCAGTGATATTTAGATTTTCTTATATATTCCCGTACAAATGTCAACAAAATACCCTCCATTTTCCATATTATTTTTATTGTCACTTAAAAGTTTACCAAGCCATGTATTCAATATCTTATGTGTAGAATGACATTTGGTCTTTCTAATTGAAATGTTGAGCTGAATCTTTCCAGTCATTGTTTCGATCGTCTTTTTATCTGTGCGCTGACTTGTTAGAGCGGTACATTTACGAAAATCGTTAAATTTTTGATTTTTTAATGACAAAACAACGTTTGCCAGGTCAGCTAGTTATATATACATAACTTTTACCTTTTTTGCATTAAAAATGTTGTAACTTTGAAGTAATAAACAATTATCAATTTTGATTTTAAATAATTTCTTGTTTTATTATTTATTATTTCTGTATATTATAAATCATAGTAATTTTACAGCAATTTTTAATTTTTTCATATCAATATTCAATATTTTCGCTAATTGCTTTGTCATTTTTATGTGTAGATTTATTGTTTAAAAAGTTTTTTGTGCAAAATAAATTATTTTTATTATTTTTTGGTTTAATTACGAAAAATTTTTATACTGGTTTTACGTTTTCATTATTTATAAGAGATGCAAGTATGAAAAATTAATATTTATATAGTATATAAAAAACTGATGACACGATTTATAATTTCACAAAATGGCTATATTTTTTTTTTTTGTAAAAAAATGGCTTTGTTTGATATACTTAAGTAATAATTAAAGTATATTATTAGGGCCGTATTTATAAAAAATATTTTAGGTTTATTAAAAGCTTATTTGACAGATGTTGCATAGAAATTTGTCAAATAACCATTCAATAAACCTAAAATACTTTTTATGAATACGGCAGTTAGTCTTAAAAAAACTTAATTAACTAGAAATATATTTAAAAATAAGTTTAATTACAAAAAAAAAAAATAATAAAATAAAATAAACAATATTTTTTAGACACATAGAATTTAGTTTCACTTAAGTTTTATTTTGTTTTTAAAAAAATGTATTTTTTTTTTTGATTGTTATAAAAAAATTAACTATTTTTTATTTTGCTTTAATACATATTACACTTATATAGTATTATACAATATGAGTTTTTTAAGTAGGTTTTTATAGGCAGTTAAAAAAATTATAAATATACATAACAATATGTTTATGCAGTTTTATTAATAATACTTTCAATAAACTTTTAGTTTAAGAACAAATTTTTGATAGAATAAAAAGGAGTTAAAGAAAACTTTTTGAAATAAAAATTTGAGGTATGTTAAAAATTATATTTCAGATGCGTTTGTTTTGTTTGTAAAACATAAAAAAAAAAATTAAAGAAAAAACTTTATACAAAAAAATCTTCACTAAAAAAGTAATTAAAAAAAAACATCAAATAAATTATGTTAAATGTATTCGATAATATTTTTAAATTGAAAATTATATACTTTAGTGCAAGGCTTTACAATGTTGTATTTAATAATTTGTAAATTTTTAAAATAAACTGTCCTGGTGGAAAGGAAATTGATACAAAACTATTTCTATAAAAGGTTTTTTAGTGATATGGGAAACGCTTCTAGTTTCAATGTTTTATGTGTATAAAGAATTCTGTTACTAAACATGCTATTGTCATAACAGAGGTTCAGCTTACATTTCGTAGACACTATAACAGTAGTGCAATTCAATAACTTATTTTAACCATAAGCTTATTGTTTAAGAACAACAATTCTATAGATTTCGGTATTCAGTAACATATTTAAAAAAAAAACTCTAGTTATTCTATTTAAACCAACAATGATTTTGTTGTTGTTTTTTTTTTTTTGACAACAATTTAAAGCTTACAACCGATTCATAAACCATTTATTTAAGTCTTGGCTATAGCTTTACTACCTTTGGGTGTATGATGTTAGTTGTGAATTTATTTTGGGACTTTTTTGACAAAAATGCCACTTGATTTTAACAGTTACCGAATATTTAGTGAGTGAGTCGCATAATCGCAAGTGAAAACAACGAGTGTCGGCAAATTTAATGATTATCGCATCGTTTAAAGTTAGATAATTGCACCATGAATCTAGCCCATTTTATATGACACGAAATAAAACTATGATGTGAAATAATGGGAGTAGGATCTTTTTATAAATTTATTGCAGATTCTTTGATAGTTTTATTATTTTAACACACTTGAACCAGGCAGGTGAACATTTTTCCATTGAAAGTCACGCGACCTTAACCACAATTGACACTCTTTTGCACATAATCTTCGAAAATTTCCAAAGATTGTCTTAAACTTGTCTTTTGACGTGAATTTTTTGTAAAACATTTTCTTGATACAAAAAGACAAAGAAATATATAAATAATTCTTTAAATATAGAAAAAACCCTATAGAAAAAATTTTATTTACAAAATAAACAAAAAATTCTATTAAAGAAAGAAAAAAACAGAAAATTTTTGCAAAAACTTTCTAATGATTTTTATATAATAAATTTTTTTTTTTATAAGTAAAAATTTTAAATAAAAAATATTTCTGTAAAGATTGTTTAAATACAAGTTTGTATTTAAAAAAGCATTTTTTTTGCGAATTTTGCTATTAATATCACCTTTATTTATAAATCATTTTTAGTAAAATATTTGTCTAAAATTGGCTTTTAACAAATATAATTTTTTTTTAATATTCTATTATTTCAAAACTTAAAAAAACCGGATTTAAGAACTTTAGCAAAAAATTTTTACGAAAATTTGGAATATTTTTTTTTTAACAAAATGTCAAGAAAAAATTGTGAAGAAAATGTTTTCGAAAACTAATCTACGCAAAATTTTGAAAATTGTTCTCGAATTGTAGGAAAAAAAAACAAAATTTGTGATAAAATTCATATTAAAGGAGTTCACGTTGATGTCTTAACGAAAAGGCGTTACCAACTCAGAGAATAAGGCTGACAAATGGGATGACAGGTTATGTTTGCGGAAAAATTAAAATAAAAGTTTTTGTGTGTGGCTCAGAGTTTACACAATTCGTGGCATTAATAATGGCATTAATTAAAAAAAAGGAAAATTATGAATTATTGGGTAGTTTAATGATCATAAAGAAGAACTGTTCACACAAATATTATACACAAGGTTTAAAATAACAGAGAAGATTTAAACCCAATAAAATTACATAGAAAGAAAAATTTCAAATTCACATTGTTCTACGTAAAATGTTTTGTTTATTTCGTAAACATGGCACATTTTATCATTGTAAATAGTCCCTGAATTTTAAGCTTTAATCGTTTAAAACGATTAAAGAAAATGTTCAAAGAGAACTTTCGTTTCAGAAGAACAAAAACAAAGAAACAGGAAATTTAAAAATTAAATTAAAAATGTTTACAAGGAAATATATCATTGACGTTAGGCAAAAACTGTCAAGTCAAAAAATTGCAATTTAAGGTTTTTGAATGGGATTTACAAAATTTTTCTCTCTTTGTAGTTTGGTATTAACAATTTATGTAAGTCTAGCACAACTGATTACAATCGTTATCACATGTTCTTTTGGCAATAGTTCTGAAAAATGTGCATTTTGTTTGGTATTAAATCAAAACAGCAGTTGCTGACTTAAGACATTTTTGCCTTAATTCGAAGATACTTGTGTGGACTTCTAAATAATATTTTAAATCGCGTAAAAAAATTAAACTTTCTTATTCGTAAGAGCTAAATTTTTAAAATATTTCATATTCACTAATTAATGCTTTTATATAACTGAAAGCATACGAGATATCACGTACAAAAATCAACTAATGTCTAATTTATGTTGATTTGTTGTTTTTCTAAACAAATTTTTAAATTCGACAACACTCATAGTTGGGGTAGTCCGGTAAATGCCTTTTATACCTCTAACTTTTGAAATTTACTTTTAAAATTTTACTTTAATTTTTGCTTTTTCACTTGTTTTCGACATCATTTTAAAACTTGAGGCGCTCTTGTTAAATATAGTTGCAAACACTTTAAGGGTTGCCAAATAAAATGTATTTAAACGAATATACATTTTGTTAATGTTACTTGAAATTAAATTAAAAAACAAAACTGTTCTTTATCAGCCAAAATATAAGTTTTTTAAATATAATTTTTGGAAAATTATAAGGGTTTAAGAATAATAAATGCAATTGAGTAATTTTCATATACAATAATAATATACTATACATTTTAATTTTGATTAAGGTTATCATTTTGATGATTTCATGCTTTTTGATAAAATTGAACTTAAAATTCAAATGGGAAATATATTCTTATTTATATAAAAAGTGCGTATCTTAATTTTTTTATTTCAATATTTTTTTTCAGTTTTTTACTTCTCTTATAAAGTAGTAAAAATCAAGATACGCTTTTTTATATAAAGCCTTCGAAATATAAAATTTTTCTTTAAAAGCTAAGCTGTGTAGAAGTAAATTATTTCAATATTTTGTTCTTTTATATCTATTAAGAGTTAAAAGTAGTAATTTTTAAGGATTTTAGAGTTTTTTTTTTGTTTTTTGTACTTAGGGAACACACAGTTTAAGTTAGATTTAAAAAATGGCGCTGTTTAAAGAAGATGTTAAAAAAATTATAGTCTTTTTAGGTTGTTAATGAAATCCATTTGTTATCGTTGTCAGATGTGAAAACGTACAATTAAATATACATATAATAATTTGGTAGATTTGTATTTTAGTTTTATGTTCTAATGGGAATACCAATTATGGTTCGAACTTAATTCGCAATATTAGAATTCAAGGAACCAATTGTTTTCTTTTGAATGCAATTCCTACAGCATTTTTTTTTTCTTCAGAAAATCCTTTATAACACAATGTTATATCATTTACAGATCTTCAATAAAACTTTTCAAAAAGTCAACGTTAAAATGAAATTTCAAAAACTGTACAATGACCTTATTTTTAATTTGCGTTTATAAACATTACTAACTGAAACTGTGCATAACCTAAACATGTTTACTTTTAAATTTAAGTTATACATAAATACTAGATATTAATAAGTGATTTTTTTATAATTTTTTTTTTATTTATGATATAATATTTTTAATATTTAATAAAAATATTTTTTTTAATTTTTATTACACATTTACTATTTACAAAATTTTTTTTATTAAGATCAGTTTTTTCTTCAAAAGAATTCGTAAAAAAACAATTATGTATGTGGAAAAAACCACATATTCTTAAAGTTACGTAAAATAATTGTTTTATAAAAAGGATATTTATGGCAAAATTAAAAATTAACTTAAATATTTAAGGAATCGAGAAAAAACGCCAACTTTAGCAATAAAACAACAAACAATTTAAATTGAAGTCAGGACTGGAAATTATACAATATAATTTAACAACAAAATATTTTACATCAGAAATTTATTATTTTTGGTTATTTTAGGTAAATTTTTTAGGGTTTTTTTCAATATTTAAAACCCTTTCAAATTGAATAAATAAATCACTTAAACTTACTTTTAAAATTCATGGAAAGTCCTAAAAATTATTTAGCAAAAGTAGCTATAAAAACCTCAATAATGCGCATCAAACGGAATACATTAAATAATTTAAGATTAAATAAATAAACAATTTCGAAAAAAAATTTATTTATATAAAACATACTAACATACATGAGAGTACTACGCAGTAATACAGCTTTTCATTCAAAATTTATTAAGATTTTTGTTATTAACAAAATGTTTGTTATAAGTAGCTTAGTGTTTCAAATCCAAACATTATTGGTAATCATGAATTTTAAAATGTAAAAATTTCCGAGTAAAATTTTTTGTTCACATGCATTTTAATTTGTAAACAATTTTCTGTACAACTTGTCATATTTTATGTGTGAATTTTTTTAAAGCAACATAGGGGCCTTTAATGTTTCGATATTTTTAAAAGGCTTTTTTATTCATGCGCAATGTTTTCTTGTGGAATTTTATTCATGACAACCGTGGTTATATTAGTTCGTTTACTCAAAAGTTTGTACTATTTTTTACTAATCTTTATGGATTACGTTCGTTTACGCAAAATCCAATATTAAACGTCAACAATCCAACAACAAATAGTATAAACTTTTAGTAAAAAAACATATTGAGTGAAATTTTAAAAATCAAGAAAAATTTCTAAAATTTCGTTGTTAATGTATTGTTACCTTCTGTCGTTTTGTTGCTGAAATCCTTATGTTTGTATTCATTTTCGCTTTTGGCATTTTCATTAGTTTTGTCGTGTGTTTTCGTTGTTGTTTTCTTGTTGGTAGTAGTAGTATTGCCGATTCTTCGCAGTTCTTTAGCTTTAATCGTTAATGTCGTTGTTCTTGGCGTTATGGCAGCTATAATTCTATTCGTTAAAAATAACGGCAATTTAATAGTTTTCTGCTAATGTTAACATTCAAACTCATTGGCCGTAATTGCACTCAAATCCTTCATGAGACCCTCTAAATTGGCCATTTCTTGATTGAGTTCCTCCGTGGAGGTGCTCGGTGCAAGTCTTTGTATTTCATCAGTACTATGGGCTACTGAGGGTCCGCCCTGTAAACGATTAGGTGTGGCAGCAGAGAAAGATGGCTTCTTGTAGGGTGATTGATTTTGTGGACGTATTGTAACGGCAGGAGCTAAAATGAGCAAAAATGTGTATTTAGTTTTAAATTCGAAATTTTTGTCTATAAACTTACTGTGTTTGTTAATGGGCGTTTGACCTCCTGTTGGTGGAGGCCCTGGCACACTGAAACTTTTTAGTGGATGTCCCCGTTTAGTACTTTCTATGGTTGAAACGCCACCATTGCTAGGTGCTAACGAGCTGCCACCACCGGCTACAGAACCTGGCGCTACCGTAGTGCCATTATAATTTGAATTACTAAAATAAAAGGTTCGATGAGAAAAAATGAAGATAGTTAAATTAGATTCAATAACAACAGAATAACTAAAAACTGACAGATTTTCTTTTTAGGTTTAAGTTTTTATTTTTTACATTTTAAAGAAAAGTTAAATTTAGATAATGTGTGTATTTTTTAATACAACTCTGTCTAATTCAGTTAGCTTGCTGCCTCTAAGCAGCTATTTTAATTTTTCAAAACAATTTATACAAATAATTGATGTTCTTGAAATGCGAAATTTTTAGCTTTAATTTAAAAACATTTGTACAGTATAAATTTATTCAAAGTTTAGCAACATATGGAATTCGCACCAAAAGAACTGCTAATCTTTTGAGACAAACACCCAATCAAGCCAGTTTTGGATACCCTGTTCCGAAGACAAGTGTATACCAGAGAAAGTATTCTGCATCGATCAAAACAAACAAGTAGTCGGAAGGGTCAAAATTATTCAAAATTATTTTTACGGTTCCATGTTTATGTTTCATGCATATTCTGGACGTATTTCGCTCCATGCTCGCTTAATACGAATCATTGAGTTTGGTACAGGCTTCTTGTGATGCTCCGTACAGCAGCTCATCATTTTTGGTAACACCAAATACAGGGCGTGACCTTAGCGCAAGTGAAATATGGCTTTGGTGTCGATTCATCTGGTTGGCCAGGCTTCACATACGATCTCTTACCCTTTGGGTTATCGTAATAATATTCAATAACTAAGTGAGAATAAATAACGAATATATGCGCCTCATAATGACATAATATATACCCAATAAAGAATGAGTCATAAAAAACTTATACACACTATTTCAGCTTTGGAACAACAAATTATTTTTTTTAATCTCTTTGGTTTAAAAAAACATATATCTCATATAATATCTTTTCTCAATCATTCATTATCATTGTTATTTTTACAATGACAAAAAGTATGTAAAAATTGATTTAAAACTTATCTAAAAAATTTAATATGGACTAAAAAAATGCAAAAAAACTGAAGGTTCATCACACCTGTTGTGTGATGGATGATGAAATTTATATACTGGAAAACTTGTCACAACTTCTGAGTCAAGAACAATGCCGGACAAAAACGAGTAAGAGAATTTATTATTTTGTTATTAACTGTTATCGCTATGGAATAATATCTTTATACTAAAATATGTATCACTTTCTTTGTATAACTTCGATATGCGTATAACGTAAATATTTCAATATAGTCCTTTATTCTTCTTCTAAAATTTTTATTCATAGAGAAATTATATGAATTTGAGAAAAAGCGTTATTTGGGAAGTGGGCGTAAAAGTAGGCGTGTCACATTTATTTGCCTTTAGTACAAAGCCTTTGACCAAAAAGCAATGGTTGGAAAATTTCAGAATCATACAAGTAATTTTGTCAGTTATATTACGTTTTGAATTTTGAATATACAGAAAAATAATCAGCGCGGTATAAATTTTCGTATGTTTTTATCTATAACTCCTTTCCTAATTCATAGATTTTGGCAATTTTCGGGGAAAAATATTTTTTTTTACTCAGGAAATATACATTCGAAATTTCGTGGCTCTACGTTACGGTTCGAGCCCTATCGTGCTTTCAACAGATGGACAAACATAGCTAGATCGTCGTTTAATGATACCAGAACTCAGAAAATATATACTTTATGGGGTCTAAAATGGGTATTTCGATTTGTTACAAACAGAAAGACAAAATGAATTTTTTCGGTGATACGTATAAAAAAAAATCGAAATTTCCTAAAAAGTTTCTTGTGTGGCAAGTCATTTGCAGTTGTGGCAAAGGATGTCAGTCATTTGGGACATCAGGCATGATAAACATATAAATATATATAACGGCTTTTACCTTTTTTAAACCAGTACTGTCAAAAAAGGCTCTTAAGTAGAATTACTACAATAATTTAAATTTTGTACGATGGGAGGAAAATCCAAGATTTATTGGGTTCATGTAAAAAAAGACTTGAAGGACACAAGAAAGGTATCTCATCATGTCCAATTTTAAGCGTCCAAAAAGGTAGCGGAAAATCTTTAGTTGGAGAATTTCCGGAAAAGTGTTTAAATTTATAAATACTGATTAATATGCACAATGTTTTATAATGAACGGTTTATGTTTTATTAGACTTAATACAAGTATAGGTATTTTTCTGACTCTTTATTTGACCTGTAAACATATTAATCGTTTAAATTAAGGCGTTTTTTCTAAAAACTTTTCGGTCAAATAATACAATTGATTTTTTCAACTTTATCTACATTTTATTTTATAAATTTTTTAAACGAACTCCGAACAGTATTTATTAAAAATAATATATAACTTTGTCCATTATTGTTGTTGTTAATTATTATTGAATAATCCATCGCCTATTATTTCTGATACTACTGGCGGAATTTGTGTTAGACTTTTACGCCTTTTGCGACGTTTTCTCTTATCGCTGGTCCACGGTGAACGTCGCCTATGGCGAAGACGTTTTAATTTTTTTTGTTCTATTGCCATTTTACGGTATGGTTGCTTTTCCTCTTCGCTCATTGACTTCCACAATACACCAGCAGTTTTACTAATTTTTATCACGTCCCTCTGTGTAAGAGAACGATTATTGTATTCGTTCTCACTTGCCTTTAGACGTAATTCAGCCAGAAAATTAAAAAAAGGATTTTGAGTTGCTGACAATTTGGTACGACGCTCAAGTTCACGTTGTAAAGTGCTGGGACTAAATGATACACGCGTTTTGCGTCTCGTCGGAGTCACTAAATTAGTGAATACTTCACAAATTTTATCCCAAATAACAGCCATAGTTTTTTAAATTTAAATTTAATAAGTTTTTGACACCAAAATTTTTGCTTTTCAAAAAATAAATATGTTTTTCAAATAAAAGGTGTTTATTTTATTTCTTATTTCACAAAATGTCAGTAAAAGTGATTAATTTTGTGTATTTTTTTATGAAAGTTATAGAATTTAAAGAGTTGTATTTTTTTAGAGTTTCTAGGGTATTTGATTATGCACTTACCAGAAATTTGCATCGTAACCACCGTAGGGATGTTCGGGCGTTTGTGCAAGAGAATTGTTTTGTGGCTGTGATAGACTCTGTTGCGACAAACCGGTATCGACATTCATATGCGAACGATTAGCCGATATATTGTATTGTGTTCGTGGATATTGTGGTCTTTCCATTGTGGAATTTAATGAAGTTGCTGGAAAAAAATTGTATAAAAGTTAATAAAAAAAATTAATTAAAAAAAATTAAATTTCTTTTAGTTTTCTTTATAATAAGTAACGTTATCCTTTATCACAAGAGAGTATTTATTTCTTATGAAAATTATTTTTTAATTCCAATATTTCGGTATCACTTTGTGTGGAAAAAAATATAAATTCAACATCTGTGGCTTGGAGCTAAAAGGGCCAATGTCACTTTTTTTCTCTTTTACGTTAATCATTGCATTAGATTTGTTTTCTTGCTCTATTTCATTATAGTAAAACAGCTAAAGTCATATTTAATCCATAAAAGCTTCATAAATAAAATGCTGGCCAATGTCAATATGAAAGCACCTAACTTTTCCAATTTTCTCAAAAGTAAATATTTTGACATTGGCCCTTTTAGCTCCAAGCCACAGAATTGATCTAAGCTTGTGATGAAGAATAAATTCATTAATTTAACAAATATCTATTTTCAATCATTTTAAAAGTTTTGAAATATTTTAGATAAATTTCTTTTATTATACCCTTTACGGTGAGTGTGTAAACAAAGAGAGAGAGTGTAAACAAAGAGAGTATAGCCACATTCACAACTAGGTTACGGTCGAATGTTCTTTTTTATACATTTACATTTTATAAATTATTTAACACTTACTCATATAACCTGGCACATAGGAACGTTTGTCCAATGAATTTGTTATGTGATTAGGTACTGGTGTTTCGACATCATAATCATGACCAACCGAACGGGGTAACGTTAAGGCACCACTACTGGAAGCACCGTCACTACAACCTGCTTAAGGGAAACAAATATATTTTTATTCTAACAAAAAAAAAAAAATTTCGCTCACCTGGTGTTGAGCCATGCATATTCTTGTCGATATTTTTCAATTCCATTTGATCGTGATGTATCCATAGATCTGGTGGTTTTGGCACGCCTACATTATTCTTCTGGTAGCTATTCGAAGATGGGAGACTAAACAATGAGAGCATTTGTTTGTTTTTCATAGAATTTGTTCAACAACAACTACAAATAATTAAGATTTTTTTCTCACACTTACCTTTTCTTAGTATGTTCCGGTGTGGATTGGGGTTTACGACGACACGTTATGACAATAACGGCCACCACGATGAATAGAACCAAAGCAAAACCGAATATGACCATATATAAAATCATTTCGTTATTGATGCCCTTATTAGCGACGGCCGGTTTTTGTTCCACAACAACTGGTCCTGTCGTATAAGCGACTAACGCTGAGAACGGCGCCGTATTGGCACCACCGCCTGAGGCGCTGCCAATTTTTTGTGTCCTCGCTTGCACTTTAAAATAGTAGGTAGTGTGTGGCTTGAGTTTGGGCAGTATGAAAGATGTTTCGTCGCCACTGAAAGTTTGTATATTCCAATCGCGGTCACGTTTTGTAGTATCAGTAGTGTAGTAGATATTATAACCTGATATGGGATAGACGGTATGTTTGGGCGGCATCCAGTGGAGTATAACATTAAAGGGATTTTGTTCATCTGGCTGAACATTTAACTCACGGGGTGGTGTAATGGGTATGTTTTGGTAGGTTGTATTAAGTACTGCCATAGACCAGGCAGATTCACGACGACCCTTTACCACTTTCACCGAAAACTCATATTGGGTGTTTGGCCTTAGATCATTGATCATGGTATTTAAATCAGTGGTATTGTGATAACGGTAACGGGTAGAGGGTGATATGCCATAGCGCACAATATAGTGACGGTTATCGGTTATATGTTGATTCTTACTCAAGGTGGTATCAATCCAATATACTACTATTGAAGAACTAGACATGGTTATGGCCCGTAAACCTACAGGAACCTCCAAGGGTGTAGGTATATCTATAGGGTCTTCATCGCGAGTCTTGATGTTGTCATAAATAGGTGGACCATCACCTTGCATATTACGTGCTCTTAAAGACACCACATATTCTGTATTTGGTTCCAAGTCTTTTAAAATATAATATCTTTCTGATTCTTTTACCTCTACAGCATTTTCATCGGGTATACCACGACCCCAACCTAAAACGTAACTACGTATTTTGATCTCATGCTGCTGTGGAGGACCCCAATGTAAACCTATTGTATCTGCCCCTGGATGTATACCCATCCACACCGGTTTACCGGGCACCTGAGTTTCATCTAAATCATTTTCCAAAGTCATAACACGATACCATTCCGTAAACGGACCCGAACCGTTAACCGTCATGGCTGCAATTTTAACTTGATATTCCGAATTACGATCTAAACCATTCAATTCATAGTAACGTATGTTGGCCGGGGTGCTTTTTACTTGTGGAGCATCTTTCAGTTTGCGATACCTTATTTTATAGCCAGTTATTTGGCCATTACGCTCTTCTTCGGAGGGAGGCTCCCAGTGTATGGTGATGGAGGTTGAGCTGGTTACTTCCAAAGTAACATTGTTAGGTGGTTCCGAGGGTGTAGAAGAAAATGTTTTTACTTTTATTTCATTTGAAGGATCCCCCATGCCATTTTTATTAAAAGGCACCACCGTAATTGTGTACTCGGTAAAGGGCCTTAACTCGGTTAGGACAGCATCTAAAACGGTACTATCATGATACATTTCAGCGCCGGTATCACCTTCAGCATAATATAAGCGATATTTTAAAATTTCTCCATTAGTCACAATTGGCTCCTCCCATTTAACATAAATTTCCTTGTGATTGCGTGCATAACCTTCGACATTATGTGGAGGCCCAGCAATATTTTCCTCAGGTTGAGTGACCACTTCAAGAGGCGCAGAAGATTCGCCAGGGCCAAAATTGGTATTGGCCACAACACGAAATTGATATGTACGTCCAGGAAGCAGATTTTGTATATTCACTTGCTGATCATCATGAGATTTGGTAACAAGTTTCAGTTCTCTGTGGTGGGTGTTGTGGAAAAGAAGAGAGTAAGAAATTATTATTATTTTTCTACAAGCTAGTCTCAAAGCACATTGATGGTTCGCCATCAAAAATAAAAAATATTTGCAAACATTAACTATGGATCTTGGGGAAGTAAAATAGGTTTTTTTATAAACACTTACAACTTCCCCAAGTCTTAATTGATTTTTATTTAACTGATTGCTATTTCTTTCTATAAACTTATATATTTGGAAAAGACAAAGGTGCTTCTTCAAAGCACACAGCAACTATGACAGCACAAATTTTCTACTTAAATGAAGCTAAAGTCATAACGAAAATGGAAAAATGATAACAAGGCATGTGGAATATTTTATTGCTGGACTGTTTGTAGAGTTATTTAAAAAGCTGAAGTCAAGGCATATTTATACAGTTTTATGCAACGAAAAATTGAAACTTTTTAGAATATGTTTTCTGTCATATATGTATTTTAGAAACCCATGATACAGGGTGCAAAAACAACACATATAAATTAAGTACATTTGTTATTAAAAAAGTACACTTTAGTTAATTATTAGTACCTGAACGAAAATCTCATTTTGCATAAAATAGTGAAATCAAGGAGAATTTTCCAAATTTTACATTAGCTTCCCCTTCAGCTGTTGCGACAAGGTTACCTGTATAAATATGCTTTGGTAGATTTCAAGAAAAAATTAAAATCTAAATTTAAATTCTAGTTATTAATAAAAACGTTGTGTTAAATTTTGCAAAACAACTTTTGAAATTTACTTTAAAAATTGAAGAGAAAATACTTTAAAAATTTTTAACAACATAATTTGTATTTCTCAAACTACAGACAAATATTGTAATCTTTATAATTTGTTTCCTTCTTCTGCCACAAGCATTAAATGTAGTTGTCAAAGGACATTTAAAAAAAAGTATATATTTACTCTGTCCAACATTAATATTTGAAACTGATTTCTATGAAGCTTTTCAAACAAATACGTTGCGCACACTTGTTCAAATATAATAAGAAAAATGTCGTGGAACAAATAAAAGAATTTTAATGTTGCAAATCATTGTAATTTTCTATAAAGAATGGCGCAAATAATTTTCTTACATCAAAAGGGAACTCAAAAATATTCTATTTGAAAAAAAAAGAAGCGAATAATAAACTTGCAGTTAAAGTTGTTTTTGGCCACCTTGCAATCAAATCATAAAACTGGTATGAAAAATGTCAATACAGTAAGAGCTCTACTATTGTTATTGTATTTATAAATTCTATGCATTTGTTCTAACATGTCCTAAAACTCAAAATCAAAAAAAAAAAAAAAGTTTTCATACTAGTGATGAAACGAATATTCCCATTCGCATGTTTTTTGATATTCGTATTTGCATTCGCAAAATTTATGAGAATATTTACGAAAAAAAAATAATGTAAATAACATTAGGCATATAATTGTATTAAATCTATACATATAAAAGTGAAACTCTGTCTGTCTGTGTGTGTTTTAGCTATAGACTCAATACCGTAAAGCCGATTGGACTCAAACTTTGGCAAGTTGTTGTACACATTCCAGGGAGTGTTTATGGGTGGTAAAAAGTGGGCGGTGCTACGCCCATAAAAAAATAAGTTATCATTTTTAGCTACTTGAACTTGACCGATTTTTCTGAAACTTTACACACATATTGAGTTGTTATGACTATACAGTTTCGTGATTAGAGAAGTGGGTATAAAAAAAAGTGGGCCCATAACAAAAAAGAAATAATTTGTAACTTCTTGCACTTGATATTCAATTAAAATTCAGAATACATTTTTATTTATTAAGGGGCGTAGCAGCGCACGCGGGGCTTGGCTAGTAAAACATATTTACAACAAGCTAAGGTTATGTTTCTGTCTTATGTTATGTGTCTTCGAAAAAACTAGTAAAAATTCTTTTAATTAAATAAGTTTAAAAAAAAATAAAATTTTGTCTCTTGAGTTTTAATACACTCAGTTATAACTTGTAATGCAAGAGTAGGTCTTTATGAAATCGAATAAAATGCGATGGGGTCTAAACGCAATTATGTAGATTAATAAATGTCACCGGTATATTTTTTAGGTACAAAAAATACGTTTTCCTAATAATTGTTCAAATCCGTTTATTACAAGTCATAGTCATAGATCAAAATGTACGAAAATTTACCCCGCCCAATGTCTCTTTTTTTTAAATTTATTCTTTTACTCCATTTATTTTTAAAACATCACAAAACCGACAGAAGTTTTGCAAATATATGCTTTTAGTTAATATTATTATAATAACGGAAAAAGATGACACACCTACTTAAACAACCACCTTCCATATAATGGTTTTTCTTAGTCATATAATGTCTCTATGGACAAAGATTTTAAAAGAACAAGGGACTCTACATTGCACTATCTACGTTGAGTTCATTAGCAGAAATTACTTTGACATAGTGTTTAGAGTTGTAAACAATATAATAAATTTTGTGGTTTAAAAGTACCACACTAAATTGTATATATAGTAGTGCTCTTACCTGTTTAATTTTTAAATTGTGGTGAATTTATTTTATAATTTTCTTTTTAGTCTTGAACAACATTTTTGTAAAAAAAAAAAAAAAAATCGTTTGCTTTATATGTTTGCTACAGCACGATTTATTTGTATTAAAAACAAATCAAAATTAAATCAACCTTAATCAGTTTAAGCTAAGCTTTTCGAACAAAATATTTCCCTCTCTCAAAAATAAGACGTCAAACTAAGTATAAAGATATGTTCGCAACACATGGGTTAACCCCATCTTTAATGTATAGAAACCAGTTGAACCAGTTTGAACGATGACATTTAAAAAAATAAATTTGCTTTAAATATGCGTGCAGTCTCACAGTCATATTCAATTGAATTTTGACAAGCAATATGAATAAAAAATTTACCACTTGGCTGCAGGGTAATTAAAATTAAGAAAAAAAAAACTTTTATACAATTTTTATTTTATTTAAACAATATTAACGTTTTTGAACAGAATTTTATTAAGGAATCTGCAACCACCCTTGTGTGGCAAATGTTATAAAAAATAAAATATTACCAACAATATTCAAATATGAAAGGACATAAAATGAGAATTATTGTAGTGTATGAACAATAAATTAACATTGACATTAAAATACTATTTTAGTTTCATTCTTTGTGGAGATTATTGGCAATGAATCAAGATATTTTTTTGATTTGAAACACAAAAAGGCGGATGTATATGTACATACAAAAACTTATTAGTCATGTATAACGAGAAGACAAAATAATGTCCTTGCACAGTAACATATTAAAAATTTAGAAAAAAATGGTTATTTATTAATAATACAATTTAAAATCATATTTAACTTACCTTTCACTATTGTTCATTTTATAGTAGACGGTATAGGAGACCACTTCTACGGGATTCCTTATTGGTTCCATCCAGCTGAGCGTCACAAAACGAGGTTTAACAATTTGTGGCACTAGGTCACGTGGTGGTCCGGGCAAACGATTTAGCAGACCGGAACCCAAGAGGCCAGAGCTTCCAATTATTGCATGAGTTCCACCAGTTTCCGCTATATCTAAAACTGCAGATGAATGGGAGGAGGTTTGTTGTTTTTGAGGTAGATTGGTAGTTAAAGTTGAAGAAGGATTAAGTTTTTTTCTATTAGTCCAGTTATTTAAAATCTTATTTGGGTCATCGCCATGTTTATAGGCTTTAATATATTCCTCTTTTGTTGAGGGATCATCATAATCATCGTTATCTTCATCATCGTCATTATTATCATTGTCGTCATTGTTCGTATTAAGCTTGTCGTATTCGTGTATACTTGTGGGTAACTCTCGTGATGTATCAACATCATCTTGTTCGTCAGTTAGTGGTAACAAATCGTCATAATGATGATCATTCATAGGTTGTTCTGGTAATTTGGAAAGTTTTTTATTGCCCTTCTGAGAGAGCAAACTATCTAAGGCACTTTTCGAAATAATACGGGTAGACTCTATAGAATCACCAGTCTTGAAGCGTACTTCACCGGAATTAAATTTATTTTTACGTTTTTTCATATTCGGAGGTAAATAATCTAAGTAAAGAGATTTGGTTGTTTGTGATTGCGATTTTCGAGAATTTTTTAATTTGCCTTAGGGTAGAGGAAAATTAATGTGAATGGATACAAATTTTTAGAGAAGGAAATTAAGGGAAAACGAATTTATATTAGGACCATAGTAAGAGGAGAATAAATTAGAGAAAATAAAATAAAGAAAAGAAAAATAAAAGGAAAAAAAAATAAAATTAAGTTTAAAATAAAAAATGAATATAATAAATTAAACAGCCTAATCAAATTATAATTAAACAATTTTATTTTATCTACAATAAATGGTCTATTATCTTGCTAGTTTTATAAAAATTAGGTAAAATAATAAAATTTACTCCAACAAATTTATTACAAATTTTTATAATAATGTTCATCCCAACTAATTTTTATACCCTTCACACAGTGAAAAAGGGTATATATAGGTTTGTCATTCCGTGTGAAATTTCTACAATTTTCATTTCCGACCCCATAAAGTATATATTTTCTGAAAGCTTATGAATAGGGGAGTCGATTAAGCTCTGTCAGTCTGTCAGTCTGTCCGTCTGTCCGTGTGTATGTTGAAATCAACTTTTTGAAGCCCCCCGACATAGGTTGGACCCGGGTAAGGTATTAAAATATCAGAAATATTCGGGAGTAGATCGGTATTGAAAATCAGAAACATCGGTACATAAACAACTGAGATATGAGCAAAACCCACGACCACTTCGATTTTTTTCACAAAAACAACATTACAACAACAACATACATACATACAAACATGTATACTGGTTAGAGAAAACGTGGCATCAAATCCCAGCTGAGCCAAAAAAATTTTTTTTTTCAATTTTTTTTTAATTTTTTTTTATTTTTTTTTTTTATTTTTTTTTTTATTTTTTATTTAATATATTATTTATATTTTTATTATTTTTTTTTAAATTTTTTTTTTATTTTTTTTTGTTTTATATATATTATATATATAATAATTATTTTTTAATTTTATTTTAAAATTTTTTTTTTAAATTTTTTTTTAAAATTTTTTTTTTAAATTTTTTTTTTTTTTTTTTTGTTTTTTTAACATACATACGTGAATTTATAATTTTACAATGGGATGTTTTTATATATGTATGTACGTATTTCATATGGGATGAATGGTGACACAAACTACTGTTATTGCATGACTACACGTTGTGAAGGGTATATAAGATTCGGCACCGCCGAATATAGCGCTCTTACTTGTTTTTTCTAAATTTGTTAAACAGAGTTTGTTTTAAATAAGTTTTTTATTAACTTTTTTTAAATAGTAAAATAAACTAAAATAAAACACAGCAGTTAATAAAATTTGCTTTTAACATATATTTAATAAATTAAGAAAATTTGTTTCAACTTAAAAGCTAGCAGCAAACATCAAAAGCCATAAAGGTGTCTACTATTGATAAATTAGAAGCTTACATAGCAAATGAAACATATAAAACCGAAATTTATCAACTTGATAAAAAATTAATTATATAAATGGAAAATAATAATAATCCCAACAATATTTTAAAGAGAAACAGCTCTCAGAAAAGGAAATAGAAAAGGGAAGAATAGTGATAAAAGGAAACGAGATAGAAAGTTTTGCGCTTAGCAACTTGGTGCTGTAAAGTACTACAGCGCCCTCTGGGGTTGATTAGGTATATTTTGAAGAATCTTTTTTGTAAGATCCTTTTAGTGATATGACGTGAAGTGAAAAAGTGTTGGCAACTAATAAAATAGTTTGGAAAAAATATACGAAAAGTTGCTTGCAGTTTTTAAACTTTGTACAAAATATGGATGAAATTTAAACTACCTTCGTCAACTACAACGACAATTATTAAAGTGAACATATTGTAGCAATGCGTGAGAGTATTGTTGAAAGTTAAGACACGACGATTTCGCATCTTGTGAAGAAGATGTTTTCTATGTAATTCATTTAAGATTTAAATCTTAGAAGATGCAATTAACATCTTAAAGTCTTATGACCATGCACAGTGAAGAGACATTAAAAATGTAATTCAGATTTTTTAAGCAAACCCCAAGAGAAGTGATTGCCAATAAAAAACAAATGCTTTCACAATGTGTCACTGTATAGTGCGGATTTTGGGCTTACAATAGTCAAAGAATCTCCCTTTATAAAAAAAGCTGATCAACCAGACATGTAATTTAAAAAATTAGGTATTTTCTCGCTGCTCACTTTTTCGGTTTGGTAATCAGTAATAGACCCTTAAGATCGTGGCATTTTCGGGTTCTTTTGTCTGAAAAACTTAAAAATGCGGTATTCAATTTAAACGTAGTATTTTTTTGTTGATAACTCATATGTAATTACGAAGAGTACTCTGTCATTAATTCTCACTAAGTTATTGAGCATTTTATTGGAAAAAATTTTTTGTTTCAAGAGTATAAAGTTTTATAAAAACAAAGCGCCATATGCGAGACGTTTTGCTTTACTTTTTTACATCCAAAATAAGTGCCGCTGAAGCACACCGTTTGCTCTATTGATTTCAACTTGTGAGGTATGGTTTGTGCGGTTCAGAAGTGTTGATTTTGGAACGAATGACAAAGATCGGACAGTTTATCCAAAAAATTTACCCCCGAGGGCATGTTACCTTAACGCCTAAGTGATATTGCTGGTCCGGGTTATAGAGGTACTACCAACATTTTTGTATGAGGCAAAGAACAATCCTAGACCTCGTACATAAAAATATTAGGGATACTTGGATGCCGATGGAATGCATGAATTAAATCATAGCGGAAGGATACATACACATTGCGGTCATGGATAGTAACATCAGTGTCTTTATTGATAAAGCATAGGAAAATTTTAAACTTCGTTTTTACTCAGACCGCGGTAGACTAAGAATCACCGGATGCTGGCTATTACGAAGAACTGTGAAATCGCTTTTTAGTTCAGAAAAAATTCCTGTAGTGATGGAAGGGTTGCCGATTGGTAGCCATGAATTTACTGGGGGTCGAAGGATGTCAAAAATTGATCCGAAAAAGTAGTGGTCTGTTTTGACATTCTCCAACCTACATATATATTAAATATTAAGAATTTGAGGCATTACTCCATGAAGATTGTTGTCAAGCTCAACAAAAGCTTGCTTATTCATTGGAAGCTACACAAGCAATAATTTAAAATTACTGTGAGCAGCAGAAATTTGGTACTATACGAATTAAATACGAGAGCACTTGAGAACTCGAATTGAAAAAGAGTGAAATTACAAAAAATAAGACTTTATCAAGCAAAGATCAATTTATAACATTATAAGTAAATCAATAAAAAAACTGTTTTTTTTGCTTAGGGAACGAACCGCAAAAGCTGGAAGGGTTTTAAGGACTTATATATGTACTAGCATGGTGGTTAAAAAAACGGGGGAAACATTTCAGTATTTACAAAGACGTCTTAAAAGCTTTATAAATTAATGGTATTTGAGGTTATAATTTTGAATACTAAAATAAGCTTTTTTCTACTAAGTCTCAAAGCGTCCTTTACACATAGATTTTTATTTATATACAGTTTAAATGTATGTTTATATTTTAAAGCTAATGTATAATATGCAATTAGTTACGTTACAACTCACCTGGTTGAACAATTCTTAAACGGGCTGCTGCTTGAACACTGCCTGCTGGATTAGTGCCGACACATTGAAACATGCCCGCATCGGATTGAAGTAAACCCAATATACGTAAATTATGACCACCTACCAACTGCATGTAGTCGTTGGGCGTTATAAAGTCACCATTTTTTAACCACTTGATAAGGGGTTTAGGTTTGCCTCTAATAGCACATTCTAATTCAAGTTCTTCTTTTTCAAACGCTGTTTTATCCTTGGGACTTTGTATGAATTTGGGAGGTACCTGAACCTGCACCGTTGCTTGGGCATCCAAAGAATCTACCGTATTCGAGGCACGACACTGATAATTACCCGAATCAATGTCTTCGGCTGAGGATATTTGCAATGAACCAGTACCAATTATGGAAAATCTCGAATCGAGATCATTTAAGTCTAGTTCTTCGCCATTACGCAACCATTTTATTTGAGGTTTAGGCACACCATTGGCCACACAATCTAATGTCACAACGTCGCCCTCTTTAACAGTTTGTGGCGATGGACCCACTAAAAATGCAGGGGCCGTCGGACTTTCACCCGTATCGGGTATTTTCTTTATATTCAAATTAGTTTTGCTACTTAAACGTGATATAGAACCCGAGGTAACGTTACAATAGTAGACACCACGATCACTGAAATTAACTTCGTCGATTTCTAAAGCACCATTTGGTAATATAACCATGCGCAATTTATCCAACTGCATGGGCATGTCATCCTTAATCCATTGCACTATATGTTTCATACCCTGTTGCAGCTGGCCAATCATACAACGAAAATAGGCCGTTTGTCCAGGCAGTAGGTAGGTCTCTATAAAATCTTGATTTAAGTCCGGCAGCCGAGCTATGGACACTATGGCCGAACGACTGACAATAGTGCCAATGCCATCGACATATAATAGACATTGATAAGAACCCGTCAAACCACGATTTTCTTCTACTGAACTAATGTAAAGAGAGCCGTTTTTAAGTTGATTGCGAAATGTATCGCCTACAATGCCCAAATCTTGACCATCTGGACCACGCCATCTAATACTGGGGAGCACTTTTTGATTTTTGCCTAAAACTGCTGTGCCAGTACATTGTAGCAAAACGGAATGGCCTTCGGGTACCACAACATCTTGTGGCTCAGTGGTAAAAGTGAGAGCTGCAATAGAAAATAATTAAATAATAATATAAGTTAGTCATGTTTTAATCTAATGGTTTGTAAAAAAATTGGAAATGTTTCAAAGGGAACCGCATAGGCGATATACAATCCTTTTTTTGGTTTATGAAAAATTAGAAGTAAATCTTCATATTTAAACAAATATTTCCTAATTTTGTTTGTAATTCGTGAAGTTATAGAAGACATATAGCGCAATATTTCTAAATTTTTTATGGAGAATTTAATTAAGAAATAAGGTTCTTTAAGCGTAGCCATGTTAATGACATATTCCTACTCTTTAAAAATACACGCTTTTTTAAATATCAAGATGAAACTTTCATAGAAAGACTCTGTATTTATCAAAAAATATTTTTAATAAATTTTTGGATTTTTGAATTCTTAATTTTGTATTTGTTGTAAATTTATTATAAATTTTATATATTTTTTTATTTATAAAATTATTTTATAAATTTAATATTAATGTTCAATAAATCATTTCTTTTCAGAAATTTATATTTATAAAAAATTTGTATTATATAACAAAAATATTATAAACAAAAATAGAAGTACATAAGAATATACTTCATATATAAATATATATGTATGTATATTTATTTTGTTTTTTTAATTTTTAGGTCAATTGGTTAATAAATTTTGAATGAAAACATGCCAAATCAAGAACTAAAATCTCTTTTTAATTAGGAATTATTTTTGTGTGTTGTTTATTCTTCTTTATAAAATAGAGTTATAGTGTGTAGTGGATATAATTTTATTGTGTGTTTTTTGTGCGCTGTTAGTAGGACAATAATAATAAAAATCTTAATTTTAAAATCGATTGATTTTTAATTAAATGATACATACAAAATAATAGATGCTTCCACACTCAGGCCAAAGACGTTAGTGCTAAACAAGCATATAAAATGTGTACATACATACATATGTGAGTATGTGTATTGAATTAAATCGAATGTTAGATATGCTCTACACCGAATAGATATTTTTTTTACATCTAATAAATTAAGGTCGATTTTCAGCCTCTAAGCAACGACGACTCGTATCTTATAAAATTGTATTCAAACATTTAATTTTGTTTTTTGGTTGATGAAATTATATGGTCTTTAACGCTTTAATTAAAAAATTGTGTTGCCTGTATGACATCAGATGTATGTCACATTGTTTTTATTATAATTAGTTTATGTATGAATATAAGACAACATTAGCGAGTCCTTTGTGGCCATTAAAGCAATGCACAAGCACATTTATTTATTCACCTTCATTAAACAACATACTTCAATATATACGACTACAAAGTACCTTCTACACTCTACAAAAAAATAGTTTATATTTCTAAAATATGTATGATGAAAAATATGGTTAATTGTGCGACAACCTTTCTACCATGTAGGGAGACTCAAATGCCGATGGAGCGCATGTATCTCATAGCGAATGGATACATGCATAAGAAGGTTGTGTATGGTGGCAGTATCTTTAGTGATCTTTACTGAATATATTTTCTGATGGGGCGTAGGAGAATCCAGGACCTCGTAGCTTAATAGGTTAGGACGACTCAGATAGTGGTAGACTCATCACAGGCAGGGACACATTAAGTGCTATGAGGGACCTCAGCCTAATGAAGATGCTGGCGTTACAAAGGACTGTTAAATTACGATTATTGGAAATATGAAATCGTTTTCAAGAAATATGTTTGCAGTGGCGCGCGACTTAGTGAAGGACGGATGCCGACAGGTAATCATGACATCACTAGGAAGCTAAAAGGGACCCGAAAAAGCAGTGGTCTGCTTTGATATTTCCTTAGAACATATATAGATATATGGACGTGGTACTGCCCACTTTAATAATTCTGCAATTGTGTTATCACCGAAACTGGATGTGTATGCAAAGTTTCAGTTTATCAGATGTCTTCAAACTGGTTTCTAGTTTCTGTTACATTAATGCAAACAATGAGACATACTCGTTCGTTCATACAGGTCTAGCTTATATTCGTACAAGGTAAAAAAAAACAAACAATTGGTAGATTCACAAGGTGTATTGTCATATTGTCATAATTTTCTAAAAATAATTTTAAAAATATACTATTATTCGTGGCAACATTTCAACACTATACAGTAAAAAATATTTGTGAAACTTATTTTGCAAAGTGGAAGATGTGTGGAACAACCATCTTAAATGATATTTTATAAAGCTCTCACCTGTTGTGTTATAACACCATGTGATATGTGTCTTCAACATAGTTTAACACTATAATTAAAAGAAAATTTACAAAAGGCATACAGATTTCCACAAAACAAGGCTTAACAATGAGAAGAGATAAAAATTAAAAAACGCATTCAAATTAAAAGTGGTGATGACAGACAAAGACAAATGAAATACAAACAAAAAACTGGCACTAAAATTTAATAATAGAAAAAACCGTTTTAACTGTTAAAACAGACAGGAAACTTTTTTGCACCTCATTAGTAATAGTTTAAATAACAACAAAAGCGTAAATAAGTGCGAGAAGGGATCCATTAAAACAATATGAAGTCATTGCTTTAATTAAAGTAAATGTCAAGTTAAGGGTAAAAGTAAAATTAACTTTGTCCAGAAGAGTAAAGAAGGATTTACATTTTAACAAAAATATTTGGAAAGCAATGTTTTTTTATATAAAACAATTGATTAGTTTATTTAAAGTTTGTTCAAATAATAGAAATTAAAAATTTAAAAAAACTATATACCGAACATTTAATAACAATTTGCTCTAAATCTGAAATTTAGAATTTTTTATAAATTTTATATAATAATTTACCCACAATTTTCTATACACTTAAAATTTTACCCTCTCCTCTCTATGTACTATTATTATTTATTTATCATTTATATTATTTATTTGTTTATATTATTTTTTGCTTTTTATTTTTTCGATCAAAAATAAAAGTTATTTTTTGATTTATATTTTTTCAAACAAAAATAAAAGTTAAATTTTGGTTTTTATTTTTTTGAGAAAAATAAAAGTTATTTTTTGATTTTTATTTTTTTTTTAGCAAAAATAAAAGTTATTTTTGCTTTTTATTTTTTTGATCAAAAATAAAAGTTATTTTTTGCTTTTTATTTTTTCGAGAAAGAATTAAAGGTATTTTTTGATATTTATTTTTTTGATCAAAAAATATAAAAAAACAAAAAAAAAGAACAAAAAAAAAATTTAAAAAAAAATAATAAAAATATAAATAATTAATATAAATTAAAAAATAATAAAACTATATATAATATAGAAAATAAAAAATAATAATAAAAATATAAAAAAATTTTTGTTCAAAAAGTTGATTTCAACATACACACGGACAGACTGACAGCAGTTAATCGACTCCCCTATTTATAAGCTTTCAGAAAATATATAATTTATGGGGTCGGATGGGGAAATTGTAGAAATTTCACGCGGAATGACAAACCGATATATACCCTTTTTCACGGTGTGAAGGGTATAAAAAGGGATAATAAAAGAGAAAGAATAATAACTATAGAAAAAGACTTTAGTAGTAAATTTCCTTCTCACTACAGAATAGTAGGAAATATGAACAAAATAATCACTTAATTTTCGAATTATATGTATTTCTCAATAACTTGTGAGTTAAATAAATAGATGATATTTATAACGAACACTACTATAATACCAATCAGAGTGTGGTGAATATAAAACCGCAGCTGATTTCGAAAATATATTCCACTCGGCTGGTGTCACTAAAAACTAGCTTTTTAAGTGTATTTTTTCATTATTACAAATAAATTTTTTTTATACAAAATGAAATTTTACAAGTAAGAGTGAAATATTCGGGCCTGCCGAATCTGATAATAGCCTTCACCATCATGTACATAAGTATAATCCCAAATCGTAGCTTCACCTAAATTTCATGTTATACTCCATTTTTCCTTATTATTTTCGACGCCATACTTGATTTAGAATTTTTACGTAGTTAACTGTATTCTACTAGTCAAGCCCTTTAATTTGATACCCATATTGAAGCGGTTAGATAAATTTGATCCGCCATTTTGTTTTAGACGCCATCTTGGATTTTACATGTTTAAATAATTTACTGTATTCTACTGATCAAGACCTTTCATTTGATACCAATATTGAGAGGGTTCAAGAAATTACATTTTAAAATACCAGATTCGACCCATATATAAATTTATTGTCCGCCATTTTGTTGTGGCGGCCAACATGAATTTTAATTTTTTTATAGTGCTTATATTGCGCTAGTGAAGTCCTTTCAAATGATACCAATATTGACCCTCTCGATTGTCTAGGAGCTGAAAAACATAATTTTTGTTGTAAATTTTTGGAATATAAATTAAAAAAAAAAATTTCCCTAAAACTTTACCGATTAGAGCACGACTTATCTAAAATTTTTCACGAATATCTCTGGAGGCATATTATATCTACAAATAGAAGCAAAGGTACCTATAAATTATTCTATGGCTAAAAATTTTAATTTTGGTGGTAAAAATATGGGAAAAAACAGAGGCAGTCGTGTGCTGAATTTCAATAGCGATTCATTGCCGGATATTTCCAAGAGATTGATACCATACACAGATCTGAGGAACATATAGTTGCTTCTAAAAGTTGATTTCAACCAACACACGGACAGACGGGCAGACGGTCAAGGCTTAATCGACTCCTCTATTCATAAGCTTTCAGAAAATATATAATTTATGGGGTTGGAAATGAAAATTGTAGAAATTACAAACGGAATGACAAAGCTATATATACCCTTGTGCACCACAGGTGAAGGGTATAAAAAAACGTTTAGAAAAATTATCCAAAATTTTTTTTTGATAGAGAAATATGTATATTTTTACAAAAATTTAAACATTTTAAATAAAATTATATAATTTTTTTTTATTTTCTCTAGAAAGAGACAGTAATAATACAATAATTTGTAAGTTAAAACCAAATTATTTTAAATTAAACTTTGTAAAACTATAATAATGTCTGCTTTTAGCCGTTAAGGCCATTATGTGTGACATGATGTATGTACATATGTATAAGTTTGTAGTGTATGAGAAAGTATAATTACTTTTCTTATTTTTGCTTGATTTTTTTTTACATTTAAACTAACAAATAAAGTTTTCCTTATCTCATTTTGGCATTATTTCATTATACACTTAGAATACTAAAAAAAAGACTTCAGGGCGTTTTTCAATGAACAAAAATGCTAAAACGCAAAGAAAAGCCAACTGAGATAAGAACTTTTCAGCTTAGAGGGAAAACAAAAGATAATATTTTTAGAATTTCTTTTTTTTCGATTGCAAGCATGTTCAGACCTAATTAAAATTTAATTAATTTAATGTTTATTAGATAAATCTTAAATTGGTTTAGAGATTTTAAACTTACATTCAATAATATAGAAATAATATTCCCTTAAAATTTGATTTTTAACACCCGCATATTGAAGTAATCATGAGAAAATATCCACGATACAACGAGGGATGCAATTTATGTTTTTAACGGTTTCATAGTAACGCATTATAAAAAAAAAACAAAAACACTATAATAAAAGGTCAATAACATTTAGAGATATTTTCGTAATAAGGGTTAAGATTCTGTTAAATATAATTGAGTATTTTAATTTATGTATGACATCTTAATTTAAGTAAAATAAAATTAATTATTAAATTAGAAGCAATTTATCGTTTAAATGAGATGTCAAAGTCATTATATAATTAATTTATTAATTAATTAATAACATGTGATTTTATGTACATAAGTATATGAAATTTGTTGAAAATAGTTTTTATTTTATTTCCAAAACACATGTGAAAGTTATACATATGTATGTATGTACGATGTATAAAGTAAGTAGACTATTAACCCATACGCTAACGCATGCACGCAAAGAAAAAAACAAAGACTATGATTAGAGCATATGATTGTGCTTAAAACATATAATTATTGCAAGTTATCATTTTTAAGTTTAATAAAATTATCATATTATGACCACAAATGAAACAAATTGTTATTGTCTGCTATGTTTAAGTATATTGATTGTACTGAAATTTTTTATTACAAATTTTTATATCAATATTTTTAAACACATTCTTCCGTATTCATAAAAAATATTTAAACCTAAAAATTTTTTTAAGAATACGGCCGTTTTTACACCCTCCACCAAAAAAATGGTGTTATCATTCCGTTTGTAACACATCGAAATATCCATTTTAGACCCCATAAAGAATATATTTTCTGAATCGGGATTTCATTTTATGATGATCTAGCTATGTCCATCCGTCTGTTTTTGTTTTTTTGCTTTAAATTAAAATTATATTTTTATTTTATTTTTATATATTTTAATTTTAATTTAATTTATTACATAAATATATGGCACGTTTGTGATTTTAAAACATTTTTCATAAATTAAAACCACAAGGACAAACACAACGGGCATTTTGCTTTTTCTGAATTAAAAACATTAAAAATATTGTTTATTCTAATTATAACTTGTATTTTACTTATTTACCAATAAGGTATTGCACAAATATTAGTATTTTTTTATTTTTTTTTTCACAAATTTTACCACTTTTATATTAAATATTTCAACCAACGTACATAAAAATTAATTTAAATGTTAACAAACATTGTGCCTTTTCAAAAAAAAAACTAAAAAAAAAACAATCAGCTGGCTGAGTAACATCACCTGATGTGAATTCGCCTTGTTTTTCTTTTTTTTTTTTGGAAAAAAAAGAGAACTAGTAAAGAAGAAATAATAAATAAACAAACAAAAAATGTGATTGTGAAATAAGAATAATAATTTTTCATACTGGAAATAAGAAAATAATATAGAAAAAATAAAGTGAGTATATGTAGGCTTATCTAGTAGATGCAGAAAATTTAATGAAAATTCGGAGTTTGTTTTGAAACTTTTATATCTTTCTAGGTCTAACGATAGTTAAATTGATTTGGTAAAACCGCAAATAAGAAATAAACTACAATTAATTACATTTAATTTTATCCATCAGGTAAAATTTTTGATGACACAATAATATCTATTCTTCTTTAATATTTTTCTATATTCTTCAAAAAGATTGATAAATGAAATACCACATAATTAATTATCTTGAGTTGATAGGATCTAAAGAAAGTTATGATGACAATAATGAGATAAATGCTGAAGACAATTGGTCCTTTTGACACAATTTTAAAAATTTTTATGCTTTATAACTGATCAAATATATACGTATAATTATAATTTTTATTTTAAAATCAATTTTTATTATTTTTTTCATTCATATATCGAAGACTTTCTATTGTAAAGTTTTAGTATTTTTTTTTAGTAATTTTTCCCAAAGTTTTAGCCATTTTTTGTTATTAAGTTCTGGCAGCACTGCTTTCAATAAATCAATTTCGGCATGAGTTGTGTGACATGTTGCGTCACTTTGTTGAAAGCACACCTCCTGGACATCATTATTATTCAATTGATAAATAAAAAGCGAGTAATTATGACTCTATAAAGTTACCATAGACTATAACATTCTGACCAGCATTGTTTTTAAAGAAGTACGGACCAATGATTCTACCAGCCAATAAAGCACACCAAACAGTCAGTTTTTCGGGATGTAAAAATGTCTTAACATACACTTGAGGATTATTATCAATCCAAATACGGCAGTTTTGTTTGTCTTGTTTTGGGCCCATTGACAATCTACGCCTTGTTATTCATGCGGCAGTCTATTCATGCTGAAATGCCAAACTAAACTATGCATAAATCACTTGACAGCTCGCAACATGGCCGCCAGTGAAAAACTTGTTGTCAACTTATAATTATATACCTCTATAAAAACACCAGGTATATATAAAGCTTTATAGTTGCGCCTTTTTTTATTTGTTTATGGTACTTTTGCTGCTATATCTTGACTTTAAAAGATCTTTGCGATTAATATTAACCGCCTTATTCATACAAAATAATTAATCGTTTATACAGGCTCATTTTCTATGAAGATTTGATTTGTTTGATCTGTTTTAATTTTTATAAAGTTGACCGTTAATGTATTTATATGAACCTAATATTAACCAAATTCTAATATTTCGTTGACTGCGGTTAGAACGAAAATATTGAACCACCGCATACTTAATGATCAAGCGCTCTAACCACTTAAACTATAGCATTCATAATAAATAGTTGTAATATTACCCTAAAATTAGAAAATTAATTCATACACTGCCGCCTGCCAACTTATTATAATTGCAGTTTTTGAGTTTACAATTTAAGCAAACTCCACAATATTCAATTATTTAAATTAATTGATAAAGAATAAACAGGAAAGTGACTTTCAACAACAACTAATTTATCAGTGTTTTCTTTGCGACAAAAGAAGGAAACTCAAACCCAATAAAAACATTTAAGACAACGATTTTTGTGTCGTAAAATCCTGTTAAGTGAATTGCAATTTCTCCCCATCATAAAATTAATGAACAACTGTATATTTTATGATTTTTTTTTATATGAATGACGGTATAAACGAATAAATGAATGAGTGCACATTAAGAAATTGAGGGGTGTTCAGGCATGTAACATGTAATGAAAGATACATGTATAATTATACAGACTTTTATTTATTTACTTTTTGTTAAAAACATAGAAACTCACAAAATTAGTCTGACTTATTTAACTAATGAAAATATTGCTATGCATTTAAGTCAGTGAGACGGATATTAAGTCTCTCGCAATGCAATTGAAGTGGAAAAGTTATTAAGAGACACATTGGTTTCTTAAAATACCAGCTTAAAATACCAGTCACTCATTGGTGTTATAAACAAATAATCATGTTATATTAATAACCTTTTTAGTTACTTACTACGGATTTTTTTTTATCGGGATTCTAGAGAATTTAATGGAACAAGTATAAACGATATAGTCGGCAAGTAAAAATGCACTTTTCAAATTTAGTGCCATTTTTTTTTTTGTACATTTAGCAACTCTTACATTCGCAGCTTCATATGTTTAATACGATTATTAAAAATGGAGCGCTTTACGAAAGATTAACTTATAGCGCGTTGTGAAAAATTATTACAAAATTTTGGAAAGCTATGCTGAGATCGCTCGTAAACTTAGAAAGATTTTCAGTTGAGAGTGTGCACCTAGTGTGTCAACCATTTGCGGTCACGTATCGGTGTCTCTTGAAAACATTGCTGTTATAAACAAGAGTGTCACGCGAAAACATAAATTCGATATAATTCTCAGAAACTTTAAAATTTACGACACACTATGCAACGAATTTTGACTAAAGGCCTTAATGCATAGAAAATTTGGCTTATTCAGCAGCTCAAACCAGCAGACCATGGAAAGCGACGTCAATCCGTTCAATAGGTAATGGAGTTTTCGCCATTTGTTAAAGAAAAATGATTACAGAGTGGACTCAACGGGACGGCATAAATCTGGACCACATTTGATTTTTAGTAAAACTGCCACACCGCGCACGAAACAATCCATTTATTACAGCAAAGATTTAAAGAAAAAATTAGCTCATGAGATTTTTTTGTCAACTGGCCATAAAGGTCGTGCGATTTAAGACCGTGTGATTTTTTTCTTAGGGAATTTATAAAATATCGGGTTTATGGGAATAAACTCAAAACCAAGATCCAACGTTGTTGAGATAAAGCCACATATAAATCACAACTATTTAATTTTTTATTTATTTTAAATGAAAAATGCATTCTTATCGAGAATACCTTTATTTTAGGGTTTAACTGAATTCCGGCAGGATGCTTTATTTGAAAACTTTATATTTAAAATTCGATTTGAGGACTTTTTAACAGCTTTATGAGCGTTTAGTAGATTTTTGAAAGAGGATCCTTGATAATAGTTACGATTAAATTTGTACTAGAAATTGAAGATTTCGGTTGGAGATTTTTATTCCATTTAGCTTATTTGCCTCATTATAAACATTTTAACAAATACAAATTTTTCAAATAATATACTGAATATAATAATTCCCTGTACATTGAAGTCAGGTTTCATTTATTAATTGTTGTTTTGTTTTTTTTTTACATTGACTCTTGAACTAAAAGAATATTAAGTGTTTTAGATCCGTAACTTCAACATAGTGGCATGAGTTTATCGAATTGAATTGAGTATATTGAATATCGTACTCATTTGTTGTTTATTGCTATTAAGTTGTTTTGCAAAGTAGAACTTACACGACCTGAAGTAACGTTTAAATGTTTATTTTTTATATCTTTGAAAATTTAGATTTTCAATTTTAGGATTTTTTTAGATTATTTTTTTTATGAAATCTGTGTTTAAATTCTATATTTAATAGAAAAACTATAAGAAATTAAACAAAAAAAATTTAAAATAATGTTATTTACAGTTGTCATTTTGTTAGTTCCTATACAGTTTTTATTTTTACTAAATTTTTTTAATATTCTCTTTAAAAAAAATTTCCATAAATTAACTACAAATAATTTTGTCACTTAAGTTCCTTTTGCCGAAACTAAACCAGCTTCTAAGAAGAAAGAAACTACAAATGACATCTTCACTATAGTAAACAAACATTTAAAAATATTATGGACGATTTTACGGTTGTAAAATTAATTTTTCCTTATTTTGCACAAAAGAGTTGAAAAGAAAATTAAAAGACAAAATATACTTGCATAGTGTTCAAATAGAGTTGAGTCATTTGTGATTCAGTTTTTTTCTCATGTTTGTGTTTTTTTTTATACAATTTAATTGAATTAAATGAAATTAAATAAAAATCGTTGGTCGGTCATACGTTCGTTCGTTTTGATTTAAATAATTATTTACAATAGTTATTAGCTTTTTCCGTTTGAACTCATTTCTGAAGATTCGTATAAACTAGTTTAGTCTTTTAATTCTTTAAAACATTTTTTTCTTTCTTTCTCTATAATAAAATTGAAAGCAAAAATTATAACTTTATTTGTCATAATTGCTTGATTGGGACTTGTATATTGAGTTGTGAGCGTAATTGTAATTAAATCTGATTTAAAAGTTGATTTTTTTTCTTTCTTGAAAGGAAATGTGCAAAAAAATTTCTGTCAATTAAAAGAAATATATTAATTAAATTATTTAAAAATAAAATTTTTTTAAATTCTTTTAAATCCCGCCCAGAAGTAAGCAAAATTTAAAGAGGGTTTGAATAACTTGAAAATTACGCAAAATTGACTCTTTAAAGTATTTGTGCATTTAAAGTTAATAATTAAAACGTCTCATCATAAATCCATTATTAACTTGCTTTGACTGTGCGTTGCGGCTGGTTGGATGGCTGGCTGACTGACTGTGGTTTGCGGAAGAAATCTCAGCTGTGTAAATGTTGGCTAATTAAAACTACAGCTTTTTAAAAACATTCAACAATACAACTGAAACAAATCAATCCTTAGACCAGTGATTTACAATGTTATTGAAATCAAGACCCACATTTTCGATTCCATAAATTGATAACTTTTTAAAAATTTCTTATAAATGAAAACTAAATCAAAAACAATAGCTATGTAATAATAGTCAGTCCAACCAACCAAGTGTAACTATTTTAATCGCTTTTCTGGCATTAAACAGCTAAAGTTCTACAGTTTAAAAAGCGATTATGGATAACCATTACCATTCAATACAGCTGTTTGAACCAAACTTTTGGGCAACAATGTATTTGATTACAGGTGACACGCCATAACTCTATAGCCATAACTAAGGAACCAATTGAATTTTGATTTCCTAATTTAACCATTAGGTGATTTTTGAGAATAGATAAGAAACTTATTTGCGGTAACGGTAACTTATCTGCCAGCTGGAATAAATCAGCTAAGGAATCTCTTATACCCCAAAAGCTTATTTGTAGTGAATTATGACTCAATAGTAATATTCGCGACTGTGGGCCGATCGGTTATCATGACATTCGTTAAGCATATTTAGTCGTTAAAACACAATTTCAGAAAAAATTTTATTTTGCTGTGTCCTTGGCCAAAGAAATTATATTTATCAAATTTAAATAAAATATTTTTTTTTATTCCGGCATGTGCTGCAATTACAAGATTTACATGGAGAGACATTTTTTATTCGATTAGATCGGTAAATGTGCAGTTACATATCTCTACTTTTTTCAGGACATATATATAAGAAAACTTTAATTTAAAAAATTTTTATATACATTATTTATAAATTATAAAAATTTTCTTTAAATAGAGACCTTTTTCTATGTTGGGAAATACAGCAAATGTGTTTGCAACCATTGCTGTTAAACAAGGTCGGTCGGTCGTTCGGTTGTTCTTCTATTAAAACAGAAAAAAAGTTCAATGAAAAGAAACAACATCATGTAGATTGTTCCACTCTACTTTATTCTTAAACAAAATGGATAAGGGTTTGAGTTAGCTGGCTATTAATTAGCATGGGTGGGATGGTGTTGATGGATTTTATATTAAAATTAAAGATTTTTTTTTTATACTAAGGTTTTGATTTTAGGGGCAAGAATCAGTATTATGTAAATATATAATAACAAAAAAACGAAAGAGCGGTTTCAGTTTCTTGTTTTGAATTGTTTTTGTTGTTGTCTTGAGTAATTTAAATGTTGTAATACGGTATCGAGTAATTTAATAGCAGTGCATTAATAATTAAAAAAAATATATAATTTTTTTTTAAATATATCAAATTATTGAAGCTCCTTATTATTTTTTGAACATACTTAAGAGAACAGAATGCAATCCGTAGCTTCGAAAATGATTGCTGTGAAAAACTGACAGATCGTTTTGCAACTAACTGAGAATAGGTATCAAAAGAAAAGACTTGACAAGCAGAATAGAAGACACTATAAACAATAAAAAATTCAAGATGGCCGCCACTACAATATGGCTTACAATTAATTTATATATGGATAAAATATAGTAATTAAAAATGTGCCCACTTCAACACCCTCAATATTAATACGAAAGGACTTTGCCAGTAGAATACAGTAAACACTAAAAAAGTTAATATTCAAGATGTCGTCTGAAACAAAATGGTGGATTTTATCGACCCCATCAATATGGATAAAATAAAAGGGCTTGACTAGTATAATACAGTAAACTACGTAAACGTTCGAAATCAAATGTGGCATCTGAAATAATAAAGAAAATGGCATATAACATGAAATCTGAAATCAAGGCTAAACTACGATGTTACGTGATGGTGAAGAGCACTCTCACTTGTTAAGTTTCGTATGGGAATTGATAGCTAGCTCTATAATAATCGGATACATATAGTAAAGGGTGTCCAAATTTGAAGAATCAATAGTCAATGGAAATCGCTACTGAGAGGTTCTTTTAATGCAAACAATAAACAGAATTATTGAAATTCACTTACCGAAAATTGTATTTACTTTCAACTTGATGTTATGTATGCCTAATGCACAATTGCCCTACTTGCAGTAGGTGCCTTATATTTTCTTATAGGGTGATACTAGATCGCGAATTTTCCAAACAATATACATAAATGCCAGAAATATTTATTTTAAAGACATCCTGAACATGAACATGATTATGCATACTTTATCCTAATACTCCTGCTTATAATGCATGACCTCATCAGCAACCCATAATTTTTTTCAGGCGATGATTTCAACGAAGGAATAGCGGTAGCAAACAGCATCATAATAAAGTCAACATTTGCATGTTGTAAATATTTTTGTTTCATTTAAATTCATGTAAATGTTGAACAGAATTGAGCTTATTGAAAAGAGGGCGAGGCAGAAAATATTAAAGCAAATACAAAGGAATTTTAAAGGGGACAAATAATAAAACATGTTTACAAAAAACAATTAAATAAACCTAAGGCAGTGTTTCTTAATTTTTTTTAATATTATATTAAAATTTGTTTAACCATAAATCCGAATTAAATAATGTAATATAATGTATGGAGTATAACAAGAATTCTTATGTACATGTATCGAAAATGTTTTCCAAATTTTTCTAATTTTGAAATTAGGTGACACATGATCTAGATTGCGAATCACTTACTTAAGGCACATGAAAATATATTATTTTATTCAACCCTTAGTTTCGTGATTGTCTACAATAAAGTCCTTGCACGTAAAGGAAAATTTTATATGTGTGTTAATAATTTGCATCTAAAAATCATGGCATCTTTTGAGCTTGACTGTTGACTCTATCTCGGCATTAACTCTTTGTGCTATAAAGCCTTGGGTGATCATTAAGTCATTTAATAAATAGATTTGGATGAGTATTTGTTGTAAATGTTAAAATGAAATCACACATACATACATATGTACATCTGTATACTGTCCTTTGTGTTCAATAAAAAATATGAGTGTGTATGCCAGTGTGAACATTTTCCATTCACATGAATAATTTCCCCCCATATATTTACACATTCTGACAGATTGTGGCAAATTTTCAATTTAGTGTCAAGTGGACATATGTTTTTATTGTAATTTTTCCTTCTTATTTGTTGTTGTGTTTGTTGTTGTTGAATACACCAGGATGTTCATAGTCAAAGGAAGTTATGTACAGATGTTAAGGCTCGTTAGCTTTTATAGGAATGAACCTTCAAATGTATTTATTGTATTTTTTACCAAAAGCTTTTCTATTGTTATATAAAAAATTTAACATTTTGAATAAAAAGAGAATTAAAAAGCGTTTGTTTAAATAATAGAGTTACAAGAAAAAGGTAATAACTTGTAATACTTTTGGCATATGCAAATGTCAAGAACGATTAAAAATGCTATAAAAAGATTCAAAATGTTCATAAACAATCGTCGAAACCGCCACTATATTTTTATCGTTTTTTATCATATTTATCGGTTACTCATACATACATGGTGCTGTAGATGGTATTAATAGATCAGGCACATTTACGAAATATAATATAATAATATATATATATATATATATAATAATAATACAAAGTCGATCGAATTCAGACGTGTTATTTTGGCATTGCTCTATCAAAGGTTAGACAGATGGATAAAAGAAAATACTTGTAAAGAACCTAGAAAAATCTGTCCCAGTATGGATATATGTACGTAGGACACGATTTGCGTTAAATTTGCCTTAAAACAATCCAAGAAACCTCATAGCGGTCATTACTTGAAACATTTGCGAAAAAGTTAAGTATTCTCTTTAACGATTACCGCGGAAGTTGCGATGGCGATGACGAAGAGGAGACCACTGAACATCGTCTCTGTCACTGTCTGGCATTTGGGGGTATAAAAAGAAGGACTATAGGTAAAATAATATTTAATGACAAAACGTTTCTTTTAGTAGGTGATCTAAGTAGGTAAAATCTTCACCTACATAAACAGGACGAAATGGCCTCAATAAGTGATCTCCATCGATATCTGTCTGGTGCTGCTCTTTTAGCTTCACTCCAGGTGTAAAGAAGCTCTCTACAGCGTATACTCATAAAATATAACTAACTGCGGCCACCAAGGTTCAATTATTTTTAAAAAGATTGTTCAATAATGACATAAAGACATGTCGTTCTATCGTGTAACGGCCTATTTTTACTAACCCTAAACTGTCAGCTGTCGAATTAATTTTTAGGGTTGCCAACACTTTACAAATGACAACAAATTTAAATCTGTAAGACACTCTTTAACAACAAACATGTTTGCAAATTATTGCGGAGCTAAAAATATTAATTTTGGTGGCAAAAATATTGGAATAAGAGAAAGAGTTGTGCTCATATCTCAGCAATATACAATATAAATTACTGTATGCCGACATCACTTTAAATAACGTTTCCGATACCGAAAAAATAATAAATTTAATCCCAATACCGTTACTGTTGCCATATTTGTTTCGGTTGCTAATTTTAGAATCATCTGTATTTTTTGTCTTGGCACCTTTCTATTAATTAGTGCTTATATGCCATTTTTATCGATCATCGCTTAAATGAACATTTAAATTCAACAAATGTTCCTTGTCTACTGGTAATTGCAAACAAATTGTTAACAAATATGCAAATTAGTTGGTTTTTAAAGTTCTTAAGAAAATACGAAATGTCCAATGAAAGAAGAAGTATACGATAATTCTAACGAAAAAATAAGTGTTAAAATCTTAAAGAAAACATTATTAAGTACAAGAAAGAAAATATGCTTTAACCTTCCATCGTAACTACAACAACTTTTATACATACAAGAAATTAAAAAAAAAAGTAAGTATTTTACGTTGGTTTCTTAGTCATGTTTCTAGATAAAATGTGTAAGTCCAACAAAATGAAATAGTTGAAGTTATAAGCTAAAGAATGCTTTTATACAAAGAAGGAGTTGAAACTATAAGTTTTATGATGGTATGTTATATTTGTAGAAGAATATTTTTGTTATTTTATTGTACAAAGGAAAATTCTTTGCTTTTTAATACACAAAAGATGAGTATTCTTACAATAAGACATTTTTTTTTTACTAATTTTGTTGTTTCAGATATAGTTATGTTCAGTGTTGCCACAGTAAAAAACATTCTTAATAGGTTATTTTCAGCATTTAAAATTTTTTATTTTGGACAGATTTAATAAAATTATTCACTATTATTAGCATTATGCAATAAAAATCGCTTTTTAGAGAGTATTTTTGACTTCGGACTTGGATAACAATAAATTAACTAAATACAACTCTGATCACAAAAATCATGTTAAACGAAATGCTTGGACATACATTTATACTAATACTAGATACATAGAAGAACAACATATTTTTATTTTTGAAAAATATTTTTTAAAAATAGTTTTACATATATATCGTTTAAATTTTAGTCTTTATTACCGTTAAGATACTCTGTGATATTGAATATTTCTGTGGATTCACGTTATTAATCATATATGTATGTACGTACATTAAAGAACAATTACAAAAAGATATATTATTATTATTACTATTGTAAAAATAATTTTTAAATCGAGTAAACAAAAAAAGATTGATCAGCTCTAGCTTTGAATTTCGTACGAAATAACTTTTGTTCACATCAAGGTATATTAATGAGGTACTCGTATCTAATTAGCTGATTGCTTTTTTAAGCATTCACAAGTAGTGTCAAGTTTTGTTTTGATAACATGTCTGCATCCGTCAAAATTTTTTTTATTGATTGTCCACAATACAAAAAATGCGTTTCAATTGATTTAAAACGTTTTTAAAATTTCCAAAATGAGTATATAAAGTTTTTACAATGAAATTTTTAAAATTATATAAAAACAAATTGTGTGACATATTCAGGCATTGTTCTGTTTGTTGCCAGGATGCATATACCATATGAATATGCCTTGGTTCACATTAATTGATACGAAATAAAATGTTGTTTAATTATACTGATTAGGCAACATTATACCATATTATTAAACTCAGTCCGCATTACTAATCCCAAAAATACTTTTGTATTATATTTGTTTTAGGATAAATTTCAATGTCGTTGGTAGTGCAATTTAATAGTAAATTGTTGTCATGTCCTTATATGCATTTATACCTTACCAACCTTCTACTACCATTTCAAATGCCATTTTTTGTAATTTTTATACTTCTTGTTATCTTATTAAAATCGAAGCTGTAGTTTGTGAGTCTATCGATTCAGGCAGACAAAAAAAGGACAGACAAAGAAAAAGTTGTGTTTTTATACCCTTCACCTGTGGTGCAAAGAGCATATATTTACTTATACACAGAGAAAAGAGTATTGGTTGTAATTACAAATCTTGCCAATCGCATAGTTTACTTGTGATAGCAGTATTTTACGGTTGTAGCTACACAATTTCGTATCGGCACTAAGAAATTAAGAATTTTTATAACCACAAAAGAAAAGTTCGATTGCAAGAACTGAACCAATCGATTGGCAATGAATTTGATTATATGTTTTCTGGGTGTAGTTTCGTTATTTCGCTTGCGATTTCTAGAATATTCATTACCGACCCAATAAAGTATATATTTTCTAAAAGCTTATGAATACGAGTGTCGATTGATTTTTTTAAATTCTGGATAACAGCACTTGACAGAATATAATATACTATAACAAATATTACGCCACTACAAAATAGCGTACAATTTATTATATGGGTCAAATCAAGGTATACTAATACCAGGTAGACATAAGTCCACAGCTGATCATTGTTTTGTTTATGCATTTCTCTTCCCAAATGTCAAAATTTGTTTACCTTTTTTGTTAGTTTACATACCTTATTTTATACTTATTTTAGACGTGTTGTTTGAATCATAAATATTTTTTATTTACTAAAATTTTGCTAATTTTTTATCAGCTCTTTAAGTGTTTTTTTTTTGACATTTTGGAAGTAGCAACAAAATACACGGTGCGTCTATCTGAAGTTTATATACCTTGGGTCAAATATAGTAATTTAAAATTAAAATTTCCTGAGATACCTTTAATATTGGTATCGCAGGAAAAGTCTTCACCAGTAGAATACAGTAAACTTTAAAAGAGTTAAAATTTAAGATGGCACTTAAAATAAAATAGCAGATATATAGGTCGAACAAAGAAAATATGGCTTTGGTCCCTTTAAATTCCACAATATTGGTATCAAATGAAAAGGCATGATAACCAGTATAGTGATAGCAAAGTTATCAGGTTATAAAAGCTTTCAAAAATAATTTTTTTCTTTTATTTTTTGAATGTTTAAAAATATGTAATTAAATTTTAAAATAAATAAATTAGATGATAATAAAGTGTTAAGAAAAAATTCTGTACTTAGAATCAATATAACCAATAGCAAAAAATAGATAATATTTGTTTTGGTAAAAAGTACAGACAATATAGAACATTTTATTTGGGATAATATTATGACTATACGAAATTAAGTTATAAAATGTGAACATTTTGTTATCGTGTTATGATAACTATTATTTTTTTTGTGGTCGTGGGGTAATCAAAACATTATAAGGTATATAAAATTTGTGCGGTCATAAATGATAATTTCATGGCTTTTAATTTAACATAATAATGACTACTTGCAACCAAGATATGTTTTAACCACAATTACACAATGGAATCACAGTATGTTGATGTTAGATTTTGTTCTAACAAAATTTTTACAAACCATTTCTAATTATAAATGTTTAAAAAGTTAAATTTCAATTTAAAACTAATTACGTTTGGTTTTCTCTAATAAATGCATCCTACTCCCAATAGTCACATTGTGTACAAAGTTTGCAGATGATTAAACAATTTTATTTTTCTATTTACATAAATTCCTCTTTATTTGCTGATTCTTTAGAACTTTTTCTCAATATACTTAATTAGTCTGTCCTTAATTAAATATAAACCTGATAAAAATATTAAAGAAAAAAAGAACAGTTTTCTACATGATTTCAATTTAGATTGTTGCAGCAATGAAAAAATATACAACACAACTTAAAACTACAACAAAAAATACTTTTAAAATATCTGTAATATGTAAATTACTTTTGAAATAAAAAAATAAAAAAGCAGTTTCAGTTCTACCACAATTCAGATACAGCGACTCTATATCCTTTGCTTTACACTACTGTTGAATTGATTAGAGTTGACACCCAGAAAAAAAATAATCAAGTTTATTGCCAATCAAATGCTTGAGTTCTTTCAATCGAACTTTCCTTTTGCGGTTATAAAAATCCAATTGCAAGAACAATAATTTCTTAATGATGACTACATATTTGTTTTCCAAAACGAAATTGTGTAGACACGACCGTAAAATTCTACTATCACAACTAAGCTATGCGATTGGCAACAAATGCGTTACTCACAACCGAGACTGTGTTCTCTGTGTAATAGACTGAAAAATGATTTTTTTTTTAATTTGAACGACCTAATTAATAAGGATGAATAATATCGATAAAATATATAAAATTGTAGCAACCACTTTGTTTAAATTTTAAAAAGTACTTGAACTGGCTAAAGGCATCGAGTTTACAAAGTTGATAGCAAGCCTTGGTTAAAATTGCATTGGCATTTATTGACAACATCTATTTTGTAATACGTTCTTTTGAAATCGGCAACGACCCATAAATTAGTTCTTAACCCTAGAGACGCAAGTGTGACAGAGGACTCGAATTAATCGATTAGACGCCTGTACCAGCAATTCGGTCTTGTGCTTCGTGATTTTTTCATTCCCCATGCCATTGCAAATCATTTAAAAGATAAATGGTTTTAATAAGACAGCGCAAAATGTGATACAGCGCGTAAAACTATTACTTTGTTGAAGCAAATGTTTGATAACCGAATTGTTAAAGGAAATTAATCTTTAAATCGCCTCCTAGTTTGTGCGATTGAATCTTTTGGACTACTTTTTGTGACGATACGTCAAATTCTGATCTACGCTTATGAACCAGAAACGATTGATCACTCGAAGCCAAAATTCGATAAACTATTAATGAAGTAAAACCGGGTATTTTCGAGAAAATGTTGGAAAATTGGACCACCAGCAACGCGGCCGCGGAGGACATATTCCAGAAATTATTTTTAAATATTAAATGTCATAAAATTTGTTATATATATATATATATATATATATAAGAATTTGATGAAGTAAAATGTTTTTAAAGATGTGAAAAAAACCTAAAAAATATATATCAGGTGATTGATCGTGAGGTTTGATTTATAATGTAAAGTAAAACACATAAGTTAACTTAAAGTTTGTATTATCGGGTAAAAGAATAATTTTAGCCGTTTCGTTCAAGCATTGACATTCAAAGCGTCAATCATAACTAGCTTATTTCTTAAGACCTTAGATTTCACATATCCCCAAAAAATAGTCCAAAGGTGTGACCGTAAATTATGTGCTCTTCAAAATGATTTCTTAACAAGTCCATTGTTTCACGCGCTGTATGGCTCGTAGTGTCGTCTTGTTGAAACCAGAGCTCACCGAGACCATGAGCATGCATTTCAGAAGGCACATGGTGCGATAAAAGACTAAAAACTTTTATAAAGAAATTCTTAATACTTTTTTTAAAGCAAATTTTTAAATTAATGTTCAAAAATTATTTTATATATTTTCAAAAAACATATACAAATTATTTATTTATTTATTTTTATTTAATTTATTAAATACATATATATTACAGAAAATTATTTAACTATAAACGAAAATATTAACATAGTGTTAACCAGTTTGGGTAGCACTGTCTTAACACTAGAGTGAAAAGTTGCACGCTTCATGTGTTGCAAGCATCATCATTATGATCTTTATATAGGTGGAGAAGCTAATGATGGTAAAACGGTGGATAGGGCTATAAAAATGATGATGGTAAGGACTATAGCTAAAAAAAACTATATCGATTAAATGTCAGGAATATGCAAATTAATTTTTTTGTAATTTTGTTTAACACTTGGTACTTAACTTTTCTTTTAACCCTTTAACTGGTAGATGCTATTTTGAATGTTGATGATATGGAAAAGTTATTATTGATAAATGTCAATGTAGTATAATTGTCGCCATGTTTAAAATTTCAATCATTTATGAGATAACAACATAAATAAAGAATTAAAAATAATCTTCAACAATTAAGTACTGTGCCGAATCAAGCACACCTTTCACCAACATGTATGTATGAGAAAATTTCAAAAATTACCTTATCATTATACGTTGATCACACAAAAAAATCGTGGGGCATAGCGTATCCTAAATAAATATGTAGTAAATTTATATTTTATTTTGTAATCAAAATAATATATCGTCGCTGCTCTAACAAATTCGGTTACATATGTATGTGTTTTTACTGAGTTTTCAGTAGAGCAGTAAAAGTATTTTATTTTGTTACTTCACAGTATTAAACTTACGCATACTGACTATTGTTTATTTTTGAAATCAAGATATCCTTAAACGGTTTGGTGAATAAATGTACGACCAATAATGTTTCAAAATAGCGCAATAACAAATTTTTAAAAAATTGTCACATCACTGAATATGTCAGAGCAGCGACGATATATGTATTTATAAATGTTTTAGACTTCATCCTGGACTTAAAAATTTTTTCAAGTATTATTTTATTATACTAGTCAAGCCCTTTTATTAGATACCCATATTGGGGAGGTACATATTAAATAAGATGCAACCCGTCAACTGACAGTGGTGGGCATCTTAGATATGAAAGTATTCGTTTCATTTGATACCGATAGTCAGATATCAAGCTTCATCTTGAATTTAAAAAAAATATATGTTACCGCCATTTTGTTTGAGACCTTATCTTGGGTTTGGAATTTTTGTCAAGGTGTAATGTAGTCTGCTAGTGAAGTTTTTTAATTTTTTATTCTTAAAGGGGTGCAAAATAATTAAATCCGCCATTTAGTTTCTAGACTTTAGGAGTACAGTATTTAACTTACTAGTCAAGCACTTTCATTTTATACAAACGAAGCGTGTTTGACGTTTTTTTCAGTATTTTTGGAAATTACCATGCAAAGACTGACGCCAAAACAGAGTTTTTAAATTGTGGAAAATTTTTTCTTAAATTCGATCTCAGATCGCCAACCTTGAGAACGCTTCGTCAAGTTTACGGTGCCCATAATTTACCACCCGATTAGGTAATACGCAATGCTATGGATCGGTTCATGATCACATTTACTCATTTAGGTAATATTCATCCAAATAGAGCAACATACCGTGCGCACCGAAGAAGCCATCGAAACTGCAGATGTCAGTTTAACGATCTGATAGCGGTTCTGACCAACTCGGTTACTGGCCGTCCACTACTTAAAAATTTTTGTCGAAAGATCTTGGCCTGCATTCATATAAGATTCAACTGGTGCAACAATTTAACCCAGCGGCCTATTAATTAAATCGTGTGTTTGGTGAATGGTCCAAAAGTTGAACCAGATTTTTATCGTCAAATCATATTAACCGATGAGACTTATTTCTGGTTTAACGGCTTTGTTAACAAGCAAGATTGTGGTTTTCGGATAGAGCAAATCATTTCTAATGTACGTCAAATCTTCTATCTATGCTGATAAAACAGTAACGATTAATTATTCATAAGCCAACATTCGACGCACTTTTGACAAAATAACAATATAACTGGTTATGCTCAAAAAAGTGATGCAAATTTGGACAGACAGAATGAAGTTCATAAAACGCAGTCGCGGAGGCCATATGCCAATAATAATTTTTAAATATTAAATCCCATTATATTAGTGAGTTAGTAAAGTCAAATATTTGGTCATTCCATTGAATTTATTGTCTTTTATCTTTAGGGAAAGTTCCATGACTTAAAAGTACACCTAATAATTGGGAATAAAGGGAATGCAGTATATTTAAATGATACGAAGTCGGAAAAACAAACTTGCATATCGTTGCTGCTCAGACGTGATAAAAGTAGTGTTCACATATTCCTACTAGTAGTAAAAGGGCTTAGAGAGTTAAATACATTCCCCTAAATTCTGTTATCAACTTAAATGTTTAGCGCAATATTGCAAGACTTTTTTCTACTAAAATGGATATTTTAAAGAAAATCGCCTAAAATATTTGTAAAATAATATTATTAAACTTTATTTAGCTTTAAAAAATCTGATGTGTATCAGAATGGCCATCTGCTCACATAAGGAGACTACATTTATTAATAAAAAAATTTCTGCGATGCTGGTGTTAGTTAGCTCAGAAGAATTGTATTCAACCAATTGCAATAAATACCTTTTTCAGTTAAATTAATGTGAGTGACATGCAATTTGTTAAAGAAAACGTGATCGAAAAAATCTATTTCACAATGCTAATGATGATGCCAATCATTTGCCGATTTTTTGTCTACGCCTCAATTTCCCAATTAATTCAAATAGTTGCCTCAAAAATAGTTTAAACATTTAATTAAATGTTTTAATTAACAAACCCAACATTTGGCATATACAAATACTTAGTTGTAGTTGTTGTTTTTGGTTTTTTTTTTAAATTTTAATTTCTCGGCTTTTATTTGTGTTTTCCTTTGAAATAATACAAAGAAAAAACTCATTTTAGAATTCTGCTCACGGTTATAGGTTTCTAGCTTAGAAACGTGTCTTGCATTTATATGCAACACATTTTTCTTCACTCATTTTAACAATTTTTATATTCTGATGCACAATTTATGATAGTAGAGCATTACGAATTTGTTGCCTTATGCGCATTGTTGTTACAGTTGTTTGGGTTGCAATCAATTGACCTGAACTTTTCTTGCGACTTAACTTTTTTATTTATTAATTCTTTTTTTAGTTTATTTGTTGTTGCCTTCATTGAAGCAATCTTTGTTTTGTAGCATTTACTGCAACTAAAGCTGTTTTATTGCATTGTTTGTAGGACTTTTAATCTTTGGCCAAGTGTCAACTTTTAAAAGTTGTAAGATTTTTAGTTTTATAAAGAAAATATTGTTAATAGAATGATATTTTTTGAATGTATTTTTCTTTTTACTCACCCACACTTATGTTGCAACAAATTAGAATTATGGAAGCATAGCATTCATTTATAAAATTATCTTTTTCTTTCCTATCAAATGACATTTTTCTTCATGTTCATATTTTTAATACATTTTTGTTATGCGTTCTATATCCATTCTTTGCTTGGAAGTATGGAAAGCGAAGTTGTATTTTTATTTTTCATTTATAAATCTATCAAGGTGATAGACATCGAACAATGAATGAACAGTTGTTCAATATTCTTAAATGGTTACAATTTAATTTTATAAATTTTTTCAAGTTAAGTTTAAGTTTAATAGTATAAAAATGACCTTAAGCTAGTATAAAAAAATTAATTATAAATTTAAAAATAAAATGTTCGAAAAATTATTATTAATAATTATAACAAACTCCTAAATAAACATTTAGTACCTTTGTTATGAAGTGCGCTAGAGTTTATTTAAATCAATATACCTTTAGATGACCTTTAATTTGGTACAACATCTGACTACAAAAATTAATTAGTACTTAATTCTCAAGCTATTTTAGAATGAAAGAGCAGAAGCGCTAAAATGTCTTTCATAAAAGAGAAAACGGCATAAGACAAAATATATAATTTTTTTAAAAAATAAACATTTTACAATATAAATAGTCCAGAAAGATTAAATTTTAAAATATTCATAAAAAAATTACATGAGGAGAAATATTTTCTTAAAAATAGAAAGTTATTCAATTATAAAAAAATTAAAATTAATTAAATGTATATACATACATATGTATGTATACATTTATCGTTTCTTTTTTAATAAATAGTAATAAAATTTTTAAAATAAATTTTCAATAAAACGAAGAATTTCTATAGAAAAAATATTATTAAATTTCTTTTGAAATATAAAAATTTTAACGAATTTTTTTGAAATAAGAAAAATGTTCTTATAAAATAATTTTAACAAAATTCATGGGAAATGTTTTGGGTACAAGGTAAGATAATTCTAGTTGCATTAAATAACTATTCGGTATTGTTAGGCCCAAAATGTGTGCTTCTATATATTAGGAGACAATAATGTAGGTTAAGCTACACGTAGGCATAGCTAAAAATAAAGCGGTCGATGAACTTGCAAACAGGAGATATGCGGCAACATTCTTACACTAGAACCCTACGCACACTAGGCGATGGGTTAATGCGGCAAAAAGCCTTTCTAAACTCTATAAATCTGTAGAATTTGGGTGAGGGGAGTCACTTATAGACAGGCTTGTATGGAGTACAAAGAGTCTATTTACAGGGTTGTAGTAAATATACTCGAATTTATTCGGAGTGAACTAGATAAATACATTAATTACGGGACACTGGCTATGGGTAGACTATCCCACATTTACTATGGATGCTATAGTAGATCAGTATGAATAAGATGCTGGCGACTACAAAGGACTGTGCGCTTAGAATAGTCGCCAGAGTGAAATCGTTTTTTAGTCTAGAGCCAATGGCTGTGATGGAGCGGGTTACATTTTTTTAGATTAAAATTAATCAAACATTTTCAACAATCAGAAAATTTATAGTCAACGGTTTAACAAATTTCTTTAAAAACATCTACTATATTTTCTTTAAAGCAAATGTATCAAAAAAACTCTATATCTCAAGAAATTAATATCAAAGATTCCTTATAGAGAGAAACTTTGATAGCTTTTCTGCAGTTAAAACAAATTCAGTTTTTTTTTTGTAAATAAAAAATTTCTAAATGTAATCATTAATCGAAAATAATTGTGGTATATGTTGCCAGAAACATGTTGATAAACAAACTGACTGCCGATATGTTTTCACAAATAATTTTAAGTATTTGTGTGAACATTCAAAACTGTTTTATGTTTTTGCTTTATAAAAATATTACAACAAAGTATTATTTATTAAATGTGCAGCCTAATGTAAAACCCTTATTTTAACTATGTCGTTTGTATGTAGACAGACACCTTTAGGTTATTTTTTTTTTCAATCTTGATGAAAATAAAGAAAATTTGTTATTTTTTGTTAAATTTTACTGTCAGTACTTTTGGTTGTCTGTTACGGTGCATGGTCGTTTGCTGCTTTTTATTTTTAGAGTGTATCGTTACAATTTTTAAAGTAACACACGTTTTTGACCGTTTTGTTAACCAACGATTTTTATTATATTTATACCCTTCACACAGTGAAAAAGGGTATATATAGGTTTGTCATTCCGTGTGAAATTTCTACAATTTTCATTTCCGACCCCATAAAGTATATATTTTCTGAAAGCTTATGAATAGGGAAGTCGATTAAGCCCTGTCAGTCTGTCCGTCTGTCCGTCTGACCGTCTGTCCGTGTGTATGTTGAAATCAACTTTTTGAAGCCCCCCGACATAGGTTGGACCCGGGTAAGGTATTAAAATATCAGAAATATTCGGGAGTATATCGCTATTGAAAATCAGAAACATCGGTACATAAACAACTGAGATATGAGCAAAAACCCACGACCACCTCGATTTTTTTTTCACAAAAACAACATTACAACAACAACATACATACATACAAACGTGTATACTGGTTAGAGAAAACGTGGCATCGAATCCCAACTGAGCCAAAAAAAATTTTTTTTTAATTTTTTAAAAAATTTTTTTTTTATTTTTTTTTTATTTTTTATTTAATATATTATTTATATTTTTATTATTATTTTTTTTTTAAATTTTTTTTTTAATTTTTTTTTTATTTATTTTTTTTTTGTTTTATATATGTATATTATATATATAATAATTTTTTTTTTTAATTTTTTTTTTAAATTTTTTTTTACATTTTTTTTTAAATTTTTTTTTAAAATTTTTTTTTTAATTTTTTTTTTTTCGTTTTTTTAACATACATACGTGTACGTATTTCATATGGGATGAATGGTGATACAAGCAACTGTTATTGCATGACTACACGTTGTGAAGGGTATATAAGATTCGGCATGGCCGAATATAGCGCTCTTACTTGTTTTTCTTATTGTGGTTAGTACTGACATAACGCGATGTAGTATTTACTTCTACTACGCTACTACTGTTACACAATGGGCCAATTTCAAAATAATGGTTACAAATATTTATGTATGCACTATCTTTGCTCTTCCCAAGCTTTTAGAAAAGTCTATAAAATTAACTGTCAAAAACATTAAAGAATCTTCTAAAATAAATAAAAAAAAATATTTAATTGAAACTGGACTTAAAAAAAATTTAATTTACGGAATAAAAATTTGTTAAAATATTTTAAAACGAAGTAAAAGACTTTTTTTTTTGGACATAAATAGTGGTTTTTTAAATAAAGCACAACAATTTTCTTTTTATTATATACAAAAAACTTAATAGAATGATCCACTTTATAAGCTTACTGATTTTATAGCATTTAATATTTCAGAATAGTTTTAGGCATATGACCTGTACGACTACGCCTTATGAACTCCATCCTGACAATAGCAAAATTCGTCAATAGTGCGTCGAATGGTGGTTTTTGAATAATGATCAATTGTTGATGGTTTACCAGCATAGACCATAGATTTGACGTAACCCTACAAAAATTAGTCTAAAGGTATCAAATCACAGGAACGTTATGGCCAATTTAAAAATCGATAACTTTAAATAATTCGGTTACGTTCAGCTCACAAAAATTATGCTTTTACGCGCTTTATACCATGTTTCGTCTAGTTGAAACTGTTACTCCTCTAAATGATTTGCAATGACATGAGGAAGAAACAAATCACGAATAACGAGACCGAGTTGCTAAAATAGGCATCGCATCGATAAGTTTGAGAGCTCTCTTATGTACACACGGTACTGTACAAGTTCGATTTTACCACAAAATTAAACATTTTGCAGCCCTAGGTGAATTTATAGAAACGTTTGTTACTATTTCTAAGTATGATAATTCTATAGGGATTTTCTTAAAAAAATTTTGACCTAATTGGTTCCTAACCGATAAAGTTATAGGAAAAAATTAGTTTTTGAAAATTGTATATATTTTTTAAATATATAAATTTTTGGACACGCTACAGACTCCAGAGTACAATCCGTAGTCACAAAAATTACTGGCGATAAAAACTAACAACTCGGTTTGAAACTAACTGACATATAGGCACAAAAATACAAATGCCTCGCTATTTTTCCTAAAACTTAGAAGCAAAAATCGATTTTTTCAGTTTTCGGAAAAAATAGAGAAACGGTATGGGTATTAGAAGAAAGGGCTTGACTAGCAAAATACAGTACATTATAAAAAAATTAAATCCAAGATGACCGCCACTACAATATGGCGTACAGTTAATTGATGTATGGGTCAAATCTAGTAATTAAAAATGTATCCACTTCAACCCCCTCAATATTGATTTCAATGAAAGGACTTGGTCAGTACAAAAACATAGTAAATAATAAAAAAGTTAAAATTGAAAATGGCGGGCAATTAATTTATATCTGGATCAAATCTGGAATTTTAAAATGTAACTCCTTGAAGCCCTCAATATTGGTATCAAATTGAACAGAACAGGCTTGAACAGTCAAACATAATCAACTTTGAAATCCAAGATAGCGTTCTAAATAAAATGGCTGATATATAGGTAAAAAAAATTTCGGCTTTGTCCTCTTTAACCCCCACAAAATTGGTATCAAATTAACGGGCTTGAGTAGAAGACAGCAAACTATGAAAAAGTTAAAATCCAACATGGCGAATTATTTTTTACCTCAATCAATCCATAATTACGGGTATTAAATGAAAGGGCTTGACTAGTCAGTTAACTATGTTAAAGTTCAAAATCACGGATAACTTTAGAAATAATAAAGAATATGGCGTATAACATTAAACCTACAATCTAGACTACGATGTGGTTAAGTACTATAACAATATACATGATGATGAAAAGTATTATTTTATCATCTACTGTGCTATATTTTCTATTAAATATTGATTATTTTCTTGCAAACAAATTTATTATTTATTTTTATACATATTTTTTTTTAATTCTGCTCTCTGCGACTTGTTATTTTCTAATAATTTCTCCTTACTGCAGACAAACAATTTTGTATACAAATAGATTGTTGTTCGGTGCACTGAAAAACAGCAGTTTTATGTTTTTATTTTTTGTGGAAAAAAGTTACATTTATATTTGTTTTCACTGATATTATTAAGTGTTAAAAAACGCGTAAAATGTTTTATCTTCCAAAAAATTTATTAACAATAGTGTAATAATTAAATTTTTGTTCTCTGTACACATACAAATTTAAGCATTTTTAGGATTTCGGGCAGTTTTGTGTTAGAATAAAAAACACCTTTAATATATTGTTATCTACTTATACATGTTTATCATATTTGCTTTTGTGTTCGCCCCACTGTGTTTTGCCTGTCGACCAACTATTTTGTTTTGAGCCCAACTGATAAGCTGTGGTCTTTTCCACTGTTAAAAGTTTATATACTTTGTACCAAATATGGTTTAAACTGACTCCTTTAATGGTTCGATTTTCTTTACATTGTCTTATCCACCAAAAAATTTAAAGAAAAAGTTTCAAGTCTCGTTTCTTCCCATTAATTTGTTGGTTTCAACGTCATTGCAGTTTAGTTTAAGGTCTATTGATTTTTTTAAGGTCATTTTGCATTTTGTTTGAGAAAAGATGCGTTTTGCTGATTACTTTGTTAATAAATTTTCCAAGGAGCTGCAAGACTTTTTCCAACAATTTGTTTTACAAAATAAAGTTCAATTTTCTTTTTTTCTTAATACAAATTGATAAATTTTGGTATACAGTTTCTGCTATTAAGGAATTTGCATATTTTTCCAATTTATTTTAGGAAATTTTTTAAATAAATAAACAAAAATGTTACAGATATTTCTTAGATGACTTGCTCTTATGGTAAATGTTGGTATTATACAACATGTATTTATGTATGTATGCATGTATGTATGTATGTATGTATGTATGTATGTATGTATGTATGTATGTATGTATGTATGTATGTATGTATGTATGTATGTACATATGTTATAAATGATAATAAAATAAAATTGTTTTAGCTTGATTGTATAAATAAATGTTCAAATAATTTTATTTATTTTTGCAGCAAATGAATTTTTTCTCACAAAATTGAAATTTATTTCTCTGAAATAAATTATAGTCACATCTGTGTTAGGATTAAAAAAGTGTTTTAAAGCTGTATCATTCTTGGTAATGTAAACATTTATTAGTAAAATAGAATAGAATATAAAAAAAATCAAATTTTATCGCTAAGACAACCTAAAACAAAATATAACTTTATGATTAAAAGACATCACATTTAGTTATTGAACATTATAGTTTTAACAACAGTTTTTATGTTACGTAAAGCCCGGTCAATCAGCTGAAACGACATTGAAGCCAAATATCTATGGCGTTAAGGTAATTCTCTGTATTTGGTGGGAACAAATAGTCCTATCTAAAGGGTGTCTCAAAATTAATGTAAGATTTTTATTTGTGTACTATAGTGTTGGCAACCCTAAAAAACAATTTGAGAGCTGACAGTTTAGGGCTAGTATAAAAGGGGGGTTACACGAAAGAACAACTTGTCTTCATTATTGAACAATATTTCAAAAATAATAAAAGCTTGGCGGCCGTAGTTCGAAACTGTCAACTGTAGAGATATAATAATATAATTTCATGTAGTCATGTTATGATTATAAGCGGACTATAAAATGAGATCTCCACGATAAAACTTAAATTGTAAAAAAACACATGAAAGTAAATTCGATTTAATGGCAGTTATATTTGAAAATGATTTCGACTATATGTTCACCGCGACTGCTGTCGGTAGAGCGCATTATTGACATCGAATTTTAGGCCACTTTTGCGAGCTTTGTTGTCCGTGTGTCATGATTAACACGAACAATGTGGCCTTCAAGGCGTTGGTTGTAGCAAGTTAATAATCTTTAACATGACCCCTCAGGAAATAATCTAGAGATGTAAAGTATAACGAATTTAAAGACCAATTGAGAAATCCATTTCTCGAAATCAACTTATATCCAAATTTTGAATTCAATAAATCAATGGTTGTGGTCGTCTTATGGCATGTAGCACCATTCTCTTAAAGCCACATCTCGCCCGGATCAATGTCATCCATATTTGGCAATTTTGTTTATTTACAAGCCCGTTAATTCAATTATATGCGATTAAGCATCGGTTAAAATGATGACTGATTTTTAAAGTAAATTTAAATAATTTGAAAGCGTTGTTCCAACGTCAAACTATCCATGCCATTTTGCTGATCATAAATAACAGTTTAACCATTTGTAAGTTCTATATAAATTAATTAAACTTAATACGTTCAAGTTTTTTTATATTTCCATTAGCAATTTTCAAAAAGGGCAATAAAAATTTACAATACTCGTATATTTTTTTGCATAACAGCACCAGCATCATATACAAATTTATCACTTGAATCTAGTAGATTATTTTTTTTTATTTTTGCTGGCTGTTCATCGTCTAGTCTGATGTGTTGTATTTTCATATTTTTCTTTGTCAGTCCGTATATCGTTGTTTTTGTCTGGTAGTCTAATTGAATAAATTTCAATATAAATTGTGTGTGCAGTTACCCAGCAAAATATGTATGTATAACCAGAGAAGAAAAAATTAAAGAATATTTGCCACCGCCATAAGAAAAAAAAAACAAGTAACAGTGCTATATTCGGCCGTGCCGAATCTCATATACCCTTCACAACGTGTAGTCATGCAATAACAATTGTTTGTATCACCATTCATCCCATATAAAATACGTGCATACGTACACGTTAGAATAAATGTGGCATCGAATCCCAGCTGAGCCAAAAAAATTTTATTTTATTTTATTTAATATATTATTTATATTTTATTATTTTTTTTAAATTTTTTTAAAAAATTTTTTTAGAAAAATTTTTAAAAAATTTTTTTAAATTTTTTTTTTAATTTTTTTAAAATTTTTTTTTTTGTAGTTTTTTTTGTTATTTTTTTCTTATTTTTAATATTTTTTTTTTGTAATTTTTTTTGTTTGGTATGTTTTTTACATGTATGTATGTATGTTGTTGTTGTAATTGGGAAAAAAAACGAGGTGGTCGTGGTTTTTTGCTCATATCTCGGAAAGTTATGGGGCGATTGTGCTGAATTTCAATAGCGATTCATTCCTGGATATTTCCAAGAGATTGATACCATATACAGATCTGAGGAACATACAGTTGCTTCTAAAAGTTGATTTCAACCAACACACGGACAGACGGGCAGACGGATAGACGGACAGACGGACAGACGGTCAGGGCTTAATCGACTCCTCTATTCATAAGCTCTCAGAAAATATATACTTTTCACCTGTGGTGCACAAGGGTATATATAGCTTTGTCATTCCGTTTGTAATTTCTACAATTTTCATTTCCGACCCCATAAAGTATATATTTTCTGAAAGCTTATGAATAGAGGAGTCGATTAAGCCCTGACCGTCTGTCCCTCTATCCGTCTGTCCGTCTGTCCGTGTGTTGGTTGAAATCAACTTTTAGAAGCAACTATATGTTCCTCAGATCTGTATATGGTATCAATCTCTTGGAAATATCCAGGAATGAATCGCTATTGAAATTCAGCACAATCGCCCCATAACTTTCTGAGATATGAGCAAAAAACCACGACCACCTCGTTTTTTTTTCACAATTACAACAACAACATACATACATAGATACATGTAAAAAACATACCAAACAAAAATAATTACAAAAAAAAAAAAATATTAAAAATAAGAAAAAAATAATAAAAAAAAACTAAAAAAAAAAATTTTAAAAAAATTTAAAAAAAAATTTAAAAAAATTTTTTAAAAATTTTTCTAAAAAATTTTTTTAAAAAAATTTAAAAAAAATATAAAAAAAAATATAAAAAAAAATAATAAAATATAAATAATATATTAAATAAAATAAAATAAAATTTTTTTGGCTCAGCTGGGATTCGATGCCACATTTATTCTAACGTGTACGTATGCACGTATTTTATATGGGATGAATGGTGATACAAACAATTGTTATTGCATGACTACACGTTGTGAAGGGTATATAAGATTCGGCACGGCCAAATATAGCACTGTTACTTGTTTTCATTACTTTTAAGCTTAGAGTGCATATCTTTTTTTTTTTTTTTTTTTCTTTAATAACTATGTATGCTTGTGTAAAAACACATTATGTGTGTGATTTTTTAAAATAAACCTAATAAGTTTTTCTTAAAAAATCCTTGTATTTCACAAATTTCAATAGGTTTTAGAGATAAGGAACCAATCACGATTAATTTCTTATTTTACACTTTTTTTACACGGGTTTTCCTGGAACCAATTAAGTACCGTGTAAACACAAATAATAATTATTTCCATTTCTATTTTGAATATTAAAACAAATGACTATATGATCTCATTATTATTATTTTTCTATATGAGTTTTCAAATAACATGCTTTTAAATTTTTAAATTTTTTGGTATTGAAACAAAAATTTCTAACAAAAATTTGTTTTGTGGTGGGTAGAATACCTTTCTTAGCTCAATTAAAAAGGTTTTGAAACATTATGACGAGCATAAGTTATATAAATATCTAGATATATGAAAAGCAAAATGTGTACAAACATTTTTTTTCAGTTCTAATTCTATTATAAAAAGTAATTGCGTTTGGTGCAAAACTTGTTAACAATTTCTTAATACTTTTTTATGGTCTCTTCGTCTATGCTATGCCAATTTTCCTATCTGAAATTTTTTGAAAAGTTATATGCCTAATATACATACATGCTTACATATTTATGTATATTTAATGAATGATGTTTTCCTGTTATTCTAATTTTCAAATAGTCGAAATGTAATTTTATAAGTAAGTACTTATATATTTTTTGCTGGGTAGAATAGTTCAAGTTCTTTTTTATACTTCTTATAACAAATTGGGTACTTTTTTAAACAATACCAGTTCTATAAACATTAAAGCGTACCACCTTACAAAAAAAAAAGGAAGAAAAGAGTGCGACGTACCCCTTTTAGTCAAATTTACGACCTCCTCGTAATGTACTATTGTTAATATTTTTGTACTAGTTGACAGTATTCGAAGGTTGTCCTTAGTAATTTTTATTAAAAGATTTTATAAAATATTTTATTTTTTATTTTATTGTGTAAAAAATTCGAACAGATATGGGAAAGTTAAATTTTTTGCGAAATTGACATTATTTTGATAATATTTTTCGCTCTCAACATGTGAATGTTGAAATCAAATTTTTGAAGCCCTCACTTATACTTTAAATACTTATATGGTATCAATTTATCAGATACGCTTTCAATAATTTCGAAAAAACACGATTGCCTCTGTTTTTTACCCATATAAAGTCGAATATTGCAGCTCTTATTGAACTTCTTGAAACATTCTGTACTTATATTTATATAAAATTTGTATCTTCGACAGTATTTACTGAAGCTCTTAGTTCAGTAAGTCAATTACCGACAATCTATGTCGGCAGAAAAATTAGTTTTGGTCACAGATGCACCATATATTTGTCTTAAAACACAACAAAAAAATAATAAGATTGTCAAGCTATGTGAAAGGTATATATGTAAGTTTCGGCATTGCCGAACACAGCGCTCTTACTTGTTATACTTGTAATTCTTCGGAAGTAAGATTTTATTAACTTGCAAAATCCTTTTTTCTACTCGCTTGACGATTAATATTATTTGATGTTTTACAATACAATTCCAATTCCTGGTAACCCAAAAAAGGCTTTTCATAAAAAAGCTAACTGACTTTTAGTCAAAGTTAAAATTTTCAGTTAATTTTAATTCATATTTAGATATTGAAGCAGATCTCTTCCACAAACGGCTCCCTTTTCGACCTATTTCCTGAGTAAATATTTAAAGCTGAGGAAAAATTTAGAGAATTTGGTTTATGCAGTTTTAATAGGGGCACAATCGAATCGATTTTTGCAGACTCCTCACAAATGATTTATTGTAGAAACTTTACTATTATTATTCCTTTGCCTTGGATTCAGGACAGCAATGTTTTAAATTGCTTTTTAAATTTTTTGTTTTTGTGTGAGCGTCAAATAAAAAAAATTTTGCGTTTACTATGAAGTTAAAATATTTGCTGGTGTTTTGCATTCGCTTATACATTCTTAAAATTTTGGAAATTTTTGAGAATATGTTTTTTTTTATTAATTTTTCAAGTTTTGTTGCATATGACTTCTATTAAATATCATTTTATATACACGCTAGTTAATTAATAATAATGGGCAAAAAAGATTTAAAAAAATAATGAATAATAAATTTATTTATTTTTCTCCGGCAGAACAAGATTAAAACAGACTAAATTTACTCAGAAAACGACTAAATTGGCAACACTGACTACAACCGATCAGTCGTGGTAAAAACTCGAAGGCAGTTAATAGTCGGATGGAGCCGGCAAAATATTGCAATGAACATAAATTTCTCAAAAATTATTTGTTTATATTATCTAAAATGTTTAACGAAATTAATTTATATTAAAAAAAAATATTTAAAGAATATCCTTTACATTTCTAATAAATATTTATATTTAAAATTGGTTTAATTTTTATATAAAAATTGTATGTAAATTAAAGCAAGATAATAATGAAATCATATATAACAAGTAAGAGTGCTATATTCGGCCGTGCCGAATCTGATAATACCCTTCACAACGTGTAATCATGCAATAACAATTGTTTGTGTCACCATTCATCTCATATGAAATACGTACATACATATGTACATATAAAAAACATACATATAGAAAAACATCCCATTGTAAAATTATAAATTGAGTTTACATATGTATGTATATTTCAAAGAAAAAATTACAAAAAAAATATTTAAAGAAAAAATATAAAACAAACAAAAAAATATTAAAAAAAAATTAACTGCCTGTTCAACGATGTCGAAAGAAAACCCAAGCGAAATTTCATTCGTATAAATATATTGAAAACAACAACAAAAACTAAAAATTTGTTATTGTTTTCAACGTATTTGTACGAATGAAATTTCGCTTGGGTTTTCTTTCGACATCGTTGAACAGGCAATAAATAAAAATAATAATAAAAATATAACTAATATTAAAAATATAAAATAAAAAAATTTTTTTGCTCAGCTGGGATTCGATGCCACGTTTACTGTAACCAGTATACCACGTTTGTATGTATGTGTTGTATGTTGTTGTGGTGGAAAATAAACGAGGTGGTCGTGGTTTTTTGCTCATATCTCAGAAAGTTATAGGGCGATTGTGCTGAATTTCAATAGCGATTCATTGCCGGATATTTCCAAAAGATTGATACCATACACAGTTCTGAGGAACATATAGTTGCTTCTAAAAGTTGATTTCAACCACCAGACGGACAGACGGTTAGGGCTTAATCGACTCCTCTATTCATAAACTTTCAGAAAATATTTACTTTGTGCGGTCGGAAATGAAAATTGTAGAAATTACAAACGGAATGACAAAGCTATATATACCCTTGTGCACCACAGGTGAAGGGAATAAAAAGGAAGCCGACTATATTTTTAAGCCGAATCAAGCCAAAGCAATCGGCGGCGTCTTTAACCCGATCGAATTCTTTTTCTACAAACAATGCATCAGAAATAGTGCGCACAAGTAAATTAATCAAAACTGTATTATAATAAAATGATACAAAATGTAATTAGAGATTGTGAATTGAACAAGTGTTCTGGTAAGCAATTTACAATTTATTATTTCTTCGGCATTTACAGTCGGATATGTAAAAGTGTGATACATCGATGTATTCGTCTAGAGGAGATCAATGTTCATCTCAAGTAGCCCTTCTACTGTTTACCCACTAGATCCCAGTTCCTACCACTTTAATGTATCATTCCATTATTAGAAAATTAGAACACATACAAGAAATCATTGTACTTTTGTTAAAAAAAAGTAATTCCATATTTACGATGAATTTTTTTTTATTACACTCAAGGATCTGAATGTAAATGGCGAAGAAAAAAAAACGAAAATACAACCCATACGTTGGCCTCGTAAAATTATTTTATATTAGAAGGCAAACTTCAAACTTTAGCGGTACGGACTAATGCAAATAGATGGTAAAAAATGCTTAAATAATGATTATGCTTATGCTTGATGATAGAATAGACAGACAATTTTCATGTTAATATCAATTTGTATTTAATTTTGCCAATGAATAACTTTATAATATTATACTTCAATAATTTTGTATGCATGAGTATGAAAACGGTAATACTTAGCCAATTACAAAATAAGATAGAAGAGGGACCTATCAAAAGGATAAGACACACATACCTGCAATGAGAAAGAATAAATAATATTGTAAATAAGCAATTTAAAATCCATAAACATAAAACAAGCCTAAATCTAAATATTAAATGAAATAAAAAAGTTATTTTTAGATAATCTATTTATTTAAATTTCTAACGAAGAGTTTTTCATCAATTTAGACTTATCCTTCAGATATTAATTTTAATGGCATATTCTATATTATTATTAAAGCATCAAGAGTAAGTAAAACAATTATGTATCATATTTACGAAAAGTTTAAGAAAATCATAAAAACATTTAATATATACATGCAGTTTGTTTAATAAACACCGCAGAAGGTAGTAAATAAAATAACGACAGGACGTTAAGCAAAGTCTGATACGGTTTGAGCATAAATATATCTACATATTCAAAGAATTTAAGCAAATAATACAAACATACTCATATATACAAACAGTGCATACATGTTGAATGCTCGTAAAGGACCTATGAAAAAGGAGCAAAAATTATGGATTTTCAATTTAGTATATCCACACATGACCAGCAGCAGAATGCACGGTGTTTCGTTACCATATATTAACTAGACAAAAACAATTTTGGTTTAATTTGGTTTACTGCCCTAATTTTGTATAGGCAATAAGAAATATAAATATATACTATGTATATCTGAATTTTGTTTATACCCACAATCAATGTTGCATAAGAAACATTTTTCAGTGAGAGGATTTTAGCAGTTTTTCCTATCAAACCTTTTCCAACACACTTCAAGACTTAAACTGAAGAAAAAACAAGTAAGAGTGCTATATTCGGCCGTGCCGAATCTGATAATACCCTACACCATTATGTACATAGGTATAATGCCACATCGTAGCTTAACCTATATTTCATGTTATACGCCATTTTTCTTTATTATTTTTAACGCCATTCTCGATTCTGAATTTTTACGTAGTTATCTGTATTCTACTAGTCCAGCCCTTTCATTTGATACCCATATTGATGGGGTTAAAAAAAATTTGTTCCGCCATTTTATTTCAGACGCCACCTTGGATTTTAAATTTTTTAATAATTTACTGTATTTTACTGGTCAAGCCCTTTCATTCGATACCAATATTAAGGGGGTTCAAGAAGTTACATTGTAAAATACCAGATTTGACCCATTTATAAATTTATTGTCCGCCATTTTGTAGTAACGGCCAACATGAATTTTAATTTTTTTGATAGCGATTATATTGCGCTAGTCAAGTCCTTTCAGATGATACCAATATTGACTCTCTCGGTTGTCTAGAAGCTGAGAAAAATTGATTTTCGTTTGTTAATTTTTGGAATATATATTTTTAAAAAAAAAAATTTGCCTATAACTTTACCGATTAGATCCCGCTTTATCAAAAATTTTTCACGAATATCTCTAGAAGCATATTGTATCCATAAATAGTAGCAAACTTACCTATAAATTATTCTATCGCTGAAAAATTTTAATTATGGTGGTAAAAATATGGGGAAAAAAACAGAGGCAGTCGTGTTTATCTCATATCTCAGAAAGTTATGGGGCGATTATGCTAAATTTCAATAGCGATTCATTCTCGGATATTTCCAAAAGATTGATACCATACACAGATCTGAGGAACATATAGTTGCTTCTAAAAATTGATTTCAACCAACACACGGACAGACAGGCAGACGGACAGACGGTCAGGGATTAATCGACTTCTCTATTCATAAGCTTTCAGAAAATATATACTTTATGGAGTCGGAAATTAAAATTGTAGAAATTACAAACGGAATGACAAAGCTATATATACCCTTGTGCACCACAGGTGAAGGGTATAATAAATGCTGGTCGAGGAGATATAATTTTTTCGAACCACACGGCATCAAAATCTCAATTTAGTTAAAAATTGGATTTAGCAGGTTTGCATATTAAGCCGACGATATATTTTTGTTTAGCTTTTTTTTTTGTTTTAGATTACAAAATTTACAAAATATACATTTTTGGACTAAGTATGAAAATAATGCCACTTAAAGGACACCCTAGCATTTTTCATAACATCTTTCAAACAACATCTCAGGTCTGTTTTCAAGAGCAGGTGGTAAAAATATTCTATCTCGAACCGATACCGCTCTTCATTTACGGTTACAACACTACCATCTTCTTTTTCGAATTTATTTTTATATGAAATGCCACACCACACTGTACACAAATGGCGCAAATGGCGTTACGACTGGCTCTTGCATTTTCAGAACCCCATAATCTAAAGTTCTGCTTATTAACAAAGTTATTCAAATGAAAATGAGCATTACTTATAATCAGATTTTAATTTTTTTTTTATTTAATTTCTAGCTAACTGTTGAAATTTTACTGCAAAATTTAGACATTGACGATGGACTACGTGTTTTAATTCTTTTACCAAGTGAACTTTATATCGGAATAACAGTATTTTTTTAAATGCGCCGTAGTGTTGCCCGAACCATTCCTAGCTGTGCAGAGCGCCTTCAGTGTTTCGTTAACAGTTAGCTCTACACGTTCAATATATTTCACAGTACGAATTAAACGCGGTCTACCAGTTCAATGCATTTTCTAACGGTGCCATGTTGGTGGTAACGATAAACTAAGCAACGAATCATTGCCTTAATTTTAACGTTAAAGTGTCGACGATATGTTCTTGTCGTTAAAATAATTGATCGCCTGATTTAAACAAAAGAAATTCTATTAATTATTCTGGTTGTATGTTTAGATGTGAATCTCTCCATTATTTATTCTTCAAGAGTTATTTATATAACCTGAAAAATATATGTATATGAAAGTTATCAAACTTTTAACACCCATGGTGACTTTTGGCCCACCTTTTAGTGATCATAGTGTTGTAAGATGACAGTGCATATTTGTTCATAAAAATATTCCCATCACAATAGATTTTCTATTCATATTGGTTGTATCCAATCTAGAGTGTAAATTATAGCATTCGAACACGATCGATATTTTACTCGAACGTTCGAGTTTGATATGCTTTTGGTATACAGATTCTAATTAGAATAAAAAAATTTTGCTCACGTTCCAATGCCATAATTTGTCCCCAGCTTTACCTTTTTTCGCATTTCTATACCCAGTGGTAAACCAGCCTATACAAGACAGCAAGACATTTCAACTTTATCGAATGTTTGATACGCTATCTTTTTTTGATTAATAATTCTCTATACAGAAACTATACAGGAACGTTTTCAATAAGTTATTTTTTTACAAACAGTTGTCGAGAAATGTGTTCGTTAATACTATTGTAGCTGTACGAAAGGAAATGCCTGTTTCTTCCTATAACGGGTATAATATATCCGGGATAATCGAACTACATCATTCATTTTTTTAGTTTACAGAATTTTATGATATTTTAAAGATTGTCATTTGCCCGCAGAACGTTTTAGCTACTCATAATGTTGCCACAAAAATATATAATAATCCCTTAAGAAAAATATTTGTAATCGCTTAATATTATATTTATCAACAAATTTGGTTTAGAAAACTAAAAAATATCGATAAATATTTTAAAAATTGTATTTAAAATTATTATTATTTTATTGTGCCACCCTAAATGCGCCACCCTAATGTTACGTGTGCGAAAGTATGTTTGCTTTTAAATATATTGTGTCACCAATTTAAGTGTTTGTGTGTAAAAGTTTTCGTTGTGTCTAGTCTTAATGGTTAAATATTGGAAAATAAACGCACCAAAAGGACTTTGTGGCAGTAAAGGCTAAATGTCCTTTTCACTTCAGCTTAGCCAGACAGCATTTCAAGTTTTAAAGCTGAATAAAAAAAAATAGATTTACGGGTGTTAAATATTGTTCACTTTTTTATTTGGCTGTATTTCAATTTAAGAGGTTTCTCGTTATGTTAACAGTGGACAACGAAATAGTGTTTTGAAAAGAAAATTTAAAGCTTTTTTTTAGGGAGGAATAATGAAATCTTTTGAGTTGCAGAAATATTACTTAGGAATTTCCTAGTACAGGGTGGGCCCAACGATAATCGTATCGTTAAAAAAGCAAACAAAAATTTTATCGATTTCGGTATTCAGTAACAGATTTTAACGAAAGTTGTTTTTGTTATCTAAATAAATGACAATATTTATTTATGGAAACATTTTACAGCGATATCTCTAAAATAGCTTAAGACATTTTATATGCGGCTTTTTAAAGTGATCACTACATTTGGTGATGATACCGCATTTCTAAGTTCCCACGTGTACCCAACTAGAAAAATTATAATCTCTTACAAAAACTTTTAATGGAAATTACCAATAATAAATCTACATACAATATTCTAAACTGCTACAAAATATTACCAATAGTACATTACGAGGGGTTTGTAAATTAAACAATTATATTTTTTTATTCGAAATTTTTCTCTAAAAAGTTGTAGCACACTTACTGAACAAGAACAAGAATTTTGAAACATAAATTATTTCACAAAATCAATGAATATTCCGTCTACTGGTTAGAACTGAGTAATTATGATTTTAACAATCAAAATTATTTGACTGCAACTTTAAACTGAATCCTTCGATTGGTAAAGAATTTAGTTGATACAAGGAATCCATGTGCATGTGCTTGTGTGTTTAAATCTGCTTTAAAACTATTTTAAACATACAAAATAAAATTTTGAGACACGTCTTGAAATTATAGTATTAAATTTAACAGAGAATACAAATAACTAAAAATTTTACAAATCATGTTTAACAGACCCGGTTTAAAAGCTAAAATTTTGCAGCTAAAAGATCAATGAAAAAAATTCGTAAGAGATACTTTTGAGAACTTAATCGTGCTGAGAAAACAATGTTTACAAAATCTCTTTACTTAATAGAACAAAGATATAAATTTTTAGTTAAAACGTTTAAGGCCAGAAGGCAAATCCAATAACTAATTAACCTTTTACCTTAATTTGTGTTTTCTTAATATTTTCATTCACTGTTTGAAAACTATTGAATTTATAAGAGGAAACCTTAATAAGGAAGGATAAATGCCAGACATTTTTTTTTTATTTAATAAATTTTACAATCTTTTTTCTGTTTGTTAAAAAGCCAATACTAGAAGGAAACTAAATTAAGACAGTCTCATGGAATAAATTTGTGATTAAGGCAAACAAAAATGAAAATATTAAAATTAAGAAAATTTTCGCTATACTTTTCCACATGCAACAAAGCGCAAGAGACACAAAAAGAGTATTCAGAAAATATTTGATTATTGTAGCTTAATTTAAAATAATGTTGGTTAACTTCCGCTGAAACTCACATATTAAAAGTGGAGGATATATGTACAGAGAGATAAAGAGAGGGATAATGTGTAAAGTAACCAATTCTAAGGTCGACAAATAAAAAATGAAAAATAAACCTGTTTAGCTATGTAGTGCTAGCAAAGTATTATACAGTGAGTACCGACTATTTGCAACTTTCCTGGTGGATCTTAATAGTTGAAAGTAGTTACTCGATATTTTTAGGATTGTAGGTTTGAAACTCAATTAAATAGAAAACATTCAAAATTAAATTCGATTAGAAAATATACTTACGCATCTGTACCTGTAAGCTAACAAAATTAAGCAAACCTTTTTATAAACAACACACACAGAAAATGGTTTAAATATTGTAGCACCACGATCCTGTAAACACAAAATTTTAACTCTTGAAAAAATGCTGTACCATCACAGTACAAACAATAGAAACCAAAAAACCAAAAAAAAATTCCTACACAAGTACAACACTCTAAATAAGAGGTGTCTCAATAAGAATGCACTTTTTCATTTCAAAATAAATTTTTTGGGATAGCTAAGATTTTTTATTGGATTGTAAGAAATTAATATCCGACAAATGGCTAAAATGGTTCCGAGACAGGCCATTACTCTTTTCATAAAATTTTACATGACTTTTTCACAGAGATGTGGCTGCATCTCACCGATGTTGGATCTCGGATTCGATCTCAGAAATTGTTTTTGGTTTATTTGCAATTTCGCGAGCCCCCAAATTTAACAATTTTGTGTATTCACGAAGCCATTCAGATGGAAATGTGATTTTTATGGTCTGCTGGTTAATGCTCCTAAGTAATCTTGATTTTGTACACATAAAGGTGAAGGTATTTGTCGAAATTCGTTTCGTAGTGCTTCGTAAAATTTTAAGTTGTTAGAACGATGCTAAATTGAAGTTTTCCGGTTTTCGGCGACACTATTTTTTACAACAAAATGCTTGCAAGAGACCGATACATTGAAGCACAAGAGTTTTAAGCTGGAAGTCTACACAATGCATTCTACGCTTTTTGCGTCTCTCTTATAAAAGTTGAATCAATGTAAATAGTTGAATGTTTCAAGTTACAAAACACTAAGCGTAGAATGCTTTGCATTCGACGCAAAAAGCAGATTTACTTTCTACTTTTTCAAGCGTCATGAGTGGCGAGAGAACAACTCAACTGAGCTTGAATGCCAGGGATGACAAATTATATTTTGTTTTTAATTTTATCGATAATTATGTTTGTATTGTGTATTTGCTTGCTTTTCCTTTGGATAGAAAAAAAAGGAAATACTTTTGTAATTAAGTTTAAAATTTTTTGCAAGAATAAAATCCAATTACTTAACAAAGTTCTTCATTAAAAAAATTAAACGTTTTGGTTATCGATTAAGTTCACATAATTAGTGCCATCGTGGTAAGTAACTTGAAATGCAGAAGATGAATGAGGTATAAAATGCATAGACAGGAGAACGCGTGGTATGGACTTTCAGCTTTACTGGGCACAACCGATCCATTTTCTTCAAATGTATTTAACGCAATATGTTCTTTATAAAAAATTGCTCAGACTCTAACAACTTTTCTCCATAAAAAAATTGCTCGGACTCTGGCAACTTTTTTCTATTATATAAAGTTTTTCAGACTCTTTCTCCACAAAAAGTTGCGTCGTGACAGCGTCTTGCTGTTTGGGAAATTAAGAACGAATTTCTAACAAAAACTATGTCTGCTAATGTTAAGCAGAGTCGTTTTAAAATATAAATTTCCTAACATTTTTAAGTACATTGTTAATCAAATAATTTCCTGAAGATTAATCTCTCGATTTTTTTTCTTAATCGTAGTGAAAACATAATATTACGCAAACAAAAAATATAAGCTGATACAAATTCCAAGAATAATCGATTGGTGTCGAGTACCCATATAAACAGTATAAATATTAACGAATAATAAAACAAAAAATTGAAATTGTTAACACTATTACACATATCCATGGATTTTCTTTATTCAATAAGATTTTCACAACCTTAAGCAAAATTAAATAATTTATGGTGTCGTTGCTGAAGCAGTTGAGTGGAGAAAGCAGGCAGGCAGACAACAATCAACCACGCGCTTAATGTCTGGCTTTAATATTAATATTAACTTTTTTCTTATTCTACTTTTATCATTTCTCAATAGCAAAGGAAACGGAAATTGTAACGTCTTTTTACGGTTACGATTTTGTGTTGACTGTATGCAGAGAATAAGATTTTTATGTGAAGCTGGTTATGTTGCTAAAAAACACATTTGAAATATCAATGATGCCATTGGAAAATTATTTTTATTAAAAAGGTTTGTATAAAACATTGTTGGTGCTTAAATAAAGGGTGGTTAAATTTTAAGGGCCGATGTGGATTTTGAATAAAACATAAATTATTTAGGAAATTATTGTCATTTCTTTTTATTATGATCATATTGGTATGGTTCAATTATTTATGTAGCAAAATATCGGCCAAAAGGCCGCCATTCACCTCGGCGGCTCATCTCCATCCGATGGTCCAAATTCAATTGTTGGTCACAATGATGAGTCGAGGTTGACTGCTCTTTTGCAACACTATCGCAAAAAACAGCAATGTTTTTCGTTCAACGAACTAAAAAGGCATTCACAGATGTTTTCACATTTCATACAGACCTGTTTTGCTGAAATTTTAATATTTTTTACAATTCTCTCGATTGTGGACGAATTTAAGCGATTATGTTGACCAAAAGAATCACAAACTGCACCATATGCATTTTAATTTGAACGCCCATTTTTATACTAAGCCTGAAAAACTTTAACGCGTTGCTCGATTTGGTCCAAATTAAGTTAGTCTGAAATTGAGAAATGTCAAATGAAATGCAGAAAAAAACTTGACGTTTCGGTTTGGTTCACATTCAACATCGGCCCTTAAAATTTAACCACCCTTTATTTTATTAAATTTTATTTATTTATTTTTTTTTGAATTTTTAAAAGAAAAATAAATTTATAAAGAACGTCGACAACAAAATATAAAATATTTGTTATTAATAAATCTACTCTACACACCAATAAATTATTGCAGTTTGTGCTTCTTTCGTTTTATTACAAGTGACATGAATACCTCCCACTTTTGAGAATTTCACACCTTGTTATTTTAGTTGTTTTAATGTGTGTAGATTTTTTTATTTTTTCAGACAATTCAAAGTGACACGAAAAGCAAAATTGTAAAACATAAACACTGACAATAATTTATGAACATTTTAAACATTCAATAAAGAAAAACTTAACAAACTAAAAAAAAAAGAAACCAACACTAAAGCCAGAAAAGTTGTTTTTCTATAACAATTTAGCCAATTAAAAAAAGGATAAAAAAAAGTCTGGAAAAGATCCGCTAGCAAAAATGATAAATTGTTTTGATAAGTTGTTTTTTTTATACCCTTCACACAGTGAAAAAGGGTATATATAGGTTTGTCATTCCGTGTGAAATTTCTACAATTTTCATTTCCGACCCCATAAAGTATATATTTTCTGAAAGCTTATGAATAGGGGAGTCGATTAAGCTCTGTCAGTCTGTCCGTCTGACCGTCTGTCCGTGTGTATGTTGAAATCAACTTTTTGAAGCCCCCCGACATAGGTTAGACCCGGGTAAGGTATTAAAACATCAAAAATATTCGGGAGTAGATCGGTATTGAAAATCAGAAACATCGGTACATAAACAACTGAGATATGAGCAAAAACCCACGACCACCTCGATTTTTTTTCACAAAAACAACATTACAACAACAACATACATACATACAAACGTGTATACTGGTTAGAGAAAACGTGGCATCGAATCCCAGCTGAGCCAAAAAAAATTTTTTTTAATTTTTTTTAAATTTTTTTTTTAATTTTTTTTTTTTATTTTTTTTTTTTATTTTTTATTTAATATATTAATTATATTTTTATTGTTATTATTTCTTTTAATTTTTTTTTTTATTTTTTTTTTTTGTTATATATTATATATAATATTTTTTTTTTTTAAATTTTTTTTTTAATTTTTTTTTTATTTTTTTTTAACATACATACTTGAATTTATAATTTTATATATGTATATTTTTATATGTATGTACAATTTCATATGGGATGAATGGTGACAAAAACTACTGTTATTGCATGACTACACGTTGTGAAGGGTATATAAGATTCGGCACGGCCGAATATAGCGCTCTTACTTGTTTTAATATAAATTTGATAAACATTGACCTCAACATATTCGCAAATTAATTGTGAATGACAACGTTCATGAAAATGCAAATGCAAAGCAACAACGTCATGACGATGCTGATTGTGAAAAAAAACTACTTGAATTGCTAACATAATAAGTGTAAAGAAACTTGTGAAATCATGCCACTTTTATTTATGAAAAAAATTAATTTTATAAAATCAAGATTTTGTCGGTAAAAAATATTGTCGATTACAATGATCTATAGTAAAATAAAATAATGTTTTTTAGACGCTATAAATAAGAAATTTTGGTTTTTCGCCCAAGGGGAGAAAAATCAATACAATATTAACCCTTTAACACAATGTTAATGCAACAACAGAAAGGTGATCAGGGACTGACAACTTTTCTGTACAAAAATATGCTGAGAGCCTCTGACAACTTTTCTTCTTATAAAGTTGCTGAGACTTTGAATTTTTTTTTTTTATAAAATATTGTTTAGACTCTAACCAGTCTTCTTTTTAAAAAATATCTCAGACTCTGACAACTTTTCTCTATAAAAAATTGCTCGGACTCTGGAAACTTTTCTCTATTAAAAGTTTTTCGGACCACTTTTCTTTATAAAAAGTTTTTAAGACTTTTCTGTATAAAAAATTCCTTAGCTTCTAATAAGTTTTCAATAAAAAATGCTCAGACTTTGACCAGTTAAAAAACAATTGCTCACACTCTGACCATTTAAATATATTTAAAGTTGCTTAGATTTGTGACAACTTTTTATTCAAAAGTTACACAAAGTTGTGACATTTCTGAAATTCTGAAACTTTTCCTATTTAAAATATTTCGTAGACTCTGACAGCTTTGTCTATATGAAAAATTGTTCAAACTTTAAAAATTTTCTTTTTTTATAGAATTTTTTTTAATACTTTACTACTAAGTTTAAATAAAATAATATAGCTTGAATTTCCTTTTTGATAATTTCTGGAGTGTTTTGTGAATATGTTGGCTATGGTCATGGCGTGCCAGATTGGACGATTTATCAATAAATAATTTGAATTATTTTAAAATGGTTTTTATGATTGTGGAAATTTTTTATTTTGATAAAGTTTGTTTAAAAATTCATAAAAATCTCTCAACATTATCTGGCAGCATTGACTTTGGTTGGTTGGTGTCCTAAACTTTAAATGTACTCACTGAATGATTATGATTTTTGTTTACGCTAATCATCTTGCAAACCTATAATGCCTTAATATTTGATTTTATCAAGTATTCGCGCTTTTGGCACTAAATTAATTTGAATGTGTAATTTTTTTGAATAAAAATATCAACAGGATATTTTTCGGCAAATTTGAAAAGTTTATCATAAATAAAAGAATTAAAATAATAACTTAAATGGCCATTGAAAACTAAGAAAAATTTACTTTAAAAAATTTACTTATTAATTTTAATACAATTTTTCACTGTGTTGCTAATAATTTTCCTCAGTAAGTTGTGTACAAACTTCAATGACAGACTATACTTTGTTTGACAATTTATATTTATTTTTTTTCTTATGATTATTATTGTTTGATTTTAATTAACTACCAAATAAAGTTGTTCGTTCTTGTACATTTTTAAGTGTTTTAAATTGTTTTTTAGTTAATTTGTTAGAAAGATAATGAACCAAAAATACATTGTCACAATTGACATGGCCTTATTTATGAGAATTTTTTTCTTTATGGTCATGTCTAGTAATCGACGTACCAACTACTGCAAAGTTACATGTTTTGCAAAATAGAAAAAATTTAACTGAAAAATAAAATATTAAATTTGCTGCGACAAATCGCAAGCGTTTTTAACTATAAAAAAATTTGTACACTTTAATAAAATACATATTAAAAAATATCGAAGTTTTTTGGTTACCATGAGAATATTTTATATATAAAGATTTTTAGAATCTGCATAATGTTCTATACAAAAAGTATTTTGAAAACATGTAGCTTTTAATTCAAAGCTCATTACGCTACTTGGCATGCTACTTTATGTTTGTAGTTGAGCTTATAATAGAAATTTTTTAAAGAAGCTCGTGAATGATTTGATGGAAAAATCTCAAAAAACAAAATATAACAAGTAAGAGCGCTATATTCGGCCGTGCCGAATCTTTTATACCCTTCACAACGTGTAGTCATGCAATAACAGTAGTTTGTATCACCATTTATCCCATATGAAATACGGTACATACATATAAAAAACATACATATATAAAAACATCCCATGTAAAATTATAAATTTACGTATGTATGTTTAAAAAAAAATAAAAAAAAATTTTAAAAAAATTTTAAAAAAATTAAAAAAAAAAAAAATTATTAAAATATACATAATAAATATAAAACAAAAAAAATAAAAAATAAATTAAAAAAATAATAAATATATAAAACAAAAAAAAAATTAAAAAAAAATAATCAAAATATAAATAATATATTAAATAAAAAATAAAAAAAAATATATAAAAAAAATTTTTTTTGGCTCAGCTGGGATTCGATGCCACGTTTTCTCTAACCAGTATACACGTTTGTATGTATGTATGTATGCTGTTGTTGTAATGTTGTTTTTGTGAATAAAAAATCGAGGTGGTCGTGGGTTTTTGCTCTTATCTCAGTTGCTTATGTACCGATGTTTCTGATTTTCAATACCGTTCCACTCCCGAATATTTCTGATATTTTAATACCTCACCCAGGTCTAAGCGATATCGGGGGGCTTCAAAAAGTTGATTTCAACTTTCAACACACGGAAAGACGTTCAGACGGACAGACTGACAGAGCTTAATCGACTCTCCTATTCATAAGCTTTCAGAAAATATATACTTTATTGGGTCGGAAATGAAAATTGTAGAAATTTCACACGGAATGACAAACCTATATATACCCTTTTTCACTGTGTGAAGGGTATAAAAAAATATATTCATAATTGAAGTGATTCACAAACTTAGGGGACCAGTTTTTTTTTACACTTGATGATGAATTTGAGAAAATAAAAGTAAATGTAAAATTATCATAAAACTTTTATTATATTTTTATGATTTTCCATAATAAAACATTGAAGTGGGAATAAATTTGATCAAAGATGGAATGACACAGGCATAGTTTTAGGTATTAAAGAAAAATGATAAACATTTCTTATTAGTTCTGACTAAAATTCACATCATGATCATAAATTAAAACACAATGTCATTCAACTGATTTTTATTTATATTTTCTTGGACTCGAAATACAGCTACAAAAGTTCCCTTAAAAAATATTGAAACAAATAATAAAACCAAAGAAAACTAAAAAAAACTATAAAATTTTATACTCAAAATCACCAATTGTAAAAAAAATAAAAAACAACGACGAAGTTAAATTATTTTTATTCTTAAGTTTGAAATTGAAGGAAAAAGAACAATAACAACAACGTACTACTATCATCAATTTAATCAGATCCAGTATCAATATTTTAACAGAAATCAATGGACCAAATGTGTTGTTAATTCGGCTGCCACTAAACGGTGGCGACGACGTCAGCTGTCGTTGTTGTGGCAACAACATAATGATTACCTTATTTTTCTTTTGGCTACTGTGCCATAATGTGTATGGAACGCCAGAAGAGCATACTGCATGTATGACGCCATAGTGACGTTGTTTGTGTTGTTTATATCAAGATATATTTAATTTTACTTTTATGTTATAGGTAGTTTTTAATAGAAGAAACAAGCCATGCTTACAACCATTTCATAGTTAGTTATCCATCCATCTATTAGACCAGCTTAAACCAAACATACGGTAAAGTTCTCTTCATGATTCAATCACTACATCAAAGACCGTGCACTTCAATTAAATTCGCTTAAAAAGGCTTGCAATCTTAGTATTCGATTTGGAAACAAAAAACAAAAGTTAGATTTGTTTTTGGAACAGTATGATACAAGGAATATTTATTCATCATCACCGTAGTTCAAAAATAAAATTTATATTTATATTTATATTTTGAAAATATGAAGTTTGGCATTTGAAACAAATATATAAAAGGTTTTTAGAGTGCAGGCAACTTTTTATATAGAAAAGTTACCAAAAAAGTTTTTTATAGTAAAAGTTACTTTTTATACAAAAAAGTTATCAGAGCAGCTTTTTATATAGAAAAGTTGCAAAAGTTTAAGCGGCTTTTTATATAGAAAACTTGTCTGAGTCTGAACATTTTTTGCATAGAAAAGTTGTCATAGTCTGAGTAACTTTTTTCGTAGAAAATTTGTTATAGAAAAGTTGTCATAATCAAAGTAACTTTTATTATAGAGTCTGAACAACTTTTAAAATAGAAAAGTTTTAAGTGTGGCGCAACTTTTATTTATTATTGAAAAGTTTTTAAAATCTGTGTAAAATTTTTATACAAATGTACATATATAAAAGCAATATTTTTGGAGAAGAAAAATGTTGGAATTTGATATGATTTTTGTATAGAAAAATTTTTAGAATTTGCAAAAGCGATTTTACTTTCATAGTAGCATATTCTTTAAGCATATACATATACATATATAATTTAAAATCCGGTTAAAAAATATATTTTTCTTAATATTTTTCTTTGATTGAAATTGAAATGATTCTGACTAGTTTGTTTGGTCATATAAAGACATTTTCATTTTGCTTAAGCTGATTTCAATTTTATTTACTTGCTTATTTACGATAATTTTATTTATTTTTATATTATTAACCCACTGACTGATATCAGCCATTCACTTTAACTGTCATTCTGTCCTGTTCGGTTTTTATTATTATTTTTTTTTTGCTTCTTGTTAATTTGTTAGTACTATTTATAAAGAGTTAATCCGTTTTGAAACCTGTAATATAATATTTAAATTGAAAAGTTGTCACCATGAATCTCAGCCCACTGTTATAAAAAATTTAATTTGGTCAATTCGATTAATAAAAAAAACACACTAACTTTTATATAGAAAACAAATATTTGTTTAAAATTTAATTTTATTTTCGTTTATTTGTTTAGCTGCAAGTAATAGCAGTAGTAACAAAAAATATTGTTGGTAAATTATAAAAAGTAACTTTTGGCGTAGACAACTGTTTAGTTCAATAAATTTCGGTTGGGAATTGTTAAATTTTGTAGAATTTTAAAACTTTTTTTTTTAAGATATTTTTTTTTTTAAATGTCAATATGAGTCATTTTGTGCAGACATTTTTTTTTGGAAATTTACACAAGGAAAGCTCCTAAAAACTAAAACACATTGTTAAAAGAAAAATTCTAAGACACTGCAAAGAGAAAATAAATTTGTTGAATCTCTAATGGGTGGTAAGCGCTTTGGGTTTACAGTTTCACCTAATTGGGAAGCAGCAAAGTAAGCGAACATCATCGAACTGAAATAATTGAAATTCTAACGTTTATCTCTTAAACAGCTTGTATTGCGAAAACTTCGAAATCAGTAAAAACAAGTATTAAAGGGGGGCTTACAGAAAGTTTTTTTAACAGCCTAAAGTAAGCCATGAATGCACGCTTCATTTTATTTATTTCAAACAACCTATCAAAATATATAATTTCTGTTCGTCTGTCTGTCTGCCTGTTGAAAGCACTGAAGAGCGCGGAAAAAATGTATGGGGAAGAAATATGGCTAACATATTTCTAATGTATTTGAAATATCTTTTTTATTTAAAATTTGATAAATCGGTCAAAGTGAGTCAAACTTATACATTAAAATAAGAGTAGGTCATGTAAAATTGTCATTTGCACAATGGTCTATACAAAATTTTATACCTCATACAACCAACAGATAAACAATGCTAAAATTTCGCAAATGTAGCTTATTAATCAGTAACATTGACAACAAAAACTGAGGGAGACATTCTCACCTTAACTCCCACCTCCCAACTAAGCCTTTTTGAAATTCGTAAAATTTTATTAAGATTTAGGATTATAAAGAACTATTAATTTTAGCATCTAAGATGAATTCATTGGTAGAAATTACTTCGACATGCCTACTCTAATGCCCACCTCCCATTCTCTAATCCTTTTACATATATTTTTTAATATTGTTAGAGGCTACAAGTGATTATTAGATTTGTGGTTTCGTATTAAACAAGAAGGATTTTATGTGTGACGCCCACCTAACAAAATGTGACTTGTATGTAGGTGCGAATTTAACTAAAACTCTATCTGATTTCCAATTGGAAATTGAAATTCCAATTTCCATCTCATTTAGTTTCAGTTACAACAGGATTTTGTTATTAGAAAAGTGGAAAGTGTCACGTCCATACAAAATAAATATTTTTCAAAAACAACTGTTACTTATCCGATTATTGTTAAGCTACGGTCACATATGGCAAATATTTGCTCAAATAAGCGTGACCACTAAAATATATTTATTTCTCCCATAATTAATAAATGTTTATTTAATTAAAAATTTGCCTTGATTTGATCAAATTGCGATATTAACCTGTTGTTCTATGTTTTGACATTATTTGGTGTAAGAAAAATTGCATTAAATTAAATAATCATTTAAACGAATTAGTGGTCACGCATATTTGAGCAAATATTTGATATATGTGACCGTAGCTTTATAATTATCGTAGATTAATTTTATACAATTAAACAATTACGAAAAAGGGACAGTGCCACGCTTATACAAAGTAAACATTCTTTCTTAACCAAGTCTAACTAACCGAGACATTTACTCTGCCCCTTTTAGCTTGACTTGGGTTCTTTCTTATGCATAAAATAAATAGTTTTGAAAATATGTAATTTTTTCTGCTTAGAAAAATTAAAAAAGAAAAAAACTAAGAAGTTTTTTGCTCAATAAATGTTCTTACAAACTAAAAAAGCATATTGATCTTTAATTAAAAAATTCTCTAGGAATCTGAAAACTTTAAAAAGTTATCGTAAGTATTTACGAACTTTAAATTTTGGGTGTAAACAATTTGAATTGACTTAATTATGCTGAGCCAAACTCTCAGTTGTTTTTATTCGTAGTGCTCAAGAAACACCTACCGTTGAGATATTTTCTTTTTTTTAAATTTTTTTTACAAGTATTTGTTTTTATTTATTTAAGGCAATAAATTTGATTTTTAGAACACTAAAATAATTGTATGTAGGCTTTGCTTTTGGGGCACACTTGGCTAAAATAAAAAATTCTAACACAGACGTTTAATGAATTTTTTATTTCAAAAATTAGCAAAAAAAAAAATCCTTTTTTAAATTTCAATAAAAAAAACTTTGCTCAACCTCATATAAAGCAAATGTTTCATATATAGTTACATGTGCATAAAAATACCAAGAAATTTTACACAATTCTTTTGTATTTAACATTCATTAGGTGCTTGACTTTAAATGCATAACTTATGCGGTGATTTATTCTCAGAAATTGCATTTAAAGTTTTTTTAGTTTTCTTCTTTCTGTTTCCATTTATTTTAACGTTATTTTAACATCATAATGCGAAAAATTACGGATGATTGTTATTGGTGGGTTAGAACAACTCGGTTGGGATTATGGTTTCCGAGTGGTTGAAGAGAATTGTATTTGACAGTGCATATGCGTCTTTTTGTTGCTTTGTGTTTATGCCTGCACCGTTTGTCATATACTCCACTGTCAATCTTTATTTATCCGCTGCATTCATATGCTGAGTCCATACATCGGCATCAGCAAGTATGTAACTAGTTGTTGTTATTGTTTTTGTTATTGCAGTTCAAAGTATTTGTCGCATTTAAGATTGTAAAGTTACGCTTAAATATGTAAAATACAAGTAAAAATCAGGAGTTTAAAGTAATTGTTTAATTTCCCAACAATTTTTTTTAAATGTTTAAACGCCCATGAAAAGTAAAAAATGGCTTTTACTCATTAATTCACTCTTACATAAATATTGTCAACAAAACAGCAGCGGTAAATAAATAATAATCACTCACACATATGTTATTTCATAGAAAATAAGTAAAAATTTGTTTTTCTTAGAAATGGATTTATTTTGATGTTAAAAGAAATAGAAGACATTTTTAATTTCTCACATATGAGGTGGGCTCAAAATTGAAAAATCTAAAGTTAAATAAAAAACATTTTGCTTTCTCATTTAACAATTTTGTTAAAAAAAATAAATAAAGAAACAATATCATACATGAAAGAATAGCAACATTTTTTTAGTCTCTAATAACTTGATGTGCAGTAAAATAAAAAAAGAAATAAAAAAAAGTACACAGCACATACATGAGTAAGCATTTTGCACTATGCCCACCACCAAATTGTGGTTGGTACATTAATTTTGTCATTCCTTTTGTAGCACAACAAAATATTTGTTATTGACATTTAAAAGTAAATTTTTTCAGAATCACTTTATCATTTTAACACGATCTTCCGATGTCCGTCCGTCTATAAATCTATTAAAATCAAGATAGAAGAAGAACGAAGTGGACTAAAATTTAGAGAAAATAAATAAATAAGTAAATGTATCTAATAGAATATCTAATGCAATAGTGGCAGCTCATGTCAGTATTTTTAAACAAAATACGACACTGTCTTAACGCAAGAAGGCAGAGTACTGTCATGTCAAAAGCCCATATATTTATGACATTAAAAAAAATATTTTTCCTTACAAATTTTGTAATTCGTCTATTAGTTTCAAATTTAAAACTTTATAAAACCGATAATAAAATTACTAAAAGGTTGGAAAATATATTAATAATAGAAAGATATTTTAATACGTCCACTTAAACTTCTATATCCTACGCATTGATAGCTTCCTAAGAACAAAGATTTATGAAAATGTCGGAGTCCGTGTTTAAATATAAAAATTATAATCGTCTACGTCTACTTCGCATATTTGTATATGTATACATATGTATGTATATATTTTTAAAATTTTTAAAAATATTATGTTCTTCATGAACTACAAGTGTTCGTGTTTTATCGATCCAAATGCGAAATTTGAGTTTATATATAGAATCAGTAAGAGACGTTCGGAGTATACAGCACAAGAGGTGACCAATTCTGGAACTTGTCAATAACATAACTGTTTTGTTTGGCGCTGAAGGGGTAACTGAGCGCATAAACCCCTTAGGCTTAAACAAATATTAAAATTCCTCTTTCACATGGCTGAGTGGACGAAACTTATAGAAGTTATGAGCTAAAATCTAGCTATCCGTTGTAGCACTTGTTATCAAAACACTTTTTTCGTGGTTAATTCGTGGAGTGTGTCCAGGACTTAGGAATTACATAAGTTAGAAAAACAAAAAAAAAAATTCTATCAAATTAATGTACCTGCACGCAAAGAAAAACCATGGTTACGATATGATCACGACGGTCATATTATTTTTTCTAAAACAATATTTGGTTGTCGAAAACAAGAAATAGTTATTTTTGTTTCATTTCATCATTAATTTTGTCATGATAATCAAGCATTTATTTTAATTGTATCATTTAATGATTACTTTTCGTAAAAATTTCAAAATGGTTATCATTTAAAAATAGTATGATTTAAAAAAATTAATTTGACAAAAATAACATTATATTCAAAATCATTAAAAATTAAAAATAATCATTAAATAATAAGTCAGACAACAGTATGATTTCTTTTTAATAATAATTTGATTTCAATTGTCCTTCTTCTTGCTGAATAAATTTTTATTATTTTAAAAGTTTGAGATGTCAAAAAAAGAAACAAAAATTTTGAAAAATTAAAGAAAATTTAAAAATAAACGATAAAATGTAAAAAAATATTGGTAAAAAATTGCAATTAAATTGGTGAGTACAAGCAATATGTGCATGTTACAGCAAAAGACAATAATTTGCCGTAAAAAAGCAAAGATTGTTGATTTCAATTGTAGTCATATATATGATTATTGAATGATGATTAATTTAAACATAATAATGATAACTGGTAACCATTATTATTTTAAACATAATCATACAATTCAATCATAGTATGTTGCTCTTCGATTATGGTTACCACAACCATATTTTTTCTTTGCGTGTGAAGATTGGGGAAAGCTTGTGACCAATTTAAGTAAAAAATTAACAGTAACATTAATGCAAAATAGTGACTTTATAGCTCCAGAGCATACGAAAAATGCAATGGTTACACTTTCAGAAGGATGACCCTTGAAACCGCTCATACAAAGATGACATTATGAATGAACAAGAAAAGTTCACCAAAATAAACATGAAAGCTCGAAAAATTGACCAAGCCTTCTAATTACCCCCATAACTTCCACCTTAAAACAGCGTCAAAATATTAAGGCTCGAGAATTTTAAGAACCTTCTGGATTTTCTTTGCTATGAACTATCTTACCATGGCTTGTTAAAGAATAAAAGAAATTCCGGAAATAATGTGAGGCTGAAAATGAGTCGGATGAAATGTGATGAAATCTGATAATCACAACTAAAAATGCAACAAAATAATATAAAATTAAAAAAAAAATTGTTTCAATAAATTTTATACCCCATAACGTATATTTTTTTTGAGTCCTGGTTTTATTTTAGTACCTTCTAGCTTTATCCGCCCTTCTGTCCGTATGTTGAAAGCACCAGAACATCAATACATCAGAAATATTTGGTATTGAAAATGGGTTAAATTAGTATATTAAGAAGAGAATTACAGCTTGTAATGCAAAAGTAGTTTAAAAAAATTTCTTTTTGACATAAAAAAGGAGTTTAAGAATAGAATGTGTAAAAATTTATTTCCGCACTGTGTCTTTTTTTAACGATGTCGAAAGAAAACCCAATCGACAGAAGGTGAGTTACTCACTTTCAAATAAATTTGAGTTTGTCTATTTCGTTTTGAAGGTTTTTATTCGCTTGGTCTATTCCTAGGGCATCATAATATTAAATCAACAATATATTGTCTATACATTTAGGTAACTGTTGGTCTATTTAGTCCTAGTCAAAAATGGAGTATGCTTTACATGCGTGTACGCAATGTCTGTAGGATATGTATATGCATTACATTAATGCCAGTAGGTAGAAAAATTCGGCCAGCCGAACATTGCTTCACAAACAACAGCACAAACAGAATAAGGTAATAAAAATGTCTCTAAAACTGTCACTCTTTCAAACAGCTGATTGTCATCATATACTTATATCATGTGTACTTTAGTGCAATAAAAAAAGCTTGAAAAGATTGTTCTTTTTTATTTTTGTATTTAACAGGTTTGTATGCGAACGATGATGTTGTTAAAAAAATATTCTATAGATTTGATTTTCTTTGCCCTCACATTGTCTTGTACTTTTTGTGTTATTATTGCATTTGTTGTTGTCATTTAGTTCATTGTAGTAAACACTATACAGGAGCACAACAAAACGAAAGAAATAAGCATGTAGTGTATGTGATTAGAGCTTTAAGCATTTTTTTACTCTATTGTTTTGCTAGACAACGCAATTCTATAAAGACGTTGATGACGCAGATTCTTATCTTAATATTACAAAAGACGATATGGGGGCATTTCTTTGTCTTGTAGCGGTATGTTGAGTATAGGACTTTTGCGTACACATAATATTTCGTTTTTGTTCTCTTTACAACTTTTATGATATGTCCTGCTTTATAAGTATTTAAATGTCGCAAAGATGCAGTATTTTTGTCAGTGATAAAGTTCTTGATTTATAAATGCAAAGATAAAATTGTTCCCGCAACTTTATAAAAATATGATAAATTTCCTGAACATTTTCTCTATACAAAGAATATTATAATTATCTTTAAAAAGGAATGGCAAAATTCTTAGAAAATAAAAAAACTGTTTATGACCAAAACTTTTATATTATTATGTATTGTACAAAATATGCATGTATAGCATCATATTTATGTGCGTAAGTATATATGAAAATACTTATCTCTCCATTATTACTTTATATACAAAAATATATTTTTACAATTCAGTTGCGAATATATGAATCCTTTTTTATATTCTTAACAGAACCCGTTACAAACCATTATACAGCACTCCAAGCCAAGTGCTCGTCATATATCGATACCAGAGAGTATCATTGTTCGAGTGACTTAAAATTCATTTTAGTTAAATCCACTCATAGGATCATCAACTCATAGAGTTATATATATTTTGATTGTTTGATTAAATCCATTAAACTATTTTTTGTAGTTTTTTTAATTAACTTAAATTTGTTCAGTTCTTGTTCATTTTTTTTTTTTCAAAGAAATACAAATTCAACGTAGCGGAGAAACTTATTATGATGTAGGAGAGATACATCTAGCGACTAAAAACTGGGACCTATTTTAGACATCAATTTGTATCGAAAATTACGTTACGTCGGAATTCGTTTTGAACATTTATTTGTGAAAACATATGGAACAATGACTTCACCGACCCATAAAGCGAACCAGGCTTTGAGATTTCCTTAATGAAATGATGTTTCAATAATTACTTAAGGATTGCCATTACTTTAAGTTTAACAGTTTTGTTAATTAACAAGACATTTAACAAAAAGTTTGCTTCGTCCAATGCCCATTAAGTAAAATTAAAGCATATAAAAAGAAATTTGTGATAAATTTTAAAAGCAAACTAACCTTAAAGCAACCTTTAGCTGTTCAATTAGTTGTCACGGATTACAGTGAAGTCAATTTAAGGATTCCGTCGCGAAAAAAAACACACCTTTCAACTCTATTATGAGAGAGGGAAATGAGAAAAACGAAATGCAACATAAAAATTTTATGTATTTGAATTTTCTTTTACAAAAATTGACAATGTCTCCAGAAAAAAATAAATACCCCAAAATTTCACCCAGCCGACCAGAAACAAGGTAAATGAAAGCTCGGCAGCAAATTGCTAATCTTGTTGAACAAAGTGTTTCTGTTCAACTGACAGTAATAAACAATATTTTTTAAGCATAAACTTGTCAACCAAATCTGAGGGTATGCCGTTCTCTGATCGATAATACAATTATGCGGATTTTGTGTCAATGGCTCACATTAACCAAATAAATAGCAGAAACAAACAAAAAATCCATCGTTAAAAGATGTTTAACAAAGTAAACGGATTGAGTGTTGTATTATTTGGTTTTATTTGTGGTTCAAAAAAAAAAACTTGAAAGAATAGTATCAGGTAATTTGTATTGTTTACCATGTGTTAAAACGCCTGATTATCGTTTTGTTAAAAAGAACAACAATGGAAGGCAAAAAATATTGTATTCCTTTGACAAAATAAATAAAGAGCAGCCAAGCCTTAAAAGGTATATTTAAGTCACATCAAAAAAACTACATATTACGTTTCAGAGAATACTATTCAATAATATGGAGAATAGGCAAGTTGTCGTTTTCGCAAAGCTGTATGGATTTTTTTGATTAATAATTTTTAGAAAATTTATTAAATGTTTTCTGCAGATAGAAGACTATATTGTTTCAAACTAAAAAAAAAGAATAGAAATATTCAATTTTAAATCTAAAAAAAAAATTTTTTTAAAAACCTAAACAAGAGCAGTAAGCGTTATGATTTATTCGGCTTAGCGCTAACGCTGAAGTGATAACTTTAACTAAGAGCGACAAAGATGCGTAACAAACAGTAACATTACATTTTTTGTTTAATTGAACCCACTAGATAGCAACAAAAATTAAAATAAGATCGTAGATTGACCTGAAAATAGCTAAAAAGGCACTGTTGTTGTATTGCAACCAACTTCACTACCTTGCTTTCTGTCAAAATTGTATTTTCCAATCATAGCTGCCAGATTTGACGATTTATCGTCATTTTGACGATTTTACGTGCTAAAATTAAGTGTTGACGATTTGACGATTTATGCCATGTTTTTGACGATTTTCAAGAATTCAAGTTTGCAACATGTTTCATTACTTTTATATCAACCTTAAACTAAATAAAAATAATTTGTAACGGTTTTTTATGTTATTAATAATAAAACAGAGTGAAAGAGATACATCGATCATTATTTAATGTGTTTGTGTGGGTAATTTTTCCACTTTGTACATTTTTAACATAGTATATGCCACATATTATCAACTGATACCTTCAACACGAACAAATATAAATATGGAAATGCGTTTAAAACAATTTTAGTTTTTTAAGTAAATTTATTTAAATTATTTAAGTGACAAATTAATATGCTTAAATACTTCAAAAAAATGGTAAGTTCTTTTTAATTATACAGTAAAATCTTAAAAATCAAACATTATATTTTCAATAGAAAACCAAGATGATGAAAATTCTAGCAGCTCTTCCTCTGTAAGTAGAAATTTCATCCATTTTTTATACAAAACTTTGTCGTAGCTAAAATGAAATTTTAATGGTGTTTTTCACAGGTAACGAACAAGAAGAGGAAAATTAAGGAAGACTGGTTTGCAGATTCAGAAATAAGTTTATGGGCTAAAAAGCGAAACGATGTAGTTTATTTTGGCGTTGTGCTCGTCTTACACTTGCCTAAAGCTACCTTAATCCGTAGAAACTTTAGAAAGAAATGATTAAAATTATTTGTCAATTAGTCTGAATTAGATGCAGCCAATTCATTATTTATTATTTTTTGTATTTATATACATATTAATATTTATTTTTCGAAATTAATTCTAAATTGTATTATATTTATTGTCATGTTCTTAACTTAAAAGGGTCTAATAAAACCATTGATCTCTCTGGATTTAAAAAGTTTGTTATGTTATGCATTAAATAAAAAATGTTTTGTTTTGAAAAATGCGTTTTTTTATTTTGACGTTTTTTTGACGATTTGCGTAAACTACTTGACGATTTTGACGATTTTTTTCCCCAAATTAGACGATTTTGCTCCTATTTTATCTGGCAGCTATGTTTCCAATTGCAATGCGTTGCCTCCAGGTTATTTTGGTTTGATTTATCTACAAAAATATGTCACTCGTTTGGTTGTAATTATTTACAAATAAATTTATTTAATTAACAGTTGTTATGAATATGCATATACATACGAATGCATGTGTGTGTTAGTGATGTTATCAATTAAATAAAAATAAATGAGGAACTTTTAAACTACTACTCAGATTTACTTAAAACTTGAGACATTTAAAGCTGAAGAGTCAGGCATTTAGAGCATTATCTTTTGAAGAAAATCTTTTAATTTAAATCCAGCTGCAGTTACCTGGTGATTACAATCTCTATTGTAAATTGTTGTTTTCTTAAATTAAAACCAGTAATAAATTTTGTTCACAGAATTATATGGTGTGTAAGTTTTTTTTAATATATTATTTTAAAATAGTTTAAAAAACGTAACAAAAGGTTTTTGGATAAGAACGAATAGAAATTGATAGTTTTTGGCTGACTTTAAACCCTGTTATTTATTCAGTCTGATGCCGATAATGCAAAGTCACGGTGGTCATTTGAAGGGTATAATACTACAACACAATTCTTACACGTGTTTTTAAAATCAAAAAACTAAATAATTTCTGCCCCTATTGTTGGCTTAGACTCAACCTAGTCTTCTAAGTCAACATTCTGCACAACCAACATTTTTTACTCTTGTGAAGCTTAACCGATTCTAGTTGAAATTTGTATGGCTTTACCAACCTTAAATATTTCATTATAAATTAGTGTTCTATAGACGCCGAAGTGTACACACAGATTTTTCAATTGCTATAATAATGTCGCATTTTGTAAAAAAAAATTGTTTGGTGATGAAAAATGAATACATAACGATAGACAGGAAGTTCGAAAATGACATTATTACTTGTAGAGAAGAAGTACATTGGTCATCAAGATCGTGGTTTTTGACAGCTTTAGACTTTTTTTGTTTATTTTATGCCAAGCGGCTTTAAAAGCCTTTACACTGCTTAAGAATCTGGGTAACGAGGGCTACTTTCGTAATAACGTGTCGACCCTCTTGCAAACCATGGAGCGATCAGGAGCCATGTTGTGGTGTACCTCCATGTTATATCAAGGGCGATCTATCCGCCCTCATTGATCTTGGGTTTGCTTCTTACTGGCGAATACTTCTGGGTCAACGTCTGGCTTAGAGGATTGTGTTACTCTCAAGGGCCAAATCCAGGGGACTTCTTTCTCTAGACAGAAAGGAACTGAGGGTGTTATAAGGTTTTCTAACTGGACATTGCAATTTTATATACCATTTATGTAAAACTGGCAGTTCAAATGTAGGACGTGTCGGTTTTGCGATATGAATGATGAGACCGCGGAGCAAGTCCTCTGCAATTTCCCGGAACTCAGCACAAGGAGATTAGGTTTTCTATAGTGAAGCGTTATTACGCCAATGAATCTTTTTCTTGTAGGGTATTAGGCTTCATTAAAAGTCTTGAGCTATAGGTAAGCTAGTGGCTGTACAAAATACCTCTTTTTGGTAGTAGTGCTTATGTCCCAATTTATATTTTCTACTATTAAATGAAACCTATTCTCAATCAGTGTGATACATAATCAAGACAAGGCTACTGATATTTTTGTTTAAGTCAAACTTTTGGTTGAGAGAAGTTTACAATTTTTAGCTAAGACTCAAGTGAACCCAGATCATTTTAGAAGTAAAATATTTCCTAAAAATATTAAAGCTACTCGTGTAACATAGATGTAAATAACGCACAGTACGGTCAAAAAGCTCGCTTCACTAACATACAAAAATAAGGACAAATAAGTGAAGGGATAAATAAGAAAAACATATTGTATGCAATTGCGAAATACTTCCCTATAAGCAATAGAGCAGTCGACTAAAAAAATAACGCACTTTAATTTAGATTTTATCAATTAACTATAAGCTAACTACAAAAAAAAATCAGAATTTACCCAAATTTAGAGTATTCTCTGAGAAAAAGAGACTTGAAACCGTATTTTTATTTTGATTTTTGCAGTTTTTTGTGGTGGAAGTCAGTAAGGTTAAATAAGTGAAATGAATTTCCTTCATATCTCGAAAAAAAATTAAAAAAAAATTTAAAATAATCTAAAAGTATTAACAATAGCAATTTATAGTTTACTTAAATACAACTAACTTTAAGCTTACTATAAATGGGGTGACTTTAAACTAACTTTTAAGTAGCTAACTTTAAGTTAGTTGAAATCCAGAGTAGGACAACTGACCAGTGTGTATGATATTTATTGCAATGTTCAAATAGAACTATTAAAAATAATCCAGACATCAACCGCCACCAGTTGCGAAAAAGTTAACTTAAAGTTACCTGAATTGCTTATGGGGTTGTATTTCGTAGCATTATGCATGTATGTGTGTATTTTTACAGGAATATGTCTTGATGGAAACGGATCAACAGACAAGAACGATGATGGTTGAGTTTTATATGTCAGAGATAAAATGTAACAAGCAGATTGCAACAATTATAAGGAATAAGAAAAAAGTGCTGATAAAGAAGAAAAAACAATATAAATGAAACTAATGATAACTTGACATGAATTTGCAACAACAGAAGCAAGAGCACTAACGAAACAACGTCTAAAAAGGAGTCAAGTTGATATTAATTGTAAAGCGCTCTTAAAAAATGCTAGCAGAGAAACATATGTACATATATCGTTGAAATAACTGTAAAAAATCTGCTGACCCTTTTTAAGTGAAAAAAGAACATATTTACACATACAGAACTCAATACTACAAAGTAAAATTTATCTTCATTAATATCTACCAATTCACATGCTGATAATGACGTTGATGAGTAAAATGTATTAAGTCAACATATAAAAGCTGCCAGCAAATGTAGGTTAATAATTATTTAAAAATAAAAATTAAAAAGAATATAAAAAAGAAGCAGATTTTCAATTAAACAAGGAAAGTAAAAAAAAGAAAGAACAGTTTTTTAGCACAACTTTATTTTACCACAAACAATAATTGGTTTTCATTTTGAACTTTTAATTATATACAACAAAAAAGACCTTCCCGTTTGCCTTAGTGTTTATCAGGATATTTGAAAATTAAAATTAAGTTATCAAACTACTGACAGTTTGTGGCGAATTTCTTTTTTTTTTCAACTAAAACATTTAAAAGGAAAGCAAGAAACACGTAAGAGTGCAATATTCGGCCGTGCCGAATCTTATATACCCTTCAGAACGTGTAGTCATGCAATAACAGTAGTTTGTATCACCATTCCATATGATATACGTACATACATATAAAAAACGTACATATATAAAAACAACACATTGTAAAATTATAACTTTATGTATGTTAAAAAAAAAATGTAAAAAAAAATTAAGAAATAATTAAAAAAAAAATTAAAATATAAATAATAAATATAAAACAAACAAAAAAAATTAAAAAAAAAATAAAAATATATAAATAATATATGAAATAAAAAATATAAATATAAATAAAAAAAAATTTGTTTGGCTCAGCTGGGATTCGATGCCACGTTTACTCTAACCAGTATACACGTTTGTATGTATGTATGTTGTTTTGTGAAAAAAAATCGAGGTGGTCGTGGGTTATTGCTCATATTTCTGATATTTTAATACCTCACCCTCAAAAAGTTGATTTCAACATACACACGGACAGACTTACAGACTGACAGAGCTTAATCGACTCCCCTATTCATAAGCTTTCAGAAAATATATCTTTATGCGGTCGGAAATGAAAATTGTAGAAATTTCACACGGAATGACAAACTCTTTCACTGCGTAAAGGGTAAATATAAAAAAGAGTTAGAGAAGAAAGATAAAGCTGTTTAATAAATAAAATTTAAAAATTTCAGTTTGAGGAAAATAGTGTAATAGTCTTAACTACATGTGTGTAATCTTTAAACATAAAAACAAAACGAATATTATAACCTAAAACTTAATAATTATATAAAGTAAATCTTTATGATTTAAAAAAATTCAAAATTTTATAAAAATAGTATAATTTTGCTTAATTTATTGACAACCTTTTTTAACATATAAGTAAAGGAAATCAAATAGCAGGATAAGCTTATCGTAGTTTCAATTGATTAGCTGATCAGCAGCTGTCTGTTCCTTTTAAATACTTTTGCTCTTCTCTTTTAATTTTCGATTGTCAGACTTATTATAAAAAAAATTATCAAAAATTTATCTCCGATATACAAACAAGTAAGAGCGCTATATTCGGTCGTGCCGAATCTTATATACCCTTCACAACGTGTAGTCATGCAATAACAGTGGTTTGTGTCATCATTCATCCCATATGAAATACGTACATACATATAAAAACATACATATATAAAAACATCCCATTGTAAAATTATAAATTCACGTATGTATGTTAAAAAAACAAAAAAAAAAAAAAATTTTTAAAAAAATTAAAAACAAAAAAATTATTATGTATATAATATATATATATAACAAAAAAAAAAATAAAAAAAAAAATTAAAAAAAAAATAATAAAAATATAAATAATATATAAAAAAAATAAAAAAAATTAAAAAAAAATTTTTAATATATAAGAAAAAATTTTTTTGGCTCAGCTGAGATTCGATTTTTTTTTTGCTCATATCTCAGTTGTTTATGTACCGATGTTTCTGATGTTTTTTCGTTCTACTCCCGAATATTTCTGATATTTTAATACCTTACCCGGGTCCAACCTATGTCGGGGGTCTTCAAAAAGTTGATTTCAACATACACACGGACAGACTGACAGAGCTTAATCGACTCCCCTATTCATAAGCTTTCAGAAAATATATACTTTATGGGGTCGGAAATGAAAATTGTAGAAATTTCACACGGAATGACAAACCTATATATACCCTTTTTCACTGTGTGAAGGGTATAAAAAAGTATCATGTCGAATACCTTAACAGTTAAAAATATCCGAAATCTTGAAAAAAATGTATGTATTTGGAAAAAAATTTTACGTCAGCCTGAGAATTTTGTATTGACACTAGGAACTATATCCGGTATAATGTTATCTTAGTAATTTCCCACACTTTGTTTTTTTTTAAATCGGAATATAAAGAAGTTACTAACACCGACGGCTACACAAATAAATTCTGTAGAAATTATAAACGGAAAGGAAAACTAATGAAGGGTGGGGCATCTATCGGTTTAAATTTGATCCAGTGGTTATTTAGATTCTGTCCTACTTATGTCATTATGTGATCTTATGCCTCGACCCATTGATTGTCTTTATTTTAAAACATTTTTTATAAGGAAATTCTTTCAAAATCAAAAAAAAAATATGTTTTTAAATTTTTTATAAATTAAGAATTTTTATTTCATCAAAAAAACTTATAAAATTAGAAAATTGTTTATAAAAGAATTTTATAAAAATAATTAAACATATGTTTTATAGAATAGAAGCTAAAAGATAGACAGCTTGCACAAAAAGAGTATTAAAGTAAGAAATTTTAGCAAAAAAAATCTTAAAATGTTTCTTCAAATAGTTATTTGAGATTTTTACTTATATAAAAATTAAGAACATTATTTTTTTTAATTTTAAATAAATAGTTCTTTTACTACGAACTGGAGATCTTACTAAATATTATAAATTTATTCCAAATTTTTTTTCTAAAACTTAAAAATCATTTAAACTATTCATATATTTTAAAATTTTTTAAATTTGAATTTCTTAAAATGAGAAATAAAAAATTAACTTTTGCCAGTTATTAAAATAAAAATATATAGGTTCACACAATTTCTATAAATTAAGAGAAAATTTAAAATTGTAAAACAACAAATTGAACCAACAACAATCGCTATTTTTGTAAATTTTTCTAGAATAAGTCCCACTGTTTAACACTAAATTACAATCTTACACTACGTTACATAAAGAAACTGCATATAAATCACTGATTATTTCAACCATAAATAGAGCAGAAAATCTCTACAGTTCAATAGTTGTTACTCACGTGCTACATAAATAATACTCACTGAAAAAAATTAATGGAAATACACCAATTTTCTTCTTCTTCGTTTTCATGTTACATTTTAAATTTACCTGCAAAGAGAGAAAAGGGAAATAATAGAAAATTAGAAAGTTTATTTATGTGTCATAAATCAGTTGTTTGTTTTTTAAACAAATCTATATGAATTGTTATTTTTTATATTATTTTTTTTTTAATTGTATATAGATTTGAATTGTTTACTAATTTTATAATTTGTACATTTTATTATGCTAAACACGTTATAATTCTTTTAATCGACACAACTCATATATTGACCGCCTATGATTTTGAAAGACAATAACAAATTTGTTTAAAAATGTAATTTTGGAAAACATTTTAAAACATTAAACGAAAGATAGCGCACTTTGTACTCGTAATTATTTATTTCACTAGGTGGGATTATGACTTAAATGACATATTTAGAAAAACAAAACAAAAGAAATAGCCATAGGGGTTAGTCAAAAACCATCATTAGTACGGACGGGACCATCAATGCACAGGCATAAAAAGATTGAAAATCAAAATTCGAATACAAATGATATTTTTTATTATTTTCTTTATTTAAAAAATACACATCGTGGTCACAAGTCAAAATGCCCTCGCCCTTTATTCAGAAAACTGAGTTTTCAGTGAGTCCCAAACATAAGATGCAAATACACCTCGACTCAAAAATTTAATGCAATAGTATCAAAAGTATCAGTTTTACAATCAATTTTACAGATGTAGTTACATTATGACAGTACAGTTTCTATTACGTTTTTACCTCCTGTTAAGTTACAATTACTTGAGTTAGGGCCTTTCTACTTGTGGCCTACGATATGCATATGAGGCTTCAAATTTTATAAAATTAATTATAATAAAGGGTGGTTAAATTTCAAGGGCCGGTGTTGAATGTGAAGAGCCACACCTAAACGTCATTTTTTGTTTTTCTGCATTTCATTTGACATTTCTCAATTTCTGACTAACTCAATTTGAACCATGGAAAGATACACAATCGAGCAACGCCTTAAAGTTATTCAGGCTTATAATAAAAATGGGCGTTCAAATCAAAATGCATTTCGTGCACTTCGTTATTTTTTTGGCCAACATAATCGTTCAAATTCGTCCACAATCGGGAGTATTGTGAAAAATTTTTAAATTTCAGCAAAACAGGTCTGTATGAAGTGTGAAAACATATGTAGATGCCTTCTTAGTTCGTTGAATGGAAAACATTGCTGTTTTTCGCGATAGTGTGCCAAAAGAGCAGTCAACCTGAACTCAACATCGCGCCATTTTGTAGTGGCGGTCATCATGGATTTACAAATTTTTATATTGCATTTTATTATGCTACCCAAACTCTTTCTTCTAATACCCGTTTCGATCGTCTCTATTGTTCAAAATATTATACTGATATCAAACCCTTTTATTTTATATCCACATTGAACTTCTCGGTTGCCTAGAAATTGGAAAAATAAATTGACTTTGACGAACCCGTACCATGTATCCCATCTATATATATAAAAGTGAAACTCTGTGTGTGTGTGTGTGTGTGTTAGCTATAGACTCTGAAACTGCAAAACCGATCGGGCTCAAACTTTGGTAAGTTGTTGTACACATACCGGGGAGTGTTTATGGATGAAAAAAGTGGGCGGGGCCACGCCCATAAAAAATTAGTTATCAGTTTTAGCTACTTGCACTTGACCGATTTTTCTGAAACTTTGCACATATATCGAGCTGTCATGACTAAATAATTTCGTGATAAGAAAAGTGGGCGGGGCCACGCCCCTAAAAAAGTTTTAATTTTGAGATACTTTCACTGGACCGATTTTTCTGAAACTTTGCACACATATTAAGCTGTCGTGACTTTATAATTTTGTGATTAAAAAAGTGGGCGGGGCCACGCCCATAAAAAAAGGCTACAATTTTGAGGTACTTGCACCAGACCGATTTTTCTGAAACTTTGCACACATATTGAGCTGTCATGACTAAATAATTTCGTGATTAGAAAAGTGGGCAGTGCCACGCCTATAAAAAAAAGGTATCATTTTGAGGTACTTGCACTTAACCGATTATTCTGAAACTTTGCACACAATTGAGCTGTTATGACTTTACAATCTCGTGATTAGAAAAGTGGGCAGGGCCACGCCCATAAAAACAATTTTAATTTTGAGGTACTTGCACTGGTCCGATTCTTCTGAAACTTTGCACACATATTGAGCTGTTATGACTTTACAATTTCGTGACTAGAAAATTGGGCAATGCCACGCCCATAAAAGAATTATAATTTTTAGGTTTTTGCACTTGATATTCAATTAAAATTCAGAATGCATTTCGATTCATTAGGGGCGTAGCAACGCGCGCCGGGTTTGGCTAGTAGCTAATAAAATATACCTAATGAATACGACTTGCTTTTAATGTACAAGGTAAGGCTCATTAAACTAGATATCATCAGCTGATAATCAGCTGTTTCTTTTCAAATTTCATATATTCTCTCCCTTCGTATTTGACAAACTTTTTATAAAAAAAAACTTTTCGAGAAGCCCTTTCCGATAAGCAATGACGTTATTAGTTACATCATCGTACAGGGAATCAGTTAATTGCCTAAAAGTTTTCTGTCTTTTAATTTTTGAATATAATTTTTTTTTCTTAAAAGTCTTAAGCATATTGTGAGCTTGTAAAGAAACTTTTTATTTGTTTTGTGTTACTATTTTTGGCTCCGCAGACAAAAAAAACACCCACCCTTCTTAACAACCATCAGTCAGCAACACAAATTGGCTAAAACTTTCTCACGCATCTGTTACATATTCTAAAAATAAATTTGCCATATTTTTTTTTTATAAAATTATTCCATTAAAAACCATAACCTACGGCTAATTTCAATGAACCCTGGCTCCCACACTGACCTTAGATATGAGTAAACTGATTTGTAAATTACAATTTTCAGCACGTTGCCAGAATTTGTTACATATGAAATCAAAATAAATCGATTATAAAGAATTGACAGATAAACATAAAAACAACCCCCACCCCTTAATGGTACACACCCTTATTGTTTTTTGGAAATTATACCAGTTTCCCAAAAGTGGTTTAAAGAAGTTCTTATTTTAAAATTTTGCCAAAAAGCCTGGCACTTTTTAGTTTGTATTTATAATGATTCTTTTTTCAATGTTTCTATTTAAATAATATAAAATCGATTTTTTTTAATAAAATTAAAGTTGAGTGAACATGTGTAACTTCTTCCTTTTAGCTAAAGGCGCTTTCATAAATTTTTTTGTCACATTTGCCTTTAAAGATGAGGGTTTATTATTTTTGACATTTCATTGCTAACACAAAATTCAGCTTCAACTTCATAAAGCATATATATTTTGAGTCCTCATACAGATTCAAGAAAACACTGTGCATCTGTCATTTAGTTATAACTGCTTTACATTTTTTTGAAAATAGGCGGGGATTCCCTAATATTAATTATATTACGGTTGAAAAGCTCAGGAAAATATACGCTGTGAATATTTAAACATCGAAACAAACGAGCTACTAGTGGTGAATACAGGATTAGGCAATAAAAAATGAATTGAACGCCGCATGAATGTGGCGAACTTTCAAATATTGTGCTCTCTAATAAAAAAATTCCTATTAAGCAGTTTATAAACTCCCAAAATCATAGTGTTAACATAACTGAACGCACTCAAAAAAATTTGTGACTACGAACGGCCACCCGAAGTAATTTTTTATCTCAAGTAATAGTATGGGCATCTGTGATCGCCGATTGACGCTGTTTAATCTTTAGAATCGAAACTGGTATTAAGTCAATGCGACTTATTATCTGAAAAATGTTTAGGGGGCTGATTAAGAGTCGTGAGAACGCAAACATTATGGTCATAGACCATGGACGTTGTAACAAGTCTCGGCACGGGTCATGAACCAAAAATGATTACATAACCATATTCCACATTTCATTTCATTTACACAATAGCTTATCTGAGCTATTTCTAAGAGCAAGGTGAGCACTAAAAACTATGACAATATTGATACGCTGAAGAAAGCTATTGTACGGTAATGGGTAAAAATAACGAAACATCATATTCGTGCTGCACTTTTTTTAACCCTTTAAGGGCAATAGTCATCATTTTGCAATTTTAATCAATAAAAAATAAATTTACATAAAAAAAATAAGGTCTTTTGATAATGTAACATTTTAATAGCCTAACCATGTTCATATATTAGGTCCAGCTTGTTTTCAATCTTTTCCCCACTTGTTTATTATTAATTGACTAAAACATTTCATAAATCACGAGATTATTTATAAGAGATCCAATAACTTAGACAGGTTACGCACACAGTCTTTTCTTTTCTTTGTTTCTTTTGCAATTTCATGCATTTTTAATTGAAAATCTTTTACCGTTATTAAGGTAAAATAGCTTAAGTCAGTTTTAATTATTTAACATAAAAAAAATTTAATAGAAATTTTAGCGCCTATCAAACGTAGAAAAGGAATTTATCAAAGATGTGTGTTATATAATAAATCAAAATCTTTGACTACTCTATCAGGGTATTCAAATCTAATATTTATGGTTTATTTTCGATACATACATACATATAACTAATCCAAAAATGTACACACAAAAAAGACATACATACTTGAAAGCTATAGTACGTCAATTCAAAATGGGATCACTTTCAGAGATTAAAAATTTAAACAAAGTTTGTGCGATGGAGAAACCACGTTAGAATGTGGCAAAATACTGTGGTCGATAAGATGACGAAGATACTTTTGCAATCAAATTAGATTCTGAAACTGAGTAGGCCAACACTTAGGAGATTAACAAATGTAATAACATGTCAAACGGAGAGAACTCATCTAGCTCGCATTGGACAGAGAGAATAAGCCTTTTGTACACTACCTTTTTCAATATCCTGCGTTAGGGCGTATTAGATGCTAGAACTTTAATGTGGACACAATTTCGATCTTCATAATTCGAATTGAAAATCCGTAAGGTACTAGATTTAAGGCACTGGGTTTTTGAAGTTGTTGATATATTAACAGAGTTGGGTTTTATTAAGGGAATTTCGTTTCTTTAAAGCGAACAACATATTAATTGGACCGGTCACGGTTTTTGGTTTTTAATGTCTCTCTTTTTTAACCTAACCTAACGTCGTCAAAATTGATCATAAGATACCCCACATCTTACCATAAATACCATCCTCCTTTATATAAAAAAAAGATTATTGTGGGTATGTATTTTCGTATGCTGGAACTTTGTGGATAGCCACACCTTTAGATTAGTTTTATCTTAACAGCCTGTTACTAATGATCTGGGAACAATAATTGGCTATATACAATCGGGAAATTAGTAGTGCCACATCACCCCTTCTTAAAACGTAAAAATTTATTTTCGCATATCTATAAAAGCGAAAGACTTAAAAGTTTGTATGATTTAATTTTTTTTTGTGATTGTCAAAATCTTAAAATTAAAATTATGTAAAAATAATTTTATTATTAATTAACGTGGTGGTAACAGAAAAACTTTTGAAAAGTTATCAGAGGGCGTGGCACAATACATCGTAAATATTGATATTTATACAGCTACGTGCATTTCAGAAGAGACATCTAATATTTTAAAAATTATTGCCAAAGTGCATATATAAAGTAAAGAGCAACCATTAAACAATTTTGCAATACGCTAACCCTGGTCCTTTTATAACCCCCGATGGTAACACATCTTTTACGGTTTCTTTTCCTTTGTGGCGTGATCAAAGAATTTGTTTGAAAGGTTAAGGTACACATAATAATAGACAGCAATGTGTTGTCAGATTTTTTCAGATTCACCAAAAGCTTAAAACATCAAATCGCATTTTTAATATTTAAATTGATAATTTTAAAAATATGGTTAGCAATGCCATATTATATTTTTATACAATATTTTATAAAACATTCCACTATAGAAAATATTGCACGAAAAAACTGAAGCCGCATTAAAACATTTCGGGATGACAAACTTATCGAAAAAAAAAAACTATATAAATCAGCGAAAGATATTCGGATGGCTACTTTTGGTATAAATGAACCAAAACCATTTGTGGACACTGTTACACAAAGTTTGCGAGAAGCTTAACTGTTTGAAAGAGTTTCGCAGAAGAAGCCTTTGTTATCTGAGCGTAATCGTAAGACAAGAAATGAAAAAATGATTAACAATGTCCGCCTGACGGAAAAAAATTTTACTACAGAATATTTTTAATTACAATTCCTTTTACATTAATTTGATTTACATTTTAATTCCTATTAGAAAATGTGTTATTTACTTCAGTTTAATTTAAATTTTATTTTAAAACTATTTCTAGAACTTGCACTATTTGGAAAATTCTCGATCCGCTACTACTGTATTAATATAAGGAACCTACAGTAAGTAGTAGTACTGTTACATAAAACATAAATAAGTTAATATCAAGATAAATTAAATAATAGTGAAATATTAAATATACTAATGTGATATACGAGTGTGTTTAAATAAATAAACTTTTATAACGTAAATTTGAAGAGTACTGATTATCATTTGCAATTAAAAAAATCCCATAGTATTTAAAGAAAATAAAAGCAACCTTTATAAAAGGTATCGTCGTCTCAAATTAAACAAATTGGATCCGAAATATACACGAGCCACACTTAAACATGGTAGGGGTCGTTGTGCAAAATTTATGGTGCTAAGGACAATGTAATAGTAGATGATACCATGCTACCATATTTTGACAAAATAAACTAGATATTGACTAAAAACATATTGCTGAACATGGTGTATGAAAATTCTGGCAATGTTTTAGATTGGCCACAATGCAGCCCAGATCCCAACGCAATTGAGAATCTTTAGCAAGTTGAAAATCCTAAGGTAAGTGCATTTAAAGTTGGTAATTCTGATAATTTGTAATCCAAAACTAAAAAAAACTTGGAAATGAAGAGAATCACAACTAAACAAAGGACCAGAATAATAGAGTTTTATTATTTAAAGCGGCGATCAATTATTTGAACGCAAAGAGCATATCGCAAGGAAGCAATGATTCGTTACATTGTCACCACGAACATGCCACCGTTAAAGATTTGCTTCGAAAAGGTAGACCGCGTTTAATTCACACTGTTGGAAATATTGAACGTGTAGAGCAAAGTGTTTTAGTTAAACTCGCCTAAGTTTTATTTATTAATGCAGAAAGTAAAATTATATTTTTTAGGTATTAAACAATAAAACTGAGTGTACTTTTTTGATAATAAATGTATTAAACATATATACTTGTTGTTTTTACGCCATTTATTATGTGTTTCACGAATATATATTCTCTTTTTAAACAATTTTTTTTTTTAAATTAAACATATCATAACAACTTTTCCATCCCTGATATATAAATTGGCCTTGACGGAAAAATTCCCTAAAAAGTTGCTTTGTTGTATCAATTCGCCGTTGCATATATGTACCTGAATGAATATGCTGTGCAAATAAATAAATAAATGGAAAATGTTTATTTTAACCCTATGTTGATAAGGTCACGCAAGAAACAGTTGAACATTAATATTTTAACTTAAAGGTTTGTTACAATTCACAATCCGGATATCGGCTAGTAAAATATAAAATTATGTATCTTTAATTTTCTTTTTAAAAATATAATATATGAGCATTTAAGTGGAATCTAGATCAATTATACACAGATCATTACAAAAACGATATCCTTTGGAAAATGTATGTATTTTTCACCACTTTTTATAAAAGGATAAATTTTACGAAGGATATTTCCCTTTTCCACGAACGAAAAAAAAATATATATATTACTTTTACTGCGGATTATTTCCTTCCATATGATATCTATGTTAATGCGATTTTTTTAATGCAATATTACAAAATTTCATATTGATATTAAACTTATTGAACATTAGCACTTAGTACATTTAATATAAACAACCACATATGGTATTCATTACATGCGAAAGCACAAACCCATTTAAAAAAAAAAATATTTTTTTTATTATAATGATTTATGTTGATCTACACTATTTGTGTGTTTCAGTTTTCTTTTTTTTACCACTTAGTTAACTGGTAAATATTTATACATTTATTGAAAAGCAAATACTATGTATATCTGTGCAGAGTTAAAAGAAACAAACTAGAAAACCTAAATAATAAAAATATTAATAGTTTTAAAGATACTCATAACAAGTCAATGATTTTTATGGAAACCAAAAGTGTTTTAATATTTTATTTTTTTTTTGGTTAAGTTTTGCTTAACAGTAGGCGTCAGTGTGACACTTCAATTTAATTAGTTTGTGTCTGAGTTTTGTATTCCTTTACGCCAGTTTTCAAGAAATATAAAAACACACGATTATTAAATAAGTCTCACTACCGTATTTTTATGCAGATGGATGAATGAATCTGTTACAAGTTTCAACGAAAATTTATTGATACATGCATGATTTAGTTATTAAATGTTTTGAAAGTAAAAAATTATTTATTTTTTAATGCATATTGATTAAATTAAATTTTAGCACAGATGTGCTGGTGCATTAAAAAGTATTAACTCGAGTTAAAATAAAAGTTTAACTGTTTTTACAATATAAAAAATATAATTTTTGCATCCATCTGTGCACAGAGAAAAAAGTATTGGTTGTGAGTACCACAATTGTTGCCAATCGCATAGTTTAGTTGTGATTGTATAATTTTACAGTTGTATCCACTGAATTTCGTTTGAGAACATAAAAATGTAGTCGGCACTGAGAAATTATAACTCGTGCAGTTGAGATTTCATAAACCACAAAAAACGTTCGATTGCAAGAAATGAACCGTTCGATTTGCAATGAATTAAACTGTCTGTTTTCTGGATGTGGTTTCTTAACAAAATATCTTAAGTTCAATTTAGGTATTTTTCTGGATAGCAAAAAAATATATCGTCAGTCACAGGTTGACAACTTTTAAATCGCAAAAAAATCAAATCAGTTTTCTGATGCCAAAAGACTGTGTTTGTCCTGCTGCATGTTAGTACGTTTCATAATACATCATAAATAAATATCTCCTACTAATTTTATTACTTTGTTTAGTAACAGAGTAATTTTTTGTCTTCACCATGTAGCAACAACTGGTAAACTACAAAGAAAAACTGAAAATATAAAATCTACTTAAAACAGTCAGTTTACAGTTACAAATATTAAAGTACTTTAAGGCCCTTACAAAGTATTACATTTCTTTAAGTTTTTTTTTTTTTAATCATTACAGAATATATAGTCTACACATAAGAGTTAAAAAGGGTGGGCCATCTATCGGTTTAAATTTGAACCAGCGGTTATTTCGAATCTAGCAATACTTATGTCTGTCTATTCTATCATAAAATTCTCCGCTAAACGAAATAAATCGATTAACGCTCGAGCAACGTTGGGATTTGTATTTGAATATTTATTTCCAAAACAAAGACTTGGACTTGAAAATGTCATGAAAAAAATCAACTTTTCAGATGAGGTTCATTTTCATCTTAGTTGGTACGTTAAAAAGCGAAATTTCCGTATTTGGGGTTCAAAAACCCAAACGTGGTCTAACAGAAGCCAATGCACCCATTGCGAGTGACTGTTTGGTGCGACTTGTGGAGTGGAGGCATTATTGGCCCATATTTCTTTAAAAATAAGACGGCACAACCATCGCGGTTAATGGAGACACCTATCACACCACGATAACCGATTTCTTTGTACCCACTCTTCATGGTATTGATGTGAACGATGTTTGGTTTCAACAGGATGGTGCAACTTACCACACATCTTATTCCACAATCGATTTATTGCGTACAACTTTTGATGTCCATTTACTTAGCCGAAATGGATGATGTCAATTGACCGGCAAGAAGCTGCGATTTTGAAACCATTGGTTATGCCGTATTATGCAGACAAACCAGAGACAATTGAGCATTTGAAGGCCAACATTCGTAACTTATTGCCGAGATACAACCCCATACACTCAAAAAAAAGTGTTCGAAAAAGGGACATATCGAATGGGATACTGTGAGCCTAGCCGCGGCACAATTTTACTTTACTACAAAACATAAATTTGGCAAAATTTTGAACTGTTTTTGTTGTAATGCATTTTTAAATTTAAACTTTTAAATAGCCCACCCGTTATATATGTATGCAATACATTGCTACCATAAGCAGCATTAAAAAAATAGATTAATTTATTAAAATGTAAAAGTAAAAAAGAAAATCCTACATAATTAAGTAAACAGAGCATAAGAGGAGTCAAAAACAAACAAAATAAAATTATAAAGATTTTAAATGATTTATTCATTTCGACCGAAAATTGTAGACTCATTTCTATGACTCCTGTCACTGTCACCTCAGTGTCTTCTGCCATATACTGCATATACGAGTGCATACACACAAACATGCGAACATGCAAACATATAGATTTACAAACATTCATACATATTAATGGTATTTAAAATATGCAAAGTACTTTTACAACATACACTGAAAGTGGCATTTAAGCAGCTTATGTCGACTTACAAAGCAAAATACTAAAATGAGAAATAAAATACCTAATTGAGAAACAAAAGTTATAAAAATAAACAATGTCTACAAGAATTCACTTATTTGTTAATATTTAAATTAACATGAATACTTTTCTACATTTTAAATGAACTATAGACATTTGAAATTTTGAAATTGCGTTGATTGAGTAAAACGACAAGTTTATTTGTAGTAATTTAAAGGGCATTTAAAATAAAATTTGAAAATCAGCTAGTTTGCCCTTATAGTTTTTAACTATTTCGAAATCTAGTTCTTTTGTGGCGTAACTCATGTCTAAAAATGTTTGCTCACACTCAGTCAATTGAACAAAAACACACAATTCAACAACATGAGTAGCAGTGATGCATTCAGATGCCCAATTAAAGATTTAAAAGGGCCAAAATACCTTTGATAGTGCCAAAAAATGTTTAGGATATAGTTAACTATTAGCCTTTTTTTGTGGTTTGTTTTTTCATTGAAAAAGTACTTTCAGATATGCTTATTTTTTCCTTTAATTCATTTTTTTTATATGTATATTCACCAAAAATAAGATTTGAAAACAAACCGAATTTGAAGGACATGAAAATATGAACCAATTTTTATTCCCTCCTCTTCTCTTTCACACAGTTAGAAGAAAAGGAAAACTTTTTGTTAAAAAACTTTTGTAATGTAAACGCAAAAAACAACTTTAAAAATAGATTCGTTTTGGATTTTCATCACACACCTAATTATTTTTAAATTAAAGCTGCATAACTAACTATAAACTGACTCGTAAAAGCCAGGCATTAGTTTAATCTTTTCTAACTCACCAGTAGATAACTAAAAACTAGTAAACTTGTGGATAATCTGAAACTTATGCAGAGTTAGTGAGTACTGAATTTTTCTGCAGACACTCAATAGAAATGAAAAGAACAAATGAAATTTTTTAAAGAAAATGAGCTACATAGATTCTGAGTCAGTTGTGACTCTATTTTAATCAGCCATCAGTTAGTTTTAAGTTTTCTTCATTTCTGACTGGGTAAACCAATCATGGTTGTGAGTATTTGAATAATATGAATTTCTGCTTGTTTAAAACATATACATACATATCGATGGCTTAATGTAAATAGGGCGTATCTCTATTTTTACGTTTTCTGGTAGGTCATTAAGGAACACATTACACCTGAAAAATGCATAAGCCGTGGTTGAAAATAATGGATTTATAGCCACAGAAAAAAATTTCGAACTCATTTCATTCATTAATATTTTATTTAGCTTTTCACTCTCTTATATGTTTTGATTGCAGCAAATTATTTAAAAACTTATAAATTTAATCATTCATTCAATATTTTTAACAGGCTATAAAAATAGCCTTAATACAAAGAGTAATTATTATGAAAAGATTTTGTATTATATTTTAATATTTAATATTATTAACAACAACAAAAACTGCATGTTTTGTTTACTAATTAAAGTTATATGAATGAAAAAATTGTGCTAAAAAGAGGAATTGAGTAAACAAAATTAAAAATGAATTCAATTCAAATGAATTCATTCCGTTAATAATGTACACTCTTGCATGTATTTAAACATTTACAACTACTAAGGACAGTACAGACCATCATGGAATCTAAATGAATTTTAAATTATTTTACATTTCAATATACAATAAAACACAATAAAGGGCCACCTAGAAAACAAAGTTTTAGTATTAAGTTGGATATAATTTAAAATTAAAGCCTTTCGCAAATGTCAAACAATTGTGCCTTTTTAATAAAATTTAGGTTTTTTTAATTTGAAAAGGACTGTTATGCTCCATTTAGGCAACTTTTTCTCTAATGTATTTTTAATGTGTTGGTTGGTTGGTTAACGTGGTAGTTCGCTGCACGCAAACAGTCACTCTAATGTATCCCAGAATAAATACAAGAGTAAGGGTACTAGATCCATCCCGTGGCCGTGAGGTATCTCAGTAGATAATTCAGTCCAACTTTAGATATCGCAGAGAGGCCATCCAGAACATGTTTACCCACAAATCTGTGTCTCTGAGCCGCCAGTGCAGGACATTCTCTCTATCCAGACAGCTGCGACGATGGTCGTTCGATGGGAGGCCGATTCGTCTTGCATGTTTGCCTCATCCAGTGACCCGTCAATACCGCCAGCAACCTCGATATGTCCCTCCGACTTCGACTAGTAAATTGCAATGTACGCCGTGCATCAAAAGAGGGCCACGTAAGCCGTGCCACCTTACACGTGCTCAGCCCACGGCACCTGTCATCTTTAATGTGTATTGTAAGTATAATTTCGAAACATGCTAATTAAACATTTAAGCAGAAGTAGCGGCACTCGAACGTGATCAAAATTTTAGCATGGATTTTAGAATCATAAAACATATCAAAAACACAAAGTGAAAGCGAGTAAAATTTCAATAGCTATCGAATGCCGTAATTTGTAATTAAAAATGCAATACAATTGTGTGATCACAATCGAAGAGCAACATACTTTGAATAAATTCTATAATTGTGTTCAAGACATTCCAGCAAAAAAATGTTGCACTAGTTCAATGTGAATAACATTTTTCACGACTTCTAATTCATAAGTGCAAAAGGAGGCATGAAGAATGTATTTTCTAAATACAAAATAGTTAGCCTTTTTATACAAAAAATATCTTAAATAATTCATGTAAACAGACATTATTAACTCATGAAACATTGGTTTCTCTTCATCTACTGTGCATGCGTTCCATGCAGTATTTGGAATCAAGTGAAATTTATTTATATATTCATATAAACACATGCTCTCCAATGACACGTTAAAGTTAAAATCATGCATGTTTCACCTAAATTGAAACACTTCATCATGTATTCTTTTGCATGTCTTTTTTTTTGGCTGGGATATATAGTTATAGTTAATTTTAGAATCATGCAACTATCATATTATGATTACAAATAATATGAATAACCTTCACCCTTTTTTGATGCAAATTATTGTTTTTTGCTGTCATTTATATTAATTGCTCATACGTTTTAAATCCACATGTCAAAATTTTTAAAAAATAACGGTCTAATTTATAAAAATATTTTAGGTTTATTAAAGTCTTATTTGATGTACATACATTTTTCAAATAAGCCTTCAATTAGCCTAAAATATTTTTTATGAATATGAGCCTAAAAATGGATTTAGCAAGAAGAACCATTGAAAACATATTATTAAAAGATATCATACCTTGATTAATTTATAGTCATACTGTTGTTTGTAGTTTTAAATGCCTTTGAATGTTATTTTTGTAGAGGCATCATACTATTTATGTCAACATAACTTTGTTAATCATACTATTTTTAAAGGACAACCATATCAAAGCTTTCATAAAAATTAAATGATAAAATTCAAACAAAAACTTGATTGTCGTGACGAAAGAAAGACGTAAAAACAAAAACAAATATTACTTGTTTCTGGTAACCAATTATTGTTACATAGAATATATTATGACCGACGTGATCATATCATAAGCTTGGTTATTCTTTCCGTGTTATCAAATTTGGTACTCGAACATAAAACATAATGAATTTACACGAAATCGCAACAGTGAGCCTGACACTTTCCATACAAAGTAAATATTTATGATATCTAAATTGTAGTATTGTGTACGTAACTTTAAACACAATAACATATGCAGTACTATTGTAAATCTAAGACAGCAGCCACCGTAAAATGTCTTAAAGTTCTTTATTTAAATCCTCTCAATCTGGGTGAGGAGTACAATATAGAATAAACCAAGTTGGCGTACATTAAATATGTAGGTACTTTCGTCATTGATCAGACGTAAGTAATATCAGAGGGTGTTACGTATTTCTACTATCTACTACACCCCCCGGCGCTGAGTACTTTTTGTTATTGTATGATGTAGAACTCGACTGATTGGCTCACAATGAGGGTTGCCAAGTATAATTTTTCAATTGAGTTAAGCTTAAAGTAAAAAAAAAATTGATCACAACTGAATAGTTTTATGTCACTTTTTTAAGATTTTTAAATATTTTCAGTACACATGGCATATTTTTGCATTATTCTATGAGTAATGTGAAAAGTAGAGTGGACTTTTTTTTGTATTTTAATTAAATATATTTAATGAGTTCATACTTTCTTTATATTTTTATATTTATACACACAATTTTATTTAACATAAGTAGACGCGTTTTTACAACAAAATTAAAGCCTTTATTTAGTTTTTAATTAGATTTGATATTAAAATGTATTTCTACAACGCTAATTTGACTAATCACATTCCTTAATATTCCTTTTCGATTTGTTTATAATTATATTCAAAAGCATTTCCTCTATCAAACATCAATACAAACAATATTTTTGCACATGTAATAACTCGGATATCAAAATTTGATGTTCATCTGTCCGCCTATCCGTCAGTTCGTCTAACCACGTGTGTGTCTGTCTGCATGTCTGTCTGTCTTTATGTGTGTGTCTGCACTTTAGTTGTGGTGCTTCTGGGTGTAAAATGATAATGTGTGGTAGGTCTAATAAAATATTCATAATTTGTTCATAAGTATTGCACTTTGTGGGGCATGTCATGAAGGCGCTTTTGCTGCTCATGATGAACTGAGTGACTGAATGACGCCTTTATATTTTTTGTATCCTTGTTTACATTTACATATGTTTATGTCGATCATAAAAAAGTTGAATGGTATATTGACTTTATCATTCCGCTAGCAACATATCGAAATAATCGCTTAAAACCCCTTTAAGTAATATTTTAATTGTTTATACAGTTATAAGATGATTGAGCGATGTCCGTGCGTTAAAAAAATTTTGCACAATGTATTCTTTGTTTTATATTAAATTTTTAAATCTATAAAACTAAAAAATGCATTTGTACTGAACATCCACTTTGAAAAAATTAACCGTTTGGTGTGGTTTTCATGCCGATGTCGTCACCGGTCTATTTTTCTTTTTTAATTAGAAGAAGGCGCCAATAACTGTCAATAGCGGTCGCTACAATTACGTGATATCGGAGTATTTTTAGGATCAACTTAAAACTATAAGCTTAATTTTTTACAACCAAAACAATTTTTTGTTATTGTGAGATTACTTTTTCATGTCACTGTACTTCAAAATTCTCTCACCAATACGGCTGCAAGACATTTTTGGGCATTTATTCTTTAGCAGTTTTTGGGTTAACACTACATTATTACTCCATGATAATAAGCCTACATCATTATGAGAGCTAGAGTCCAACATAGGACGTGAAATTCCAGCTGCTTTAGCCGATTTGCGTGCTCGAGACATTCAAATTTTGGTCCGGCATATTATTTTGTGTCAGCGTTTCCGCAACAAATTGTACTTTCATTTGATATAAAACATATTTAAAAACCTAACCCACATGCTTTTATTAAAAAAAAAAACAAAATGTTGGCTTCTAAATAATTTGTATTTCAAAGGTATAAAATTAGACGAACAAGGTGGCGAGTTAACCAAACGTTTGGTTTAACAAAGTGACGCTTTCACGCGCTGTGTAGCATGTTGCGCCGTTTTATTAAAACCTTTTATACTCCAAATTATTTTTAATAACATCAGGAATAAAATAATCAGGAATAACAAGACCAAGTTGCTGGACACGTCAGGTCACGATAAATTCGAATCCTCTGTCTTACTCGCTTCTACAGCGACGATGGCTTCTTCTGTGCACACGGTACGGGTTCGATTTGTTTGAATATCATTCAGAAGAGTAAATATGGTAATGAATCAATCCATAGAATTGCGTATTACCTGCAGAAATGGACGATTTTGTGCACCGTAAATTTGAGGAAGAAGTGCATATATATTATGTTGCTCTGGCGTAAGTCTTTGCATAGTGACTTGCCACAGTAGACTGAAAAAAGTCTAACACACTTCATTAGTATGACAGCTTCGTTTAAAATTATCTTTATCGGAAATTCGATATCTCTAAAATAACACCCTATATAAGTACGATTTTGTACAATAGTGGTGATGGGCATTAAAAATCCGACTATAGTGATGATACATGGTGTTTTTGAACTCATTATTAAGTGAAGCATAAAAAAAGATATAAAACATCTATTAACTGATTGAAATTAGTATGTTTATATTTATATTTAAAATTGGAAAATTAAATTATTTAGAGGATATGAAGTGTAGTATGTATGAATGTATGAATGTATGTGATAATTAATTATTTCAATATTACATACATAATGCGGATAATCAATAAGTTTGTTTTAATTTTTTTTTTTTATATAAATATTGAATAAATTCATTAGTCTAGTTGGCAGCAGCCTGTATTTGGTTAAAAATAAATCCCCCGCAGTGCTAACAGCACGTGCCTAGAAAAGAGTTGCGAGTTTACTTTTATGTTGAATGAACTTTTTTATTACTTTTTGCTTGTTCTTCCTTCTACAAATTAATGATGTTTACGGAAATTCTCAGTGATTGAATGTAATTGAAAATAATGACAGACATATGTTGTTTTGTCATCCCTCAGCGTCATGATTAATAGAGTTTTTGTTTGTTTTTCTTATGACATTTTTTAAAGGTTTGCCAGCAACCCTTTGTAGTGTTTAGCAGAGAAGTAGGAGAAATTAAATTTTTTTTTTAAATAAATCATATCTTTTATGTGGGAAAAAAGTTGTTTTCATTAAAGGTAAAATTCAACGTAAAAGCAGTATGTTACCACATACTTTTAAATGACTATTACATATCGTCTGGTTTACTAAGAAGTATTTTGGTAATGACATGATTTATAATGTGACACATAAGTACTTATTTTTCAGACTTTTTCACAATTTCTTATTGCAAAATTTGTTAGTAGTCATTTAAATACATAAACTTTAAACTTAAAGCATAAGTAATAAGATTTTTGACAATAGCGGCAAAGCAGGTTATTAGCAAATTGATTTACTGATTGATTTTCAATGATCTTTAAATTTTAAATTAGCGTAACGCAGAATAAACAAACTGCATTTTCGTTCTTAAAAGAATGTAACAAATTCTGTAATTTCATTATATTGATTGGTTATTTAGATAATTAAAATCATGTACTTATTTATTGCTATGTAGGTTAGTACTAAATTAAGTCCCTATTTATAAGCGAGCGTTATTAGTACTTATTCGAGTCCTATTTGTAAGCAAAGGTAGTAAGTACTTACTTAGGTCCCTATTTGTAAGCGAGTGCGTTAGATATTTGTTTCCATTGATATCGCCGTGTTAAAATAATGGGTATAAATGCCAAATTGTAAGTAGTGAAGAACTGTTTTTTAGTACATTTAACTCATTATTTTGTAATAAGAGCCTTTGCTGGGTATGATTGAGTTTTATTATAAATAAAAGATACACTTCTATAACATTGCAACCACACGTTCAAGTTTTTCTGTCAAGTTTTTCACACATACTACTTGTCAAAATTAATTTAAATTGATTGCTGTGACGTAGGCTGCACGCAATTTTAAAGCAATTTTCTTATTCAAAATGCCTTTGTCAAGAAAACAACAACAAAAAACCAAAAATTCGTCACAACAATTGCACTCAGCTGTTTTCTTGAATGTAAATTGAAGCATTCGATGGAAAGAGAATTTCAAAAGCAAGTTCGCATCAAGTTCTAAAAGTATGAGTGTATTAGTAAAAAAGTGTGAGTGAATTGAAACTTGATACACAAAACTTGATCGTGTAACCCCTGTGTAAAGAAAACTTATTGAACTAGACTAATTAAACATATAAAAGACTATACCATATAACATATAAAACCAGCCTATACCTTTATCGCTGTTAAGATAATTACCTAAGTTTAATTTTAAAGTAACACCTAAAAAAAACTCTTTTTAACTCAAACTATATGTTCGTGACAGCTGTAATGAATGTTATTTTTATTAATTTTATTAGTCTCTAAACTGAGTTAATTGAAACTAATGATTAAGTTAACAATTTATAACCATAAAAAATACATATAAATTCAAATTAATTGTAAAAACAATAAACCCAAACAGTTTGATGAGGATTATAAGAGGCCACCTACAATGCTTTGGGAGACACTAATGGCTTTTCAATTCGTTTATATATTTTTTTTCTTTTTATTTAAATACAGTCCGAATGAATATTCGGTTTTATTCACCAGTCAGTATTTAAATACAATTTTTTTAACACAGTATTTAAATCATTGAAATATGAAATATGTATCGGAATTTGTACAACTTTTTGGGTTTCGGTTGGAAAAAAACTAAATTCGGTCGGACATAAAAGAGAACGCCATAAATTTATGATTAATTTAAATTCCATACGAATCTATAGACATGAAATATTTATTCTCAGGTAAAAGTACGTGGAACAAAAACATTTTTTTTTATTAGAAACAAACGACAGAAGTTTTTTATGTTTTTCTTATTAAGCGAAGTATTGTACAACTAACCAAAAAGATCTTCTAAGGAAGCGTAAAGTAAATCGATTTTGAAATTGGAAATTACCACACAGCTGTCAAATAATGGCAGACGTTACTGATTTTTCCTTTTTTTTTCATTAAATCCGTTAATTCGTAGTTTTAAGGTATAAAAAGAATAATTAACATATCTGTTGTATGCAAAGTGTCACGCCCATTATTATGGTTTTCACAATTATTTTTATAATCACGTTAAATAAATTCCAATGTGGTGATTATCGGTATCATCGTTATCCAGGCATCTAAGTATTAATAATTACATTATACCAGAAGATTCACGCCCTATGATCCTGTTATAAAAAGCAGTTTGACACAAAAAATATAAAAAGTGGTACAACAATAATGCACGATGTGAATTGTGAGTCATATCAACTTAATTTGACTTTTCTTTGTTTCAGTGTTTGACAAATTGACATTGAGCCTTTTACGAAAATATGCGTTTAGATCAAAATGCATTTCGAGCACTTCGTGTATTTTTTTTTTTTTGGAAAGCATAATTGGTCGCTGTCCACAATCGGGAGAATTATGTGTAAGTTTCAGCACACCCAGTTCGATCTGCGGAAAACATCACTGTTGTTTGCGATTGTGTGACAGAAGAGCCGTCAACCTCGACTCGTCGTTGTGTGCAACAATTTAACATTTCACGAACATCACTGATGCGAATTTTGCAAAAAGATTTGAATTTATACGCTGACAATTTTAAGTATCGTCAATACGCCGAATGATTGGTTTCACAGACAGAAGTGATTGGTGATTTTACAAAGAAAATCATCTTCAGCGACGAGGACGACTTTCACCTCAACGGATTCGTTAACAAATAGAATTGCCGCATTTTGGGCAAATAAGAATTCACGAGTGATTGTTGAAAAGAAACAACAGCACTTTGGCGACGTTAATAAGCCGCAACCATCACTTGATTTGAACTTTTTATAAGCTAAGAACAATTTACGAGCTAAAAGATGAGATAATTCCGCACATTAACAACATTGAACCTCAATTATGTCTCAGTGTCATTAAAAATATGGACCATCAGGTAGAAAAATACCACCGAAGCCGTGGCGATCATATGGCCAATATTTTGTTTCACACATAAATATCAAAGATCTTTCTTTTATAATAAAAAAATAGAAAAGATAATGCTCTAAAAACTTTCCTTTTTCTTCTAAAATGTTTACCAATTCGCAATAAGTTGTTTTGCAAAAGTCCACAGTTATATAGACTGGTTTTACTTCCAAGTCCTTCCCAAGATGTTGTAAAAATTTTCAAAAAAAAAAAGAAAATCCACCGGTCTAGCGAGCCTCAACATAGAGCAAAACGCTCTTATATAAATATATATTTATATATATTTTTGGAGTAGGTAATCCATGGAGAACTTCTAATAAATAAGAGATTGTCAAAGTTTTTTTTAGAAATGTAAGAATTGCCAGAAGAGTTGTCACAAATGTTTTCTTTTCAAACATGATGACTTTACAAACAGATAATTTGGAAAAAAAATTTTTACACAAATGCAAACAGGCCTTTTTGCTAGTTTTGTAGTAACTCTTCTTAACAAAAATATTTCTTTTAATCGAAAATTTATTGAAACATTTACCTGATTGGGAATCACTAACACAGAATATTGATATGGAAAATATTGACTTTAATGTTCAACGCTGGGGAGGTAAATATGTTTAACCTCCCAAACTATCTTAATGCATGCATAAGCAAAACGTATGTATGTTTTAAAACATTTGAGTGAATATGCCAACAACATGTTTTGCATACAAAATAAATAATAAAAAAAAAATTAAAAACATTTAAATTCTTTTTATAGTTATTTATTACATGTATAACGACTGAATACGTTTTTATTATTTAACTAGTTAAACCCGGGCCGCATTGCTGGCCCAATAATATTTTTGTATTGTTAACATTGGAACATTAATTCAGGGGGCCAAATTACGACATTCAAACGTGATTTAAATTTAGAAATTCTTATAAGAATCTACATACCAAGGGCACAGCGAACTCGATCGTTTGAGTAACATTTTGATCGTTATTGAATGCGGTAATTTACCCCCTGACATTTTTGTTAGTGCATTTTAATATTTTATTTTTGTTTGTGAAATTTCTTTTACATTTCTTCTTCTTTCATGTCTGTACATGCAATTATTACTAACAAACCTCTTAGTATCATCTTTTAATACCATTTTATTTGCGAATTTTCTGTTTTCTGATTTCCCGATAATATTATATAGTATACAGGGCAAGTTAGCCCAGATATCAAGGAAACTTTTTATTAAATTTTATTAAAATCCATACAGTAGACTCACCTCTGACAATCACCTCAATATTTATATCAAATGAAAGGTGTGGACTAGTAGAAAACAGTAAACTATGAACATGTTAAAATCCAAAAAGGGCTTCCTAAGCAAAATGGCGGATATATGGTTCAAATATAGTAATTACAGTTTTGTAGCCTTCATCAGCCTCAATATTGGTACCAAATGAAGGGGCTTGACCAGTAGTAAACTAAGTAAAATTTCAAAATTAACAAGTAAGAGCGCTATATACCATAATGTATATATACGTAAGGATGCATTAGCGTGAACTAGCTTTTGTTGTTGTTTTAGCTAAAGGAAAATTTTAACTTTTAATTTAAATATTTTTAAAACAATTTTATTCACCTATTGTTCTCTGAATGTTGTTAAATATACATATTTTATATACATACAGGGTGGTCCAACCAAAACTGTTAACTGTTAACAAAACCAAAATTTGTAAGAGAATTTCTTGCAAAAAAGAACTACTGTTTTGTTGGCGGCGTTGTTCAAGTGGCAAGTTGTGGTTGTAACCACATATCGTCCTGGTTTACATCCTCAATGTCTGGCCACATAAATTCCGTTATAATCTCGCAATAGAGAACACCATTTACGGTAGCTGTTTGGCCGATCTTATTTTCGAAGAGGTACGGCACGATGACGCCGCCAGTACATAAATTTTTAACGATCACTCGTTGGTTATTATTTGCCCAAATGCGGTAATTCTCCTTATTAACGAATCTACTGAGGTGAAAGTATGTTTCGTAAAAGGCTTCAAAAATCTGATCACGTTTCTCAATTGTGTACCTCTCCTTGGTTGAATTTGCCAAACATTGAAACAAACAAGTAAGAGCACTATATTCGGCTGTGCCGAATCTTTTATACCCACCACCAATTTTGTGTACATTTAAAGCACAATATTTATTATTTTGTTACTCATTATGGAATAATCTTTTTATAATAAAATATGTATCACTTTCTTTGTAGAGGGTGGTTAAATTTTAAGGGCCCATGTTGAAGGTGAACTACAGCTAGTCTTTAAATTAGTTTTCTGCATTTCATTTTACATTTCTCAATCTCAAACTTACTCAATTTGATCCGTGGAAAGATACGCAAATGAGCAACGCTTTAAAGTTATTTAGGTTTTTTATGAAAATGGGCATTCAAATCAAAATGCATTTTGTGCACTTCGTAATTCTTTTGATCAACATAATCATTCAAATTCATCCACAATCGGGAAAATTTAAAAAAATTTTTAAATTTCTGCAAAACAGGTCTGTATAAAATGTTAGAAAATCTGTGAATGCCTTCTTAGTTCGTTGAATGGGAACCATTGCTGTTTTTTGCGATAGTGTGGCAAAAGAGCAGTCAACCTCGACTCATCATCGTGCCCAACAATTGAGCATCAACATTGTCATTGAAAATTTGGACCATCAGATAGTGGAGTGGCGCCAAGGATGGGGGGGGGGGGTCATTTGGCCGATATTTTGTTAAATACATAATTTAACCGTTCAAATATTATCATTACAAAAAGAAATAACAATAATGTCCTAAATAATTTGTGTTTTATTTAAATTCAACATAAAATTTAACCACCCTTTATTACTGCGATATGCTACTGAAATGCTTTTGTAAATGTAGTCTTTCAATGAAAGTTGGCGTTAAAGTAGGCGTGTCAATAAAGTTTCTGCTAATAAATACAACTTAGATATTTCAATATAGTTCTTTATTTTCCCAAAAACTTTGTCAATAGAGAAATTACATGAATTTAAGAAAACCCGTTATATGGGATGTAGGCGTTATAGTGGGTGTGTCACCTAAACTTTTTGGCACAACAACTACATTGACTAGAAGGATATATGTAGTAAATTTCCTCATCATACCTCTAATTTTGTCGGTTTTATGAGCTTTAACATTTCATTAACGGTAGATAACGTGAAAAGTGGGCGTTATAGTAGGCATGTCAAAGTTATTTTTACGCATGAGTACATTTTAGATGTTTCAATATAGCCCTGTATTATTCCAAAATCTTTATTAATAGAGAAATTATATGAATTTTAGGTAAAGCGTTATATGGGAGGTGGGCGTAAAAGTGGGCGTGGCACCTTAATTTTTTTTTACAATAATGACACTGCTTAGGGGGATATACGTAGCAAATTTGATCGTCATACATCACATTTTGGCGGTTTTATGAGCTTTGAAATTTCATTAACGGTAGATAACGTGAAAAGTGGGCGTTATAGTAGGCGTGTCAAAGTTATTTTTGCGAATGAGTACATTTTAGATGTTTCAATATAGCCTTTTATTATTCCAAAATCTTTTTTAATAGAGAAATTATAAGAATTTTAGGTAAAACGTTATATGGGAGGTGGGCGTAAAAGTGGGCGTGGCATCTTAATTTTTTGGCACAATAATGACATTGCCTAGGGGGATATACGTAGCAAATTTGATCATCATACCTCTAATTTCGGCGGTTTTATGAGCTTTTAAATTTCATTAACGGTATATAACGTGAAAAGTGGGCGTTATAGTAGGCGTGTCAAAGTTATTTCTGCGAATGAGTACATTTTAGATGTTTCAATATAGCCCTGTATTATTCCAAATCTTTATTAATAGAGAAATTATATGAATTTTAGGTAAAACGTTATATGGGAGGTGGGCGTAAAAGTGGGCGTGGCACATTGATTGTCCGTTAAAAAAAAGCCTCTCACCAAAAAGCAAAGTGTGCAAAATTTCAGAGTCGTACATCCAATTTTGTTGCTTTTATGACGTTTTTGTTTTTAAATATACCGAAAAATACACTGTGCGGTATAAATTTTCGTACATTTTGATCGATAACTCCTTTCCTAATGATCAGATTTAGGTAATTTTTGGTGAGAAATATTGTTTTGACTCGAGAAATATATATTCGAAGTTTCATGACTCTACGTTAATTCGTTTGGACACAATACCATTTTATTCGATGTTCGTAGGACACGGTTTTTTCGACCTACTCTTGCGTTCCGAGCTATAACTCACTTCCTAATATTCCGATATAGCCCATTTTCAATACCAAACAAACCTTGTCTATAAGAAAGATTCTGGCAAAATTTGAGCCTCCTAGCTTTTTCGGTGCGACCTCTATCGTGCTTTCAACAGACGGACAGACGGACAGACGGACGGACATAGCTAGATCGTCCTCAAATCAAACCCTGATTCAGAATATATATACTTTATGGGGTCTAAAATGGATATTTCGATGTGTTACAAACGGAATGACAAAATGAATATACCCCCACCATTTTTTTGGTGGCGGGTATAAAAATATCAAATTAAGTTGGGCAAAAAACCTGACGTTAGGGTGTCTTGCATTGTGATTAGAACTTACTTTGTTTGGGTGAAAAACAGAGGTAATCGTATTCTTTCGCTCATAATTCTGCTCGTAAAATGCCCACATAACTGATTTTCAGTAGCAAAATTCTCGAAGGCATATCATTTAGCAGTCTGAAGTATACATGGAGACTTCGAAAACGTCAATTTCAACATACACATGGACAGACGTACCGACGGACTTAGATAATCCACTCTATATATAAGGATTAAGAATATATATACTTTATAGGTTCCCAAAATTAATATTGTTAAAAACTACAAACGGAATGACAAACTTATGTATATACCCTTTTACACTCTTGTGTGAAGGGTAAACAATTGTTATCGAAAATAATAGAGCAGAAGGCTATGCTACGATGAGGTTATTCTACCTATGTACATAATAGTGAAGGGTATTTTCAGATTCAGCACGGCCATATATACCACTTTAACCTTATTTTTAACTGAAACTATTAAAATAATAAATTTATTTTCAAAAAAAAAAAAAATTGGTACAATTTTGTATCCAAGTACATTCAAGGGTTAATTTTGAAAAAAAGCTTTCCAATTTTTCATTTTCTTTTTAATTCTTAAAAATTTAAAAGTATTTTGCTGTATTTTTATGACACAAAAATATATGAACGTTTTGATTTTGAACGATTATATTTAATGGAGAAGAGAGAAACATATTTATTTTCAGTTCCCCTAACCTCTCATCGACTTCTATTTTAAGTGACATTTTAAAAATAAATTTTAAATCTTTCTAATTTATGCATATTTATTTTTTGAAATTTATGATTTTATTTGGTGTTTAATATTTTTGTGATGTGTGTGCATTTCGTCTGCAATAAATCATACCGAAAAAATCAAAAAAGAACGTGGATAAGTTTGACAGCTTGATTAAATCCCTCCCATTCACAAACAGTATGCACATTCACCCTAAAATATTTGTATGATATTACAACAATCACAAAAAAGAAAAAAAGAATTGAGGAATATTGTTTTATCTTTAGGTTTGTAACATATTTAAAAGCGTCATTAAAATTTGCCCTCCTAGTGCAAATTTAAAAAGAATTGATTGTATCGTCTGTTGAAATCACTGCAAATAAAGAAAGAGGAAACTTAGGAACAAGCAGAATTAATTGCTATTGATATCACATATTTGGTATTGAAAATGTGTAAAATCGAATGTGATTTAAAATTGTAACATTTCGTCAGTTTGGCGGTTACTGTAGCACCCAATCACTTACACCTAAAAGGTTAAACATTTTAGAATTATATTTTTTTAGTAATAGTCAATATATTCTGTTAAAAAATTACTACCTTTAAAATGGCTTTAAATTAAGTTAAAACTGAAAAGACTTTAAGAGTAAATGCATTTATGCCATAGTGTTTGAATGTTTAAACTTTAAATTAAACCAATTTGGCACGAGACCAGGTAAAGCCCTTCAGTAATAATTTTTGTAGAGTCGAAATTTAATCTTAAGAAAAGAAAATAATTTTGAAATATTTATAAAAATGTGAAATGATGAGAAATAAAAATTTAATCCTATGGCCAAAGTGAATATCAGGCTCGCATCAGAAGAATGTTCAAAAAACAAAACCATCTGAAATTTAGGTTTAATTTTTTTCGTTCAACTTTGTTTGCTAGTACGCAGCTAAAGTCAAATTTATTCAACAGGTAGTCTTGATCCGTTAGCTGATTATTTTTTTCTTAACTTATTTAAAACTTCAACTGTGAAGTTCCATACATAAAAAAACAATTCTTTCTCTCTTCTCTCATCTATTTCAAATATCAAACTTCATAGATAAAAATATAATTCTCTCCGAACCGCGATTACCTGATGAATAAATATGCCTCTTAGGCAGTTAAAAAAAATGTAAACGGAAGTCTTGACTTGTGTTACTTAATACAAAAACACTATTATGCTACGTGGAAACTTTTTTCAGTCCGCTGAAACAAAAATTATCTAATGCCCCTACTACGGTTCAAAACTTTTATAAGAATTTGTTTGGGATTGATAAATATAAAAATGACTTCATAAAACGAAGAAATAATTTGGTGGTGTGAAAGAGACATCGACTTCTATTGTTACGTCAAAAATTTTTGTCGTTTAGTACAATATTTACAATATTTGTATAGTTTTTAACCAATTATATAATTTTTTTTTTTTTTTTTTATCTGTTTTAATACCAATAAAATTTTCTTCTCGATTACTTTTTCATGTAGAGATAAATGAAAACTTATGTGGCTGAAATTCAGGCAGAACTGCATACTGGCCTTCATAGAAAAATTTTGTGTACGAAGTAAATTTTTATTTCGGCTTAGCTAAATAAAATACTATTTTATGTGTTTTTTTTTAATAAATACGGCAATAAAAACTTAATGTTTATTTATTTCCTTTATTTTTTAAAAACAACTGCCTTAGTGCATAATAAATAAATTTAAAAAAAATATAGAGAGAGTGACAGTTTGACCTTTTTATAGAAGCTAACAATTAGAGATTAAAATATAATAATAATAGAAAATATATGAAATGCAGTTTTCCTAAGTAGGGGTTAGGAAGAACTACCCTTTAAAAACGAAATAAGAGGAACAAACACTATTTAATTGTTTCTATAATCTCTTAAGTATTTAAGTGTAATAAATTAGATTTAAAATTAAAAAAAAATCTTTTCGCCTCAATTCCTAACTAGATTTGTATAAAGATGATTTGTTAAAATTTTTAATATAAATAAAAAATGTATTACAAAATTTCTGTTAAATGACTACTAAATCGAAAATGTTTTATGAACAAAAAATTATTTAAAAATCCTGTTTATCAACAATTTTTTCATAAATAAATAATATATTGAAATTTTCATTAAATAGAAAACTAGAGTTTAAAAAAACTAGTTCTTTATTTTAAATTGAAAAGATTAACTTAAATAAAAAACGGAACAAATAAATTTAAAATTAAAAAATGAATAGAAAACTTTTGAAAAAGCACTTTGGCTCTAAATAGAGAACTAGAATTATAATAAGATTGTAAAAAAACTTAATCTATACATTATTTATTTGTTTAAAATTTTGATGACGGTGTAAACCTATATATTAAAAAATTCCAGTTTTTAGAATTGTTGTCTGTCTGTCTTTATGTTGTCCCTCCGAACTCATCGAGCTCGAAAACTATTGAATTGATTTTGATGTAATTTTTTATCGATAAACCTTGATACCTGGTTTAACATATAAAGTACTTTCTATCGCAAAACAATACCTTATTTTCATGAAAAAAAAAAAGAAAATCAAAAATGAAAGTACAATAAAAATTACAAAAATATTATAAAATAATTTAAATAATTAAGAGTGAGTCATAAGACATCATTGTGATTTAAAAATTTAATAACTTTTTCGTTTATATATTTTTTTTATTTATTTTTTTTAGGTTTTTTAAATATTGGAGAGATGCTCAACTGAACAAAGAACCAGAACAATATAATTTTATTATTTAAATCAGCCATCAATAATTTTATCGCAACGAGCATATCGTCGACAACTTTACTTCAAAATTGCGCTCTCTGAAACAATGATTTTTTACTTTGTTCATCGTTGCCATCAACACGGCACAGAGATTTTTCACGAACCGGTAGACCTTGTGTAATTCACACTGCGAAAATACTAGGAACGGCTCGTACGTTACTAGGTGCACTTAAAAAAAATTTACTGTTATTCCGATATAATTGGTGCAAGAACAAAAACCCTCAGAACATCGGAAACGTCTAAATTTTGTAGTTTAATTTTAACAGTTGGCCAGAAATCATCTTCATTTGAATGGTTTTGTTATTAATCAGAACTGCAAGTTCTGAGGTTCTAAAAATCAAAGAGCCATTAATTAACGACAAATGTATCCCAAAAGGTGTACGTTGTAGTGCGGTATTACATCTGAAAATATCATTGAGCCTTACTTCTACGAAAATGAAAATTGAAGTGCTGTAACCGTAAATGGAAAGCGGTATCGGTTTTCCCACTTTTAGGTCGAATTTTTTGAAAGGCAATAATTTCCAGAAATTCGGAAGGCTAGGGCGTGCGCCAAATTTGTCAGCAGTTAACTACTTCCTTTGGGGATATTTAAAGAAGCGAGTATATGTAAACAAGCCCGATATAAATCTTGAACTCAAGGTCACCATTATTACAAGCACTCGCGCTTCATCTACATATTTCGAAAGATATTATGAAAAATTCTCAAAAACTACCCCGTCATTGCGAAGCTGAAAACGTCATTTATATATATAATCTGAAAAAGTTATTTAATTTTTAAACCCAGTAGTTGACTTTCCTGTATTTTAAATCAATTTTTCTTTTTATTTTATTTTTTTGTTTAATTCAAACAGTTTTTAAGCCTTAATGGCCCATAAACCAGTATAACAAAATTATATGGCAACATTTCTTACTACTAATTTTAATACAAATATATTAATTTTAAAAGAAAAAAGTGTTGAGAAGTATTTTTTCGCTTATTGGTCGTTTATTCTTCTTTGTTGTGTAATACTTATAACACTTTTCCAATACCTGATTCGAAGATTAATTGCATTTAATGTTTAACCATACTCGCAGCGCACAATTGATTTTGAAGTAATTTATTTGCAAATTGCATTTAATCAATACAATGAAGCCATGTTCAAATTACGACATTTATTACATTTAATAAAATTTTATTTAAAACAAGAATTAATAATAAAAATCTTACAACTTACATTCGAGGAGTAAAGAGATAAGAAACAAAGTTAGTTTCTTTAAAATCCGAAATAGAAAAAAATCACTAGACAGGATATCTTTTTTGTTTTTGTTTTTGGTGGTTGTTATGCAAAAACAAATTTCAAACTACATTGATAAAATTAAAACTTTGAGGTAAAATTGTTGTCAAGAAAATGACCGTAAAACTTTTTTTTATTAGACTATTGTTTTTAATGGAAAAAAGTTTGATAAATCCAAATTCATATACAGTCCTGGCATTATGGCTGAAAACGATTTTTGCCACCATTGGGGAATGCCAAATGTTCGTTTGTTTTTGTGGTTTGTTTCATAAAGTTATACTTTGATTTTCATTTTTTTAAAACTTAATTTAAAGTTTAACATGATTTTAAGTTAAGAGTAAAATAAATGTAGAAAATATTGTATAAACTAAGGGAGGAACATTGTATACAATACTTTAAGGAATTAGTTGTATTTCTTTCTTCCGTAATAAAACAATTTGAAATAAATTCTCTAGTTTCATAAAACTTTTGATAAGTTGTAATATTTTATTAGTTCTGTGAAAAAAGATTTCGCCTACATCTATGTCAGTTGGACCAAGTTTTTCTATAACTGATCCTAAAAACAAACAGGAGCGCAATATTCGGCTGTACAAATCTGATATTTCCTTCACAAAAGTGTAAATATGCAATTATAAGCAAATATCGGATGATCCATCGTAAGTTTAAAAAAAATTTTCCGGTAATGCAAATACCGGACAAAACAACAATTTAGGGCATTTACTATTTGAAAATAATATCATGTAAATGTTGGCAGTGTCTCGCAAATAACACGAGTAATGTTACCAAAGCATTAATCGTAACTGACTTATTCCTGAAGTCATCAGACCTAAATATTCCTAGAAAAAAAATTCAATCAACCATAGAAAAACGTGAAATTAAGTGTTCACCAAAATGATTTCTCAACAAGCCCATTGTTTCACGCACTGCATGGCTCGTAGCGCCATCTTTTAGAAAGCTTTTAGAAAACACAAAGTATGTTAAAATGGTGTGATAACGGTTACCATTGACGGTAACATTCTGATTTGCCTTATTTTTGAAGATATATGAACCAATAATTCCAATACTTTAACCACACCATATCCCTGTTTTTTATTGCATCTAATAATAGCTCTTTACACTGGTTAGGGTGCTCATAACACAGAAATGTTCTTCATCAGCAAACAAAATTTCACAGCGGAAAGACATTTCTCACAGAAAACTGTTTCGCAATAAAGCTGAACAATTTGGAGACGCTATTGTGATGTGCTTCTTTCCATAATGGCGATACTAAACAAAAATGGCAAAAGTGTTGGATATGAGTCATGCGTGGTAGTAATAGACAGATTGAACCAACATAGTGACATTCAACAAACGAGTAAATTAGTTATCTTTGAGATATAAAAATTGACTTTGTTACATAAATCAGAGGCATGCGTGTCTTTTTGATCATATATTAGCCCCTAATGGATCGAAATTGCCGATTTTCATTAGCAAAATTTTCGAAAGTATTCTTGATAAATTTATTCAACATACGCGTCCTTGGGGTAGTTGAGGGCTTCAAAAAGTTGATATTAACGCTTACACGGACGGACAGACGGGCCAAATCGACTTCTCTATCTATAAGGATTTAGAGTATATGAACTTTAGGGTAGCAAACGAAAACTGTAAAAATTACAAACAAATTTACAAACTTATGTCTATATAACCTTTCACATTCTCCTGTGAAGGTCATACAAATCTGTGAATAACTAAGTGGTTCCTAGCCTAGAACCATTGGCGCTATTTTTAGATAGGCACAAAAATAATGTGACAAAGGAGGAAATTCGTTGTTACGTATGAGTTTTGCTGTTGAGTGGTAATTTTTTATGCTAATGGCAAGAATTCAATTCTTCATGATGCACTTCAAAAATCAGTACTTCTTGGTTCGTCATACTTCAACTTGAAACACAATCTTCTTTCCATTTACATTAATGTCTTTTACTTTTCAAATCCTTTTTCTTTTCTTTCCTTTATTTAAAAACGTATAAAATTATTATTGTGTGTGTGTGTTTGTAATATAAGTATATCAGAAACAGACAGAGAGAAGTAAGAAGTCGAAGCAATCGATCAAAAGTTACTTAAATCAATAATTTCGATAAAACATTAATTTACTTTTTTATAGTTTAATTTTAAGAACTTGTTTTTTTTTAATTTTCTAAGATTTTATATATTTTTATTTTTTTTATTTTAGCCAGTTGATAAATGTTCCGCTAACCCTTCAATTAAGGCATTAAAAAATACGAAATCAAAGTTACCTATCAAAAAAAAATCAAGTCGAAACAATCGAAAAAGTACTTTATAATTGTTGTTGGCCAGTAATGACCGCAAAATGCCAATAAAACAAGATTTTGAAAAAATTTAAAATAGCCGTCGTGAAATGACCCGTTGATATAAAAAAGCGTTGTCCGGAAGTAAATAAAACAAGTGTTTTTCAATACATCATAATCGGCATAAAGGGGGGTGTTGTAAATTGTACAATTATTTTTGCACATTAATACTAACAATATGTCTGTTTTTTTCGCAACTTTATTATTTTATTTCAAACTCTCTACCACATTTTTCCATCACATAAAGAAAATAAAATAATTGTTTTATTTAAATTATTTATGATGGCGTAACTCATAAGATATTCAAGTGCCTTTTCGTTTGAATTTCATTACTTTGTGAAATCACTTGAAATTTTGTTTGATTGAAATAAATATTAGAAATATTTTCTTTTGCTTTTTCATTTATTCTGTGGCCCTTTGTCTCTGTGCCATGATAATTAACACACCCCATCGAGATCTATTTTACGTTTTTAACTTTTTTTTCCATATTTTTATTTTGTGTATATTGAAGAAAGAGAAAAATACTTTATCATTTTGACACCTTTTGAATTATATTTTACTTTAAATTGTTAAGTGCCCTGCTCTTAAGGCACTTCAAGCTGCTCGTATTGTATAATACATTTGTAATTGTCGATCGGCCGAGCTGTATGTTTGTTAGGACTGCTGTCACTTTTGTTTCTAAATAAAATCACATACTAAAGAAATTGCTATAAATGCATTTATATTTGTTGTATGTTTAAAACATCTTTTGGTTAAATTATTAGTTTACTCTTATAGTTGTTGCTTTTGTTTTTTTTGTACTAATATATCATTGGAAATATGTATGTATGAATGAGAAAAATAATTGTCAACATGTCATTAACACTTAAAATGGGAATTAGTCAAATGACAAAAAAAATCGAAATTTTTCCTTGACAAGCAGAGAATGTATTTCCGTTTTGGTAAAAATAAAAATTAAAAGCGTTTTAATAAATTTAATATTTATTTATTTAAAAAAAATTTGTAAGATTGCTTTTTTTGTTGAGTTTTATTATTATTATTATTTAATTTAAAATTATTTAAGTTCTCCATGTTTGTTGTAAAGTTAATGTCGTTATACCTTTCAGGTAGATGTCAATCAGTTGCAAATGGTAAATCGATATTGTGGCCTTTAAAGGTTGCTAGAGATGTTTCACAAAGCTCTATCCTTGGACCCATGTTATATTAGTTATATGCTAACTATCTCCCTAAACAACTTTCTTATTCTAAAATACATATGTACGCCGACGACGTTCAGCTGTATCTTAGTAGTTCCAATTGTTATAAAAATACAAGAACTCAATCATGATCTGAATAAAATATTTATATTGGCTACAGCTAAGGGTTTGCGACTTAGTCGAAATAAATTTTAAGTGCATATTAAAACGTACGAAAACTTTTCAAATGGATATTGAGAAAAAGTGGAGGTTTAAAAATCGATATTGCTCAACAAGAGACTAAGGAGTAATATTAAATTAAACTTTAACCTAGTCAAATTATATTACACAGGCTTGTAGATAATTATATAGCATTCTGCAAAGTTTATATATAATTCAGCTGTTTACGCCTCTGCAAGTGCAAATATCAATTGCTAAAACATATATATTGCCGACACCTTTGTATTCGTCAGACGATTATTCCTGTCGTTTATTTAACATGTAATTTTTTGTGATAGCTCATTTTGACTTAAGCAGTTTTTCCTTTTTGGCACAGATATATTAAGCATACGTCTTTAAAATCAACTCTCAACTAATTACCAAATCACTAAAAACGCTATAAGGTTTAGAAATTTACTCATGGCACATTTTTCGCAAACTATTTAATTCATTTTATAATATATATACAACAGTCTTAAATTTAATTTTTATTTTTTTATAAATAAAATTTATGTAGTTTATTGAGAATAAAAATTTTGCTATCAAAGTCTAGCTTAACTTTTCTAATTCTAATGCTGTGATTTATAAAATATTATGCATTGTTGTATATATTAGAAAATCAATTTAATTAATAAATACAAAATATATATACAGTGAGCTCCCGATAATATAAACTAATTAAAATCAAGTCAGTTCTTTTTTGCAAGATATCTTCGAATGACATCTAGCTTTCCTTTAAAAACGTTCTTTACCGTAAAAAAAATTATTGTGCAAAAAAATTGGTGGGTTTCTTTTACTTTTTCTTTTGTTTAATTACCTTAAAAACGGCCCGCTGTTTCAACTTTCTGAGTACAATAGAATCTCTTGATCAAACATCGACCATATGTCGGCCTTTTCTAATGCTTAATTAAAAATTTCTTTTTCATCGGATAGGTCTTTCTTCATTTCACTCTAGTTATACTCTATGTTATCCCCACCTTTGGCGTTTTCTTTTAACATAATACTCACAGGGATTTTCTTGTTTTTATATTTAAAAACCAGTAGTATAATTAATGCATTTTTTTCATTTTTGGGTACTCGGAAAATTGTAGAAAATTTATACTCCAATTTTGTTCGCTGAATTAGTAACACTTGCACCTTTACATAGATCTTCTAATGTATCTGTGTAATCTTCTATTGTAGAGTTCTGGCGGCATGTGACTAAAACGACTATGTAAGATATTAAAATTGACAACTGAAGACAATTTAAAAGCATAAACATAGGAAAACCCCCAAATTGTTATTCAGTTCAGTTCAGAATATAATGACTACCCTGTTGGTTTAGATTTTAACACTGTGTAGATAAAATCCTTTAAAAAATTACCTGTTCATATTATAGAGCTTTTGCACTCAGTTCATACTTTAGAGTAGCCAATGGTAGAAACAAATTTTCATATTTGGAGGTGTTCATATTATCGCGAGTGCACTGTATAAATTTTTTTCTTGGTTTAAAATTTCATTATCACAGCGAAACGGGTTGTTTAATTAAATGATCCTCTTGAATCGTATTTATTAACTCTCAAGAGTTATCACATAAAAATTAAAGACATTTTTTGCATCAAAGTTATGTATTAACAAATTAAAAACTGTTTAACGTTATTATTATCATCATATGGAGAGAGATAAACAATTGTCAGGCATCAAGAAATACCAAAGAACAAAAAAAAAACAATAAACTTTTTCTTTGCTGTCATACGAGTAAGTTTGAATGTGAACAGAAGAATACAACTTGAGATATTGTAACATGTTTCATGTTGCAGCCAACAGGCTTAACATGAGAAATACTTGAAATGACATGTTAAATAATACTTGAAATGATCTGGGCCTTTTTTCGAAATTTTCACCCCCTCCTTTCCTCTCTCACACACGCTTTACATGAGTATCTTTTCAAGATGGTTTGTAGTAAAAAAAATTTTAACAATACACTAGTGAGAAACAACCTCAGAAATTGTAAAAAGAAATTTCAAGATTCTTGAAATTTATTTTGAAAATACAATCGTAAAAAAACATTTAACTGAAAGTTCTAATTAATAACAATAATTCTATTTAATAATAGATGTGACTGAAAAACAAATGGTTTGATATAAGAATTGTTTTTTTTTTTCTTCAAAATAATTTTAAGCTGCAAATAATTTATTCAAAAGATTTTCTAAACATAAAAAATATGTTGAAAGTGAAAGAAATTAACACACCCTTTAGACTACGACATGCAAAAATTGCACGATTTCTTACCAGATGCTATAATCTCAAGAAGTTATGTTTTGTTTTAAATTTATTTTGCTGAGTTTGGTACGGCTGATAGTTAAGCCGTGATCTGGTTCCTGATTGATGTCTACTCGACATCACAACTCGTCCATGAATGCCGAGAATTTTTGAACTAGATGTCACTGCATTCCAACATTATCGTTATACGGCTGCGGTGACACGGAACCAGTGATGGCAACACAAAATCACAGCAGTATCAAAGTCAATCTTCCAACAAGAGGTTTTATTTGTTTCCTTTTCGATGAAATACAAAATCAGTTTGATGCATTTTAAGGACCCCATCAATAAAGAAACGACAATGTTAGTCACTAGGCTTGAGTGTTTATGTTAACTTAACTTTAATAGCCTTAAGACGTAAGTAATGCAGTAAACAGTGTAATGTCGTTTGTGGAAAGCCCAAATCCAAAGATCGACGAGAAATGAATTAGCCTGGATTTTCCTTAACAGAAATATACTCAGATATTCTGGAGTGACGTGCACGAATTCAAATCTTCACAGCACTAACTACTTCCAACAGCTCAAATTTTTTAACAATTTTATGATTTTTTGCCTAAAATAACCATTAAATTAGTTTTGCAAACTGTGACTGTGCCACCATTATTGTAGTGAGCTTTTTCAACTTTGTTAGGTTTTTTTTATTAAATCAAAATTAATCGAAAATTTTTAAAATATTTCCTTATATAAAAATGTATTAAAAACTTTAAAAATATTTCTACAAATCCAACATTTTTTACACATTTTTTTACCAAAGTTGTCCTTTACTCTTTTATAATAAAACAAGTAACAGTGCTATATTCGGCCGTGCCGAATCTTATATACCCTTCACAACGTGTAGTCATGCAATAACAATTGTTTGTATCACCATTCATCCCATATAAAATACGTGCGCGAATCCCAGCTGAGCCAAAAAAATTTTATTTTATTTTATTTAATATATTATTTATATTTTATTATTTTTTTTATATTTTTTTTACATTTTTTTAAAAATTTTTTTTAGAAAAATTTTTAAAAAATTTTTTTAAATTTTTTTTTAAATTTTTTTAAATTTTTTTGTAGTTTTTTTTATTATTTTTTTTAATTTTTTTTTTTTTTTTAATTTTTTTTGTTTGGTATGTTTTTTACATGTATCTATGTATGTATGTTGTTGTTGTAATTGTGAAAAAAACGAGGTGGTCGTGGTTTTTTGCTCATATCTCAGAAAGTTATTGGGCGATTGTGCTGAATTTCAATAGCGATTCATTCCTGGTTATTTCCAAGAGATTGATACCATATACAGATCTGAGGAACATATAGTTGCTTCTAAAAGTTGATTTCAACCAACACACGGACAGACGGACAGGGCTTAATCGACTCCTCTATTCATAAGCTTTCAGAAAATATATACTTTATGGGGTCGGAAATGAAAATTGTAGAAATTACAAACGGAATAACAAAGCTATATATACCCTTGTGCACCACAGGTGAAGGGTATAACAAGATTTATCGACATGTTTTAACAATTAAAAAATTTTCGAAAAGTCCTAATAAGCCCCTCATCGTCAATAAATTAGGACATACCAATTTAAAAGAAACAAGCTGCCCAACCACCTGTCCTACTGAATGAAAAAATACGAAACATATTTTCCACTTATGTTCAAATCCGCTATTGCTTTCCTCTGTAAATCACCCAAAACAAGTTATAAGCTACCTAAAACTTCCCTAATTTTTTCAACCACAAAGAATTAAGAGAACCAGAGAGACTATGTTAACTGATGTAAAACTGTTATAAACTTTAAAGTTAAATTTAAACAATTTATTTTGACGTTTTGTTTCTTTTTTTTTTTTTCTTTTGCGAACTTAAATTTTTTTTTTTCAAACTTGATGCATCCCACACAAAAATTTTGCATAAAGTTTTATTTTGGATGTATGTGTGTGTGTGTGTGAATGGATTTTATTTATTGCATGTGTGTTTGTGTATGTGCATAAAGTTATTGTCAGTCAATCATGAATGTTTTAAAGGCAACTTTACTTTTTTTAAGTTGTTTCAACTCTACAACAACAAGTGCATGATTTGGTGTCGTACTTGCCACTTGTGCAACACAATTATTTAGCTGTTTTTTGTATTTTAGTGGCGCCTTAACTTGCTCTTTTCGTTTGAAGTTTTCAATTTTAACTATGCTGACAAAAAAAAATTGTTTTTTTTATTTTTTCAATATTATCTATAACAAGTTTTGTTTTAATGTAATCAAATTTAGTAAAATTTTTTCTTACAAAAAAATATTTCATTAAAAACCTTGTTTTGTTATATTTATTCTTGATAAAGACATCCACATTTTATTTAGTTAAAAAGTAACAAAAAAGTTTTTTAATTAAAACGATTTTTGTAATTTAATAACATGCTTATACCTAAACCTCAGGGATCAATAAATGTACATAATAAACATAGTACATTGACATTAATGTGTGTTAAAGTACATACAGTATCGTGCAATTTAATATCAGTTAACACTTTTAACTTACAGTTGCTCGAGTAGTTAAAAAGAAATACTAGAGATTTGTTAAACGAGTTTTCTAATGTTATAAGAACATTCACCATGCTTTTTTTTTACAACGTAAATTTGTGTGGACAAAAATTCATATTGAGAAAATACAATCATAGACATGATTTCTTATACATTGAAATTGTTCACATATTTTATGTTTTTTTTTTCTTTAATTCAATTAAATATATTTTATATTTTATTTACTTAACACCGTTCATTTGCAAAATAAAAAATAACAGAGAAGCGAATTACAAAAAACAACAATATCAGGCATGTCACACGTTCCGATCGGAATAGTTTCGATTCCGTATGTGCGGTTTCGATAGTCTTTGTTTTAGGTTATTCAGATTCCGTGCGATTTTCATAAGTCCCAAAAATTTTAAAATCTCTGCTTTTCAAACAAAGTATGGCAGCATTGTGCATGACAAAACAAAAAAACTAACCATAAGTTGTTTGCACAAAAAAATAATGTGACAATATTTTTGTTTGTTTTTCTTAACAATTTATAAAGCTAAAATGTTTATGTATATATGTATGTATTTATATTAACTAAATGCTTAACAAATCATGGTCTAATTACATAAGGTGATAGCGTAAAGGAGAGCAATTTTTGTTCTCTCTCCCTCTTTTCATGTATGGAGTTTGACAATTTCCGGAGTTGAAATAATTTTTTTTAATATGTAGTTTGACATACTCCAGAACACAAAAAAGTAGTCAGCTGGGCTGACACCGCCACCTTGTATAAGTGTTCCCTGTAACAAATCATTTTTACCATTCAAACATGCCTTTAAATATTTAATTTTTACTTAGTTTTATTAATATTTTTAAATAAATCATTAAAAGTAACAATTCCACTTTAAAAATTTTAAGTGGCTCATTCCGGAGAAATTTTTCGTTTTTTGTTTTCTAAAGACCCGATTTTGGGATTGAAAACTCTTTCGATTGAAATTGCGTTCTGTGACATTTTCACAGCAATAGACCATGTAATCAGTGTATGATAATTCAAATTTCACTCTGCTAGCTTAAAACGAAGTAAATAAACTGTTCGGCAGCACACTGCTCATTTAGCTGAACAATCGCAATGTAATGTTATCTTGCACATGTAAAGGGTGTTTTTTTTCTCTTTAATATTTTAGTGTAAAAAATGATTCGTCATATGTGGCAATGCCATAAATGCTCAGTAAGGTTTGCAATTTCACCATGAATATATTAACAAACAATGCTTGCAAATTATTGAATTTTGTTATCAAAATTCGTGCAGCGTGAGAAATGTGTTTCTCATAATCGATCCACTAAACAGGCTATTCAAGGTATGTCAATAAACAGAATTGCCAAATTCTGTGTGAAGAAAAGCCAGGGGCAGTTTAAGCGCTCTTAATACACGCTTTAATAACGATCAAAATCGCAACGTTACAGTCAATAGAACAAGCTACCGTAAGAAAGTTACCGACTTTTTTTGCCTAGAATGACAGAATTGGACTCGGTTGCCATGTGGTTTTAACAAGACTGTGCCACATTCCACAAAACTCGCGATACCATAAAGCCACACGCAAAGAAAAAACATCGTTATGGTAGTCACAAGGAGCTCATATAAATGGCATGGGAATGTAATATGGCACGACATTTAGAGCATGTTAAGAAGAAAAAATAAGAGACTTCGAGACACTACCTTTGGTAATGTCCTGCGTTTAGTTGTATTAAACATTAGAATTTTAACACGGACACTATGCTGAACTTGAAGTATATAAGGAATTAAATATGAAATCCCTAATTAGTTACATTGAAGGGAATGAATTTTGGACCTAGTCGAAATATTATATGAGTTTGGGGTTATAGTTCTGCCAGAAAAATTCAAATTATTTTAAAGCGAACGATCGAGTTCGCTGTGCTTTAGGTATAGAGAATCTAATAAGAATTTTTAAATTTCAATCACCTTCGAATGTCGAATGCCCCCTGCTCAAAAACATGCAAAGAAAAACCATGATAACGACATGATCACCATAAAATTTGGTTATCGTAAACATATAATAGTGTGTCGTCTCAAATAAATATTTTATTCACTTTTGCAAATTTTATGTTTTTTTTTCAAAACTTTTAAAACTCAAAAGGTTAAAAAATCACCCGGTAAAATTACCCTGGGCTTTTTATGGTTATTAGTGCTATTTATTATTTACCAAAAACTACAAAAATAATATGTTAAATTTTTATTTATTTAAATATTTTTAATTCGAGTTTTGTTTTTCAGTTTTTTTTTTTTTTAATAAAAGTAAACTTCTAATTAGTTTAAGATGTAAACAAAAATAGAAAAAATAAAATCACATAGAACATGAGTTTAACAAATATAATACATTTTGTCAAACAAAATAACAGGCTGCTTTTAAATAGCACCATACTATACGTATACAAATGTATATCATATCAAGAGCCACTCTAAACTCTTACCTATTTTTGCTTCAGCCTTCCTTGTATTTCTAGTCCTGTATACATAAGTAATTTTATCTGCAGCAATTTTACTTGAAATAATCAAAGTAAAAAATATAAAACAATAAATTTTAAAACTCTACACAAAGTATAAATCCATTTCAGTAAACACACAACTGCTACACACGCCGCCAGTCGTGAAGAGAAGCAAAAGAAAGGATAATCTATTCTGTCAGCATAGAAAAAAAAAACATTTGGAAACCATTTTCAAAATCATCCCCTTAGTGGCAGCATATATTTCATTCTTTTTATTTTTTTTTGGTTTTGTTTCCCTAAAAACACCATTAAACAGGATCATTATGATTTTTTAATGCAATAACAACAACTAAATATACAGCTGGTGTTGAAAACTAAGATGATTTAAAATTAACCATAAACAATGGTATAAACCGAGAAAATAATGGCAAATTAATTCAAGAGATAATAAAAATGTTATAACACAAATGTAATGGATACGTTTATTATACAACAATCTGCTTTAAAGACAAAAAATCTAAAACAAAAATTATTAGGAGTTTTATTGTTTACATTTTGAGACATGGAAGCAAATATTGTTTAAAGGCAAACGTAAAACAAAAAAATAAAAACAATAATCGAAACTAATTTTGTTTAAATATAATCATCCAATCGGAAAATGCTTTAGCTTAAAATTTATTTTTGTTATTTGTAAACGTTTACAGAATATACTTGCTTCCATAATGCCCCAGTGGCGCGGAGGCCAATTTTTATTTTAAATGAATTTAATAAATTTGTAAATACAAATAATAAAAAAAAAAAAAAAAAAAAAAAAAGCTGTAGTCCTTAAGAACGCGGAATTTCCGGAGACTATCTATTTTCATAATAATTTGTTAGTAATTTCAGTTAAATTGATCATGAGCCATTTACGCCAAAGGTGTCATCGGATAACACTAGTACTGTCACTAGAATGCGATATATAGCCATGATAAATGAGTTTCTATTGTCGCAAATTGATGAATTGAGAGGGCAAGTAGTTTTAACAGGCAGTGTAAATGCACCCACAGATCGCGCAACAACAGACACTTTAAAAACTTAGTTAGGGAAAAACCGAAGCAGACTTCTTCCACTTACAGGTCCCTTTTCGACCCCTTAATTCCTCAGCGATTACAAGGATACCGATTGAGTCCTGTGCTGCAACAAGCGTTTACTCTAGACTATCATGACTTCACATTTTATACTGATGTTATCTAAACGCCAATAATTTTTTTTTATCGACCGATGCTTGACCCTGAACAGACTTCGGGTTACCACTGATGTTTCCGTGCGCCTATTGCCGCCTTAACAGAAACAGAGAATGATGCTTTAATTACTGATGCTTGCGGCGGACCTACGGACTCCTGTTTCTAAACAGAATTTTGGTGAATTTTTCGGCTTCTTTCAAACTACAAATTCAACTAATTACACAGGCTTGTTGCAAAGAAAAAAGGAATAAGGGATAGATAACCCGAGCTCTTTAACAAAGTGGATTTACATTAACCAACAATAAATTTATAAATTTTTATTCGGGTGGCGGTTGACCGTCAGAAACTCAACCCAGTACCAAGATCCCCGTCAGGTTATGGCACATAGTGTCGGCACTGACGTTAATCAGACCAAATACTGTCATATACTGTTTTGCTGATATACATGTTGAGATGTTTTGCCCATATGAAATTTGTATAGGAAAACAGGCAGCTTAAATGCTTTTAAGAGGTAACGCACTATTTTGCTTTCTTTTTAATACATTGTTGTCACAATCTCACAAATATTTATACACTTTAGAACAATATCATGTTTTTTAAGTTCAAGCACAAAAATAGGATTTCTTTTTATCCTATCAATCCAACATGATAGGAAAGAAATTTAAGTACATACTTAACTAATAAAGGATTCCCCGGTTAACCAGTCAGTAGTGTAATGGTCTGAAAGTCTGTGGGTTGTGTGGGTTCGATTCCCGCCAGAGACTCTGGACTGGTCTGCTTGTCTTTCTCTTTTTTTCTTTTCTGTCTGTCCTACCTATCTACTTAATAAAGTTACTGTGATTCAAGTATTAGCCTTGTTAATTTTCACAGTGATTTTGTATAAAGTTGCAGACATATTTTGTTATGCCATTTCGTTTTAAAGTGAATAAATTTATTAAATAAATAATAAATTACAAGTTAAAAAATCGTTAAAGTTTTTAAAAAATTAATGAAAGTTTTTGTTTCTCTATTTAAAAAAAAAATTGGCCTCATAAACTTTAGTCATTTGGAAGGAGAAAAATATGAAAGAAAAAACATAATAATAGACAGATTCTTAATTGTTCTCGTTTTTTTAGAAAAAAGTTAATTGCAGTATTGCAATCAAATATTTAAAATGTCGCTCTCACAACCACACTTTCTTTTAGTTTTTATTATGGCAGTGCCAAAAAAATTATATTGCAAGTTTCCTCTTTTCAAGTATTGAAAAATAAACAAACCAATTTTTTCGAAATCTTTTAGCTGTTTTTGTTATTGCACGATAGTTTACATATGTATGTATGTATGTAGTATACAACAACAAAATGATACAATTAAAAGCAATGATTTGTCTGTCCTAACGTTTTGTCTACACCATCATAGACAGCTAGAATTTGTAAGTTGTTGGACAAAACATTTATGTATTTCCATACAAATATACGATGAATATGTATGTATGTATGTATGTATATTTTTATGTATGCATGTATTAAGATTTTTAAATATGCATGTTCAAAAACACACTAAAAGGAAAATGGAATGAATATGTGGTATATTTAATGCTTGATTGAATTCTATTTACTGCAAATATGAGTACAACAACAAAACAGCAATAAGAACCACATTTGTAAGGCAACTTCAGACCCCAACAATGTTCGTTAGTTCAAACTGTCAGTCATTTGTGTTTATGTTCAGGGAAAAGTGTAAGAATTGATTTTTACGATATTTTTTGCTTTCGCGTGTAAATAACAAAATAAAACAAAAAGCAAAAAATTCAGCAGTGATGAATTTTGTATGCTCATCACTATTAGCAAAGTTTAAAATTTCATCCTCAGAGGTTTGTCTTATCATTAAGCGCCACTTGTATTTACAAAGGACAAACCGCTAAAAATCGTCTTAGGATATTTTTCTAAGAGCCCAGGATATTGTATAAGTTTTGGCGTCTTTGATCGATATAGCAAACGGCATAACAAACTAAATACACTCCTTTTTCTGATGGTGTGTATAAAAATAAGCCAAATTTCCTTTTTCATGTTTTTTTTTTAATTTTTTTTTTTCGCTTAAGTGATCCACTAAATAATAGTTTTTAAGTGAATGAGATAATTTCAAAAGAAATTTACTGAATACAAAATGAATAGAGCATTCTTGCAAAAATATTTTTGCAAATAAATTTGTTGAAATCGATTTTTTGATTTTGGCATTTTGTTAAATTTATTAAAATTATTAAATACACGCACGTTAAAAAATTTCCGCTAGTGTTGCCACAAAAAATATAAAAACAACAACAGCCAAGTTGACGCAAATAAATTATTAAAAAAACGATGCGTACAAAATCATCAAGGTAGTTTCTTATACCCAGTTCTTTGCTTGTTAAAAAAAACGTTGAGATCTTTTTGATTTAAATATTAAATGAATTTTGACCGTTTAAAAATATTAAAAAACAAACTGTTACCATATTTAAACAACACAAGTTTATTTGCGCAAGTTATATTTGCAATTCCTTTTTTACTTAATCGTACGTTTATACGTTGTTTAGATAACCAGCAAAAAAAAATTTACGCTAGTTCAATGCGAATACCATTTTTCATGACTTCTAATTTATAAGTGCAAGAGGAGGCATACAAAATGCCTTCTCCCAATATATAACAGGTAGCCTTTAGTGATGTGATTAAAAATACATGCAACTGCATGCGAAAAATTTTAAACAATTCATATAAACAAACATTATTAACACATGAAACATTGCTTTCTTTTCATCTACTGTGCATGCGTTCAATGCACTTATTAGAATGATGAAGAGATTTCTTTTTTAATAAATTCATATAAACACATGCTCTGAAGTCTTTCATTTAATGCTGTATATTTTTGCGGTTAAATAACAGCGGAACTCACTCTTTGATGCAAACTACCCTTGCAAGTCGTGCAGACCGTGCAAGTCTAGCAAACAATTTAACTTGTGCACGACTACAAAAACAAATTCTATTAAATTGCAATTTGCATCACTTGAGCAAATATGCACAGTGCAAAGTAATGTCACACAAATTTGCACAACAGATACACAATTTTTTTACTCTCAGGATTTAAAATCTCCACAAATTCAATTTCATACATGGCATTTTTTACCAAAAAAATTGTGATATTATATTTTTCCGTTGATTTAGGCATTGAAATTTATTTAAAATTAATTAATTTCTTTTCGGAAAATATTAAAACACAAAATCTTATTTAATAATTTAAAAAAAGATTTGTTGTTTCTTAAATACCTAAAAAATCAGCTCGTTGCCATAAGTTTGCAACACGCATGAAAAATGCACTCACGCTTGGTAGCAAAAAATTAGTGCATATTTGCACTAAGTGCAAAAATGCTACCAAGAGTGAATTCAGCTAACAATACAATAATACAAACAAAAAAATCTTAAAAAACAAGAAGGTTCAAAAAATCCTTGTTAAGATTTTTTTGCATTAAGAAAATTTTAAAAAAACTGTGTTTCTACAGATAATCTTCGAGAATTTTATTTCTGTAGAAAATTTTTAAAAAATGTTTTTCTAAAAATTTTTGTGTTAAAAAATTCTTTTACGAACATTTTTCCCAAAAATTTAAATTTATTTGTATAAAAAATTTTCTTTATATAAAATTTTTGAGAAATTTTTTTATTCCTTTAAAAAATTTTTTGAACATTTTTTTCTCTACAGAAAATGTTTGAGACATTTTATCTCTATAGAATATTAATGAAAAATTCTTTCAATATAAAAATTGTTTGAGTAATTTTTTCTTTATAAAAAATGTTTGTCTATAGAAAATTTTTAAGAAACTCTTTGTATAGAAAATTTTCCAATAAAATTAATATTTTCAAGATTTTTGTATAAAAATATTTGAACATTTTACTGAATTTTTATAAAGTCTTTTACCCTTTAACAATCAGCAAAAACTGTTTCTTTCTACGATATTTTTTTATTTTTCCTATTTGAACTTTACTACAACAGTTTGTTTTAAAACCAGTTATTAAACAAATATGGAACGGTTCTTCAAAGTCTTAATTGCTTTAACATAATTTTGTGTTTAGGCGTGGCTTTATTTTTTCGGCATTCGTTATATAAAGTTAACTTAAGACAAGTCTTAAATCATTTGCAATGTTAAAATTATGTTCATACTTTGTCTTTTTTCAGCTGTTTTCTAATCATATGTTATATCGAGTGAAATATATTTTCAATATTCTGTATATAAGGTCAATAACAAAATTATAACGTTCGTTATATCGAATTTTCGTTAAGGTGACATTCGTTATATCGAATTTTCGTTAAGGCGACAATCGTTAAATCGAGATTTGCCTGTATTTAATGAACTTTCCCTAAAACAAATAAGTTTTAAGGATTCTTTAATCAAAAAAAAGAATTTCAAGAAATTTTCTCTTTAATTTTTTCAAAAAAGGATTTCTCAATATTAACTTTTCTTTAGAAATATTCTCCATCTACAGAAATATTCTTTATACTGAAATAATAATTACTTGTCCAAATTTGATTTCGCCATTAATTTTGAAAAGTCAAAATGTCACACATTATTAATGTGACATTAATTAAGTATTGCCACATCGGTCTAAACACCAGGAAGCAGTGTGCAGCCAACAATCCTATATTTTATTTAATGACAAATTTTTTAATACATTTTGCCTAAATGTATTAATTTTCGTTAGAATATTAATTAAATTTACATAAATAACCAACATGTCTCTAGACATTGAAAACTTGTACAAATGATTATAATAGTAAGTATGTATGAATGTATGTATGTTTGGATGTGTGTTATAATTTAGGAGCAGCCATATGTAAATCCTGCTTATTCATTTACTTAAAAATCTAAATGGATTTACATAATAAAATACTTTACAGTGCTCATGTCTGTCTGTATGGCAATAATTTGTAAATTTTCTTCTCATGCTAAATTTTCTTTTTGTTTTTGCAACTTAACTTTTTCTTTTTTTTTTTTTGTTGAAAATTTGCTATAAAAACTTGTCTGTTTATGTGAGAGTAGAAGGCAAAACTTATCAAGTCCAGTCACACCCTTATAATAATCCAATTACAAAACATTCATACGCAAATAAAACTACAATTTTATGAAATTTACACACTCCTATCTTTGGGGCTTAACCCCAAAATTAAATAGAACAAAATGAAATTTTTAGAAGCTTCTGACTATATTACGAGACAAACGAAACATGTAAGAGTGTATCTAATGTTTGGGGTGGTAAACGGAAAAAGTTGATCATAAACTGAACACAAACATGATAATTACTTTTTTTTATCTTCTTTTGCCTAATGGGAATTTTAACAACAATTGTAGTTTTCATCATTACTAAAAGTACTCGATGGTCTTTTTTACAACATGAGAAACAAAAATAAATTTCGTTTAATTGTTTTTGGTTTTGTGAGTAAAAAAAAATTCAAAAAAACAATGAATCCCCACAACAAGAAGTACGCCTCTCTTATAAGACATTGTTTAAAAATATCTTAAAGGTCCTATAAATATATTTTTTCTTATAATTTCTCTATGGTTCTGGTTATGGTTATTTCATGCAATATATTTAACCGAATCTCCTCTGTACCCAAACAGAGATATTAAAAACTGATTACTAATAACCAATTTTGAATCATCTGTCAAATATATTGGCTCAGTCTGACATATCATTTATTTTAAGCACCGATGCGTACTGGATATAACGCTGTGTGTTGCACTCAACCATCCAATATTTGGTTAACAAATTCAATACGTTAAGGAAATGTTCAATTGGCTTTCAGAAGCATGGTTTCAGAAGGAAGACGCTAAGTGCTAGTTTTGCACTTAAAGTTTTTCTCTATAGACCCATTCGCAACCAGAAAATGCAAAAAAAGAAGAAAGAATATATTTATAAAGTATATGCACAAAATTAGTTTTTAAAAAGTTAATTATATTCGGCTGCCATCTTAGTTTTAAATACTAGATTTGACCCATATACAATTTATTGTAAGTAATGGCAGCCATTATGGCCTATAACTTTAACGATTTATGACAGTAGCGACATTTCCAGATATTTTTCAAAAAGATGTTGATTTCAATAAATTTTATTTTTGACATTTGACAGTTTGAAATGTCAGTCTATGCCATGTAATCATAAAATACACATATAATACACGCTTCAAGAACGTTTGCAAATTGTTAAATTTTTTACCAACATTCACGACTACGTTTTGGGCACTTACGTCAATTTTATGAAGCTTATTTCTGACTCGCTGATTTTGTCAACAAACAAAATTGTCCCATTTGAACGAGTGGGCATGCAAGTGGCGCAACTTTATCCGAAAGAATTAACTGTTTGGCAAGATTTTTATCTTGGCGGCGTTACCGACCCATTTTTTATTTTTTTTAATGAAATTGGCGCGACAACAACTTACAATGACGACTCATATAGGCTTATGTTAATGAAGTATTTTTTTAACTAGTTCGATGCCATTCAGTGTATGACGCAATCGAATTATTGAGTACTAAGTTCGGCTAGCAAGTCATTTCACGCAAAGGTGTTTGTGAATGGCAGGCTCGTTCAGGTAATTAAACCAATTTAAGACTGTTTTCTTTCGGGATAACACTAAATCGCTAGTCTATATACAATTTCTGTTAGTTTGACCGTTTGGTGTGCTCAAGTCAGGGAAAATTGGGTCCAAATCGTAGTGGATATAAAGTATTTTAGTAGGAACGACGCATTTTGTTTTTGACATTTCACTAATTGGAGTGGAGTTGGCTTTGCATTTCTCCGAGACATCAGAGAATCATAAAATTAAATACGCTTCAAGAACGTTTAAAAATTATAATTTTGTTTTATTGAAGCGGCGCGCCAACAACCTCAATGACGATTCATAAAGGCTTATGATATTGAACATTTATTTTAACGCCTCCGTATTCAAACAAAAAAACAATGGCGATTGTACTGCTATTTGATATTTAAACAATTTCCACAAGTAACCCACAAGTATTTTTATGAAAACAAAACTCGTCGCTCCTAATGAAAATCCCTTTATAACTTTCTGTTTTCTTTTTTTTTTTTTTTTGTCCTTAAAATTTGTTTGTGACAAATTTAGTTGATATACAAAAAACTTTGGGTTTTTAAGGATTTTTGTGCACGAATGAATATATAATTGTGTATATGTATTAAAGCGTTAATAATAAGAAAAGCCTTTACATAATATTTACTGGTATTTCTTCTTATAATGCGTATGCGACTAACAGAGACTTTTACCCTGATGTTCTGATAACTGTTAACGAACTAAGTGATTTAAATATTTTGAATGACCACTAAACTTGGCGAGCTAGATTTTAACATGTGTAGGTATGTAGGTATGTAGGTATGTATGTATGTATGTATGTGTAATTGAAAAATTTCACTTGGCTACTCTGCAGATTTCTTAGGTAGAAGTGAATTATTATGTTATGCATTTGCTTTTCGAAATATAAAAGTCAATTTGAAATTTTTTTAAAAGTTTAGATGTCACGTTTGATTTATTTCCAACGTTTTCAATGGGGCCGTAAGGCTTTTTGTTACATAGCTACCATCAAAACTACAGGGTTGTGTTTATCCTTATATATTTAGAAAAACGTTTTCATAATGAAATTTATATCAGCAGTGTATGCTCTGAATAAAACATGATGCTTTTACAACAACAACAAAAATAAATAAATAAAAGGCATTTTTAACAAAAATAGGACATGTGTTATTTTTACTGTAAATGCTCTTAGAATTAAGAAATTAACAAATAAGATGTGTGTTTTAATAGAATATCACATATACACACACATGCACATAAGTCTTTTGAAATTAAATATGGTGAGAATAAGTTAGGATTGAAAAAGGTATTAGTTAATAATAGCATTTTTCTGCAGATTTATGATGGCATTTTGTTTATAAATTGTTTAATATTAAAGTTGTTATTTTATATGTATGTATATTCTCCCCAAGAACTTTCGGTGACTTTTTTTGTATAAGCTGTCTATTTGTACTTTTTTTTTAGAGAAAATTCGTTTATTTCTTAAATTCCAAAAACCTTTCACTAAATATATAAGAATAAGTCTAGTAAGAAGTAATACTTAGAAATAGCTAGAAATTAAAGTTTTATGAAATTGTCCAATCAGCCCACCCAATGATCAAGTATTACGCAATGATATTGTCTATATAATCTAATCTAGTGGCAGCCAAAACGAGAAGGGGCACGCTAGTACCCGTGCACCTCACGGAAGTAGGTGACGATAATTTTTACAATAATCGTTACAACTTTAGCAAAGGCAAGTATATTCAAGGCCCCACATCAGTCACTAAAAATATATCAACGATTACAGAAACCACAATCAAGTAATTTTCTGTCTTTTTTTCAATCTCGGCCGCTGACACAACCGTTGATTTTTCAACAGCTTAAACCTCTGCTGTTGTTTTAAATTGAATACTCGAAAAAAAAAAATTTTTCAAGTTATTTTATTATTATTTATTATTTTCAAATTTTGTGGAATAAGGTCCGAGCAAATACTAGTTCAAATGAATATGATTTATTGAAAGCTTTAAAAATATTAATTTTAAGAATACAACTAGCAAGAATGCAAAAATAAACTTTGTTTCTGCTTCATTAAATTTGTGAACTTTACAAAGAAATAAGTCACCGCTCATTCGGCAACATTTTTAAGTTGCGACTTTCGAAATTTAATATAAAATTTAGTACCTGCAAACAGGGTGCAATATAAACTTTGGTAACAATTCTTGTGGCAGATACACACTTTGGAACATGTTTATGCAAAGTGTAAGGTCAGTCATATTTATGGTTTCACTCGAAGTTTCACAGATATCAAAAATTTCTCATATAATCTGGTTGCATTTAAGTCGAATGCATAATATGAATGTTGGTTTATTTTTTTACTTTTTATTGTTTAATTCTTGGTTGCAGTATGTGTTTCAAAATATGTATATAACATGAATTACAAAAGTGTTGTGTAAACACTTTGTAAAGTGTATACCATATCACACTAGCCCGGCTGCTGCTAGAGCGAAAGAAAATATATCATCGGCGGCTTAGCCGCGGCTATCAACCAATCAGCTTAGATCTGTCATAACAAACAATTGACAAGATGAACAGCTGTTTTCAGCCTGTTTGTAGTATAAATTATAAATTAGTTGGCCACAGCTACAGTGGTGGTCGTGTTGCCATGTAGCTGTGTTTTCGTGAATATAATAATTTTTTCTTGCACACATGTATTCTATTTTCGACAGGTTGTAGTGTGTAGCCTGCTGTCGCCAATGTGTTTATGACACTAAATGTATTTTTCTGTATTAGATTTCATTTTGGAATTCAATAATGCAAACAAACAACCAATACGTTATAAGTAACAGTATTCTTTTGGCACAACAAATATGTTTTGACAAAATTTACAATAGTTTTTTTGTTTTTCAGAAATGGTTATGAGATCATAAAAAAACGATTTAACATTTTTTTGAAAACATTATTTTATGCAGCCTCTTATGTAAACAAAAAGCATTTACAACAGCGACTCTTACTTTGTTTGTTGATTCCTTTTATATAGCAAGATTTAAAAGGTATAATATGTTGCGCCTTTTGAGAATTATGACAAATTTTGTCTTTGTTATTTAAACATGCATACGTTAAAAATATAATAGATGAGACAAATGGAAATTAAAAAGACGATTTTATGCAGGCAGCGGTCAAGACAGGGTAACAATATTGTTTTAAAAATCCTTTTGGTTGTCATCGTTACACTCCCAAATTTTGCTGAAACTTGATTAAACTTACAATTTATAATATACCCACACTTAGTCATACATACTTACTCATGTCTATGAGTTTAAATATTTGTTCACTTCACAAATCAATTTCTTGCAAACATCTGCATTAAAATTGAGTCATAAAGAAAATTGTTGAATGAATTTAAAACTTACTTGAAGTTATAGGTCACTTAAAGACAAGAAGAATCATATCATTTCTTATAAAAAATCAGGAATAAAAGAACGATTGAAATTTATGGGAAAAAGAAATAAAGGATCACATACCTGAAAAGAGAATTAAAAAAATAAATGGATATTAATAAAATTCATTATCAAAAGACAATTGAAAAAAAATAATATAAAAAGTTATTTTTAGGTTAGCAAAGACGTCTATACACATAGAAACTAGTTCATAAATTCTTGTAGTAACAGAGATAATTTTTAAAAAAATTGGAGATCAATTACTGTTTGCTTTTCGTTTTACGATCTTTCTGTTAACGAACGAATTAAAAAAATTCGGATTTTGTTTTAAAGTGAAGCGTTTTCTGCATCGATCAAAGCAAATACTAGCCAGACTACGCAAGATTTTGATCATAAGAAGGGTGAGGGAAAACATCCCAAACACTTCTTTCTAAAAAGTTTTTAGCAGGTATTGCAACATGTAGCCGAGTTTTATCTCTATCTGTATATGCGTCATGGAGAAATGCCTTTAATTCTTGGTCTGCAAGCCTTTTTGACTGGCCTAGGCGTTCTTTGTCTTCCGTGTCAAAATTACAACTTCTGAACTACACAAGCTATTAACTATTCACAGACGGAAAATGATGGAACAAATTCACCTTAACTTCAGCAATAGACAAATAAGCAAAATTTTCAACATATGACATTTTGCTCCCACAAAATTCGACAATTCAGAAGCAAAAACCCAAGAAATTTCTTCCAAAGCTATTTTAGACCTAGTTCTTGAATGGGGCCAAAAATAAACACTCAATGAATAGTTGAAGGGCTCAATTGCTACTAGCATAATTTTACAGAAATCTATTGAATGCGTCGAAACCCGAAGCGACATAATTAAATTATTATTTTTTTTTTAATATTTCAGATTTTCAAACTCATTATTATTAGTATTTGAATATGATATCGATCAAGTGGGTATCGCCGTTATTGATGATTTTGGTTATTTTTAGCATTTTAAGTCATTCTGGTCAGGACAATAAGTTATTGAACTCTTGTCGAAAATTTGCCAAAACTGGCACTCATTCTGGCCACAGCAAATTTTCTAAAGGAAACATATGGCGACCTGAAAAATCATTCCACAAAATGCCTAGATAGTTTACAGCTATGTTGTGTCTCGAAAACTCGCTTAAAAGAATGGTGTAAAAAAGAAGGGTTTATCTATATAAAAAAGGAGAATCGTTCCGCGTACATACTAAATATCGGATAAAATATGATAATAGGTTCATTTAGAACAATAAATGGCAAAAATTGTAAGTGTAAAAACAAATATTAAATCAGTTTCTGATAACTGAGTTCGTTTATGAAAGACATCACATTTACTGCTAAAAATACCTTCAGAAACATGCAAGTGATGGTCTTCTTCACAAATTCCGTTATCAATCGTTGACTTCCAGTTTTGACAAGACTGTTTGCAGTATATATAATTTGAAGTCCTACAAATTCATACATTTTTAGACCGCTGTAATTCAATTTAAATCGAGTAAAAACCGAATAAAATATTTTTATTTTTGGGATTGCGTTAAATCGAGTTGGCGTAAAAAAAAACAGAATTAGGTGTAATAGTGCTTCGTAAATGAAACGTAAATTTTCAGTGGCTTAGAGCGCAAATTTTATTTGTTTACATATTCGTACAAATCAAAATAGGTTTTGCCGCTCAAGATAACTTTGTTTAAAAGCACTAAAACATTAATCAGCCAACTTGAGCAGTATAGCTTATCGCAATTCTATTCTATAACTGTTTACTTCACTACTATCAAAACTAAGCTTTGGTCCACACTGTAATGTACTATATTTCATTTTAAATTGAGCTTCATTTTATTTATGTCATATTTTGTAGTTTTTTTCATTGCACCATGCACAATAATAATACTCATACATGTTGTCTGAGTGCTAAAGACATTTTTATCTTTTTCTATTGTATTGGGGAACTTTAGTCGTACTATTTTATTTGATTTATTTTTTTTATTTTTTACGTTTTTCTGTTTGCATTGTCCTGGATTTTTTGTAGTTCATATTTCAATACATTTACGAATATACATTTTGTTTGTGATAGAATATTTCTAGTATTCAAAGGCTTAGCATTCAGTTTAATAAGGATTCAATTGTAAAATACTACAGAGTTGCAGTAAAACTAATCATACAAGAGAGAGAGAGAGAGAGAGATTTTTTCAACTTATTTTACGATAAGACGCTTAAAATTATATTAAAAGATAAAGCAAAAAAAATGCATTTAGAGAAGATTTAGATATTTATGTATTATGGAATAATTTGCATTTGTTCAACCTAAATCTGACAAAAAGAAACTTTATTTAAATTTATAAAATTCAACTCAATTTTTTTGTACTTAATCTTACAACAAAGCACTAAAGTTCATACACAGCATACTTCATATGAGACTTTCACTAATATTTAAAAAAATTTAATTTAGATTTTAAAAATATTTAATATTAAGTTTTGTGTCCACTTTTAAATAACTTTCCATATTTTTTAACTTTTAACATTGGTAATGAAAATGATTAAGGGCCAGTTAAGTTGCAAGTGTAAAAACGTTTTTTTCGTGTTACAAAGACACTTTAAAAACAAAATTAAATTTTTTTATCCGTTTTTTTATTATTATAGTTAAAGAAAAAAATCATAAGAAACTTAACATTAAAAACACCTTAACTATCATATGTTGAGGATTTGACATGCATTAACATTTATGGCATAAAAACAAAAATATCAAAAAAGTTTTCAGTGAGGTACTTAAATAAAAATAAAGTATGCAGCAACAAAATAGAAAAAACAAGTTAATAAACTAGACAAAAACAACACATCTAACTACTACTTTCAGAGGGCAGTATAGGGTGTTTTTTTAGGTGCTTGTAAACTTAAAATAATAATACGAGACATTCATCATTGGTGGCTTAAATATCGGCTTCCAATGTTTTAAGGGTTGCTGGTTTGTCGATATAAAGCAATAACTTAGTAAAACCCCATAAAAGATGATCAGAGGCAGAGCAAGGAGGTCAGTTAACACGACCACTTCTGGAAAAAAGTTGTCTTTAACTTGATTTTGTAATAAATCGACTGTTTTACGCGCTGTATAGCCAGTGGAGACGTCTTGTGGGAACAAAATGTCTCTGATATTCAATCGCTGGTCTAAACAACACCAAGCAATTAGTTTCAATAGATGTAATAGTGATTCGTTGACGGCTTGAGAATTGCCTTTGCCCCATAAACGGAAATTTTGCATAATTATGCAGCCAATTAAATAGAACTTAGCCTCTTCACTATACACTTAAAATGGACTTTTTTGTTCAAAGTAAATTCGCGCAGTTGGAAAGCGTTGTTCTGGCATTAAACGATTCATGATGGCTTTCGAAAACTTCCTGAACAAAAATTTCAGCACAGTTTGAAAACCATAATGATCGATATCATTAGTTCTCTTGCAGCTAAAGAAACACCCTAAATTAGTAAAGTTTTAAATCTTTATAAAAAAAAGAAGCGAAAATATTTTTATTTTATATGTTTTATATTTAAATATTTATTACCAACCGCCAGTAAAAAAATTTATTATATTTTATTTATGTTAAAAAAAAGGTTTCCAAACATAAATTGAAAATTTTTTATCACCAATAAAAAAAAAGACTACCAATTGTCTGAGTGACTTTAGTCGTTTAACTTTTGTGATGCATTATTATTCAAAATTAAGAATAAATTTTCAAATCACTACAACAAATCACTGCACGGTATATATAATTTTGTAATTTCCCCAATATTTGTTTGCGGTCACACAGAGTATACATATGCATACATAAGTATATAATCTGCACTCCTGCCAAAGGGACAAAACGAAGGGGTAAGTAAATCTTTAGGCCTTATTTAACAGACAAAAAGACTCTGATGCCTATTGCATACTCATTTACTTTATACAAGCGTTTGGTTTAAGAACCAACCAAGTCATACTCTCGAAAACTAATGATAAAAAATCAACTGACAAATCGGTGTTTTTCCTAAAATTAACAAACGATTTTTTCAGCTTACGGATAAAAAAGAGGAATTATATAGATATAAAACAAGGCCTTGACCAGTAGAAAAAAGCAAACTATGAAACTATGAATTGAAGATGGCATTAAAAAAAAGAGGCGGATATATTGGTCAAGTATAAAATTTACGGCTTTACTTCCTTCAACCCCTACAATATTGGTATCAAATTAAACGCCATGACCAGTAGAATATAGTAAACTATAAAAAGGTATAAGTCCAAAATGGCGCCCTAAACAAAATAAGGGATATTTTCTTTCTGAACCCTTTGGAAGCAATAAAACAAAGTGCCATATAACATTAAGTCTGAAAATTAGACTTAGCTACGATGTGGTAACTATGCCTACGTTCATGGCGGTGAAAAGTATTATCAGATTCGGCACGTCCGAATATTGCATTCTTACTTGTTCTAATTCTACTACATACGGTAAGAAAGGGTAAGCTCCAAAAAAATTTTGCTTAATTTAAAAATTCTATTTAATATTTAGTAATAAATATTCAGGATCCACACAGTTTAATTTTGCAAAAAATTTTAAATGGACGTGACACGCTCGTACAAAGTTTATATGCTTTATCGCTTATCTGCATAATTGTAGACCATCTTTTAAGCTGCTCTTAATATCTAATAAGTTCTATTACTACAGCTAAACGCCATTGAATATTTTTGTTTGTTAAAAATGGGCGTGTCACCTTTAATATAACTGCATATTCAAAGAAATTGTATACTGCTTTCTTAAAACTTGAAATTCTAAAACTTCAACTCCATACTGATTGTCTTATTTAAGTCAAAAGGAATACGATTGGGAGCTGAAAACTTAAAAAAAATGGACGAAATTCTCACAAAAACAAGAGATATACTCGAAATATATTCTTAACGGAAACACTTAAACAGATCTTATCGCACAGTGAAATTCGCGAAAACGGTAAATAAGGCGTAACGGAAATGCTGTCTTATGGATTGTTCTATTGCGTTGGAACATGTTATCCAGTCGCAAATCATGGAATGGGAGAAGAATAAAGTAGTTCAAAGTAATCATTTGACCTGCTGTATTTTAGAAAAAATAAATAGCGAAGACGCCACCATCAAAAACAGCACACTATTCAGTAACTTTTAACAGGCCTAATGGCTCGACATGGGTTATTTTAAAGTTCCCCAGAGGCAATAATTTTGTTTATCCTCTAATCAACTGAATTTGAAATGGGCATTGTCGCCTATGATTATTTTCGATAAAAAGTTGTGCTCTTTATGGTCGAGGTATATAATCGCTTAAGATTATTCCCCAATTGCGTTCCAAAGCGTTTAATTGATACTCCGTGGTTACTTGCGATTATTTAGCAAAATTCTTAGCAGAACGACTTCTCTGGGCCGCATTTTCCATACTTCTCATGGTAATCGGCCTAAGGCCGTAGTGCGAAATTTGTGACGAATAATTATTTTGAAAAAAAAATATCTAAACAATTATTCGGCCTTTTTGAGTAGACAAGCTATTCATATCTTGTTATAACGTATTTTGTATCTATTAACTTCATACTGTTGCTTATGTAATTAATGGATCGATCTTACAATTCCTCCAGCTCCTTAGAGCATTTTGGATTGTTGTAAGGATGTTAGAGAATTTTCCTCCTATATTTTTATAGTATGTGACATTTAGTTTTTTTTTTTTTTTTTTGTAAGGAGCCCTATAAAATATAGTGATAGGGGAGGTAGGTAGGTAGATCAGACAGTTGTTGTGCAGTTCACTTGGTTCAATTATATTGATCCATTTGTGATATTTGAATAGAAAAGTACAAATAGAAAAGACAAGCAGCCAATTCGTAAGTCTCTGGCGGGATTCGCACCCGCATTCCCCAAGACTATCCACCGAAGCACATCCTATAGGGGATAATGTTCGCAAAATTTAGAGTAACAAATTGAGGGAGTTAAATATACGTTTGACCCCTCGAGTGGCATCTTGGGATCTTTGGCGCCAACTTTTAATAATTTTTTAAGATCTCAAATGTTGGAAGGCCTAGGTACGATTGGAAAAATATTGTATAGGAAATATTAACATATGCATGTCTGTCCTACATTTTATCAGTCTAGAGATGGCTGCAACGCAATTGTAGGAATAGAATTTTACCACTTAAACATCTAGATTAAGAGCCATTTGGCGACACTACATTTGGCTCATGAATTTTCTTTTCAGCCTCAATGTTATACCACTATAAAGCATCATATTTTTTATGCATATCATAAAGTATATCCAGCTATTTTCTATTTACAATAAAGAAAAAACAGTAGCAACAGATTTAAAATATACATGCTAAAAACTCAGTCAGCCGATTAGGTTGTTTAGTTGTCACAATTCGTATTCACATTTGTGATTTAAACATTCAGTTACACGTTAGTGGAAACTGCAGCTTAAAGTGATAAATATAAAATTTATCATGAAAAAATATAAACAAACTAAACTTAAAACCCATAAAATGTGTAAAATAATTGCAATGATGCAGAAATTGCATTAAAAAAGACATTATAATGCCAGAGTGTGGTTGATCTGGCTGCTGCACAAAAAAGTAATAAATTTGTTAAACAATTTTAATGTGTTTAAAATGAAGCAGAAAAATTAAAATTACATAAATACCCAGCCAAAACTAGGTAATGACTTGCTCTTACTAAACAACATACTTTTCAACGATTTTAAATTTCAAATTAGAAAAATCTAACCGAAATTTCCGTCCTAAAAAGAACTAAGCGACTTCTGTAAGTTCATAATAGTAATGTGTTGTTTAGGTGATTAAAATCAATAACTTATATTTTAATATACAAAATTCTCGTATTTTTTCACGCCCCCTTACGTAGGCCAATCTTGAAATTTTTATATAATATACAACAAGACCATGGTATGATTAAAAGGATACCACGCCTACTTTAACGCCCACTTTTTTAATAATGTACTTGCATCGATATAGGTTTTAGACCCTTCTACGAATTGTACACAATTTATAGTCCAGCCAGTGCAGAAATAAACGTTTAAGAATTGGTCGACATCTATTTTTCATACTCCTAAATATTAAGGGTAACTCAGCCCAAGGCATAATTTATGCCTCACTTTAATAACGTAACGACTTCGATGAAATTTTAAACAAAGATAGATCTGCATACCGTAGAGCACATATGGTTTACGTTTTCTTTTTTATGTATTCAGAGTTAGTTATTTTTTTTTTAATTAAAAAAATATTTCCTAGATATAATTTAAATGTATGGCAAAACAACGTGTGCCGGGTCAGCTAGTATTATTATAAAAGTAAGTAATTATTTAAGTCCCTCTTTGTAAGAGAGCGTGATAAGTACTTGCCTCCAATGACATCGCTGTGTTAAAATAATGGGTTTAGATGCCAAATTGTAAGTAGTGAAGAACTCATTATTTTGTAATATGTTGTTGTGCTGGGTATGTACATTCAGGATGCCAATTATAACGAATTTTGTCATTCATCCCCACGAATGAATAGATGTTTCAGAGTGAATTTTTGTTCTCGTTAATAAGTGAAAAATTCCAAAAATATTTAGTAGTCTGTCTGCATACCAACAAGAATGAGAAACAGATTTATTCTGCCTTTAGGGTGGTGTATAGTCAATATCCATGTAAATATGTATGTTTAAATTGTTACCATTGTCGCTGTAATTTCAACTGAATTCTCATTCGAAATAAATTCGAAAGACAGTCGAGGCATACAATAAATTTATGGATTTCGGCAGCATTTGCTTGTGAAGGGACAGAAGATGAAGAAACCAACAAAATGTTTTGTTTGGAATTTTTGGTTTTGTCTGCATAAACATAATGGAGGAGACTTTTAGATTGAAATGCAACAGCACAAATATCAAATAAAACAACATACCAAAATAATTTAAAAAAAAAAAAAAAAAAATGGCATACCGCAAGCAATTATTAAAATTAAAATTTTTGCTAACAAAAAAACTATTGGTAAAATAAGTAAGTTTGAGATTGTCTTTCAAAATAATATATAAAAATATGAAACTTCATTATTTCAAATCCAAAAATTATTTTCTTTGTTAAAAAAAGTAAAAGAATATATTTTAAAGATTTTCTATGAAATGCAGTGATAAAAAATTCCCAACAAATTTTTTTTTAATCAATTTAAGTTAAAAACTATCAGATATTTTTTTTATAAATCGAAACTGACTTAAGCCTCAGTTAGCCGAGCGCATCCGTACTGTAATGTATCAGCTGTTCGTTTTTGGCTTATGAGAAACAATGCAAAAGCTTAGCGAAATTTAACGTACTGTAACCGGAACGTACCATTCTGTATAAAATAGAATTTTCTTACATTCTTACGTGACATTTGTAAGCCAGTGATGGTCTGCTTGTTTGTTTTATGATTTCAGGGTATTTTTGCTTTTTTAATGGTACTTTTTTTTATATATTTTAATACGCAAAAGAAAAATAAAACAACTTTTAGTACTTTGCGTGTTAATTTATTTTTCTTCACGAATTTTTTAAATACAGTTTTGCGAACTATTGTGTCTATTTTAAACTTATACTATGTTTTATTCTGATTAGTGTTGTTTCTTTTTTCGCTATACTTGCTAGAAACGCAATTACCACTATAATAATTATTTCCGCCTTAAAATTGCAAAACTTGAGACTTTTAAGCGTCTCGCACATACGCTTTGTATATACATTGTGTATAATAAATGTGAAATATGTAAAGATTAAAATTGTATTTAAATCTATTAATTAATATTAATTGATTTGTATACATACATAAACACATATATCAAATAAACTATAATTTGTTTATTATATTTTATTTATAAATGCTAGAGAATAAATATAACATATTAATATACATAAATAAATATACAAAATATTTTCTGATATCATTAGGTACTTTTTCTTCGTAATAAAAAACCATTTGTAAAATTGTAATACCCATCACTGTTTTATAGTCAGCTGTTTATTTTTATACCAAAATTAAAAAAAAATAAACAAAATAAGTTTTTAAATTTAAGAAATTAAAGTTTCCTTGGTAATTTTTAATAAAATGGATGATGAACATCTAATTTTACTTGTTCAGGCAAAGGTTTAAATTAATAAACAATTCTTCTATATCCATTGAAAAAAGCACAGGCTTGTTTGAAAAATATTTTTTTTTTAATTGCTTTATTTACCTATACTAATGCTGTTTTGTTTATGAATGTCAAAAACATATGTTACGTTTTCAATGTTCTATAACTGCACAAACGTGCTTACAGTACGTTCCATTACAGTACGGTTGCATCAGCGCTCGGCTAACGAAGGCTTTAGACTTTTTGCAAAATCGGAAGTATAACTCACACTTTTTACAACGGTGGCGGGTTGGTCACGTTTAATTCTTTTGATGTGGAGGTTCAGATACTTCTAGCTTTATATATTTGTGGTTTCAACACAGCGTCAATTTCATTTACGTTTAAGTTTATAATCGGGTTTAAGATATCGCAATAAACAATGTTGGGAATAACACACGAAAAGACTAATATAATTGTAACTACCTTAATCGAAAACCACTTCCCCCTTAATGGTATTGTAAACGAATAAAACCTCTTCGCACATAACCCACAATAGTTTCAATAGCAGCCCCTCTACAGCTCTTTACTGCACCTCTCTAAGATGAAGTATGAGCGACAGTTGTGCTCAAAGTTGGGAGATATGCACTATCGCTTCCATGGCACACCCTACTTGCAGCCTCTACTAATTACAGATGAAAATAATTAACCATTAACTCAATCGATTTTAGTGGTAGAGGAAATTAAGTGCAATACCACCAAGGTAGTGGAAATTTGGTCCACTGGATTTATAGTTCAGAAGTATTTAGACGGGGGGATACATGACGGACATTATATTCCACACAAATATCGCAAAAAAATACTTGCATTTCTCACTATATTAAAATTAAAAGAGCTATTTTAAGACAAAAATATTTTAGGACATTTATATATTACAAATCTAAAAATGAAAATTATTTTAAAAATTGTATATAAATCGAAAAAACTTCAAAAAAAAATCAAAAATCAACTCCGGGCTTTAAGTTATCAAAAGTCTAAAATTTTTAACTTATGAAAAGTTATAAAATACAGTTTTTAATAAACTACAATGTAAATTTCCAAACAAAAATAAAAATCCATCCATATACACACACCCCCAAAGGGAAATTGTTGTCCTCAACTCCAACAATTTGTGCGTTTGCACAAGACTTGTCTAAAATATAAATAAAAACAAATATGAATCATCATTACAACAACAGCATCATCATGAATTGCAGCATCCACATCCATCCACTAAAAAAGTCAAAGACACTTTCAGAACTTTTACAAAACGGGAGAGGAGGGGTCATTACAGGGTAAAAACCGCAAATGGTAAAACAAATGTACTACCGACCAAATAACATACCTTTAAAACAACAAAACAGCACGAACAAAAACAAGAATAAATAAAATGTATGTAAGAGCAAAATGAAAACAGACAGAATCGACAGAGAACCAAAAACTGAGACTCATTTTACTGCAACACATTTGTGTTTCGAAGAGTGTTACTCAGGCAAATGTAAGATGGCTCAAGCATTAAAATGAACATTTTAAATTCAACAGCTACAAAAATGTTAAAAAGATTTAAATATCGAGACAAGAACTAAGAACAACAACAATATTAGCAAAAATCACCCATTAACACAGGGCATCATCTGGCACATACTATCAGACAAACAAACAAATCAACTTTAAAAGCCAACAGAAGTGACAGTTATAATACAGTGGCCCCCCAAAAAATTATGATTCAGGAAGCGATGGTAAGTTTTCAGGAGAGTTTATCACCTTCTTATTTATTAAATATTTTTTGTTTATTAGAATTTAAGAAAAAGTGCAAAGTGCACAACTCAAAGTACAAAGTGCACAACTCAAATGATTTAACAAATGGCCTATTATAGGAGTTGTACGTTATAGGAAAATTACTTTAACGTATTAATTAAAAACTACGATAAGATTATTTATTCCATCTCTGATGAGTTTATACGATATTATACAGGATGGTCCAACCAAGACTCACGATGCAAATTGTAAACACAACAAAGAGTTTTTAAAAAATTATCTTAATATTTTTTATTATGATAGAAGGACAATGACACACAGTTGTCAAACTGCTTCGGTGGCATACTTCTACCCGACGTCCATAATTTAAATGACACCGAGACATAATTTAGGTTCAATGTCGTTAATATGCCGAAATATCTCATGCATTTTTCTTGGCTTATTGACGTACAATTTTTCTTTTAAATATCCCCAAAGAAAGAATTACAACGGTGTTAAATGAAACAAAAAACATTGTTTCGTTGATTGTACGGCAAGTGGCAGCACCCTGTTGAAACCACATATCATTTAGGTCCATATTCTCAATTTCTGGCCACAAGAAGTCTGTTATCATCTCGCGTTAGCGAACATAATTCAAGGTAGCTGCTCATTTTCGAGAAAGTACAGCCCGATGACGCTCCAGCCCATAAACCACTCCAAACAGTCACTCTTTGTAGATGCATTTTTAACAATTACTCGTGGATTCTCATTTTCTAAAATGCGGAATTTCTGCCTGTTAATCAATCCACTGAGGTGAAAGTGTGCCTTGTCGCTTAAGATGATTTTTTTTTTGTAAAGTCACCATTCACTTTTATCACACTATCGTGATTAACAGCAATGTTTTTCACAGAACAAACTCGCCGAGGTTTACAGGTGTTTTCATATTTCCTACAGACGGTTTGCTAAAATTTACGCAAGATTCTTTCGACTGTGTTGACTAAAAAAATCATGCAGTTCACAAAATGCATTTTGATCTGAAAAGCTTCAACAATCTTAACGCGCTGCTCAATTCTGTACCTCTTAATGGTTGAATTCGTCAACACTAAACCAAAGAAAGAAATATCAAATTAAGTTGAGCAAAAAACTGATGATGTGACTCACATATAACATCGCATATTATGGTTGTATGTACAATACATGTACAACTGTTGTTATGTCTGACGATGTACTACGATAGGTTCTAAATTCAGCAAATGATTTTTGCAGGAAAGCCCTATTTCTGGCTGTACACTAAAATACAAACTTTCGCGAACTAAAGCACGGAAAATTTTGATTAAGAACTTAGGCGGTCTGCAGCTTTTCAACTGATCAGATAACTGACGACTTTGCAACGCATTTTATTCGCTTAGTTGGCTTCTGTGCCCTTGAAAAACGACTAAAATATTGGTCAATATTGACTGGCGCATTTGCAGATTAACAAGCTTAACTTCTCTATATGAGACGATAAGCCAGAACGGAACAATGCTTATTCGTCAGAAACGTTTTAACATAGTAATTAGCTCTCTTGAACTTGATAAAAATTTGCCACCAATAACGTGTTATTTGACAATAATAGTCTTTATAATGGGATTTAAAGAAGTCGAATGTCTTTGCCAAACATTAACAGAAGCCATGCCATCGCATAAGTTTAGTCCGATATTCGTAAAAGAGTTATAGGAAATAAGACCTCACGGATTTATGCCACCCTGCAAAGTCGCGGCAAACATTTTAAGAATGACATATTCCATAAATAAAGCTAAACATGGTCATAACACTATATTACCTCTCACACAGCTTCCAGTTCTTCTTCAGCACTGACCCAAGTTTAACAAAAACTCATTTAGCAAATTACCGACTTTTTTTTTAATTATATAGAAAATGTTGTAAAGGGAAATAAAAAAAACTAATTTTGAATTACTTCGGACGCTGAACTAAATAAAAACAATTTAACGTAAGTAAAATTGACTTGTCGCAACAACAGACAATTCCTACACTTTTAGCCGCCAACCCTGTTGCTGCCCCTACTAAGGGTGGGTGGCACAATAGTACATACACACATTCATTCTATGCAATTACTCCTATTAACTTTTCACAATAACAAAGAAAATCTGAGTAGTGTTTGGCGAGTTTTCTCTCGGTGTCTATCTAGCACTCTATTTGCCTTGCTGACTGACGGGCGACGTTCGGAAAAATCGATAAAAACACTACGACATTTAGGGGAACTACATACGCACACACGATTATAAAATAAGTAAAATGAAATAAATGCAAACACAGAAACTTCATTAACATCGTTATGGTATATAGAAAATTGAACTCTGAAAATTATGTTGGGGATATATATGTGCACACAGTTATTGACAATACTATGTACGTATGCATGTGTACATACATATACATTAATGCATTAGACATTATAAAATATTATTTTTATGAAACAATAAAACAGGCCAACAACAAACATCAAAAGTCAATGGTTAAAGTTACAAGTTCATGTTGTTGATTTTTACAACAGCAAGCATCAGCAGTCAAGTATAAATGTATAAATATATGTATGTGGGAGTGTTAAATAATAACTACATACATACACTATGTAATATGTACACTCTATATCGAATGTTTATGGGTTAAGTGTGACAGCGAAAGCATTTTTAAATAATTTTAAAATAAAACGTGATTATAACGGAGAGCAAAAACAAAAAAGTGTTAATACAAATATGCATAATAAAATCAATAGCATCCTTTTTCATATGTTCCTTTCTTTTTCAACGCATTCTGGCAGTCGAAAATAATACAAAAAGTGTAATTTTAGCAACTCCCACCAAAAAACTTCATTACCAAATAGCGCTTTTTAAATCGCTCAATTAGTGCTCAGTTTTTAGAGCACTTCTAGAAGGCATGATTTTTATATACGATGTCCCACTTCGTAGGTCTCTATTTGCAATTGATAAGCGCTAAATTTATCCCTACCAGGAACAGCTTGATCATGCCTTTCCTAACGCACTGCTGAAAAAGTTAGCATGAAAAGCGAGTATGATAAGTACTTGCCTCCAATGACATCGCCGTATTAAAATAATGGCTTTAGATGCCAAATTGTAAGAAGTGAAGAACTGTTTTCTAGTACTTTTAACTCATTATTTTGTAATGTGTTATTTTGTTGGGCCGCTTTATTATACCCTTCACTTGTGGTGCACAAGGGTATATATAGCTTTGTCATTCCGTTTGTAATTTCTACAATTTTCATTTCCGATCCCATCAAGTATATATTTTCTGAAAGTTTATGAATAGAGGACTAGATTAAGTTCTGACCGTCTGTTGGTTGAAATCAACTTTTAGAAGCAACCATATGTTCCTCAGATCTGTGTATGATATCAATCTCTTGGAAATATCCGAGAATGAATCGCTATTGAAACTCAGCACAATCGCCCTATAACTTTCTGAGATATGAGCAAATAAACACGACTGTCTTTGTTTTTTCCCATATTTTTACCACCAAAATTGAAATTTTTGAGCCATAGAATAATTTATAGGTACCTTTGCTACTATTTTTAGATATAATATGCCTCTACAAATATTCATGAAAAATTTTTAATAAGTCGGGCTCTAATCGGTAAGTTATAAACAAAAAAAATTTTTTAAAAATACATATTCCAAAAATTTACAATCAAAAATCAATTTTTTCAGCTTCTAAACAACCGAGAGAGTCAATATTGGTATCATCTAAAAGGACTATAAGCACTAAAAAAATTGAATTCATGTTGGCTGCCACTACAAAATGGCGAACAATAAATTTATATTTGGATCAAATCTAGTATTTTAAAATTTAACTTCTAAAACCCCCTCAATATTGATATCAAATGAAAGGCCTTGACCAGTAGAATACAGTAAATTATTAAAAAATGTAAAATCCAAGATGGCGTCTGAACTAAAATGGCGGAGCAAATTTTTTAACCCCATCAATATCGGTATCAAATTAAAGGGCTCGACTAGTAGAATGCAGTTAACTACGTAAATATTCAAAATCAAGGATGGCGTCATAAATAATAAGGAAAAATGGCGTGCAACATGAAATATACGGTAAGCTTCGATGTGGTATTATACCTATGTACATGATGGTGAAGGGTATTATCAGACTCGGCACGGCCGAATACAGCACTCTTACTTGTTTTATTTAAATTTTGTTCTATTTTTCAATATTTTGACCGTAAAGCAAAACATATATTTTTGGAAGTATGTATGTATTTATTTTAAAGGGTGGTTAAATTTTAAGGGCCGATGTTGAATGTGAACCACACCTAACGTCAAGTTTTTTTCTGCATTTTATTTGACATTTCTTAATTTCAGACTAACTTAATTTGGAACATGGAAAAATACACAATATAATATAATGAGAGGATAAATACACACACTATTTTAAATTTAATGAGATTGCTTGTAAAGGCCTTGTTACTTTTTACGTAAACTTTAGGAACTCATGTGTAAAGATTCGTAAAGATGACGTTGATTTTTTCTCCTTTTTAACGTATAAGTATTGTGTTAAACAATATTTTTATTGTGTTTTTTACTTTTAAATATATTTAAATATCATAAATGTAGTTAAAATAGTTTTATTTATTTTTAGTAGAAAAAAAAATATTAATTTGTTATAAATTAATTTTAAAAATACAAACGGCTTTAAAATTATGGAAAAACGGTTTTTAAACATCAAAAACTATGTTTTATTCTTACCAATTGATATTTAACTTTGTTTCTGACTTTAAAAAATGATAACAACAAAAATTGCAAAAATATGAATTTTTTCCACCTTTTCAAATATATTATTCAAAAATTATTTTTTTTTTGTAGAAGCTATCTAGTGTGGTACCGATATATCGGATACAAATAATTAAATTATTTTTATATGAAAAACTTCAGAATTAAGAACAAATTATTTTAATATCAAAAAATTATTAAATATACATTTTCTTGTAAGAGCTCGTTGTACTTATTCCATATAAAGTTCTAAAAATCATAAACAAAAAATGTTTGACTTCTATTATTATTTAATTTAATGAAAAAAGTTTTTTTTTAATTTTGAAACTACGTATGTACTTTACAACATTGCTAAAGCAAAAAATAAATAAAAATAAAAAACAACTAACTAATTTGCAAAGTTTACGTCAGAGTATCGAGGCCTTAAAGGTTCAGTTATTAGATTTGTAACGTGATGTTACAAAATAGTGAACAGAATCTGTCGCATAAGCAATGCGTTTTACTGTTTATTCTAAATGTATCGTAACTTTCCGTGAGATATATATAAATCTGTTTAAAACAGATTTTTACAGAGCGAACGAAATTTATTGCACATTCTGTTTAAGAGACAAAGAGACAACATTACGTTTTCACAAACTGACACACATTTTTACGATACTGTGAGCTGAAGTGTAAAACTAGACAAATCCACTAACTGAACCATTACTGTTTATTAAAAATGTATCGTACAGAAAATATATATTGAATTTACGGAGCTATCGTAATTCATTGGACATATTGTTAAAGAGAAAAAGAGACAACACTACGTTTTTACTTACTAACACACACAATACAAATCTATTTATTGAACCAGAAGTCATTTTTCTTATGCTTAACCCTACGTTGCCACAGGCAAGTATTTACTTGCAAGTAGTGTATACGTATTACTAACGAAAATCAGGAGAAATGCCAAAAAAAAACACAAAAATTTTTTGAGTGGCTACACAGCACAGTGCAAGTTAATTTTTAAAATGTCGTCAACAAATAAACTTCAAACAAATTTAAAACAAATGGCGCTGCTTCAATTGGTAATTAAGTGTTGTCAATAGCCACTATTGAACGTTACCTTTAGACATGTAACTTTTTAATATATTTTTTTTATTAAATTTTGATATTTATATTAAAACTTACATTTTAAATGAATATTTATATTTTTTCTTAATATTCTTAATATACATATATACATATTTATTAAAATAATTAGCTGAATTATTTACCACAATTGTATGATATATTATTGAGTTAACAAAAAACTCAGTATTAGACAACACTGTTTTTCGGCTTGTCACTTTACTTGCCGTAACTGTAAAAATTTTACTTGCTTAAAAATTTCTTCGCAAGCTGAGTCGCAGGTTGCCAAAGTGTAGTTGTGTTAGTAAAAAAGTGTTAGTGTATTGGTTTTTTTTCACTTGCACTTGCATGTGGCAACGGTAGGTTAGCCGCTATTAATTTTGTACTCAAAATGTAAACACGCGATCTATCATTTAGTTAAATAATTTAAAACTTTTTGATTTTTATTATTATTTTTTGTTAATTTCCATTAAAGTTAAAATTTTTGATAATAGTGCCTTGCCTTGCTTCTCCTTCTTGGCAGCGTAATGATTAATGCTGTTGATGAACACTGCCAACGCTTTTTTAATTAATTTCAATGAAAAATGAAGAAGAATAAAAAAAATTAAATACAAAACATTTTGCTAATATTATTTTGACTAAGATTAATTATTAAACAAAGTTGTAATTTTTTTTTTAAGGAGTGTCTAACCGTAAATTTTTTAAAATTTTTCAACAAAAATTTTTTTATACAAAATTTCAAATTTGCTTAAAAAACAAGGGGATTAAAATTTTTGTTTCACAAAAGCATATATCAATTAGAGAAATAGAAATAAATACGACTGTAGTAAATTTAAATTTTAATTACCTTAAAAAATCTCTTTGACTCTTTGACTGACATTGCTCGTAAAAAACGAATAAAACATTTCAGAGATGACTTAATTCAATTTAAATTAAAAGCTTTTTCTATAGTAGTTCAATGAACCCTAAATAATATTAAAAAATGTGCCGGAAGAAATAGACGACCTTGACAGGCTATATCTAAAAGACTGCATTTATATTAGTTAGAGCATTGTTGGAGTAAAAAAAAACATATAAAAAAATCGAAATTTGTTGATTAATGGCAATTTTCTCAAACAAAAATTATTAAAAAAAATTTTCAACTTCTGAGTTTTTGATGCTAAGCTTTTTGGATTAATTCTCTTTTTTTAAAAAAATATTCCATATATTTTCTTTTAGCCTAACATGTTTGTGGCCAATTAATTTCTTCACCTTTTAAAAATTTTGCTACAATTTAATGCCCACTGTAAGGCAAAAAGGAAGCTTAAGCAAGTTATTAAAAAATTTTGTTTGTCAGTTTTAGGAGTAACTATGTTAAAACATTTATATTAAGCGTTAAAAATTTATGTTTGCACTATATACTAACATACGAAAGAACATCAATATTGTATATACGTACACATGTACCTCAATTTATACTCACATACATATTAATTATATGCATGTATGTATGTATGTATAAGCATATAAAAACAATATTATAGGGATCAATAAACCTATTTGTTTTATTGATTGCCTTATCAGTTTAATGCTGAAGAGTTGAGTTCTTGTTCGATGTCTTCTTTGCTTTTATATTTTCATATTCTTCGTTTTGTTCTATATTCTCGTTTCAGTTAAGAATTTAACTGATTGAACGAACACACTTAATAAATGTAACAAAAGCTTCTAGCTAGTTGGTTAGTCGGTCGATCATACTTAACAGATTTGACTCTATAGTTAACTTGAATTGCCTGCCATTCAATGGTTATGGTTTGGTTGACTAGCTGACGATGATGTTGTTGCTGTTGTTGAGTTTAGCAAATAAACTGCAAGAGAAATGTTTAATTCAGCTGAACTACTGTAGACAGACTTAAAATCCCTATACCATGCCAGCAAGAAATAGAAGATAAATTCTGGATAGTATTAACTCAATAGACACTACTTTGATTTTACAAGTAAATAGTGTTTCATTAAGAATGCACTTTTTCATTTTAAACTACAAATACGACTTAGAAACACTCAAAGGGTAGGTTCTGGCATTTAACGAGAAAAGTCAGTGAAAAATTTTTAGAGATTTTTGTAGGCAAGATCAAAAAGGACGCTGACCTGAAAACTTTCAAAGTACAAATAGGTCCAAATAGAAATGCTGTAAAGACATTTATATTATGGATGGATTTGAAACGGAGTGTTTTAGCTGATTTCTTACAGCTTCCAAGCCATGAATTGAAGATTTCAGACTTACAGATAAATGTGGTCGACATATTGAAGACAAAAAATTCAGAATGCTATATTCGGCAAAACGGATTCTTATAAAACCCTTTACCATCATGTATATAGGTGTAATAACCCCATTATATATTTAATTTTACTCATATATCCTCCAAATGGGGCGATTGTGCTTGATCCTAAAGCGTTTAATTCCCGAATATTTCCAAAAGATTAATACCAGATACTGATCTCTGTAACATTCCATGCTTCCAAAACAGACATGGCTCAATCAAAATCAATTGAAAAATGCAAAAATTATATACCTTAAAGGGTTGGAACGAATATGATAGAAATTACAAACGGAATGACAAAATTATATAAATCCTTGCCACCATAAGTGAAGAGTATAAAAAGCAATATAATTTTAAAAAACATTTTTGGTATCGAGGTAAGCTATCTGCCTTTGTGGTGAGAGGAGCAAGACTTTTGTGGCGACAGGTACAATAAATTCAAAGAATTCTTTCAAAAACGACTGAAGCTTTTAAGGCCCGATCTAGCCTCGTGCAAAGCGGCATTGAAGTGGTTCTTAAGTTAAAAATTGATCAGCTGTATTACCAAAAACTGCCTACTGTGAGCAACCCGACGAGTACCAAGAGCTACCATTATATCCATTAAAAACAACGATGTTCTATTAATTGATCTATTAACCGGTAATGAAAATTTTAAGTTTACTTTTAATTTTGTGTGTTTTATTTTACATTATAAATCAACACTCCCGATGAATCACCCGATATTTATGTAATGCCATTTTGTTATTCCTAATTTTCATAAAACCGGTTTTAGCAAGTTATTTTTTTGTTAATGGTGTTTTAAAGAGAAAAAAAACTTGGAATAATTGATCTTTCTATTTGATAGTGTGCTTTTATTTGCCAACATCATGTATTACATATCTCAAAGTAAAACTGGGACATGATTTCAATCATAAAATTAACAAACTTTTATAAAATTCATTATCAAATTTAGGTTAACAATTTTTGTGGCAAATGTGTTTTAACCAAAGCGAAACAAAAAGTTAAAAAAAAAATTTAACTTTAATTAACTTTAATCAACATTAAAAATAGATAAACAAAAAGAAGGCGAAATAATGTTTAATTTTATTTAAAGTCATGATATTGCTGTACAGTTTGGAAATATTAAAAAAAAAACTGTCACGTTATTTATTATTTTATAATATTAAATACTTAAAGCAGATTTAAAAAAATAAAACGTGATTTTTATTATCAAATAATTGGTATTTAAGCGAGATATTTAAAGAAAAGTTCAAAAACATTAAGCAATTGATTTGTTCTAATTTTGGAAAATTCTTATAAAAGGAATAACGCTCAAGAAAAAAAGGAATCGTGATTATAATTTTTTTTTATTTTTAGATGATGCAATCCAAAAAGCAACATCTGTTTTTTGTTTCTTTTTTAGCTGTTCAAAACTGTCACAAAGTTTTGTAACAAAAAAACACAATTGTTTGTCATGTTTTTTTTTTTTCTTCTAATTTATTTTGTTACTTCAATTATTTAAATGAGTTTCGTATGGTTTTAATTGCTAAAACAATAAAATATATTTTCTTCTGCTTTTTGTTTTTCACAGAAAACAATTGTTGAAATTTTATGGGGCATTATTTTCATTTTTCTTATTTCTAAAGCGTAACGTTATTATAGCATTTTGCTGACTGTTGGACAATTGGAATTGAAATCAATTAGTTACATTAAGTTTTAATAGATTTTCCTTAATTTTACTTCTCATAACAATTTAAAATTAAATTGAAAGTGTTAGTGAAATGAAAAAGTTTATTTTTGTGTAAAAAAAAACATTTATTTGAGTAACTTTCATAAAAATAGATACATTTTTTATTAATAAAAATTTATAGAAAAATTTTGATATAATTAAGGTATTGCCTTAAATTTTCTATAAAAAAAATTAAATTATTTTAGTTGATTCTCATATAAAAAGTTCTCCAATAAGAGTGATATGATTTCTTTAAAAAAAACACAAGTACAATCGATACAATTAAGTTCTAAATAAAACGTCATTCAAATGGCCTCCACGACTTCTTCTGCAGGAACGAATTCGATGAACCCAAATTTCGAGCACTTTTTCCAATAAAACAAAAAACCGGTGGTGAAGTAAATAAACAAAACTGTCGATTCTGGTGCAAAGAAAATCAACAAATAATTCATTACATTCAACTTAATTGATAGTTTGGTGTGGTTTTGGACTGGTGGAAATATCGAATTCGTTCCTGAAGAACAATGGCCTCCATCATTTGAATGACGTTTTATTCAGAAGTACGTGAACTTATGAATTACATACAGCTGTTGCACATAAAAAATTATTTTAAACATAGTCTTTTATAACCTTATAGTTGGAGCAAAATCTCTTTAAACTATGGAAACAACAAAAAGTTACTAGTAACTAATACGAAGAATATGACGTGACGAAGAATCAAGAAAAGTTATGCTGTTCATTAACGTTCTCATAATAAGCTTTATTAACAAGAAATTCTCGACTTATTTGTTAGCTTTGTTTAGATACAAGAGACGCATGATATAATCCTGCAGGAAACTAGTGGCATTTATTTTTACTGTACTAGTATCTGCCATGACTTTACTCGTTCAAATATGTGAATACAAATTTTTGTGAGTAACAGAGAACAACATATTTATACATTCTGTTGAATAGTTCATGATTAATAACAAATTCATATTATTCAACATAAACGAGCTGACCAATACATACTCCCTTTCTAGTCAGCACAGTAAAATCAAAAAAAAAAAATCCTGTTTAGAGAATATAGTCGGGCTAACCAGAATCTACTACCGTGAGGATCAGTAAGCCGCTAGGACTTCTTTTAGACTGGTGACTAACGAGTTCACTTCGGAGTAAAAGTCGTCGGTGTGGTTTATTCCCTAGCAGGAAAACAGATTCGGAGGTGGTGTAATAAAGGATGCTCGGCCTTGTGTCGAACAACCACCAAAGTTCTGGCCAGTGTTGCCTTCTCATCAGAAATAGAAAAAAAATAGTTTAACGACTAATGCGTACAGAGAAAGCAGACCTACTGACTGCGTGCACCAATTTTGCTCTCGGGATAATGTTCTTTTTTATCAGAAGTAGTTAATTGGTGACCTATGCGTCTCCTTTCGACCCACAAATCCGATTTTGAAACCTTTTCATAGTTTACTACTTAAGGCTTTTTATTTGATACCATATTGTGCGGTTCAAGGTGGCAAAGCCGTAATTACTATATTTGAACCATATATATATCCGCTATTTTTTATAGTTTACTGCATTCTACTGATCAGGCCCTTTTATTGGATGCCAATATTGAGGGGGTTGAGTTGCGTACATTTTTAATTATTACATTTGACGCATATATAAATAAATTGTACGCCATTTTGTATCGGCAGCCATCTTAAATTTTTTATTTATAGTGTATAATATTCTGCTACTTGAGTCCTTTCTTTTGATACCCATATCGTTTTCGTCCAGAAGCAGAAAAAAACCGAATTATTTATATTTTTGTGCTTATATCTCAATTAGTTTCAAACCAATTTGTCAGTTTTTCTCCGCAAAAATTTTCGAGGCTACGGCTTGTTCTCTGGTGTCTTTAGCGTTTCCAAAAAGTAATTAGGAGCTTTAAAAACTTGATATATTTAAAAACTATTTTTTTTATAACTACTTTTGCCTATAAATTTGTCGTAAAGTTACAGATATGTATATCCAAAATTTTTACGAATATGAGCAATATCGTGCTTATAAATATTTAAAAACGATTTTATTAATTAAACTACGGCTGAAAATTTTTGACTTTTGTGATAAAAATATGGAAAAAAAAACACAGCCAGTCGTGTTTATTTGCTCATATCTTAGAAAGTTATGGGGCGATCGTTCTACATTTAACAGCGCTTCATTCCCGGATATTTTGGTATCACATACAAATATGAGTAACATGTGGAAGCTTCTAAAAGTTGATTTCAACCAACACACTCACAGACAAGGCCCAATTTACTCCCCTAGCCATAAGCTATCAGCAAATATGTACTTTATGGAGTCGGAAATTACTTAACACCGTAGAAATTACAAACGCAATGACAAAGCTATACCACCACAGATAAGGGTATAAAAAATATTTTACAAAATTAAATTAAAAAGCTATTAAATGTGTGTGTGTATATAAACAACTTAATAGTTAATAACTTCTAAAATAATGAGCCAATTTTAATAAGATTGAGATTGTGCTGGAGGAAAATTTCTTTCAGGTGGTATATATGTATATTTTTTGCCTATTAATATATAAAATGAATTTCTCATTTAACTTGAACTAAGGCAGTATATTCAATAAATTCTTAAAAGAATATTTTAAATAATCAAAAACATTACAAAATTGTAAAATAAATTGAATAATTAAAAGAAATCAACCAGACTGCATTATAGACAAATATAAAAGCATACAAATAATTTAAATTGTCGCAATGAACTTTACGATCTCTAATAACGATAACATGACAACAAGACTGAAGCATATTAAGTTCATACTCAAACTCATGAACATTTTTGGATTTTTTAAATATTCTACAAATCGATTCCTTAATATAAAAAGGGCGTATCACGATAATCTTCTACTTTACAAGAGAATGAAAAAACTAAATAATATATAAAACAAACAAATGAGTTCGGGCTACTTTATGTGGCTATAAATGCATAATTTTCAACCATGGCTAGAAAAATGTTTCAGGGGTGATATTTTTGTTAGTGGTCTATCAGAAAATAAAGGAGATAAGCCCTTTTTCTATTAAGCCATCGATATGTGTATGTATAGTACTTATTAACAACAAAAATATTTTTCTGTAATAACAAATTGATTTATGTATGAATGTTAAAAGCGACAGCTAAACCAAATTATTTGTTATTTAAACAATTTACCAATGGCAATATTATCAACATGTTTGTTGTTACTATTTTTCTAATTTTGTTTTCTATTTTTATTTATTTAAAATTGATTAAATTTAAAACAACACACATATGTATGTCAGCTGTATCTTGCTTTTGAGTGTGTTTGTTTTAAAAGTCACAGGTTCAGGTCGAACAAACACAAATGACGTTTGATTTTTTTTTTTCAAATTTAACCAAAGACCAACCAAGTCCAGCCAAAATGTCACTCAAAAAATATTTGCGGTAATTGTACCATTTACATGACAACAACATAAACGGTTAAACGAAAAACAAAAATGTTGTGGCTTTTATTAGAAAAAATAAATTAAAATCATGTTTACTTTTGACAGTTAATTGCACAGCAAAAAAAAAATTGAGTACTAGCGACAGAATGAGAAATGTTTAAATCTCTAATGATGACATTACACATGAGCACATGGTGTGTTTATAGCTGTTTCAAGTAGTATTATCGCATTGAAGCAAAAATTAATACTATTGTATGTAAATATTAATCAAGAGACACAGACAGATAGACAGACATACTGACATATTGTTGGTATTGAATTAAGTTGTAAATTTTTTAAATAGTTTCAGAGTATGTGGGTAAATATTTGCTCATGTTAACACTAGGCAAACATTCGACGAAATAGACGTAACCACTAAAATGTTTTAATTTCTGTTCTATTTAATGAATGATAATTTAAGAAAAAAAATTTCCTTAAGTTCAATATATAACACAGCCACACAGCCACACAGCACACGTTACAATCAATTTATTGAAGAGCTAGTTTAGTGAGCGTGTTATTGGCCACCTAGTTCGTGCGATTTAAGGCCGGTAGACTTTTTTCTTTGGGGCTACGTCAAATCATTGTTCTATGCCAACAAGCCGACAACGTTTGAAAAACTCAGAAACAAGATTAAACGCGTAATAGCGGCCGGTACGGACGAAATGTGTAACCGAGTCATCGAAAAATGGGTGCAACAAATCAACCGCTGACGAGGAGTCCGCGGTGGCCATATGAACGAAGGCGAGTTCCATTCATAAATGTTTGATGGTATTTCAAGTCAATCATTAAGTTTTGGAAATATCTTAAATGGTTTGCGTATTTTTTTTTTAAAGTTGTCAAGTTCTTATTGGAAAACCCGACGCTAAACTAAACTTAAACAGATTGTCGTGACCAGGCCTGCCAAATTTGCAGATTTTTTGCCTCAAAATTATTAATTTGCAAATTTTTGCTCCAAAAATGCCGACTTTTCGATAAACACTTAAAACACAATTAATTTGTTAATTTTTGGCAACACTGAAATTGAAAAAGAAACAACTGTCAATAAGTCAGCACATCCACTAAAGGGTTTATTAAAATTATATGCAGTGTTTGTTTAATTTATGAACACAAAGAATTTTTGGAAATTTGATAAGGTACTTATATTTGATTTTGTTGGTTAAATAGATATTATTAGAATCAAACTTAACAAAAGTGAAATTTGCAAAATTGTGAACAATTGTATTAATTTTAATATCAACTAACAAAAAGTTTTGATTTTGAATATAGTTCTTTCAATATGATTAAATCATGAAAAACAAAATAATTTTTTTATCGAGATTCTAAAAGAATTTTAAAGCTTGGTTTGGGAAAAAGAGAAACAAATTCTAGACTCTCAATTTAGATAGTTAAAATTTGTAATTTTTAAAAAGAAGTAAAAAAATTTGCAAAATTCTTGCAAAACATTTCAACTTTAAAACGTGGGATTATATGAAAACTTTGGAGCTAATATGCAGCTATAGTCATTATTTTTTTTTTTTTTTAATTTTTGCCTATCGACCTGTCTACTCCCAGAACATGTTTTGTTGTTGATTTACACTGCCTAGTTTTTATTGTAGATCAGGGCTGGCTGCACAGAGCCTTAAATTAGTATAGATTTTACTCATGGCGGACCAGACAATTGTACAGAATTTAAGCCTAAAAGCAATTATAATTATTCAGGTATGCCATCATACATATACATACATATATATGCAAGTTTTTATCATAATAATAATAATAATAATATTAATAATAATAATAATAATAATAATAATAATAAGAACTTTGAATATGTGGCAAAAACTGTTGATTTTGAAAAGAAGGAGCCACGCCCACTTATAATTTTAAGAAAAAAAGTCCAAATGAACCATTATTAACTCATAAATTTAAAAAAAAAAATAGAAAAATTGTTCCACCTGTTCTCCGATTTTAGATAAATTTACAAAAGTGGGCGTAAAAGGAGGCGTAGTCAATTTTTATATCTGTAAATAAGTTAAATAAGTTTAGTTTATGACAAACAATAAAAAATGCGAAATTCGTGCAGCCGTTCTTAAGAGATCCGATTACCCACGAACGACATATGATTTTTATTTTTATAAATTTAGATTCGTTTTTATTAAAAACTTATTGTAGGGTTGTCATAAGCTTGTTTTATTTTATCAATTGCAATTAAAGGCTTTTTAAAACATAATTTCTTAATAAATAAATTAAATTAGTAAATAATTAAATCATTTTACTTTACTTAGCCACCTCGCTCCGCGATTTGATTTGTCTTATTATTTTTGTTCCTTTGGTTGTGGTGTTTCTCAAAAGAACGTCGAGTAACTTTTCAAAAACTTAAGCAAACATATTTTTATATATGTATTATATATTGTTGTGTAGGGTATAACATCATCGGTCTTAGCCGACAATAACGTATTTTTATTTGAGGTAAAAACTATATCTCCTGATTAAATGGTATCAAAATATGTTGTGATATTTTGTAGATAAAACTATTAAAATGTTAGTGTTCTGTATCAATGTATGCGTAAGATTAAATTATGTGCGACTGTATTTGTTGTTGATACGTTTTTATCTTATTCAAAATCAACATAAAAAATTGATTATTTATTATTTACATTTTTATGTGTGAGTTTTCTGTTTGCCTTAAATCAATATTTATTTACCTTAAATATAACAAACGTTATTTGTTTTCACCAATATCTAAAAATGAACAACAATAGCTTACCTGTAATGAAAATAAATTAAAAAAAATTAAAAATAGTAAAGAAAAGAGTTTCATATATATAAACGCATTAATTTTCTTAAGGTAAATTGTGTTGTGTTAAGCTTTGATATTCGACCCTACAGAATATATTTTTAAATATCGTCCGTGTGTCCTAGTATTCGATGAAATCAACATTTCACAGCCCCCATATGTTGAAAATACTGTATGTAGGTGGTACCAAGCGTTCAGAAATATTCGGAAAAAAATCGATGTTGCAAACCAGAAACATTGTGCCATAATCTTTTTTTTACATAAAAACTAGATTTCGTCAACTATTGGATAATTAATAGAGACGTTTGTTTTATTTATATGATACGATGTAATGATATCCTTCAAAGACAATTTGTTGAAGGTTTTTTTGGTAAAGTTATAATTAAAAATAATTCGGAAAAAAATTTTAAATATCAAGCTTTTAAAGCTCCTTAGAGACACCAAATTGCAGGCCTTAATCTCGACACTTATTCCAGAATAAACCTGACTGGATAAAAGCACCAAAATACAACTGTATCGATATTTTTTCTAAAATTTTCAAACGAGAAAAGATTTTGTTCATCCTTAGACAATTGATATTCAATATTAGAAACAAATCGAAGGACATCACTTTTAGAATATAATTCACTAAATAGAGTCAAAAAATTTTATATATGGGCAAAATATCCTACTATATAATAATATAATAAATGTAAATGTTTGTATGATTGGATTTTTGTTACTCAATCACTCAAAAACAGCTTAACGAAACTCAATGAAATTTGGTCCACAAATAGACTACAACATAGATTAACACATAGGCTACCTTTAATTTCGATAACTACGTAGTTACGGGCAGACTATAGTAATATACATAGTAAAGGTTAGTATGTTTGGATGTTTTGATTTTTGTTACTCAATTATGCAAAAATTACAAAAGGGAACTAAATTAAATTTGGCACACCGATAGATAAGAGCCTAGATTAACACATAGGCCGGATAACCATGTAGTGTAAAATGGCAGATATATGGGTCGAATATAGTAATTAGTGGTTTGTCTGCTTCAATTTCCAGTAGAATAAAATAAATTGTGATAAATCCAAAATGGCGTCCGCAAAAATGGCGAATTATATTTTTCTAACCTCCATCAATATGGATATCAAATGAAAGTGCTTGATTAGTAGAACACAGTTAAATATGTTAAAATTTAACATCTTCGATTTTGTCAAAAATAAAATGGCGGATATGTGAGTTATATATTGTATATAATTCACTTCACTTCGTACCACACAATATTGGTATCAAATGAAAAAGTTTGAATAGTAGAATAGAGTCAATCATAAACAAATTTAAATCAGAGATGGCGTCCGAAACAAAATAACGTATAAAATTAAATCGGAAATCTAGGCTACACTACGATCAGACCAGTATACATATGTACATGATGGTCTAGAGCAACGGTCACCAATTACTTTCATTTAGGGTCCGTTTTTTAAAAAATCACAACCGTCGCGGTGCGGAAGGTAATAAACTGAACTTTTTAAATAATATATTTAGATACTGCATTAACTAATGGATCAAATATTAAATAACAATCAAATGCTTTGAATAAAAAGAAGTAAGTAATAAGGGGTTTTTCAATATCAATGAGAAAAATTAAATTTTTTGTTTTGGACTATTCGTCTGAGTTTAAAGTAAAGCTTGTGCAGGCTATTCCCATTGAATCTCATTAAATGTTGACCCAAAGTGAGAAGTTTCAAGGCTAATTTTTTTATTTCTTGTAATTCGCGTGTATGTTTGATATTTTGTTGCATCTCACTGATGACATGAATATTACTAATGAAATTGTTTGTGTTATCGCTCCCAATTTATCTTTTCCCTATTACTTGTTAGTTAACGGATCATCACCAAAGACTGAAAATATTTCCCATGAATTTGTTGTTACATAAATAATATAAAATATTTTGTATTGTTAGCACAACGTTCGCATAAAATAGGTCTACGGTCTGGATCCGGACCGCGGTCCGCCAGTTGGTGACTCCTGGCCTATAAGTTTCATCACAGAATTCTTACTCGTTTACTTTAAATTTGGCAAGTGTCCACGTATAAATGTTAAAACCAAACTGATATACAATACCGTTTCTAAAAATGGTAACGTTTTTCATAGGAGTTGTATTTGTAAATTTTAATTTTTTTAAATTTTTTAATGCACTCCTCACAATTTTTTTTTCTAATGATATAAATAGCAATTTAAATGACTAGCTCTATTTTAATGCCTTGCAAAACAATCTTTTATTTAAACACCTTTCGGTTGCATTTTAAAGACTTTCCTAATCGCATTAATCTCCCTCATCAATTGGACATAAAAACTAGTAATTTTAGCCTGAAAGCTTTTACTCGCAAAACATACAGTTTAGTAATTTGCTGTTCTCCTTTTGATTTCTTTAACGGAAGCTGTCAGTCAATTTAACAACGAAAATGTGTCTCTACGGTTTGTTTCCAGTGGTTTTACGCTTTCTGTTGATTTCATTTGCAGTTGGTTTGTATTTCTTCTACCAAATCGATTGTCATTGATTCTTAGTTGGACTTGGAAGTTGTGTGGCGACATTTTGAAAAAAAAAAAATTACCATAAAATAATCTTTGAATTATCATTAACACATGAAGGCAAAGTCAAAGAAAAATAGAACATCTTACGTGAAGTGGTGAGGAAAATACAAAATATAAAATAGAGCACACCACCTTTTCGACATACAAATTAAAATTAAAAAATAAATTTACAAACATGAGGGGGGGAAACATTGCATGATGCAACAGACATGAAATTAATGCCACATTATTGACTGAACATTAAGGAGGTTCACTTAAAAAAAATAATGGCCTTTAATTAAACAAGGTTCAGCTAAAATCTTGTTGAAAACCTTTTTAAAAACTCCTTTTAAAACTATTTTAAAATACCTCACCCCTAGTTGGCCCGAAATAGTGACCACCTCAAGGATGAATTTAATATTAAATTTAATTCTTTTCGATAAAACAGAATACGCTTGCAACTTCGAGCAAAAGACTTCAAGGTCCACAATTTAATTATTGCTGAGAGAATGAAAATCTAAACAAAATTAAATTATATTAAATTATATTGTATCTAGCAACGACGTGCTTGAAATAGCAGTTTATATGGAAAAACTCGAAATGCACCTATTTTATTAAGGTGTGTAAAAATAACATTTAAGTTCAAATAATATCCTACTAAAGCTCAACCCTTTTTCAATACAAAAAATATTCTAACTTAACCTAATCGAATTTGAATATTAAATTTAAACTTTTAAGATTAAAATTTTATATCAAACATAAAAAACTAAACATTTTTTCAACATTTGACTTTGTGGTTGCTAGATTAGTTTCTACACCATTTTGAAGTGATTGCATTTAATACTATCCAGATATTCGAGTAGCCATAGACGATGATGTAAATACGCCTTAGGCTTTTAAAAAAGCTTCTATAAGAAGCTGTACAATCTTAATGGTGTAAAAGATAAAGCACATTTAATATGCTTTAAGAAAATCTATAAAATTTTTTAAAGTCGTTTAAAATTTCAATTTACATAAACTTAAAAATTGTTTATTAGTTTGAAAATAATATTTATAGTGGTAGTCCAAGCCAAGTTGAAATTGACAGCACTTTCTTTATTCTCGCGTCATTTTAATGCCTTGTCGTTGATGATAACGACGTTGTGATTATCAAGTTTCAAGCACATTTATTCAACCATATAATACGTCTTTACATAAGTTGGAATTTGTTTGTTTTATACATATTTATTGTATGATTTTTCATTTCACCCTTTTTTATTATTTATTCTAGTCAATAATCTTAAATAAATAGAAGACCAGAAAACCGAATAAAGTCGACAAAAAAAATGGCTGAAAGTAAAAGCACTTACTGTTGCTGAACCAAGAGCAACGAGTGACCATTTGCCACAATATTGAAACTATTTATTTGTTTTTATTTATTATTTTATACTGCCCACCAAACAAAAGTGGGTTTATAAATTCAGTCATTCCGTTTGTAGCAAATAGAGAAAACCTTTAGAAACCACATTAGAATTAAATTTAATAAAAAATATTGTAATGAAAATAGTTAAACTTGGTATTGAAAGTAGGCAAAATATTTTCAACAAAAAAATCTATGCCCTATAAAGTAAAATATCGATAATTACAGAAAAGACAACGCCTAAGAAAATCTACGATAATCCAAAAACAAATAAAGAATGTATTTTTCTTTTGTGCAAGTAGCAACATTTGGCAGCTGTTATACATGTTTATACCGATTATTAAAAATGGAGCGCTATACGAAAAAACAACGCGTTATTAACGTGAAAACTTATTAAAAAATTTTAAAGTTTTGCTGAGACTATTCGCAAACTTTAAAGAATTTTTCAGCCAAGAAAGTGTATGTAATTTGTAGCGTTTGTTCAGTTAAACAAGCCGAAGCAAAATTTTCGTCGGCGGCGGCGGCTGAGCAGTTTTTATGCGGGTTATAAATGAGAACTCCGCTGTTAAAATTTTTTTAAATATTTCTCACGAACTAAATTTCTTTGTAAGTCGGCAGATTTCTTGAGCCGTTTTAAGCCCACAAAAACGGTGGGGGTGTGGACATTGAAAATACTGGCGGCGGCTCGCAATTTTGACAGGTATTACTTCATTTTCATTTATTTTGGTTTACCATTTTATTAACAATTTCCTGACACCTAAACAACGTCTACAAATTATGCGGATTTTGACGAAAAATATGGTTCATAGTGCACTTTAATCCTTAGAATGACTGGATGCGGCAATAAGCAAACCTGTTGCATTTTGAATTCAGCTAACCCACAAGCCATTACGGAAAAACTATTACATCCAAAGAAACTCACTGTGTGTTGTGCTTTATGGGCCGATTGAAACAGTGCTCCGAAATTCTTAAAACCGTTGCTGATCAGAACAATACAGCTATTGGTGATCGCTAAATGGCCATAATCACTCGCTCTTTTGAATTCTCTTATTTTGCAGAAACTTTGGTTTTAACAAGACGGTGCAACGTCATAGCGAGCGAAAAACCAATTGTAGTTTTTGTTGGATACGTTTAGTGAAATGAAAATGTTGTCTTATAAAACATTGGTCTCCAAGATTATTCAATTTAACACCGCTGGACATTTTTATCATTTGGAAATACTGCTAATTCACGGAACTTTTCATAGTGATTTCGCATCATTAACTGACAGACGCTGCAAAAACAACATGGTCGCCACAAAATTTTAACAGCAAAACGTTCTTAGTGGAAAAATTTTTATTGGAAAAATAATATGCGGTGTACATACATATAAAATAAAGTCATAATGGCAAATAGTATTAAAAGGATCTCGGGGCTTCAACTAAAATCAAAGTGTAAAAAAATTAGAACAAAATAAATATTTCAGCACACACACTTTAATTTCACAATGTTTAAGTTTGTTGAAGCCAAAGGGAATGGTAACAATGCGTGAGTAATATATTGAGGCACTATGGGACAAAAAAAATTAAATTGAAAAAATATTTTATACGTTGGCATTTTGAAAAACTGTTCGATTTAATTTTCTGTTTAGAAGAATTGTTTCGAAAATTTGTTGTAGAATGGGTTATTTTTTTTTAACTATAGCGTACTTTTTTTATGGTTTTTTTTAACGTGGCCAAAAAGAGAAATCGATGTGAACCCAAGAAAAATCAAATGAACCCTAAAGAAGTGAATATTAAAAACGAAATATGGATTCGAATGTCATGTTGACGGATTAAATCACGAGGCTGAAATAGCCGAAATAGAAGTTAATACTTGCGTCTACCAGCTAACACTAATGTTTTTCAGGCTGAGATTATTGCAATTACGGAAGGAACTCAAACTGGGGATCCATAAGAAATAACAGTGAGGGGACTGGGTTCTTGACCTATTCGATATTCATAAGAAAATAGGATCATGATTTTATTAGGGGAATTTTTCATTTCCATAAAAAGCGAACAACTCTGTATACGCGTTCATATTTCAATATTCAACAAAGACTTTTAACTCCTGGTTAGGGTTTGGGATTTCCCGGTCTTTTTATATTCCCGGGAAACGGGAATTAAAAAATCGTCTTCCCAGGAATTCTCGGGATTCCCGAAAATAATATTTGTTTTAAAATAAATAATGTTTGTGAACTTTAACATCACGATTTGATTAATAATTCATTGTTTTAGTAGTAGTTTATTTTCCATTAGAGTCCTTATTGTGTCAGCATTACATCTTCCGAAAATATAAACTTAACCCAAATTATAAAAATAATTATTGCTATGTAAACAGATATCCTTTTTGGGCAACACTACTCCACTCGTCTAATACAAGAGCAAACCTCAAATTGTCGCAAATTTGACTCGATATTGTTTTCACCATCGTATTTTTAACGGCGTTGTGATATTTTATTACAGTGTTTTTAACAACAGTTTCATTTTGGTAACGTCATATTTTTACTGAAAAACTGAAAAATAAAAGAACTTTGTGTAATTGTCCGAATAGATATTCCATCGACTGCTGCCAATTTTGAAACAATTTCTGGTAATGTTTGATGTCTAAAAAACTTTTAATGGTGGAATTATTTTTTTATTTGGTGCAAGTGTTGAAGAATCGTTTTGAAATTTTATTTTATGGACCAAAAGAAGGTTCCGTATGAGACCACTAGTACTACCGCCCTTGAATATTAACCTTTTCGGGAAAATATTACATTGTGCTGCGTTGCCTACTTTTTGAAAATAGTTCCAAACTTCAGACATTTTGCTTCTAAACAAAGTGAATTTTAAAAAAAGTATTATTAGAAAAATAAAATCATAAATGAAAAAAATTATACTTACAAATTCTGTGACCACTTTTAAAAACAATTTGTACATACGATTATATTTATAAAAATGAACCACGGAAACTACTGCTGGATTTACGGTTGTTATAAAAAACATTTTTATACAAGAAAACATTCAATTATGTATGTCTATAATTAATTCACTTGAAATTTATAAGCACTTATTAAAAATAATTCCAGAAAGTCGTTAACTTTGGCGTGAATTATTTTTGGCCGATGATGTTTGTTTTTCTTTTACATATTCGTATTTGAGAAAAGTTGTAAATACTTAACAAACAAAAAATGCTAATAAAATAAAAACCTCCTAAAATTAAATATATTTCCTAATATACTACATATTTTTTATTTCCCGTTTTCCCGGGAATAAGAACAAAATTTTTCCGGAAATACTAAGTGGTTCATTCCCGGGAATTCCCGCCCTACTCCTGGTCTAAACGAGATTTTTCGTAAGGGCGACAAGAAGCAACATTAGGCTTCAAATAGACTTAAGGTCTCATCATCAGTTTTCTATAAAAACGTCAACAAGCAAGAATGTGTGATTTGAGCTATTAAGAATATTTGTGAGTTCAAGTGTAGTTTATTTACAATAATTAAATCTGGGTTAGTCTATATATTTTTTAAAGTATTTTTCAACATTAAAGTTCCTACAGTCTGTCCCATTGTGCGTGCAATGCCATAAAAGTTTATTGTTGCCTTTTAAATTGTTTAAATTGTTATTTGACATTGTAAAATTATTTTTATTATTGTTTAACGATACTAAAATTATTTGTGTTGCAGTTTATTTGGAGACATTGATGACTGGGTTCAATTTAAAATACTTTAGTTTGGGTGAAATAGAAAAGCTGACTCTAATGTTGGAATACCGATAAATTGTTTACAATTTATTAACTCACTTTTTGTATGTTATAGTTTTTCAATTGTAATTGTGTTTTGTGAAATAAAAAATCATCAGTTCGATTAAACGTTTGTTTGCCTTATAATATGATGTGGTATGGTGTTGTGGAATTAATGGTCTCTCCCTTTTCGATATAATTTTTCTGTGATTCACAGGCAGTCGTATAAACATACACACAGCGTAATAATACTACCACCATCTCTACTACAAATGATCACCTTCATCAACACTATTGCTACAACTACACCAAATCCAATAGATATCTCTGCAAAACCATGTAGTATTTTGTAGACTGTCTTTCGTTATTTTTTTGCAGTATTCGTATATTGTTATTTTTTTCTTTGTATTTTTGTTAGACTTGTCTATGATTTTATTTGTATGTCCGTCTTTGTGTCTAGGCAACTATTTATCCTATGCCTGCTGAAGTTGCCATAAGGTTGCTTCGCTCTAGTCGTTGCTATCTTTAGCCTATCGGCATTAATGGTCTAAAACTGTTTGTTTTCTAAAACGTTACACTAATGATAGTGACGGATTTTCTTGTTTATTTTTTATTTTCTTTCTATTTTTAACTTTATTTTTTATCTTACTTGTTGTTGTTGTTTTTGCTCTTCAGTATATTTCTATCGTTATGTTGGTTAATATGTTGCTACATATGAATGCGCAATCACGCCGCAAAGATAATCATATTTATGAACTGTTTACTCACTTTATTTTTATGAAGGGTTTTGGGCAGACAACAATTTAGACCGACCCTCTTTGAATAGAGTTTGTAGAATTAAAGCGTTTCTTTTATAATTTCACATATTTAGTTAATGGAGTTTTTTTTGAGCGAGGAAAAAGTAACATTATTTCATCCTGTTCTGCAAAATATTCTAATTTTGTCCCTAATTGAAAAATAACAAGGTTGGCAACCGAAACGAATAACGGTATTGGTATCGGTATCGGTATGAAGTTTTTTATTATTTCGGTAACGGTATCGGTATCGGTATTTTAATTATAACGGTATCGGTATACCGGTATTAGTGCTACAAACCGGTATTGGCTAAAAATAAAAGATTTTGAACATATACATATTTAATTTTTGTTTATTTATTTAATTAACATAAATATTAACTAAACATTAACTTCTTTTCTAAATATTATATTTAGTAAGTAATATAAGGAACACACACATGTTCTTTTTCCTTGAGGCATTTTGCTCTTGTTATCATATATTGTTCAAATATTTTTTAAATGCTTTTAAATTTAGTTTGATCACTTAAGTTGAACGCGTCACTTTTAATTGCTTCAAAGAATAGCTTTTTTCAGTTTTTTTCAGTTGTAACAATACAAATTAATACAACAAATCTTGTATGTTTAATTTTTTTGGTGCAAATTTTTTTGCAAGAAACAAAGAACAGCTGACACACTGCAACCATCTATACAAATTCTCCTTGGCCAGTAGCAAAACAATGGCAGTGTTGTCATCGAGGAGTATGAGGAGGAGCTATTTCAACTAACACAATAGTGTTGAACATATAGAAATGCAAGGGAAACGGTATTTGAATACCGGTATTTTACGCAAAAAATTATTTCGGTATCGGTATCGATACCGGTTATCAATTTTTAACGGTATTTAATCGGTATCGGTATCAATAACGGTATCGGTTGCCAACCTTGAAAAATAATAATAGTACAAGTTGTAAGTCTGATTTAAGATTAGCTTTACGTATATTTCACTCCTCATTAAATATATGTATATGAAAATAAATACATACAAATTAATATAAAAGTTTCATTTTATATACCGAAAAAAATTAAGTGCTCTTGTGAAAATTTGTTTACCTCTACTTTTTTGGACGTGCTTTGGCCCAGATAATTACCTCTAGGCATTAATGCATATGCTGCCTACCGAATTTAATGTTTATTCTGATGTTCTAGTTTTCATTTATTGTAAATTTATAATTAATGTTTTCTTTAGAAAAAATATTTATTAATTTTTTTTATTTTCGTTATTGTGTGTGTTGAATTTTATTTTAATAAAAATTATTATCAATTATGAACGTTATAGTTTAGTTTTCGTCAATGGGATAAAATTTCATTAAAATATGTTTTTTGAAAATTGCAGCCTGTAATTTGATTATAATGTTTATATGGGCAGATCAAGAGATAGACATCGTTTAATAGTGTTATCGACATTAAAAATACCAACACAAGGGCACAATAATGGTGGTGTAGGGTTTATAAAAATGTTAATAACTTTTAATTTTTTATGTTTTTCTTTAAAGAGAATTTTTCCGCTCAAAATTATTTTAAAGCAAAAATGTGTTAATTTATTTTTGGGATTTAATATATTTTTTTAATGATTGAAAAATCACTTCTTTATTACTAATTTTCGGTATATTGACATATTTCCCAATAAACCCTGTTTACCCATGTTGATATTTATCAAAAACACTTTCAGGCCCATTTGCAAGATTTAAACATTGCTGTAACACTAATTTTCTTAAAGTGCAGATGCGTTAAGTGTAAGTTATATGTCTTTAAATATTAACGCGCTTAGTTAATTTAATATGAAACCGATGAAAGAAAGCAGAATATGAAAACGGATTAGAATGATAATTTTTTTCTTGTGTAGCCATAATGCAAGCTGATCACAAATATGTATGCAACTAGCATAAGAAATGGCAGAAGATTATCTACAACAGTCACGGCAGCATCAACATAACGTTGCAACTGAACCGTCTAACCGCAACAATATACAAGAGAAGAAGGCATGCATTAACAAGGTAATTTGTAAGGTTGTATGTTTAAATCATTTCGCTATCTAAAACACACCTAGGCACACTCGCAAAACAGAATTACATACTCACATACACATTTAAAACAACTGAAAATCTCTGTTTCTGTTAATGTATACAAATGACTACTAAAATTATTTAAACATTTTACTTTAACAAAAATTTAACCTCGCGCAAAGTCATCAACAAAAAATGTTTAAAGTCATGCCAAATTTGACTGACGATAAGCCTACCGTACATACACATGCACACACGTCTGGCTGTAACTGGTAAATTTGGGCAATGCGTTCAAATTTATTTGTTTAAACAATAATCAGGATCATCATCTGAAAACTATAAATATATGGAAAATATACAACTTAGACTAAGCTTTTTAACAGACTTAAATGGAGTATTTTAATGTGTGTATTAAAGAAAAAAGAATCAAAGTTGTTAACATTCATAAGTACTACAACTTAGTGAACTTTAATTGTAAACTGACCAGGATAACATTTTGCACGCATGTATTAATTTTTGTATCGGAATAACCTGCGCAATTGTGTAGCTTTGCAAAAATGATTCGGCTTTACTGACCATACTATCATTATCGACTAGAACTTTGTAAAAAATATTTTTGGGCAGATACTTGGTTTAAATTTAAAGTTTGTAAATTTAAGAAACACTTGCATTTGAAGAAAGATGCGAAAATAAAAGAAACTAAATTATTATCCTTTAATTATAAGTACTTAGAATAGCCCACAAAATAACACATTACAAAATAATGTGTTGAAAGTACTAGAAAATAGTTCTTCACTACTTACAATTTGACTTCTAAGCCCATTATTTTAACACAGCGATGTCATTGGCATAGCTGCCAGATTTGACGATTTATCGTCAATTTGACGATTTTACGTGCTAAAAATTATATGTTGACGATTTGTGTTATATTTTTGACGATTTTCAAAAATTCAAGTTTGCACCTTTTTTTATTACTTTTATATCAACCTTAAACTAAATAAAAATAATTTGTAACGGTTTTTATGTTATTAATAAAAGAACCGAGTGAAAGAGATAAATCTATCATTATTTAATGGATAATAATGTGGATAATTTTTTCACTTTGTACATTTTTTTAACATAGTACTTATATGCCACATTTTATCATCTGATACCTACAGCACGAAGAAATATAAATTTGGAAACGAGTTTAAAACAATTTTAGTTTTTTAAGTAAATTTATTTCAAAATAAGTGACAAATTAATAGCTTAAATACTTAAAAAAAAATGTTAAGTTCTTTTTAATTATACATTAAAACCTTAAAAATCAAACATTATATTTTCAACAGAGAACCAAGATGATGAAAAATGTAGCAGCTCTTCCTCTGTAAGTAGAAATTTCAACCATTTTTTAGACAAACCTTTGTAAAAGCTAAAATTAAATTTTAATGGTGTTTTTCACAGGTAACCAACAAGAAGAAGAAAATTAAGGAAAATTAAGTTTTGCAGATCCAGAAATAAATTTAGGGACTGAAAAGCGAAACGGTATAGTTTATTTTGGTGTTGTGCTCGTCTTACGCTTGTCTAATGAAATAATTATAATTATTTGTCAAATAGTCCAAAAAGATGCAGCCAATTTATTATTTTTTGTATTTATTTTTCGAAATTAATTTTAAATTGTATTATATTTATTGTCATGCTCTTAACTTAAAAGGGTCTAATAAAACCACTGCATTAAATAAAAAATGTATTGTTTTGAAAAATTTGTTTCTTTATTTTGACGTTTTTATGATGTTTTCGTAAACCATTTGACGATGGCGACGATTTTTTCCCCCAAATTAGACAATTTTACCCCTATTTTATCTGGCAGCTATGGTCATTGGAGGCAAGTACTTACCACCCTCGCTTACAAATAGGGACGATTTTTTTCCCCAAGTTAGACAATTTTACCCCTTTTTTATCTGGCAGCTATGGTCATTGGAGGCAAGTACTTACCACCCTCGCTTACAAATAGGGACGATTTTTTTCCCCAAGTTAGACAATTTTACCCCTATTTTATCTGGCAGCTATGGTCATTGGAGGCAAGTACTTACCACCCTCGCTTACAAATAGGGACGATTTTTTTCCCCAAGTTAGACAATTTTACCCCTATTTTATCTGGCAGCTATGGTCATTGGAGGCAAGTACTTACCACCCTCGCTTACAAATAGGGACGATTTTTTTCCCCACTAGTACTACCGCCCTTGAATATTAACCTTTTCGGGAAAATATTACATTGTGCTGCGTTGCCTACTTTTTGAAAATAGTTCCAAACTTCAGACATTTTGCTTCTAAACAAAGTGAATTTTAAAAAAAGTATTATTAGAAAAATAAAATCATAAATGAAAAAAATTATACTTACAAATTCTGTGACCACTTTTAAAAACAATTTGTACATACGATTATATTTATAAAAATGAACCACGGAAACTACTGCTGGATTTACGGTTGTTATAAAAAACATTTTTATACAAGAAAACATTCAATTATGTATGTCTATAATTAATTCACTTGAAATTTATAAGCACTTATTAAAAATAATTCCAGAAAGTCGTTAACTTTGGCGTGAATTATTTTTGGCCGATGATGTTTGTTTTTCTTTTACATATTCGTATTTGAGAAAAGTTGTAAATACTTAACAAACAAAAAATGCTAATAAAATAAAAACCTCCTAAAATTAAATATATTTCCTAATATACTACATATTTTTTATTTCCCGTTTTCCCGGGAATAAGAACAAAATTTTTCCGGAAATACTAAGTGGTTCATTCCCGGGAATTCCCGCCCTACTCCTGGTCTAAACGAGATTTTTCGTAAGGGCGACAAGAAGCAACATTAGGCTTCAAATAGACTTAAGGTCTCATCATCAGTTTTCTATAAAAACGTCAACAAGCAAGAATGTGTGATTTGAGCTATTAAGAATATTTGTGAGTTCAAGTGTAGTTTATTTACAATAATTAAATCTGGGTTAGTCTATATATTTTTTAAAGTATTTTTCAACATTAAAGTTCCTACAGTCTGTCCCATTGTGCGTGCAATGCCATAAAAGTTTATTGTTGCCTTTTAAATTGTTTAAATTGTTATTTGACATTGTAAAATTATTTTTATTATTGTTTAACGATACTAAAATTATTTGTGTTGCAGTTTATTTGGAGACATTGATGACTGGGTTCAATTTAAAATACTTTAGTTTGGGTGAAATAGAAAAGCTGACTCTAATGTTGGAATACCGATAAATTGTTTACAATTTATTAACTCACTTTTTGTATGTTATAGTTTTTCAATTGTAATTGTGTTTTGTGAAATAAAAAATCATCAGTTCGATTAAACGTTTGTTTGCCTTATAATATGATGTGGTATGGTGTTGTGGAATTAATGGTCTCTCCCTTTTCGATATAATTTTTCTGTGATTCACAGGCAGTCGTATAAACATACACACAGCGTAATAATACTACCACCATCTCTACTACAAATGATCACCTTCATCAACACTATTGCTACAACTACACCAAATCCAATAGATATCTCTGCAAAACCATGTAGTATTTTGTAGACTGTCTTTCGTTATTTTTTTGCAGTATTCGTATATTGTTATTTTTTTCTTTGTATTTTTGTTAGACTTGTCTATGATTTTATTTGTATGTCCGTCTTTGTGTCTAGGCAACTATTTATCCTATGCCTGCTGAAGTTGCCATAAGGTTGCTTCGCTCTAGTCGTTGCTATCTTTAGCCTATCGGCATTAATGGTCTAAAACTGTTTGTTTTCTAAAACGTTACACTAATGATAGTGACGGATTTTCTTGTTTATTTTTTATTTTCTTTCTATTTTTAACTTTATTTTTTATCTTACTTGTTGTTGTTGTTTTTGCTCTTCAGTATATTTCTATCGTTATGTTGGTTAATATGTTGCTACATATGAATGCGCAATCACGCCGCAAAGATAATCATATTTATGAACTGTTTACTCACTTTATTTTTATGAAGGGTTTTGGGCAGACAACAATTTAGACCGACCCTCTTTGAATAGAGTTTGTAGAATTAAAGCGTTTCTTTTATAATTTCACATATTTAGTTAATGGAGTTTTTTTTGAGCGAGGAAAAAGTAACATTATTTCATCCTGTTCTGCAAAATATTCTAATTTTGTCCCTAATTGAAAAATAACAAGGTTGGCAACCGAAACGAATAACGGTATTGGTATCGGTATCGGTATGAAGTTTTTTATTATTTCGGTAACGGTATCGGTATCGGTATTTTAATTATAACGGTATCGGTATACCGGTATTAGTGCTACAAACCGGTATTGGCTAAAAATAAAAGATTTTGAACATATACATATTTAATTTTTGTTTATTTATTTAATTAACATAAATATTAACTAAACATTAACTTCTTTTCTAAATATTATATTTAGTAAGTAATATAAGGAACACACACATGTTCTTTTTCCTTGAGGCATTTTGCTCTTGTTATCATATATTGTTCAAATATTTTTTAAATGCTTTTAAATTTAGTTTGATCACTTAAGTTGAACGCGTCACTTTTAATTGCTTCAAAGAATAGCTTTTTTCAGTTTTTTTCAGTTGTAACAATACAAATTAATACAACAAATCTTGTATGTTTAATTTTTTTGGTGCAAATTTTTTTGCAAGAAACAAAGAACAGCTGACACACTGCAACCATCTATACAAATTCTCCTTGGCCAGTAGCAAAACAATGGCAGTGTTGTCATCGAGGAGTATGAGGAGGAGCTATTTCAACTAACACAATAGTGTTGAACATATAGAAATGCAAGGGAAACGGTATTTGAATACCGGTATTTTACGCAAAAAATTATTTCGGTATCGGTATCGATACCGGTTATCAATTTTTAACGGTATTTAATCGGTATCGGTATCAATAACGGTATCGGTTGCCAACCTTGAAAAATAATAATAGTACAAGTTGTAAGTCTGATTTAAGATTAGCTTTACGTATATTTCACTCCTCATTAAATATATGTATATGAAAATAAATACATACAAATTAATATAAAAGTTTCATTTTATATACCGAAAAAAAATAAGTGCTCTTGTGAAAATTTGTTTACCTCTACTTTTTTGGACGTGCTTTGGCCCAGATAATTACCTCTAGGCATTAATGCATATGCTGCCTACCGAATTTAATGTTTATTCTGATGTTCTAGTTTTCATTTATTGTAAATTTATAATTAATGTTTTCTTTAGAAAAAATATTTATTAATTTTTTTTATTTTCGTTATTGTGTGTGTTGAATTTTATTTTAATAAAAATTATTATCAATTATGAACGTTATAGTTTAGTTTTCGTCAATGGGATAAAATTTCATTAAAATATGTTTTTTGAAAATTGCAGCCTGTAATTTGATTATAATGTTTATATGGGCAGATCAAGAGATAGACATCGTTTAATAGTGTTATCGACATTAAAAATACCAACACAAGGGCACAATAATGGTGGTGTAGGGTTTATAAAAATGTTAATAACTTTTAATTTTTTATGTTTTTCTTTAAAGAGAATTTTTCCGCTCAAAATTATTTTAAAGCAAAAATGTGTTAATTTATTTTTGGGATTTAATATATTTTTTTAATGATTGAAAAATCACTTCTTTATTACTAATTTTCGGTATATTGACATATTTCCCAATAAACCCTGTTTACCCATGTTGATATTTATCAAAAACACTTTCAGGCCCATTTGCAAGATTTAAACATTGCTGTAACACTAATTTTCTTAAAGTGCAGATGCGTTAAGTGTAAGTTATATGTCTTTAAATATTAACGCGCTTAGTTAATTTAATATGAAACCGATGAAAGAAAGCAGAATATGAAAACGGATTAGAATGATAATTTTTTTCTTGTGTAGCCATAATGCAAGCTGATCACAAATATGTATGCAACTAGCATAAGAAATGGCAGAAGATTATCTACAACAGTCACGGCAGCATCAACATAACGTTGCAACTGAACCGTCTAACCGCAACAATATACAAGAGAAGAAGGCATGCATTAACAAGGTAATTTGTAAGGTTGTATGTTTAAATCATTTCGCTATCTAAAACACACCTAGGCACACTCGCAAAACAGAATTACATACTCACATACACATTTAAAACAACTGAAAATCTCTGTTTCTGTTAATGTATACAAATGACTACTAAAATTATTTAAACATTTTACTTTAACAAAAATTTAACCTCGCGCAAAGTCATCAACAAAAAATGTTTAAAGTCATGCCAAATTTGACTGACGATAAGCCTACCGTACATACACATGCACACACGTCTGGCTGTAACTGGTAAATTTGGGCAATGCGTTCAAATTTATTTGTTTAAACAATAATCAGGATCATCATCTGAAAACTATAAATATATGGAAAATATACAACTTAGACTAAGCTTTTTAACAGACTTAAATGGAGTATTTTAATGTGTGTATTAAAGAAAAAAGAATCAAAGTTGTTAACATTCATAAGTACTACAACTTAGTGAACTTTAATTGTAAACTGACCAGGATAACATTTTGCACGCATGTATTAATTTTTGTATCGGAATAACCTGCGCAATTGTGTAGCTTTGCAAAAATGATTCGGCTTTACTGACCATACTATCATTATCGACTAGAACTTTGTAAAAAATATTTTTGGGCAGATACTTGGTTTAAATTTAAAGTTTGTAAATTTAAGAAACACTTGCATTTGAAGAAAGATGCGAAAATAAAAGAAACTAAATTATTATCCTTTAATTATAAGTACTTAGAATAGCCCACAAAATAACACATTACAAAATAATGTGTTGAAAGTACTAGAAAATAGTTCTTCACTACTTACAATTTGACTTCTAAGCCCATTATTTTAACACAGCGATGTCATTGGCATAGCTGCCAGATTTGACGATTTATCGTCAATTTGACGATTTTACGTGCTAAAAATTATATGTTGACGATTTGTGTTATATTTTTGACGATTTTCAAAAATTCAAGTTTGCACCTTTTTTTATTACTTTTATATCAACCTTAAACTAAATAAAAATAATTTGTAACGGTTTTTATGTTATTAATAAAAGAACCGAGTGAAAGAGATAAATCTATCATTATTTAATGGATAATAATGTGGATAATTTTTTCACTTTGTACATTTTTTTAACATAGTACTTATATGCCACATTTTATCATCTGATACCTACAGCACGAAGAAATATAAATTTGGAAACGAGTTTAAAACAATTTTAGTTTTTTAAGTAAATTTATTTCAAAATAAGTGACAAATTAATAGCTTAAATACTTAAAAAAAAATGTTAAGTTCTTTTTAATTATACATTAAAACCTTAAAAATCAAACATTATATTTTCAACAGAGAACCAAGATGATGAAAAATGTAGCAGCTCTTCCTCTGTAAGTAGAAATTTCAACCATTTTTTAGACAAACCTTTGTAAAAGCTAAAATTAAATTTTAATGGTGTTTTTCACAGGTAACCAACAAGAAGAAGAAAATTAAGGAAAATTAAGGTTTGCAGATCCAGAAATAAATTTAGGGACTGAAAAGCGAAACGGTATAGTTTATTTTGGTGTTGTGCTCGTCTTACGCTTGTCTAATGAAATAATTATAATTATTTGTCAAATAGTCCAAAAAGATGCAGCCAATTTATTATTTTTTGTATTTATTTTTCGAAATTAATTTTAAATTGTATTATATTTATTGTCATGCTCTTAACTTAAAAGGGTCTAATAAAACCACTGCATTAAATAAAAAATGTATTGTTTTGAAAAATTTGTTTCTTTATTTTGACGTTTTTATGATGTTTTCGTAAACCATTTGACGATGGCGACGATTTTTTCCCCCAAATTAGACAATTTTACCCCTATTTTATCTGGCAGCTATGGTCATTGGAGGCAAGTACTTACCACCCTCGCTTACAAATAGGGACGATTTTTTTCCCCAAGTTAGACAATTTTACCCCTTTTTTATCTGGCAGCTATGGTCATTGGAGGCAAGTACTTACCACCCTCGCTTACAAATAGGGACGATTTTTTTCCCCAAGTTAGACAATTTTACCCCTATTTTATCTGGCAGCTATGGTCATTGGAGGCAAGTACTTACCACCCTCGCTTACAAATAGGGACGATTTTTTTCCCCAAGTTAGACAATTTTACCCCTATTTTATCTGGCAGCTATGGTCATTGGAGGCAAGTACTTACCACCCTCGCTTACAAATAGGGACGATTTTTTTCCCCAAGTTAGACAATTTTACCCCTATTTTATCTGGCAGCTATGGTCATTGGAGGCAAGTACTTACCACCCTCGCTTACAAATAGGGACGATTTTTTTCCCCAAGTTAGACAATTTTACCCCTATTTTATCTGGCAGCTATGGTCATTGGAGGCAAGTACTTACCACCCTCGCTTACCAATAAGGTCTCGTATAAGTACTTATAAGTATCGCTTATATATATAGACTTAAATAAGAACTTACTTTTATCGCAATAAATAAGTAAATGATTTTAATAACCTAAACAACCCATTAATTATATCGGCTTACAGAAGTCGTTCGAAAATTCGATTTGATTATTCTGGAATACGTTATTTTGATTTTAAAACCCAGTGAAAATCTATAAGTCATCAGTTTGCTTATTAACTGCTTTGCTTATGAACTGCTTTGTCAAAACATTATTGCTTATACTCAAGTTTCTTAAACTAAACGAGAATCATAAAAAGTTATATATTTGAATGACTTCTAACAAATTTCGCAATAAGAAATTGTATGGTGTAAGTATCTAAGCAAATGTCTGAAAATAAATACTTATGTGTCACATTAAAAATCAAGTCATTACTAAAATACTTCTTGGTAAGACAGACGATATGTAATAGTAATTGAAAAGTAGTATATTGTTTTAGTAAGAGCAAATCATTACCTAGTTTAATTTATAAACATTTTATTATTATTTATTTTAGTTTATTTATAAAAGACAAAAAATTTGTATTTTGTTTAACTAAAAAATTGAAATACACAAACTTTGCGTTAAAAGTTTGAGGTAATATGGGAGTCAATTAGAGTATCGATTACTATTAGAAGTAATAGTCTTTCCTACAACCATCTAGCTTTAGTCAATGTTAAGTTATATTAATGGGCCTGTTCATACAACCCACGCATTCAGCCGCAGTTGTATATTGAAAGCTTACTGCTGCATAATACTACTTCTACTCTACTATAAGTTAGTTTGTACAACTGTTTTATGGTTCAGGGTTCGGCGTTCGTTGTTCGGACTTTACATTTTTATGATCTTCCCGAAAAAAATTGGCACTTTTACTTTGCAAAAAAAATTTTCAGATTTAAACGCTTTAAATCAAAGAAATGTTGATAAATAAAGATGGAATCAAAACTAAACCAAAATACAAATTTGTCGTTTCGCAAGAAATTTTTAACTAATTTCGGTCTTATATGTATATCACACTTTTATATCAAACTGTGTTTACGTAGGAAAAGAAGATTTCCCATAACAATGTTTATATTCTTATAGAAATAATTTTATGAGATTTTTAGTTTAGTTTACATTAATTATTTTATATTTTAATTTCTATTTACATTTGTGTAATTTACTTTGTTCTAATTTAGATTTTTTTTACAACTTTGGCAATATTGAAGTTATAAACAATTCACACTTCGTAGCATACTTTCAGAACGTTTGTAAAATAAAAATTTATAGAATTGACATTGCTTAGAATATTCTCGATCTGGTATCGCAGTATAAATTTAAGAAGAGCGAAAGTTTTTTCGTAGTACTTCAAAAGTTTTAAATAAATAATCTAATAACCAAATTCAGTTCAAAAAAATAATAAAAACAATTTTACTGTTATTACAAATGATGATATATTAAATTAGCACGAAAAAAAGTGTAACAAGCATAAAAGTTACCCGAATCGTCTGTTATTTATCCAACCACATATCGTACTGTCTTATGTGTGCAATTACATTCGGTATTTCTTATTATTTAGCACTGGAAAGGGGGAGAAGGATGAGTAGTGATACGCTCATATATATATACTGAATGCAATGCAAACAATTTGATGGGGCCAGCAGAGCGGTCCGGGTTCTGCTAGTATATATATTTCTTCTGTGCATCTGTAGGTCACTGGACTCTTCCTAAATGACTAGGCCGATTTTAAAGGTTAGACGTGTATTCAGACAGTTACTAGAATCGATCGAGTTTTAATAATTTTTTATTTATTATCCGATTTTGATATAACCCGAACTGCAATTTTAATAAATATGTAATTTTCTTCTCCATTTGACGTTTTGAGTAAACGTTTTTGGATAATTCCATATCAATTCAACCAAGGGGTGTACATCACCTTCTCCAAATTTTGTAATTTTTTCGTAAAAATACAATATATCATAGAATTAAGAAAAATTCGAAGTATGAGGTCACTGAATCATTTGGATCCGAAAATATGAGATCTTGAAAATAGACAAAAACCAATAAAATGTAAAAAGTTGTACTTACTTGATTTCCATTTTCTGAAAAAGTATTACAAGAACGTAGTTTAGCAGCGTCGCATTAAAGGGTTATCAGAATGCCTTTGATTTGATATACAACAAAACTTTTTTTTATAAACCACAAAGATAATTTTTCATGATCTATAAATCGAGAGGCTACACCTCGGAAAGCGACCTTTTAAAGGATTTAAAAAATATATGTTAAAGACGGGTTTCCCCTCTATTGTTGTGACACATTTTAAAGAGGCACGAATTTTGGATACAGCATTATAAATCAAATTGTTTTACACACGGACAGACTGACATCGCTTAATCAACTCCCTTATTCATAAGCTTTTAGAAAATATACACTTTATGTGGTCGGAAATGAAAATTGTAGAAATTTCACACGGAATGACAAACCATTTTCACTGTGTGAAGGGTATAAAAAATGGTATTCACTTTGCCATTACGTGTTTAACACATCAAAATATTATACCCCATAATCACCTATCAAAATTTAGCAAATTTGGAAACGGTAATATCAAAGATTAAGTTGATTTGAGATGTTGCAACTCTTACTGAGCCCGTTAAAGACTAACAAGCCAATGTCGCATAAAGCACGAAAATTTTGTAAAATTTCATACAAATTTCAAATCAATAAAAAGAAATTTTAATTAATTTTAAGTGATGTAATAAAAATCTGATTTCCATTTCCCGGGTTGAAAAGCCCTATAAACTCAAACCCTACTCTTAACATTTGTAAATGTTATTATTATTTATTTGTATTTGTATTCTTATGCTGTGTCTCCGTAATATATTTAAGGCTTGAGTGCTTTTTGTCATCGAGCTACTTACATAAGTAGAAGACAAAAAAATAAAACCTAAGTAGGACAATGTTTAAGCAGCACTATCTTGTTAACTTTTTAGCAACAGATTGTATGCAGCAGGCGTCATAAATTGTAGAATTTTAATAACAATATTAATTGCTTGAGATATTTTTATAGTTTTGACGCTGTGTCTCGACTTTACAACTTGGGGGCTGACTGACTAAAAGTAACCAAATAAAAAATGCCTTAAAGAAAAACAGAATTTTACAAATGCGCCTGTAGTAAGTACGAATCCATAGGAGACAAATTTAACAAGTAACTAAATGAGTTTTTGGCATTTGCAATGTTTACTCATGCTGTTGGCAATGCTTGAAAGTTTTATATTTAGTTTCTCATAACTAATTTTCATAATTTTTAATTCAACAGCAAACAATCAGGTACTTTTGCTTTGCAGTTGCTGGGCTGTTTCCTTTTTTTTTTTTTTTTTGTTATTTGCCAAAGGAAAAAGGATGAAAAGAAATTCTTTACAAATCACAAGCACATATTTGCAGTTGCAATAAGGCTGGCAGGCTGTATGCTTAGTTGATTACAGCAGAAAAAAAATTAATTGAGAATAAGAAGTATTTATGTATGTATTCAAGGATACAACAGTTTTGTACTGCTTTGTTTAATTTCTCTGGTTATGAGCAAAAGTTGTATTTGCATCCTTGAGTAATCAAAACAATTATATATATTTTTTAGGTAGAATGAGGAGTTTTCCATTTACCAGGGGTTAAAAATTAAAAATAAATAAATTTTTTTTGTGAATAATACCATAAACACAACTGGCACGAAAGACCAAATTTTCGCTGTAGTCATTCGTCCGAGTTCTGTTTAGAGTCTAGTATTTTAGGTCTCCTGTATTTTGTTTGCAATGTTTCCATGGGCAGACGTAAAAAATCGCTTATTAAACTCAGAAAGTGATTATAAGTCGTTCGCAATATTTTAAAGTTTACAAGCGTTACAAAAAAATAGTCCATTATTAAACCCACTTATGATGGTACAGAGTGTCAAGCGATAAATATCATATAAATTTCTAATTATAAAAAATGTTCAATTGAAAAACTGTTGATGAACTGAAAATTTGTTATTGTGCAAAATTAGTTTGTACATTTTGTGCTGTTATGAATCAGCTGTTTTGTTATTTTTCGTACTGTTCTGTTTGTAGAAAATAGAAGTGTAAGTCTTTGCATGGTGATTTGCTAGAGTATATTTAAAAGGTCAAAAGACACCTGACAAGTATGACAGCTAGTTTTATAGTTATTCCTATCAGAAGTGCTATACGCCAAAAAACCCCTTACTAGCTGGTCAAAACCCCACTAGATTGCTGATCCTAACATACATATATAATTTGCTTATAATTTGATTATCGCGCCACCTATCGGGCTAGAAAATTACCCACAACCAAACAACATTTAAATTCATATGAATAACGAATATTTTTACACACACTTGTACAGAGAGTCCACGTTAAAAAATGTATCTTTTGACACCAAAGCTACCTAAACTTAGAACAATATTCATTTGATTTATAAATATAGTATTTGTTAAGATAACTTAATTAAACTGCCACCCAATACACTCAAAATAAAACTCAAAACTTACAGGGATCGACCAAAGAGCACGCAATTGATTTTTATATATGTACATACTAGTTAAACCCGGTCGGCATTGCTGCCTAAAAAATTTTTTTTATTTTTTTTGTAGTTATGGCATTACTTCTGATATTGTTTTAAGCGCAAATTAATAATGTATTGCTGTACATACAATTCCTTCTATATTCCCCCTTCTATCATGTCCGGTTATGCATTTATTTCTTACCAATCTTCTAGTACCATTTTAAATGTCATTTTATTTTCTATATTCTGTTAGAAATGAGATATTATTTCATTATATTCTAAATGTAAACTTAGTTATCGAAGAACCTCCATACCAAATTTTATCATAATTTGAACAAAAATAAATTCCAAAAAGTGGTGTTTTGTATTCGAGATCGTTGACTTTAAGCTTAAAGGCACTTCATTGTAAAAAGAAAAATGTTTGTTATAAAAACCTTGTCTTCCTAAAATTATTTACAACTTTTAAATGATTTCAATAAATAAACGAATTTAAATGGTTATCGGACAAACAATAATCAATTATGTGTGTTTTTCGGACAACAACAACGACGCAACTACTGTGAATGGAAATAAACAAAATTTTCTAATGATCTCGATTGTCGACGCTTTATAGTTAAGGATTGATAACATAGCCGAAATATCGTTTTTTTGTATTTCTATGTAATTTTGTAATAATTATAGGTTAACAACCAACTGTTCGGTCGGCCTATCATCGTTAGTACACACAGACGCACTAAATTCTGTTATCACCTAAAACGATGACCATCAATCATAGTTTTTTAAGACTCATTTTATTTTCATATTTATATGTGCAATCAAACGATGTTACCTATTGAAGATACATTACTACAAAGGAGAAACGTAAATCCAGCATATGGTGTTTGAATATATAGTCGACATATTTTTACAAAATTCATAGGTGAGTAGACATTTATTTATATGCATATACGCACACCGGCATACACACGTCCGTATGCATTTGAGTGTTTCCAATGAAAATCATTTAAAACGTGACTTCCTTGATATTGGATCGTATAAATACGAGTACATGTTAACGACGCTTTACTAAATACATACATACATGTGTAAAAAAAAACATTTCCAATAAAAAAAAAAACAATTAAAATGAACTATGCCACTATGATAACAACAATCGCTACTACAATAGCCTATCGTTACCATTTCTGCTAGTAAAATAAATAGCCGAGATACGAAGAAGAGAACAACATGCGATAAAGAATTGCAAAACACCTAATAATACTTTTAAAACATTAAACAGTCATTCCTATTCTGCGTTCTCAGTGAAATTAATCATTTGTTTTTTTTACATAGTAAAGGGTGTCCCAAAGTCAACACAACATTTTAATTATATAGAAAACGCAGTCTTTAGTCTTTTGATTGTTATTTATTTTCTTGAATCATTAAGTACAAAGGTAAGGATTATTTATGGAATAACACAACGGGCAAATGATATCCTCGGCTTTGCATGTACATTGTACATACACACTCGTATGTTGAAATTTTCCATGATCTTTATTGAGTATTTGCTGTAGAGTGATTCTGGAAATTTTCAGGCTCAAGGAGTGTCAACGACACTCTTACGCATTGACATTTGAACGTCTTGTTTTCGGACGACCAGGGGTGTCATCGGCACTTTCACGCATTGACATTTGAAAATCTTATTTTAGAGTACCAGTACGTTTGGCATCTTCAACGGATCCAGTGATCCTAAATTTCACTATTCCAACCATATTTTGTATAAAATTTTCAAACTGCAGCCGAACTACTTTCATTATGTTTGAGATATTGTTCAATAATGAAGACATGTTATGCTGTCCTGTAATGCTTCATTTTTACTAACCCTAAACTGTCAGCTATCGAATTTGAATTCAAATTGCGTTTACTATGGAACCCCCTTCCGAACCCAATATTTACAATCAATTTAGGCCCTCTTTTAAGTTATTGGGTGATATGTGACCACCACATTCAGTCCCACAGTGTACAAAATACAGCGAAAGTGTGAGAAAAGATCGTAGCAAATCGATTGGACTTCTCGTGTGGAACAATTTGGCTTATTTCACATTACTACATTAGTTTAAAGGCTTACAGAATCCAAAAGATTGACAAATTAAAGCTGCTACACTTGAATGTACACTTTGAGCTTAATAAAGATCTACTTTTTTCGCCCTAAACTGAGATCAGTGACGAGGCATATCTAAGACCACTGTGTGCTTAAAAAGAAAAAATATTTCACGTTTAGGCTAGTGCTAGTAGAATCATCGGTATGTATTTCTTTAAAACTGGAGCAGAATAGAACATTACCGTAAATGGCGAGAGCTACCTTACAATTTATGTAGCCTGCAATTGAATTCCATAATGCCGACGACATTTGATCTCAGTAAAATGGTATAACGAAACACACAGTGCGCGAAACAAAGGCTATGTTAAAAAATTATTTTATTGAGCAGCTATTCGTTATTAACCTGTTAACTGCTTAAAGTTTTGTGTTTTTTTTAACAAGTGGGACACCTAAAAGTTGACCTTAATTAACGGACATTTCTCAATCGACTACTCTATTTATAAGCTTTCAGAAAGTATATAGTTTATGGGTTGGAAATGATTTTTGTATTTTTATTGATTATAATTATTCTTAGAATGGAATGACCAAGCTAAATGTACCATAGTTACTACAGGTAAAGGGTTTTAAAACTCACACACACTTTTAAGCAATAACAAAGTTTGTATACAGTTCCGTTGCGGTATTTAGATCGTGTGCATATGCACACATTTAAAATTGCAGCCCTAACTCTTTTGCGACGTTTTTAATATTTTTTGGAAGTCCGCCATAGTGTTACCATTTCTAGTAAAACCTCAATAACACATAGAAGGAGAAAGAAAAACATTTACATCCGTTACAGTTATAGCCAGAGCGAAAACACGTTAGCTTTTTTGTACATACTTAGTCATAACTAATGCTTAATCTTTTAGATTTGTTAAATGGTTTATAGTTCTACTGCATTGTCGTTTATCGAGTCAATGAATATGCTTATATTTATATTACATGCATGTTTTTGTGTATTACACACATGCTTATAATACTTTTGTATGCAAAACAATAATCTTGTGAAAATATACAATAAAAAATAAACAAAAAAATTAAAAAAGAAACGTAAAGCAAAGCTGTCCATCATTGCATAAAGTATCAGTTGAATGATAAAATCAATATATTCACATCTACGCGGTTTTTAACATACAACAACAGTTTAAACTCAAATACACACATAAACAATCCACTAACAATTTTTACATCTATTCAGTCAATCAACCATCTAACTAACTAACCAGCAATCCAACCAGTCAGTCACTCAATCAACCATACATCTATCCATCAATTTATCCACATCTATCTATCATTGGAAACAATTGCACTTCCATTTGGATGGTGTAATGGAGCTTGTTTTACCCTTCACATGTAGTGAATTTGTAATTTCTCGAATATTCATTTCCAACTCCACAGAGTTTATATTTTCTGAAAAAAATTTTATTTTCTTAAATATGTCAAGTTTTTAAAGCTTTGATTTAATTTTTAGACATGTAGAGACTACAGGCCGTAGTCTCAAAAAATACTGCTAAGAAGAACTGACAGATCGGTTTAAAACTAACTAAGATATAAGCACAAATATACAAAAGCTTTGATGTTTTTCCTAAAATTCACAAGCGAAAATCGTTTTTCTCAGCTTCTCGACAACAGAGAGGAACGATATGGGTATTAAAGGAAAGGGATTGACTAGCAGAATATAGGACATACAATTCATACAAATATGGGTAAAATCTAGTGATAAAAAATGTATCCCCTCAATATTGGTATCAAACGAAAGGACTTAGTCATTGGTATACAATAATTAATGAAAATGTTAACATACAAGATGGCGTCCGAAAAAAAATGGCGGATATATGGGTAATTAACGGCTATGCCCCTTCAACTCCCTTAATATGGGAAAGGGCTAAACCAATAGGATACGGTTAACTATGAAAAAGGCGCTCTAAACAAAATGGCGGACGGTATTTTTTTAAACCCATCAATATTTGTATCAAATGAAAGGGTTTGATTATTGGAATACAAGTATGTAAAAAATACAAAATCAAAATCGAGATCGGAGCTACAATGTGGTCAATATACTTATGTACAGGATGGTAAAGGGTATTATCAGATTCGGCAAGGTCGTATATAGCATTCTTACTTGTTTTCATGTCGAATTCTGTGAGTATGAGTTCACTTTTGAATAGAATCCCTTGAAGCAATTTAAATGTTGGTGTTAAGCTTAACTGGTATCGAACTTGCTCTGCACACATACATATTTTATTATTATTGTTATACAACTATTACACATTGAAAAAAATAAATAAATTTATATAAAAGGGTGTCACATAATCTTTTCTAATTTTGTTTATAATTCCAGTCCAAATTTATTAAGGACTAAATTTTTAATATTGTATAAGACATTTTAATAACTTCCTACTATGTATTTTCCTAATTATATAATTTCAAATTTAAATATGATTCACTTGCTATTGGCATCTTTTTTGGCTTCTGCACTACCACTAACCTAGTGGCTAAATTGATAACACACACAACCATATTTTTAGTTTTTGCCAAAATTAAGCGGTTAACTTGTCCGCGTTTTAAGTACATAAAAAAGGCGGAAAACTCGGCTATTAGTATTTTGGCTTCGTTCTTTGAACAATAAACACCTTTTGGTATAAAATGGCGCTTACGTCAACAAAAGTAAAGTTACGCAAATTTAGTGTTTCAAGATATTTTTTATACTTTCAGCATTTCCAGAGCAATACTGTATTCACTACGGCAGTTTTTCAGCACTTAAACTATTATATTAGTTGTTATATTTATTTCCGGTGTTTGTTAATACGTTTTTAATACGACATATAGGGTGTCCGAAAACTCTACTTTTAAATGTTTATTTGCGCTTTAAAGTTTTTTCCGTCAATTTTTAAATATGATATCGCTTATGTGGTCTATTGATGATCATTTTAGGCTTCTTTTTCCATGAGTTATTGACGTGTGATCTATTACTGTTTACTTTACAAATATCAACACTTAACGTAAATTGGCTATCATTTGCAAAAGTTTTAGTATCTTCCAATATACGGGGTGATATTTTAGGAACATTTGGGAGTGCGATCTCACCGTATTACATACCTGGAAATGTTGAAATTGTTTCTATTCATAACCACAACGAAGTATGTCTTCTGTTCTGCTTATTATTTCCGCAATAGAAAAAAAAGAAACAAATTTACCTTTACCTTTTACTACCTTTTGCACCAGGGTATGATTATGTTGATTCTGGTCGAGATGAGATTATATACAATTGCATAATAGACCCACGATACGGGACAATGCATGTAAAAATCATGCCTTTTAAAAGCGCTCTTGAAAACAGCTAAACACTAAATAACCCATTCAAGAAGCGGTGTTTGGTATTAAAGTTTTTTGATAGAATTGCTTAAGGTTATATCGAAAAACTCTTTAAACTATTTAGTTGGAATTTGAAAAAAGCCATTGCAATCGTTCTGCGTTATTCATTGTAGATTTTAACGCTCTTTAATATCATTACGGTTCAATCTTTATCTTAAATCTAATAAAATTTTTGTTTAACTCTAAGGAATTATGTTTTCTTTTAAATTTAAATATTTGTATTTAAAACAGAATAAAAATAATTAAAATTTATAGCATTATATCCCTAATATTAAAATCGTATATTAATTCCAATTACTAGAATGGCTATTTCAGTGGTATCTTTACTGTTAAACTAGAGTACTGCTCGTTAATCATAATTGAGCTTTTATCAACAAATCAACTCTTTTCTTTCACCCTCTAATGATGCGTTGAACACTAAAGTGTAACAAGTAAAATTGTTCTTCCAACATGAATACAAACCCTAACGCATACACTCCATCATTACAAACTGAAACCTTAAAATAGTTATTCAATGGTCTAAGGAAAATTTTTTTACACATAAAAAGAAAGTAAAATTCTTGTCTAAAGCTACCATTACAAGATGTTGTTTATTTTCATTTTTGTATCCACAATTTATTTACAATTTGAAATTGATGAAGGACCATGCCCAAGAGTATTTTCTCCTTTAACATTGTTAGCCACAATTTGTGTCTGTTCGAAAAGTCACGTAATTTACGCTGTCATGTTTGAAAAAAATGAATTTGTTTTAGAGTTTTCGCACTTCACAGATAGCAAAGTTCGCTTTTCTTTGTTTTTTGTTGTAAAGCATTAAGTTAAATTCAATGAGTTTTTTTTTTCTTTCATTATTACTTCGAGCGACAGTTGTCTAAAACACAAAGTTGTGTGTAGTTAGTGATAAAATCATTGCTTCTAAAAACACAGAACTTCTAGCTGAAAAACGTGAATATGTTTTATAATTGTCTGAGCATAAAGTTTACAAGAAAATGATTTTTAAAATCTTTAAATGAACAAAAGTTGAATTTAACAGATACTTACAAACATGTACTTACGTCAGCGTACATGTCGAAACCATTTCTTGTATCACAATACTACTATTATACTACTATAAATAACAAATTTCTCAAACCTTTCTAACTCAAACATTTCATTGCAACAAAAAAAAAATACATTCTAACTAATAGTCATTAAATTAATTTTAGAATTTAGAAATCTTCAAATCTAATTAATAATGACACAAGGAATCATGTTTAAGAGGCAATCAAAAAAAAATTAAATACAATTTAATAAAATTATGAAAACCCATTATGAATAGTTGCAAGAGAACGAGACTGTCATTCAGATATTATAAATAAATACATAGATTCCATATTTACATGCAGAGATAGACTAATATTTATCATAAACAGACAGACACATACTTAAGGCAGTTTAGACAAACAGACGGACTCACCATACTTACATGTACAAACATATGTTAATTCTTATACTTGCACATATGGCAATGATTATGATTTTTGTGAATGAATGGCTGGATGCATGATGTTGTTCGATGCCAACAATCAAATATTTGTTCTTCGTTTGTGTTCGTCAAGTCGTAGTTGTAAAATGTAATCAACATATAAAATTGGTTTAAATTTCAAACATAATTGACTTTTATGATGAGCATAATATGAGGAGCAAGAGCAGCATACTAGTTCACCTTTTGCTTATATTTTTTTGGTGGTATTTAGGTGATTTAGTAGTTCTAATTAAAATAGAGTTCTGAAAACCTTTGCATAACATTTAATAAAAATATTTGAAAATATACTGAAACTGATGATGACTTTGACAAGCTGAGAAAATAAATTAAATATATATGCAAAATTTAACCTATATTTTAAATTTTAGGAACTTTATGCATTAAATATATGAAATGTAAATTGTACCTTTTCTCAACTACCTGAATAGGGTCTTGAACTGAAAATTAATAATTTTAAGAAACTTTTTCACCATAAAATATTCCCACACCCACCTTACAGCTAACGACCTGATTAAAATCATATTCTAACAACCTTATCTAAATAAGAGCGTTAAGCGTAAAGAGTTAGTATTTATGCATTTGCTTTGTTTTTGTTACAGCAAAAAAATCATGCAAGTTTTAACATCTTAAGCTTAACGCTCTCATTTAAGTATGTCTGTAACAGCGTTGTCAACTTTAAAATTTCAAAAAGCACCTAAACCCCTAAAAAAGCGCGTAATTTTCATAAAAAATCACTGAGTTTAAAATGTGTACAAATTTAACTTTACATTTGCTAATATAATCATTACTTAAAAAAAATTAAAGCTTTTAGATGCCAGTTGCCCCCTAAAATAAATTATTTTACAAATGGCAATAAGACTGGAGTTTTGATTGATATCGATAATCGAAATACAAGTCTAAAGATATTCTGTTCTTTATATTATTAGGCCAAAACATCCAAATGTACTATCAATGCAAATATTAACCTTATCAGGGTGTCAATTTGTGCTCTAAAAAATTTTAAAATGAAAAGTATTTGCATATTAATTTCTCTTTTTTTATTTTCACCAAGGTTTGATCAACTTGAAACTTTACTTACAAAATAAATTCTCGTAGCAATTTCATTTTATAAAAAGTAGGTGGTTTATGTCTCATAAACCATACAGGATATCAACAAACCAGTATCGGAAATAAGTTACAATTAATAATAAACAAGCAAAACACTCAAATAACAGAAACATTGTATACTATCAATCCTTATAATCTTCTTAATTATTAGTTTTAGTATCATAAGCTGAAAGTATTATCAACATAATATCATTTTACAATGAGTAAATATTTTTTAGCTTTGTTAAGATACAAAATACGTAAGGGTAATTAAAGATATTTACCCTTACAAAAATTGTTTTCAATTAAAAAAATTATTTTCAAATTTAGTATTTGGTGTCACCGAAATAAAAATAAAAGCACTAAAAACTTAAAAAAAAATCACCAAGCACTAACTCGCAATTTTTTCGCTTTCAAAATGTTAAAAATCACCAAAAACGGTGATAAAATCACCGAGTTGACAACGCTGGTCTGTAAGTCGAATAATATATAACATATGTAAGCAATTATAACCGTATTATCCGAATTCTGCAAAGAATAAACGAAATTTTTCTTGAGCTGTCATATTAAGGAGCTAAAAGTTTAGCTTAGTAATGCCGGAATCACAATAAAATCTAGCACTTTATAGCTGAATTGCTTCTAAAACTATAACTTAGTAATTTTATATATTTTGTTTTCAGTATTCAGTAGTGAAAGTAGTTTTATAAAAAATATGTAAATTTTGTAGTATTCAGCTAGCTGAATACGATCTTAAACTTGAAATAAAGTACGTAGTGTAAAATTTTTATATCATATTAGTAAATTTTGATGGCCAATTAGCTAAATAAGACTCTAAAGCAATAGAAACAGCTAAAAGACTATTAAACTAATATTAGGGCATTTGGTTTATCAAAATGTCAAATAGTTTTGACATTAAGCGAGATAAAGAACTATAAGTTACAAATTATTTAAAGTATATACATTTATAAAATGCTAAAGATATTCAAATACAGTAATAATTAACTACCTGTGCTTGTAATGCAATAGGTAATCAGATATTATAAGAGTTTTTAATTTATATTCTTATTTACATTTGTATCTGCATATGTTTATTATTGTAAATGCGATTGCAATTTAATTCACAAAAGTTCATAAGCTGAATAATACACCATGGAGGTACAGCCTTGTACTTATTAAACTATTGCAACAAGTTCGAAACCCATTAATACCTAACACAAACCATATATTTATGTATACAAATAACAACAATATCGTTAAAATTTTCTTTCTAGATTTCTTATCAAAAATATAAAATTTCTGTTATATTCACCATTACAACCAAAACACATGTTTATAAGACCGCAAATATCCCATAGATGGATGGATACATTTAAAGTGAAAGATCATCGAGCATTAAAATTATTGACTTTAAACCGCCTATAAATCATGAAGAAAAAATAAATAAAAACAATTGTATGACAACAACAAAAGCAACAATACACAACATAAAAATTATGAATATTATTCGTTTTAACAAGACAGCAAAAACAATGATTTTGGAAGTGATGACCTTCTGGCCTTTGTGTTAACAGTGTAGTGGAGATAGAGATACACACGTGGTATGGATATACATATGTATAGTCTGGGAATATTGGTTAAAAGTAAATGTGTAAACGTGGAGCATTTGATGAAAATAAACAATGTACGAGTATTGCAGACGAGTGCATGAGTATTTTAAATTTTACCACTTTATTAAAGTGAGTAAATTTGTGCAAACAAATAATAGAAAAAAATATTTTAGCAGATGTGTGTAAGTATATCTAAAAGTAAGTTGGCCATATTACGAGGCTAGTTTTAAGAAATTTATGAAAAACGTTTAAAAATATGTATATAAAAACTTAAACTTAAACTTTGTTCATAAAAAGTTCTCCAAACACTAGATATTTTCAAAATTATTTTTTTATTTTGAAAAAATTCAATTTGTTAAAAAAAAAAAAAAATTAAACCTTAATTTAATTTTTTGGTTGGTTAATGCCTTAATTTATGCGTTTAAAGATTAAGGGCCGTATTCATAAAAAAATATTTTAGATTTATTGAAGGCTTATTTGACAAACTACTCTACAACATCTGTCAAATAAGCCTTTAATAAACCTAAAATATTTTTTATGAATACGGCCCTAAGAAAAGAGGCAGACAATATTTTTCAAATATTTATTTTTTATTTTTTTTTAAGTTCGGAAGAATATAAATAAGAATTAGAGTTTTAAACAAAATACTTGATCTATTAATTTTTTTCACATGGACCCTTTTGCCATATGCTCGCACCAGATAGTTAGTTGCTATTGTTCTGTGAAACAGTGAAATGAACAGTACAGCACAAGGCCTTCAATGTCTAAGGTGACATTTTGATCATTTTTGTATAAAGTAAAGCTTAACGAGCAAGTATTAATATTCAACACCTAACAGCCAAACTTAAACAGGGCGGCAAGCGTTTTTTAAGGTGTAAAAGATGGTCATGACAACTAAATTTTTTTAAAGCGAAAGTTCATTGTGCGCCGGCAACACTTTTCAGTTGGATAATTCGATTTTGAAAGAGCGTTAGGTCGTGAATTTGCAGCAAAAGATCTGTTTGATAATTGTAAAAAGAAATGCAACTTTAGCTATTCTACTTAGTGGTGGGGTTCTACTGTTACGGTTTATCACTTCAGCATTAGTTCGAAGTGGAATAAAACACAACGATTGCCGCTCTTGTTTGGGTTTGTCATTAAAGGGGACTAGCACTCTAGTGATAAATTTTTGAACAATATTCAAAAAATGTAAAATCCAAAATACAGCGAAATTTTATAAATCACTTTACATATTTGAGCTAAGTTTGCATTAAAATACAAGTCGTAACATCTATCAAAATTTTGTGTAAAATAAAAAGAAAGCAAAAAAACATGAAGTGTAAAAGCAAATTGTAATAAGAATACACTTAAAAAGTTATATGCAGTGGTGAATTCGACTGAATTCGCTTTGTCGTGAGTATGTCAGAAATATTTATAGGCGAATTTATATTTTTTTAAGATACTTACATGAACAAATAAACGATCAGTTAAGATTACCTTGTAAAGTGTAGTAAAAGAAAACATATGGACAAACAATCGGAATGTTTTTCTTTTTCTTTCATTTTTTAAATCGTTTTAAAAATAGAGCATCAGAGAGAGATCAGAGAAGTATTTTAATGCAATCATTGGCAAACATATTAACATGTGATAGTAATTCTACAAGAATTAAAAAACAAAATGCTTATGTTTCTATTGCTGAAAAAAAATGTTTGTTGTTTCTGTAATTGTTATGGAACTGTTAACACTACTAATTATTTTATTTAGCAACGACATTAAAAAAAAATTTAAGAAGAGAAGAATAAAACTTAATATTATTTTTGTTAAAAACGACAAGCGGCTTTCTTAAGTTAAAATTAAATATACTGGTTTTTAAAGCCGGTTAACCGTTTTTTTTTTCCTCAATTTTCAAAAATGCAATCACATTTTTTCGAACTATTCTTAACCCGGTTTTTGAAAAAAGTCGAATAATTGATCACCCTAGAACATCTGTACATGAATATGGGTGCCGGATGATTGGAATAAAAAAATCGGGATTATCGACACTTTCATATCAAAAAATCGGCAAATTTTAACACAATAAAACAATTTTTATTAACAAAAAATAACAAAAGGCCACATTTAGCATTAACTTATATTAAAAACATATAAAATAACAAAAAAATTATTAAAACTAACAGCTTTACAAATAAGTTATAGTTAATTTGAAAGAAATATATATATATATATATTGTACTTTAGGGTAAATTGCTTTTAAAGTAAAAAAAAAATTCTTTTTTGCAAAAACAAATATACTTTGTACAACCAGAAAATACAGAATCAAATTCATTTCCAATCGAGTGGTTCAGTTCTTACAATCGAACTTTTCTTTTGTAATTAAAAAATTTCTATTAAAAGTGTCGTTATTTCTTAATGCTGACTATACCTTTATTTATATTCCACATCGAAACCCTGTAGACACAACCATAAAATTCTACTGTCTGGAAATATTAACAATGCAACTTAAAAATTGTGTTTTTTAGGTTTATTTGACTGAAAATTCTATGAACATTTGTGAAAGTACCATAGTTTGTTGTATAAACTTTTACGGCATTGAAGATGACTTAGAAAACTACCCAGCATAAACTAGGTAATGACTTGCTCTTACAAAACAACATACTTTTCAATGACTATGACATATCGTATGTCTTACTAAGAAGTGTTTGAGTAATGGCTTTATATATGTAATGTGATACATAAGTACTTATACTTATACATTTGCTTAGATACAAACACAATACAATTTTTTATTGCGAAATTTGTTAGAAGTCATTCAAAAACATACCATAAATAATTCTCATTTAGTTTAAGACACTTATAATATAAGTAACAATGCTTTGGCAAAGCTGTTTATAATCAAACTGATGACTTTTAAATTTTCACTGATTTTTTAAATACCAAAATAACGTATCGCAGAATAATCAAACCGAATTTTCGTTTTTAAAAGAATCGGACGACTTTTGTAAGCCCATATTATTAATGGGTTCTTTAGGTTATTAAAATCAAGTACTTATTTATTGCTATAAAAGAAAGTACTTATTTAAGTCCCTATTTATAAAGGTTTGGTTAGCCGACTGTTGATGGATTGTAACCGCACCGTTTACTTAACGTACGACTTTAGTGTAGTTATAGAAACTTTAAAAACGTTCCATATGATTTTACATAAGCAACCAAAGCAAAAGGTGTTGTCAACAAGGTGCTTTAGAATTTATGGAAACGTTTTACAACAATTTTTCTAAAACAGCTTAAGACATTTAAATGCGACTTAAAAAAATCAATTGTAAAGTTTAAGTGGATGTGTATGCATGTCATAATTTTTATGTCACGCGTGGTCGTGATTAGATGAAAAATTAATCAAGCATGAGCATGCGTGATTAAGAAATCTCGCAAAACTTAGTATAAAATGTTAAAAAGTTGTGCTTCAAACCAAAAGAAATATGGTATCTTTGTTTATCTACGTCATAATCAAAGAAGTTCCGACATATAATAACTTTTCATGAGCGCTCGAGAAAATAAAGAGAGAATGTGCGTAATTAAAAAATGTAAATTATTTGGAATTATATTTATTATGCGTATTTTTTGTTGAACAATATAAACAAGGCTTATAACCAATTGCAGCGTTTAGGGGTAATTGTATAAGCCCGTGTTACAGCAGTTTGATTTATGTACATAAAAGAAAAAAATATATGCATATTTTTAATTTTTTATAAAATATCAAATAAATATCAAAGAAATACAAAATCCTTTAAATAAAATTTAATCGATCGTCTTCTTTACAATTTAGGTATGGCTAAAAACTTTTTGTAGGTAAAAAAATTGATTGCCTATTTTCATTATGAAATTTTTATAAACTTTTTACTTAATATTATGTACACACTTTATACTTTATATGTATATAAATAAAAAAAAATTTATAAACATTTTTTATATTAGTTTCTTGTTTGTTTTTAACAAAGAATTTTTCATTTAGGTGACTTCAAAAATCAACAAGTTGACATCACTATTAATAAGTGTCACGTAGAAACGTAATGATTTTCTATTTTTAACAGGTTCGGACGTTACAGCTACATCACGTAACATTACTATAACTGCTCGAACTGTTTTACATATAACAAGAACGATCAGCCGTTCCGTTCCGTTAAGGAAAAATTACATTCCGGTCGGCTAATCCAGCCTTAAGCGAGCGTTATTAGTACTTATTCGAGCCCCTTTTTGTAAGCGAGGGCGGTAAATACTTATTTGAGTTCGTATTTGTAAGAGAGCATGATAAATACTTGCCTCCAATGAGGTCGCCGTGTAGTGAACAACTGTTTTCAAGTACTTTCAACTCATTATTTTGTAATGTGTTATTTTGCTGGGATACTTGTTTTAAAAATTTCTTAAAAAATTATGAATTTTAACTCTCTAAATTCAGATTGTAAAAATTTGTTTCTTTAAGACAATATTTTATTTATTTATTTCTGGCTTGAGTTAATTTTTTTATTTTTAATTCTTCTATACGAAGAAATTAAATTTTTCTATTTATTTGTGATAATGGAAGAATAAGCTGAAGTAAGTTTTTATCCCGACACCAGCCAAAAGAAATGCATTTTCAAAACCAGCTACGGTTTCATCATCAGCACTCTTTGATCGGAATGTTTTAGTATTGGATGTAAATATACTCACAAGTTTTTAATGAAATAAAAAAACTTAAATCCAGAGGCATAGTTGGGTCTTTTTTCTTCGAAAATGAGCAAGGAGTGGCCGTAGTCAATGGCGATCGTTATCGGGCCATGTTGAACGAATTATTGTTAAAAAAAATTGAAGAGGGCGATATTGGCAACATTTGGTTTCAAAAGGACGGCGCTACGTGCCACACAACCGAAGCTACACTTTTTATAGCATTTTCAATAAAAAAAGTTCTTTGGCGGACTCTTTATATGCTTATAGTGAAAGGTATGTATGACTTGACACAACCTAAAATAGCGCTTTATTCGATCTTACATAGCATAAAGTATTAAATGTTGAATATTCTATATGTCGCTACAAGCTTACGACGCTTTTTTGACAGCTAGTTTTCTATCACACTCTTAATTGTTAATTTAGATGCGCTTCTTTAATAAGTTAAAATGAAAATTACTTAAAATAAAAAAAATTATTCAATAAATTCTTAGTTTAAAGAAAATTGTCAAATACCCTACTTGTCCTTAATGTGCTTGTATTAACTTAAACCAACTGCCTCCATTATAACAAACTGTGTAATCAATTATTTTTATTTTTAAGCTTAACTTTAACACTTATACGGGCTTTAAAATATTTTAAGCGTTTCTTTGGGATTTTATATTTTTTATATATATTTTTCACTTCTTCTTATTATTATAAAAGACGTTGTCTTATTTAAGCTCGTTTATTGTCAGCTATAGAGCTGTTGAAACAAGTAATACAAAAAAATTATGCTGGCGTCTTTAGTAAAAAAAAAACGAACATAAAGTACTCTATTATTAAGAGGGCAAAGCGTATAAAAAAGGAGTAAATTATGATGATTGCGGAGTATTATTTATGCTATTAAAGGCTCTTTAAGTAAAACTATAAATTAAAATCACACAAACAATGGAAACAACATAATGATGAGGTAGTAAGATGAAACATAAATACAGAGATGATGGAGGGACTGATGGACGAACAAATATACATACAACATATACCCGTATGTATGTATATTAAAAATGTTGGAATAATAAAGCGTTTTATGTTTATTTTTTACAGCTTAAATTTTCGTAAAAAAAAATCAGGGTTGGACAAAAATCAGTTTTGTAGTTTTAGTGTCTTTGACAGTCATGTGAATACAGGTAAAATTTTGTAAACAAGTTTCAAACAAATATCCTTTAAAAATTATATTCTAGGGAAGACTAAAACAAATAAAGTGGTTTGAGAACTGTAATAATACAATTAATTCTCTATAAACAAAAATTTTGATATTGCAACCAGACAAAGAGATTTAGGTTGTACCGGGTGTTTTTTTCAGTGGTATAGAACTTCGAATTGAAATAAAACAGAAGAAAATCGTTTTAAATACCATCAATTTGGCTTTATTGGAAGGATAATTTTATGCCATTAATGTTTAAATATGATTTCAGGCATGTGGCCGCCGCGGCTGGTTCGAATAAAGCCAATTCTACAGGTCCAATTTTTAACCACTTTTTCGAGCATATGGGGCCGTATGTCGGCAATAACGCCACGAATGTTGGCTTCCAATTCCCCTAACGTTTCTGGTTTGTTGGCGTAGACGAGCGACTTCACATATCCCCAAAGAAAATAATCCAATGGTGTCAAATCACACGATCTTGGTGGCCAATTGACAGGTCCATTCCGCGAAATTATGCGCTCATCGAATGTTTCCTTCAATAAATCGATTGTGGCGTGCGCTGTGTGGCATGTAGCGCCGTCTTGTTGGAACCACAACTCATCCACATTCATGCCATCCAATTCGGGAACAAAATAGTCGGTTATCATGGCTCTATACCGGTCTCCATTAACGGAAACTGCCTCTCCAGCATTATTTCGGAAGAAGTATGGCCCAATGACTCCACCAGCCCATAGAGCACACCAAACAGTCAGTTTTTGTGGATGTAATGGCGTCTCAAGGGTCGCATGTTGATTCTCTTCACTCCAAATGCGGCAATTTTGCTTGTTGACGTAGCCATTCAACCAAAAATGAGCCTCATCACTGAACAAAATTTTGCGATGAAAATCAGCATCGAGATCAATCTCAATTTTCGAAATAAATTTGCACGATTTGCAAGCGTTGTTCTTTTGTCAACCTGTTCATGATGAAATGGCAAACCAAACTGAACATAAATGTCATTAGAGTTGCCAGATTTGACCACAAAATGCCAGTTTTATCTCTATTCGAAAAACAAACCTGTAAAAAAAACACCCTTTACAAGAGTATAAAGTCTTTTTAGAGGTATATAACTTTTTTTAAACATAAAACAGAACAAATTCAAAACAATGACGAAAAATTTGGCTTCTTTAGCTCAAAATTTTATAACATTTAATATTTAAAAATAACTTCTGACATATAACCTCCGCGACTGCGAATTATAAATGCTTTCCTGCCGGAAAGCCACCATTTTCTTCAGCATACCCTGTCTATAGTGCGTCGAATGTTGACTTCTAAATGATCAATCGCTGCTGGTTTATCAGAATAGATTAAAGACTTATCAAAATAGATTGAAGATTAAACGTACCCTCACAACAATAAATAAATTTGAGTCCTCTGCTAAACTCTCAACTGACGTTCCTATAGTAAAGTCTAAAATTTTTGATAGTATACTTACTTAGAACGTTTTAACGTACGAACGCTTTACGAAAGTTTACAGTAACTTGAAAAATTCATGTCGCCAAAATTAAGAATTAAATCGTAAAAATTTGTGTACGATTATTTTTGACAACTTATGACGTGTATTTAATCAACGATCGATAAACTCAATTCGATTATTAGCGATGAAGCACCATCAATGATCAGTGTTTATCGATGGTTGACTGAATTCAATCGTGGCCGTAGTTTGCTCAACGACGAGTTTATTTGTTCGCGTCGAATTCCACATAATTTGACAATCGCTCAAAACAAGGCGTGTGTCAATTGGTCGCAAGAAAAGAAATGCTCAAAATATACGATCGCGATGCTTCAAAACGTGTGTATTGTGATAGATGATGAATCGTTGATCTACACTAATGAGCCTGAAAATAAACAGCAGGCGACTTGTAAGTCATTCAAAAATTCATATTTGGAGGTCCTCAATCGGCATGGAAACTGTCTCGGAAATTGGTTAACATGTATGTAAAAGTGTATTGGTCTTCATGGGGAATATTTTAAAAATCAATAAAGCTATTTAAGATGAATTTTTATAATGATTCGTTGTCTCAAATCGCATAGTATTTGTACCCTCGTATATAAAAAGGATTTTTAATTTATATATATCTCATACGTTTTTGGGATATTTAGGGCGAATATTTTTCAATACTCAAAAAAGAAAAATTCGTACCCTGACCATGGATTATTATTACACATATTTTGACTGCCTTAAAAGTGAAAAACTTAATTCTTAAAATTATTTAAAAACTTTTTGTACTTTCAACTCATCCCAGTTAAGTGACGTAGCTTTTAAACAGTTTGTTGTGGGTGTCAAGATGTAGAAATATAATTTTGATTTTCACATACATACATTCATCCATACATTTTATTGAACGTGTGTATGTGTATGAATTTCTAACTTAATGTATTTAAGCTGAAATTTCCCATACTACACACTTGGCAATAGCACAGCTTGTTGTAGCATGTAAGTGCAAAATTTTGTAGGCGAACCTGTTGAGGAAATAAATTTTACATTTGACATTTGTAAAGATTATGCATATTAGTGGTAAAGTGAAGAGAATATGGTTTGTTTTTTACTATTTTTATGCACGTAGCATGTATTATGCAAAAATATCTGTCTAGTTCATTTTCTTTAATATTTTTTTTTATTTTTGTAGGCCTGAGATGCAGTAGCTAGTGTTGCATCTTGCATGCTGTGTAGTAATCAGAAAAAAGTATAAAAACAAGAAACGAAATGTGTGGTTGCTGTTGTTGCTGCTGTTTTGATAAATGCGTAAGGATTTTGACAACACAACATCGAAAAATTATTGTGTTTGTGCAAATTGCTTTTGGCATAAATTAAGATAAATTAATTAGATTAAATGGTAAGTTTATTTTAAATATAATATATGCACATTGACGTCAAATATTCTTTCAAAAATTCAAATTTAATTTAAAGTTCTTTACGTTAGTGTGAAAATAGGGGGAAAAGAAATGTATTTATAAGTGGCAATTAATTAGGGCATTTTTAGTAAAATATATCCGTGTTTTAGGTACAAGGGCTGCCTTTTATATTACCCTATTGAAGCAACCTCACTGTGTTTCAATCTGACAACTGCCGTTCCGTACTCAGAACGTTTTGACGTACGAATGCTAATTACATGGTTTATTTTTTACAACATTCGACGTGGAGTAAATCTACAACAGGGCATCGGTAAACATAATTCGTTTTCATGCGATGAAGCGCCATCAATGACCATCGTTAATCGATAGTTTACTGAATTCAATCATGAACGTAGTTCGCTCAACGACAAGTTGTTGTTCCGAAAAACATTGATACTTGAAATGATACTGCAGGATTGTTACATAACTTATCGTGATATTGAGGGAACTTAAACGTTAATGGGACCAGCATACATTCAATATTGCACGAAGATTTGACTGTAAAAAAAGATTCGTTCTCGACAATCCAACGAAATGAAATGCATATTTTAGAGGTATCTGAATCGGAATAGAAGAAATGCTTCGAAAATTGGTTCAGAAATATGTAAAAGTGTATTGATCTTAATGAAGAATATTTTGAAAAACAATAAACCCATTTTTATTTATTTTTTTGTCTCCAATCCCGAAATTTAAAAGGCGACCTTTGTATTAATGAAATTAATTTTTATGTATTTGAAAGACCAGTTATGACGTTCCCAAGTTCGCCGTGACTTCCATAGTGGGACAACTACAAAAAATCCATGTTTTTCCGGTGTTTTATCGTGAAATTGTTTTTAGTGATGAAGATCATTTTTGGCTCGTGGATACGTTAATGAACAAATTGGCCATATTTTGGCTGATGAGAAACCCGAAGAGTGCCAACAGCTACCATTATATCCATTAAAAACAACGGCATGGTGCAGTTTATTGGCTGGTAAATGTGTGGCAAATCAGAAAGTTACTGTCAATCGCACCATGTTAACGGACTATGTGCTTCCTTATATCCAAGCGATGTCGGTGAGCTCTGGTTTCGACAATACGGTGCTACGAGCCCTTTCTTACGCTTTGTTACAGTAAATTGGCCACGTGCAATATCATACCTTTGTACTATTTTCCTTGGAGATATGAAGTCTAAGGTCTTTACGAATACGCGATTGACGCTATATTCGAACAAATCGCCCAAAATTGGACCATTCGAATGGAACACCTCAGATGTAGTCGTGGCCATCATTTTCAAACAATAAATGCCATAAATTGTTCTTTTAACCGATCGTAAAAAGCGTAAGTTTAACATAAAATGTTTGTGTTTTATTGTACATTATAAATCAAACCTCACTTTGGCTCATCCGACATAAATTTATTGTGCGTCATTTTGTAGTGACTGCCATTATGGATTTTAAACTTTTTGTAGTGTAAATATTATATTTTGCTAGGCAAGCCCTTTCATTTAATACTCATACTGATTCTCGTGATTATCTAAAAGTTGTATAAAATCAATTATTGTTTTTGATTAAAAAACAAACACCAAAGCTGTTGTATTTTGATGATATGTATCTTAGTTTCAAACTTATTAGTCAGTTTTCGAAACTACTGCCGCGTAGTTGGTTGTGTTTAGCGTTTCCAAAAAGTATTTAGAAGCTTCTGATATTTGATATATTTTAAAAAATATATATAAGTATTTTTCCAAATAATTTTTACCTATAACATTGTCAATTTGTCCAATTTTTTACGAATAGCCAAATAGTGACAAAATGTCTATTAATAATTTTAGGTAATTTTTTATGGGAAAACATCTAAAATCGTGAAAATTATGCGGCGAATATTTCCAAAAAAATTTTGCCCATACAGAGTTGTGCAACCTATAGAGCCTTCTGAAAATTGCTTAACCTTTATCTTTTAGAAAATATATACTTTATAGGATCGGAATTTTATTATGTAGAAATTACAAACGGAATGACAAAATTGTAACTAGCCCTGGCACCACAAGTAAGTTAGCAGATAAATCTATATTGTTTCAAGAGCGTTTTATTTTTTGCAAACAAACGGTTATGTTTTTACCTTTTGGCGACATTAAAAATATAAAAAATCTAAGGGAGGACATTTCAATTTATCGGCGTATATATTATTATAGGCCATGTTTACGCAACAATTCTTTTGCGTGAAGTTACAGACACAATTCTGTTTCAGCATTTAGGCTACCTATCTTTAATTTTAACAAATCGAATACAGTTCGAAACTCTTACGTATACAAATAATTAACTTAATCAGCATTTGAATTCTACAGGTTTGTGTGACAACATTTTTCAACATTTTTTAAAGATGTCCCATTTTATTCCACTCAACATTTTTTAATTATTTTAATGTCTTCTCTAGAAAAAAAATATTGATGTAAAAAATAAATACCATCTCTAAAAAAAAATACAAGTGACAAAAAATATACAATAAGTATGACTAACCAATTTAAGTAAATTTAGATTTAAATTATTTTAAAAATTAATTTTTTATATCATATCTTCCTTTATATTGCAATAATTGTTGCTTATTCTCTGCATGGGAAATAATTATTCCAATTACGTTAGAATTTTTAAATTTCATTTTATTTAATTTTTATTCGTGTAAACACATAAAACTAAATATTATGGCAAATGAAAGATGTTGCAAAAAAACAAGTTTTTTTTAGTTTTCAACATCTTTCCACGCATTCTGCTTAGATGTGAGCTAATGTAAAAAGGCTATAAGGCTAAACAGGCAAAGTTATCACAAAATCGCTATAGAATACCAAATTGTTTTCGATGTCGAAAACGACAACGGTGTCAACAATTGGAATAAAAGAGATTTGTTGTTTTAATTAATGAGATTTTTTATGAATAAAGAATTTTTATAAAAGAAAATTTTCATGTTTGGTATGTATTTGTAAACGGAATTAATTTAAATGATATTTTATTACGTTACGTTACACCGCACCGCCGAATATATTAAAAAGTGTCAGTTAATGGCACACCTATTTCAACTTTAACTTTTATTTTACACCAAAAAAATACACCAAACACAATCAAATAACAAACACTAAAATAGTACTTTAAATGTTACGACATTATTCGCACTTCCGTCCCAGACAAATATGTAAAAGTTTCTTCTTCTTCTACTTGTTTCATTTATAATAAAAAATTTTATATTTGTGTTCACTTCTTTTTCTTTAACATTATTTTTTATTTCTTTCCAGTTGCTTCTTCTGCATACAGCACTATTAAGCGTTAAATGTAGATTTTTGAGTCTTGCATGCCCAATGAAGCGGGAAATGTCTCAACAGAAAAAAAAAAACAAAAAACAAAGAAAAAATATAAACAAACATTTGGGCAAATGTATTTACTTACAACCATAAAAAATATATAAAATAAATGTTCTATTTGCTAAAAAAAAAAAAAAACAAAAAAAAAAAAAAACAGAGACAACTGAAAGAAAAGGGGTACAGTTAGAGTAGTCTGTCACTAACAACCTCAATAACACTAAAATAAATTGGTTGATTAGAAAGACAACTAAATGCTTTAGTATAATGTTTTGTTAATAAAAACAGGTTAAAACGCATTTTTTTTTACTCTTTATTTTTTTTATTTTTTGCGATTTCATTTGTAGTTTGTAAATATTCATTTTCGACCCACCCCATAAAGTATATATTTCCTGAAAACTTATGACTAGGGGAGTCTGTCCGTGTGATGGTTGAAATCAACTTTTAAAAGCCTCCACACGTTACAGAGAACTATATGTGGTATTAAATGCCTCATAACTTTCTGAGATATGAGCAAATAAACATAACTGCCTCTGTCTTTTTCCATATTTTTACCATAAAAATAAAAAATTTTAGCCCTAGGATAATTAGCACATGTATGCTTATATTTGTAGATATCATTTGAGTCTAAATATTCGTAAAAAATGTTGGACTAATCGCTCATTAATCGGCAAAATTATCAGAAATAACTTTTTGGAAAAAAAAATATATTTGTTTAAAGTTATCAAGGTTACTTAGATTTTAAAAAGTTTTAAGGACAAGCCAAGGTCATTATTATATTACAAACTGTAGTCACGAAAATTATTCATAAGAAAAACGAACAAATCAATTTGAAACTAACTGAGTTATAAGCGTCAAAATACAACAGCTTCGGTGTTTTTTCCTAAAATTAACAAACCATTTTTTTTAACTTTTAGACAACGGACAGAGTCAATATCGGTATCAAAAAAAGCCTTGACTAGCGAAATATAATACACGAAAAAAAATATATATTAAATATCCATGATTTCCGCCACTACAAAATGGTGTACAAGTAATTTATGTATGGATCATATCTAGTATTTAAAAATTTACCCCTTAAAACGCCTCAATATTGTAATCAAATGTAAGGGCTTGGTTAGTAGAATACAATAAATTATAAAAAGTGTCTGAAGCAAAATGGAGAAACTTTTTCTTAATCCCGTCAATATAGGTATCAAATGAAAGGGCTTGACGAGTAGAATACAGCAAATTGTGTAAAGTTCAAAATCAAAAATGGCGTCGAAAATAATAAAGCAAAGCGGCGTATAACTAAATATTTTATTGATTGAAAACATGGGATAGTGGGTTTATAAAACTGTATTAAATTCATATTATCAATTACCTGCAGAGAGAAAACTAAAAAAACATAAGATGGTTTAAAACAAATTTAGCGCAAACTTACTGCAATATTTTATATAAAAAAAATGGGTAGTATTTTGTAGGAAATGTGTTGTTTTTTAATACTCACAGTATCTTACTATTAAACGTCTGCAACGTTGCTTCGAAATGGCGAACCAAGCATTTTGCGTTATTGCCATAGTTGTTCTAAGTTTTTAGTCTTAACTGCTTGAACAGGTTTTTCAATATTGTTCAATAATTAAGCTACAAGATCTAAGTCTAGTGGCCACTCTAGCACTATTATATTTTCCTCTTCTAAGCATTTTTTAACCAACTTCAAAGTGTGCTTTAAATCATCCTGCATACATTTCCATAAAAGTGGGATATTTTCTTTGGAAAATTCAATCATGTGGTCTGATTTACAACCACCGTGCTTTCGTTGTTTAATTTTGTACTTTGGGGTTGCCATACATATCTTTAAATTTGTCACTTTAGAGCACATTTTTATAAAATTGTAGATTCTTATCGGATTTAATATTCTTTTTTTGACACGTCTGGTCTTGCAAATTTATTTCATTTAATCTTCGCTTAATGCTTTTAAAATACAAATTAACTCCATGTTGCTCCTTTAACTGCTTTCTATAGAATTCGAAGTCATAAATGGGTTATAAGTTGATATACGAAATATAATTTTATCGAGCTTATAAGTAGTTTTTCACATTCGACGAGCTTGAGGAACATTTTTTGATGTTTTAAATATCTTAATATGGTAAAGAGCATTAAAAACTATCATCCTAAAATAGTTTAATATACGAACTATCTCTGAATCGGGCTTATCATGAGGGTTATTATTTCTCTCTTTTCTGGAGAGCAATACGAAGGGTTTTTAAGAATGACTTACACCTATTTCTTTAAAATAATAATATTTTTAAAGACAATGTTGAAATTCTCCAACGGTATCAAAATAATGCTCTAAGACTAATTGTCAATGCTCCAAAATTTGTGTCTAATAAAACTATTCACAATGATCTATTTATTCCAAACATTAAAGATGAGATTAAAAGAATTAGCGCAAATTATTTGCAAAGATTAAGTTATCACTGTAATCCATTGGCAATCTCCTTACTAGATGATACTGACGAAATCAGAAGACTTAAGCGGCATCACATACTTGACCTACCGTTCCGTTAATAAAATGTATATCTTATTGGAAATAGTCATTAGAAATAATTATTTGTATTATATACATATATATACATATGTACCTTTTTAATTTTTTTTTATTTTTTACATTTTTATTTTAACGAAATCTTATTGTGTATATGTTGTTGCCCTCACTGGAGACCAACAACGAATGAAACGTATTATTATATAAAATTTGCTTATTATCCTTAAATGGACAGATTGTAAATAAAATAGATGAAAAAAAAAAAAAAAAAAAGACAAAAATAAATTTATTGTTTGGAAAAGGAATATATAAATTGAAGCAAAATGCGCTAGATTTGTGTCCAACAGAAAATACATGTACAATACTATTTTTTAATTTCGAAAATAACAAAAACTTTATAGCAGTTAACCAAATAGGCATTTATGTGTAAGAAATTGTTACAATTTGACAAAACCAATACGCGTTTTGCTAATAGAGCACAAATTAATAATATATTAATGATATGCAAGGAGCGCTAAGTTTATGTTCACCACTGTATGCACATGATGGTTAAGGGTATTATCAGATTCATAACGTCCGAATAAAGTATTCTTACTTGATTTTTTTTTTTTTATTTAATACTTTTTCAATGGAAAGAATTTCTCTCGGTGTAATCGCATACGCCGAAAATTCCAAAAACAAGTAGCAACAATATTTGTTCTTTAATTTTTCTTTGGGGAACGATAAAACTAAGCAGTTGAAAACCCCCAGTACATTTTACCTTTCATAAACATTTACCACCTCAATGTAATTTTCTTTTTATTTTATTCTTTTGCCAAAGGCAATTTTTTCTCGTGACAAAAGAGTGGCACGTTTAACGCTTCACTTCGCAGACATTTAATAAAATGCATAAAATTGAAATTTAGTTTCCCAAACACTCACCAACAAAAAATATTCTTATTTACTCTTACTTTTAAAAGACATTAATATATAGATAGACATAGAAGTTCCTATTTTATGGCGCATTTTAATCAGCCTGTTTATTTATTGGGAAGTCAATTTATTGTATACAACAACATTATAACAAATAAAAACTAAAGCGGAAATTGCAGTTGTTGTCTTTATAGAATTTCTTCAAGGTTCCGTTTTTTTTATTGCAAAAATGTTAACTTTGGGAGAGTTAGGAGAATAATAGGGGCATTCATGATTAATAAAAAAAAATTTTGTGTTGTTTTTTAAAATAATAATAAATAATAACTAAAACGAAAATTACAGTTGTTGTTTTTGTACAATTTGGTCAGGGATTCTTGATTTTTTTTTTTTTTGCCAAATATATAAAGTATGTTGGATAATTTAGAAGACTATAAGGGGTATTCATAATGTACATACATCTATACTATTGAATAAAAGTACTGTGTCTTAATAATCCTAATTACTAACCTTATTTTAACAGGAAAAATATAATTTCAAAGAGCTTACCTAAAAAGAAAAAAGAAGAGATAAACATTTTAAAACAAAATAGTTACAAAATAGTTTTTCAATTTGTAATTTATGTTTTTTTACATATTTTGTATATTTACCCAGAAGAAGCTACCCATTGTTTGGTAGCGAAATATTGGTTATAAACAAAAAATTAAAAAAAAAATAAAAGTACTCTCACGCTCAACAAAAAGAAGAAATTGTCAAAAGAAATATCGTTAAAGAATCAAGAAAAATATTTTAGGTTTATCAAAGGCTTATTTGACAGATATTGTACAGGAATTTGTCAGATAAGCCTTCAATAAATCTTAAATATTTTTTTTGAATATGGCAGTTCATTTTTGCTTTATAACAACATTTCTTAAAGGGGAATAACAAAAGTCAATTCCTAATCAATACCTATAAAGCTCTACTTTAAACTGTGTATATCCTTAATATTTTTTACCCTGTATTAGCCACAAGGTGTGTTCCTTCATTTCCTGTCTTGTTCTTTTGCTCTCAAGGAGCCTATGGTTTATTGCCAACTTTACAATGTGCACGTGTTGTGGAAGTTTAGCTCGCCTTTCTTGGGTCTTATATTCCAATTTAAATGTGATTTTATTTTTGCATTATTTTCATATTTGTTTGTTAAACTTAAAAATTACATTTACATAGACATTGTTGTGGCTAAAATTACAATGGCAAAAAAAAACGTTGTTGTTTACTTTCAGCTGGTAAGTTGTTATCAGCTGGTATTCATCTTGTTAAATTCTCTTTCATAAGTTTAAAAATTTAAAATTATAAAAAATATTTTGTACATAAATTTATACAATTATTAAAAATGTATAATAAACTGATTTAAAACAGTGGTAGAAAACCTAAGAGAGATAAGTGCAATCAATATAACTACAACCAGAAGAAGAAAAAAATCTTATTTATTGCAATTCAATCGAATGGTTCAGTTCTTGCAATCAAACTTTTCTTTTGTGGTTACAAAAGTTCTACTGCAAGAAACAATAACTGTTTAGTGCTGACTACATATTTATATTCCGAAACGAAGTTTTGTAAATATTTACAATTATAAAATTTTAGTACCACAATTAAACTATGCTATTGTGGAACTAAAGTAACGATTTGTGCCCAACTTTGTAGTGATAAGGGAATCTACTCACTTCGCTTAAAGTAAAAAAATCAATATTCGTTTTACACAGCAAATTACCCCCCGGGGGCATATTACCTTGACGAAAAGTCCACGCCTTGGTGTTTTTTGCTAGTCCGGGGAATAAAGGTATTACCAGCACCTCTGGCACCTCTGACTAGAAATCAAAAGGGGGTCGAAAAGGGGCCCGAAACAGAAGTAGTTTGCTTCATAATTCATATATATACAAAGCAATTCAAGCATCAAGCGCTATGAAATTTTTCTGCCGGGATTTGAACCAGTGACTTTTTATTTAAAGTTTAACACTATAACCACTGCATCAACACACTAGTTACAATACAACTAGTTATATTACGCCATTGAAACTTAACTTTTTTTAAAATTTAGCTACAGGGTACTTTTTGACCACCACAACCATCCTTTTTCTTAGCGTGTAGTGTCACACAATATTACAAACATAATACACACAATTTCATATAATTGATCACGTAAAAAATGTTTAACGATATGCTTAAAAAATACATTAAATATAAAAGGGAATAAGGCTTCAAATTGATTAGCAAAGCTTGTATAAAATATTAAAAAAAATCTATTAAAGTGAAAACCTTAAGCACAAACCTCATGATATGGATACGAGTACATCAAGATTTCAATGCAAATTGACAGGCTGGTGTAAAACCAGAAGTCAGTGAAACACACAAAAGTATCTTAAATATAATTAAAAAATCAAATTAAAAAGAAAACAGAGATATAAGAAACGCTGGGCCACAAAACACCTGCTGGTTTGGCAAAGTAGAAAATAATAATAAAAAAAAAGAACTTCATCATTATCAACAAATCTTTTACAAAATTATATTCGATTACTGGTTTCTTATGGTTATTGGAAATTGTTTACAAGAAATTCGATAATTGTGTCATCTTGTAACTCAATGTCAATTACGAAAGTTTTGCTGTTATTCGTCGCAACCTTTGAATAAGAACAGGATTTTTCAAATAAATAGAACTTAAAAAAAAAACACTTAATAAGTAACACGAAGGTTGCTTTCATTTTAAATCCATATAAATATCAAATATTTTTTTAGTATCAAAAAGGGTTTTTGGCCTCTCTCTCTACTTAAAAAAAACTGATGCTGTGTTTTATTTTAATGAAAAAATCTGCTTAAAATAAGAGTTTATGTTAGTACAATTGTGGTGTTAGCTATAGCTAACCCCAGGGTATCCGTTCAGCGGAGTGGTAGAATAAGGTAGACAAAGTGATCTAAAAAGATAATCATAGAGCAAAAGTGAGGTAATGAAATGCAATTTGCAGGAAGGGGTTATGCAGATATTATTTTGTTAGCTCGTGGTCCTGGTCCGCAGGGGCAGGTCCTAGTGTTGGTTGATTAATGGATGTTTTGGCAAAAAAAATTGGGTGCAATTTAAAATTAAAAACATTTTTGGATATAAAAAAAAACTATAGATTTATATCATCATCTGCAATGTTTGAGCACTTTTTCCGCTAAATCAAGTTGTATGTCATGAATGGCATGTTCAATATTGTCTTGTACAACTTGAAGAGAGTCTGGTTTATTTCGAAGAACCAGTGACTTCAAATAACCCCACAAGAAATAATCTAATGGTGTTAAATCAGAACTTTTTGGAGGCCATTCAATACCACAATTTCTTGATATAGTCGAATCTCCAAACTTTTCTCGCAAATAATTCAATTGTTGCATTTGCTATGTGGCACGTATTCCCGTCTTGTTGGAACCAAATATTGTCAAGATCAACTTCTTCCACTTCTTCCAATTTCGTCCATTTTCGTCCATAAAAAGTTGGTTATCATCGATCTATACCGCTCTCCATTGACAGTGACGGTTTTACTTACCAGCTTCATTTCGAAAGAAGTACGGACCGATGATTTCACCAGACCAAAAACCACACCAAACTGTCAACTTAGGTGAATGTAATCGTTTTTCATGAATAATTTGTAGATTTTGTAAGCTCAATATTTTGAACAATTCGATGAATATCGAGCACACTTGGACGATAAAATGGCAAAAGCGCACAGCATTTTTAATGGGAGAACGATTATTTTAATAATAAAGCTGAATAATTTGTAAACGTTGTTCTTGCGTATATCTCTCCATGATGAAATTATAAACACTACTGAATACAATGAAAAACAAATGTAAGATCATGACATATTGCAAATGGCCGAAACGTCACTTCAATCTCAATCACTCAATCATATCATCCCAATTTTAAAACCTATTATGTATGTGATCTGTCTTTTTTTAAAACCATGTGCGTAATTAGCTTTTTAAAAATATGTACATATTTACAAGAAAACTCTAAAAATCCTACATTAAGTTAGTTAATTCAAAAGTTTTCAACATTAGCGTTTAAATGTTAGCACATAACTAATAAACCTTTGTTTATTAATTAAGTTTCTGTCAAATGTAACAAACTCCCTGATAATCTAAAAAATTGCAAAACCCATATTCTCTAAAATTAAAAAAAAATTTAATTATGAAAGATTTGTTTATTGCTACTTAATGTTATGTTAAGTTTTTTCTTTATTCATCTTGCTTTTCCTCATCATCATCATCATCATCAGATGAACTGTTGAAAAGAACCGCAAAAAATTTTTAATTTTATTTTTTTCCGGCCGCTTTATCACAGAGATTTGTTGCAGTTAGTTCTGCTTGTCATTTGTAGCAGATAAAGTTTTCGTTGTCAAAATGAAACCAAATATGTATAGTGTTTGGTTTCTTTTGTTTTTATGCTATAATTTTTCATTTTATTTAAAGAAAAAACAAAAAAGAGTTGCGGGCGTAGTTTTATAAATTGCAAAATTTGTTTTAAACAACATTTACAAAGTAGAAATTTACCCCTACATTTGGCAAATTCAGTTTTATTTGTAGCTTTTATCAGAAAATTATAAAATTTTTAATAAAAAATATATCAAGTATAAAAAATTTTGTTTTATAAATCTTGTCTCACCAATGTAAACTACCATAAAATATTTATTTATTCTTTTTACAGAAAATTTATATGATTTTTCCTTTTATAGAAAATAAAAAAAATGTATCAATAGAAAATTTTTTTTTTACAAAATTTTTTAAATTAACTTTTTTATCGAAAATGTTTAAAAATATGTTTTAAATATTTCTTTATATAGAAAATTATTAAAATTTTAAAAAAAAAATAAAATTTTTCTTTTTATGAAAAAATGTTTAAAATTTTTCTTTTCATAGAAAATTTTTTAAATTTTATATTTCAAAGAAAATTTTTTAATTTTTTATTTCAAAGAACATTTTTTTAATTGTTCTTTCTATTTTTTTTTTTCAAAAATTTCTCTATTTAAAAGAAAATTTTCTACAAAATCTGAAATTTTTAATAAATTTTTAAAAAACAATTTATTGTAATTTATAAGTTTCGTATACTTTCTTCGTTTTTAATAGTAATACTAACTAGCTGACCCGGCAAACGTTTTTTTGCCATATAAATTATTTCTAGGAAATATTTTTTACATTAAAAACAACGTAAACCATATGTGTTCTACGGTATTCAGATCTATCTTAGTTTAAAATTTCATCCCTTGGGTTGGGTCACAAAATTTCATGAAAATCAGTCGAGCCGACACGGCACGAGAAATTTATATATTAGATTTTGTTCAATTTTATTTCAACGTTCAGTTTAAACATAAACGAAGTTTAATATATTTTATTCAATTTTCTCTTGCACATACTTTGCGGCAAAGTGCATACATGTTACATTTATTAAGACGCCCTTTACAAGTGACACTATACCTAAATGTTTGACAATTATATTAAGATGAATGTTTCCTTTCATTTAATTAAATTTAGTTCAAGCAATTACTTCAGAAATATGTGACCTAATTTAAAACTACATATAAGAAAGTATGTATATATGTATGTATATATGTATAACGAATCATGCGATGGGAAAAGTGCTAAAAACCCACCACCAGCATTTCTTCTGATTATTTAAATCAACCCTGGGGACAACAAAAAAAAACAACAATAGTAAGCAAAAAAGACAAAAGTTTATCATGATGCATTGGCTTTTATGAACTTTTACCTAAAAGACACACACACACACATTATGCCATAATAAATGTTAATAAAAAATGAACAGTAACATGTCACAAATTGTAACATTTTATCACGTAACTTCAACTAGGAACGAATGAAACAAAAAATTCCTTTACGTTTACAACTTATTTTCACAATCCTTTTACAACAACAAGTAAGCTAACTGAATTGTATGTTTTTTTTCTGGACAGAAGAAAAAAAAATATTCAAACAATTTGGGGTGGCAAAATATAAAAAAAATGTGTTTAAATGGGTATTCGTGTATAAATTTATAATTGTGTTTAATGTATGAAGGATAGTGGCAGAAGAAGGACCTGGAGCCGTTATGCTTATGCCACAAATGTTGAGGGATTCCTATGGTCTGAAAACAATAATTTATTGTGAATGAATGTACATGATAGAAAAACCGGCAATTGCAACTTAATTCAAAAACATACATACAGCAGCGGTCAAAACAATAGAACCTACTTTAAAGTTTTAGTAAATCTGTTTACATCTTGAAAAGTTTTGTTTTGATTTCACCCAAATCGTAATAAAAAGATTTAAAACGTCAATTAATTGGATAAAAAATTAATCGGTCAATATAATAGTAATAGTAGAAATTGTAAGCAAAACTAAAACATTTTACCTTTGTATTTCCAAAGTAACATAATAATAATTTACGGCCTCACCACGCTTTACCACCAAATTTATAAGGTCTTACCATATTTTACGAAATGGAATTCCATATTTCAATTACAACTTTCCAAAGACCTTCTATACTTGTTCTTTACGTATGCCATACCATCACGTTAATTAAGTTATCAATCAATGAGCAACTTGTTTGCCGTTTCGCCAGTGTGATTGGAGTAATTGTTTTGTTGAAAGACCCACTTTATTGGCATTTTATCGGAGGCTTATGGTTATATAGCCCCTTCCAGGTTTTCCAATAAGAGTGATATGATTTCTTTAAAAAAAACACACGTATTGTAAAGGAAATTCAAAAGTTTTTTATTTAATGTAAAGTACAATCGATACAATTAAGTTCTAAATAAAACGTCCTTCAAATGGCCTTCACGACTTCTTCTGCAGGAACGAACTCAATGAACTAAATTTTCAAGCAGTTTATCCGTTTGTCTGTCCGTGTGTGTTGAACGAACTTTTTGAAGCCCCCCGACATCTTCAAGATCCGTGAAAGGTATCAAAATATCAGCAGATTAGTATTGGAAATCAGCATAGTCACTCCATAACTTTCTGAGATGTAAGCAAAAAAAATTTATAGACACGGTTGTTACTATTTATAGACTTGGTATGCCTTTTTTGAAGGTATTCATGAAAAACTTTGGACAAATTGGTCAGTAATCGGCAAAGTTATAGGCAATAATTATTTGAAAAAATATATATGTATATATATGTATGACAGTTAAGGATACAGCGCTCTTACTTGTTTTTTATACGGCAGTACCATAGCAAATACCCATTACTTTTAACAAATTATTAGGGTCTTAAAAAACGTAATGACAACAAAGTAAATTCATATTTTTTTCTTTACAAAATGCAATAACATTTTTGATGATTTATTTACTGTTTTGTGTCACAAATTTTAGAAAATCAAAACTTAAACTAAAAAATTAAAAAATCTCTAAGCAGAAAATAAAAAAATACAAATAACAATTTATTTGCCATATTTTTTTTCGTGTACCGGAAACAATGAAATTGAATTGAGACATAAACTTAGCTTATCTGTCACTTTTAGGTAAAATGTGTCCTTTTACATCCTAATCTTACTTAAAGGCATTTTATAATAAAGGCTTTAATGTGTGTTAACTTAAAATGCAATTTAACCATCGAACAAACTAGTTTATCCATATATATGTATGTATGTCTGTCAGGGGGTCTGTCAAGGAGGAATTTTTAAAATTAAATTGTGTAAAAACTAAAACAGCCTTATAAAAAGTCTTATTTATTTATTAATTTATATTGCTTGTATGGCTACCTTTTGTCCTTAAACTTAACTATTTAAAAACCAAATTGTCAACTGTTTTCATGTCAGTTATTGCGTTTCGTAATCGTGCAGCCAAAGGTATCATTATATTATAATATTTTTTACAATATTGTTTGTGTTTTCATTAAGGAATTATTTTTAAGTATTCGACTGTTTTTTCTCAATTTTCAAAAAAGCAACCGGTTTTTTTTAATTCTAAATTTCGAACTAATTGAAAATCGTATTCTTAAAATAGTCGAATATTCGATCAACCTAGTAGATAATATACATTTTCTTCTTATGAATGACGCCGTAAAAAAGTTAAAATTTTAGTTTTACTTTCTTTAAAGAATCAAAATGTGAATTTTATTTCACTTTCACTATTTGCCTCTGTGACAAGCCTAATAGGATTTAAATTCCTGTTTTCCCTTTCCTTTAAAAATCACGACACTAAGGGTCATTATTATAACTTACCGATAACTAAAGTTAGGATGTTATCGGACAGATAACTAATTTTTCGTTATTACAACTTAACTTTAACCTAAAATTGTCCGATATGTTAAAGGGTAGATCACTCAACCTCTAACTTTTAATGTAAGGAAAGGAATTGTTAACTATTCGTTTGTCGTTGCCACTTTGTTTTTAAAGAACTTATTAATTTGTTCGGCATTTGCTTTGGTGCTGTCATATTTAAAAAAAAATACAATTTATTTTACAGGAAGGTTGTAATAACAAAAAATACTTAATGGTCAGTTTATTGCTCACGTTAACAAACGATACCTTTTATTAACATTAACTTTGTCGGCAAGTTGTAATAATGACCCTAGAGTACCAAACTGAAAATGACGCCAAGCTGTATCTGTTACAAAAATGATTGCCCTTGAAACTTCACTTTTCATTTGAATTCCATTTCATTAAAAATAAGAAATTTAAAAAATAATCTCATTAAAAATTATAAAAAGTAAATATTCACTAATTAAACAAACAAGCGGCAAGCGTTGTGTTGAACGCTAAAAGTGTCACAAGGCCACATTTTGCGTAACTGATGTTTAATTAATTAAGTATGTATATTGTTCAATAAAACTCACTAATAAGAAATGAAAATAGAGATAAAAAAATTTTAACAATTACAAAACCAAAAAAAAAAAAACAATAGTTGTACTGCAACCAACTTCAGGAGCTACCGCTTTGCTGGATGTTACTCTTTAAAATTAAACTTAAAACTTATTCGTTATAAGAAATAAAAAAAAAATCTTTGAATAATTTATAGGAATTGTTAACTTATTAAGAAATCTGTTGAAATTTTTTATCAAGGGGAAATTTATAACAAGTTTTCTTAAAAAATTCATCGTTAATTTCTTTTAACTTTTTTTACATGAATTAACTACTAAATTGTTATTTAATTTTATCTATTTTTCTTTATAAATATGTTGTCGTAATGTGCGAGATTAAGATCCGTTTTTTATATAAAACAATTATTTATTTTCACTCCAGAAAATTTTTAACGTGTGTAGACTTCCTTTCGTATTGCATCTATGGAAATCCTTTAAACTGTTTGCATACGAAAACACAACAGAGTCTGTCTTCTGTTGTGCTTTTTATTTCAGCTCAAGAAAAAAAAAGAGAAAAATTATTTCAATAGTTATTATTTTTTTTTATTTCTTCCTTGTCGCTACCTTTTTCAGCAGTGTGTGAAAGAAAGGCATGATTAGGCTGTTCCTGGTAGGGATAAAACTTTTTTATTCAAAAAAAAACCTACTAAGTGGGACATCACAAAATGGAAGCAGGTAAGCACTAAGTAATCGATCCAAGAAGCTTTTTTTCTTAAATGGAGTGCGTAAGAACGCACAACAAAGTCAGTCAGTACTGTTTATTATTTCAGCAGAATAATAATACTCTTACTTGTTGCAACCTTTTTTAAAAGTGCTTTAGGAGAAGGCGCTTACTTATTGCCAAAAATAAGACCTATGAAGTGGGGCATCGTATATAAAAATGTTGCCTTCTAGAAGCGCTTTTTAGTAATAAAGTTTTTTGGTGGGAATATGTTTTTCACAACCAAACACAAAAAACATCGATCAAAAAGTGCTAACTAATAATAAAACCGTAACTTCTTTCAAAAAAAAACTTAGCTTTTCGGTGTATTCTTTGATTAGCACAAACAAAATTTAGTTTTATTGATAAAGAAAATATCAAAAAGAAGTTAAAAGCCAGATTCATTTAGTTTTTTTAATATGCAACTTAATACTTATCGAGACCGGAAAAAATGGTACATACTTTTGTGTTGTACAACATGTGTGTGAAGATAAATTTGAAATTTGAAACCCTAGACACAAACCTAATAAGTTAACAGAGCTATGTTAACTACTTAACAGAACTAATGTTATTACTCTAAATTTAGTTGTTTTTTATAATTAAAGATATTTTTATATAGGAATATTCAAAAAAAAAAAAAAAAAAACTGAATTTATAGAACACACCTCTGAAGCAAGCAATTATTAAAAATATTTAATATAACATTTTTTAGGTGAAAATAATAACACCTTTATAAAGAGTGATTTTTGAATAAAATATTTATGTTTTTTCGAATATAAAAAGTTGGCACACAATACCACTATGTGGAAAGTATAGCCAGAGGCCATTACTACCACACTATGGAAGTGGAATTCCTAAATTGATTTTGTGAAGTTTTTAAAAAATTATTGAAAATTGATATTTTTTCATATGAAATTTCTGTGAGGGATTTTGGTCATTGTGGGCAAATATGGAGACGGCACGCAACACCACTATATAGAAAGTATAGCCAGGGGCCATTGCTACCACACTATGGATGTGGAATTCCTAAATTGATTTTGTGAAGTTTTTAAAAAATTATTGAAAATTGATATTTTTTCATATGAAATTTCTGTGAGGGATTTTGGTCATTGTGGGCAAATATGGAGACGGCACGCAATACCACTATATGGAAAGTATAGCCAGAGGTCATTACTACCACACTATGGAAGTGGAATTCCTGAATTGATTTTGTGAAGTTTTTAAAAATTGTTTGAAAATTGATATTTTTTCATATGAAATTTCTGTGAGGGATTTTGGTCATTGTGGGCAAATATGGAGACGGCACGCAATACCACTATAAAGAAAGTATAGCCACAGGCCATTGCTACCACATTATGGAAGTGGAATTCCTGAATTGATTTTGTGAAGTTTTTAAAAAATTATTGAAAATTGATATTTTTTCATATGAAATTTCTGTGAGGGATTTTGGTCATTGTGGGCAAATATGGAGACGGCACGCAATACCACTATATGGAAAGTATAGCCAAGGGCCGTTACTACCACACTATGGATGTGGAATTCCTGAATTGATTTTGTGAAGTTTTTAAAAAATTATTGAAAATTTGATTTCTCATATGAAATTTCTGTGAGGGATTTTGGTCATTGTGGGCAAATATGGAGACGGCACGCAATACCACTATATGGAAAGTATAGTCAGAGGCCATTGCTACCACATTATGGAAGCGGAATTCCTGAATTGATTTTGTGAAGGTTTTAAAAAATTATTGAAAATTGATATTTTTTCATATGAAATTTCTGTGAGGGATTTTGGTCATTGTGGGCAAATATGGAGACGGCACGCAATACCACTATAAAGAAAGTATAGCCACAGGCCATTGCTACCACATTATGGAAGTGGAATTCCTGAATTGATTTTGTAAAGTTTTTAAAAAATTATTGAAAATTGATATTTTTTCATATGAAATTTCTGTGAGGGATTTTGGTCATTGTGGGCAAATATGGAGACGGCACGCAATACCACTATATGGAAAGTATAGCCAGAGGTCATTACTACCACACTATGGAAGTGGAATTCCTGAATTGATTTTGTGAAGTTTTTAAAAATTGTTTGAAAATTGATATTTTTTCATATGAAATTTCTGTGAGGGATTTTGGTCATTGTGGGCAAATATGGAGACGGCACGCAATACCACTATATGGAAAGCATAGCCAAGGGCCGTTACTACCACACTATGGATGTGGAATTCCTGAATTGATTTTGTGAAGTTTTTAAAAAATTATTGAAAATTTGATTTCTCATATGAAATTTCTGTGAGGGATTTTGGTCATTGTGGGCAAATATGGAGACGGCACGCAATACCACTATATGGAAAGCATAGCCAGGGGCCATTGCTACCACACTATGGAAGTGGAATTCCTGAATTGATTTTGTGAAGTTTTTAAAAAATTATTGAAAAATGATATTTTTTCATATGAAATTTCTGTGAGGGATTTTGGTCATTGTGGGCAAATATGGAGACGGCACGCAATACCACTATATGGAAAGTATAGCCAAAGGCCATTACTACCACACTATGGATGTGGAATTTCTGAATTGATTTTGTGAAGTTTTTAAAAAATTATTGAAAATTTGATTTCTCATATGAAATTTCTGTGAGGGATTTTGGTCATTGTGGGCAAATATGGAGACGGCACGCAATACCACTATATGGAAAGCATAGCCAGGGGCCATTGCTACCACACTATGGAAGTGGAATTCCTGAATTGATTTTGTGAAGTTTTTAAAAAATTATTGAAAATTTGATTTCTCATATGAAATTTCTGTGAGGGATTTTGGTCATTGTGGGCAAATATGGAGACGGCACGCAATACCACTATATGGACAGTATAGCCAAAGGCCATTACTACCACACTATGGAAGTGGAATTCCTGAATTGATTTTGTGAAGTTTTTAAAAAATTATTGAAAATTTGATTTCTCATATGAAATTTCTGTGAGGGATTTAGGTCATTGTGGGCAAATATGGAGACGGCACGCAATACCACTATATGGAAAGCATAGCCAGGGGCCATTGCTACCACACTATGGAAGTGGAATTCCTGAATTGATTTTGTGAAGTTTTTAAAAAATTATTGAAAATTTGATTTCTCATATGAAATTTCTGTGAGGGATTTTGGTCATTGTGGGCAAATATGGAGACGGCACGCAATACCACTATATGGAAAGCATAGCCAGGGGCCATTGCTACCACATTATGGAAGTGGAATTCCTGAATTGATTTTGTGAAGTTTTTAAAAAATTATTGAAAATTTATATTTTTTCATATGAAATTTCTGTGAGGGATTTTGGTCATTGTGGGCAAATATGGAGACGGCACGCAATACCACTCTATGGAAAGTATAGCCAAAGGCCATTACAACCACACTATGGATGTGGAATTCCTGAATTGATTTTGTGAAGTTTTAAAAAAATGTTTGAAAATTTTATTTCTCATATGAAATTTCTGTGAGGGATTTTGGTCATTGTGGGCAAATATGGAGACGGCACGCAATACCACTATATGGAAAGCATAGCCAGAGGCCATTGCTACCACACTATGGAAGTGGAATTCCTGAATTGATTTTGTGAAGTTTTTAAAAAATTATTGAAAATTTGATTTCTCATATGAAATTTCTGTGAGGGATTTTGGTCATTGTGGGCAAATATGGAGACGGCACGCAATACCACTATATAGAAAGCATAGCTGGGGGCCACTACTACCACACTATGGAAGTGGAATTCCTGAATTGATTTTGTGAAGTTTTTAAAAAATTATTGAAAATTGATATTTTTTCATATGAAATTTCTGTGAGGGATTTTGGTCATTGTGGGCAAATATGGAGACGGCACGCAATACCAGTATATGGAAAGCATAGCCAGGGGCCATTGCTACCACACTATGGAAGTGGAATTCCTGAATTGATTTTGTGAAGTTTTTAAAAAATTATTGAAAATTTGATTTCTCATATGAAATTTCTGTGAGGGATTTTGGTCATTGTGGGCAAATATGGAGACGGCACGCAATACCACTATATGGAAAGCATAGCCAGGGGCCACTACTACCACACTATGGAAGTGGAATTCCTGAATTGATTTTGTGAAGTTTTTAAAAAATTATTGAAAATTGATATTTTTTCATATGAAATTTCTGTGAGGGATTTTGGTCATTGTGGGCAAATATGGAGACGGCACGCAACACCACTATATGGAAAGTATAGCCAGAGGCCATTGCTACCACATTATGGAAGTGGAATTCCTGAATTGATTTTGTGAAGTTTTTAAAAAATTATTGAAAATTTGATTTCTCGTATGAAATTTCTGTGAGGGATTTTGGTCATTGTGGGCAAATATGGAGACGGCACGCAATACCACTATATGGATAGTATAGCCAAAGGTCATTGCTACCACATTATGGAAGTGGAATTCCTGAATTGATTTTGTGAAGTTTTTAAAAAATTATTGAAAATTGATATTTTTTCATATGAAATTTCTGTGAGGGATTTTGGTCATTGTGGGCAAATATGGAGACGGCACGCAACACCACTATATGGAAAGTATAGCCAGAGGCCATTGCTAGCACATTATGGAAGTGGAATTCCTGAATTGATTTTGTGAAGTTTTTAAAAAATTATTGAAAATTGATATTTTTTCATATGAAATTTCTGTGAGGGATTTTGGTCATTGTGGGCAAATATGGAGACGGCACGCAATACCACTATATGGATAGTATAGCCAAAGGTCATTGCTACCACATTATGGAAGTGGAATTCCTGAATTGATTTTGTGAAGTTTTTAAAAAATTATTGAAAATTTGATTTCTCATATGAAATTTCTGTGAGGGATTTTGGTCATTGTGGGCAAATATGGAGACGGCACGCAATACCACTATATGGAAAGCATAGCTGGGGGCCACTACTACCACACTATGGAAGTGGAATTCCTGAATTGATTTTGTGAAGTTTTTAAAAAATTATTGAAAATTGATATTTTTTCATATGAAATTTCTGTGAGGGATTTTGGTCATTGTGGGCAAATATGGAGACGGCACGCAATACCACTATATGGAAAGCATAGCCAGGGGCCACTACTACCACACTATGGAAAAGGAATTCCTGAATTGATTTTGTGAAGTTTTTAAAAAATTATTGAAAATTTGATTTCTCGTATGAAATTTCTGTGAGGGATTTTGGTCATTGTGGGCAAATATGGAGACGGCACGCAATACCACTATATGGAAAGCATAGCCAGGGGCCACTACTACCACACTATGGAAGTGGAATTCCTGAATTGATTTTGTGAAGTTTTTAAAAAATTATTGAAAATTGATATTTTTTCATATGAAATTTCTGTGAGGGATTTTGGTCATTGTGGGCAAATATGGAGACGGCACGCAATACCACTATATGGAAAGCATAGCCAGGGGCCACTACTACCACACTATGGAAGTGGAATTCCTGAATTGATTTTGTGAAGTTTTTAAAAAATTATTGAAAATTTGATTTCTCGTATGAAATTTCTGTGAGGGATTTTGGTCATTGTGGGCAAATATGGAGACGGCACGCAATACCACTATATGGATAGTATAGCCAAAGGTCATTGCTACCACATTATGGAAGTGGAATTCCTGAATTGATTTTGTGAAGTTTTTAAAAAATGTTTGAAAATTGATATTTTTTCATATGAAATTTCTGTGAGGGATTTTGGTCATTGTGGGCAAATATGGAGACGGCACGCAACACCACTACATAGAAAGTATAGCCAGGGGCCATTGCTACCACACTATGGATGTGGAATTCCTGAATTGATTTTGTGAAGTTTTAAAAAATTGTTTGAAAATTGATATTTTTTCATATGAAATTTCTGTGAGGGATTTTGGTCATTGTGGGCAAATATGGAGACGGCACGCAACACCACTACATAGAAGGTATAGCCAGGGGCCATTGCTACCACACTATGGATGTGGAATTCCTGAATTGATTTTGTGAAGTTTTTACAAAACGTTTGAAAATTGATATTTTTTCATATGAAATTTCTGTGAGGGATTTTGGTCATTGTGGGCAAATATGGAGACGGCACGCAATACCACTATATGGAAAGCATAGCTAGGGGCCACTACTACCACAATATGGAAGTGGAATTCCTGAATTGATTTTGTGAAGTTTTTAAAAAATTATTGAAAATTGATATTTTTTCATATGAAATTTCTGTGAGGGATTTTGGTCATTGTGGGCAAATATGGAGACGGCACGCAATACCAGTATATGGAAAGCATAGCCAGGGGCCATTGCTACCACACTATGGAAGTGGAATTCCTGAATTGATTTTGTGAAGTTTTTAAAAAATTATTGAAAATTTGATTTCTCATATGAAATTTCTGTGAGGGATTTTGGTCATTGTGGGCAAATATGGAGACGGCACGCAACACCACTATATGGAAAGTATAGCCAGAGGCCATTGCTACCACATTATGGAAGTGGAATTCCTGAATTGATTTTGTGAAGTTTTTACAAAATGTTTGAAAATTGATATTTTTTCATATGAAATTTCTGTGAGGGATTTTGGTCATTGTGGGCAAATATGGAGACGGCACGCAATACCACTATATGGAAAGCATAGCCAGGGGCCACTACTACCACACTATGGAAGTGGAATTCCTGAATTGATTTTGTGAAGTTTTAAAAAATTGATTGAAAATTGATATTTTTTCATATGAAATTTCTGTGAGGGATTTTGGTCATTGTGGGCAAATATGGAGACGGCACGCAATACCACTATATGGAAAGTATAGCCAGGGGCCATTGCTACCACACTATGGAAGTGGAATTCCTGAATTGATTTTGTGAAGTTTTAAAAAAATGTTTGAAAATTTTATTTCTCATATGAAATTTCTGTGAGGGATTTTGGTCATTGTGGGCAAATATGGAGACGGCACGCAATACCACTATATGGAAAGCATAGCCAGGGGCCACTACTACCACACTATGGAAGTGGAATTCCTGAATTGATTTTGTGAAGTTTTTAAAAAATTATTGAAAATTGATATTTTTTCATATGAAATTTCTGTGAGGGATTTTGGTCATTGTGGGCAAATATGGAGACGGCACGCAATACCACTATATGGATAGTATAGCCAAAGGTCATTGCTACCACATTATGGAAGTGGAATTCCTGAATTGATTTTGTGAAGTTTTTAAAAAATTATTGAAAATTTGATTTCTCATATGAAATTTCTGTGAGGGATTTTGGTCATTGTGGGCAAATATGGAGACGGCACGCAATACCACTATATGGAAAGTATAGCCAGGGGCCATTGCTACCACACTATGGAAGTGGAATTCCTGAATTGATTTTGTGAAGTTTTAAAAAAATGTTTGAAAATTTGATTTCTCATATGAAATTTCTGTGAGGGATTTTGGTCATTGTGGGCAAATATGGAGACGGCGCGCAATACCACTATATGGAAAGCATAGCCAGGGGCCACTACTACCACACTATGGAAGTGGAATTCCTGAATTGATTTTGTGAAGTTTTAAAAAATTGATTGAAAATTGATATTTTTTCATATGAAATTTCTGTGAGGGATTTTGGTCATTGTGGGCAAATATGGAGACGGCACGCAATACCACTATATGGAAAGTATAGCCAGGGGCCATTGCTACCACACTATGGAAGTGAAATTCCTGAATTCATTTTGTGAAGTTTTAAAAAAATGTTTGAAAATTTTATTTCTCATATGAAATTTCTGTGAGGGATTTTGGTCATTGTGGGCAAATATGGAGACGGCACGCAACACCACTATATGGAAAGTATAGCCAGAGGCCATTGCTACCACATTATGGAAGTGGAATTCCTGAATTGATTTTGTGAAGTTTTTAAAAAATTATTGAAAATTGATATTTTTTCATATGAAATTTCTGTGAGGGATTTTGGTCATTGTGGGCAAATATGGAGACGGCACGCAACACCACTACATAGAAAGTATAGCCAGGGGCCATTGCTACCACACTATGGAAGTGGAATTCCTGAATTGATTTTGTGAAGTTTTTAAAAAATTATTGAAAATTGATATTTTTTCATATGAAATTTCTGTGAGGGATTTTGGTCATTGTGGGCAAATATGGAGACGGCACGCAATACCACTATATGGAAAGCATAGCCAGGGGCCACTACTACCACACTATGGAAGTGGAATTCCTGAATTGATTTTGTGAAGTTTTAAAAAATTGATTGAAAATTGATATTTTTTCATATGAAATTTCTGTGAGGGATTTTGGTTTTTTTTTTTAAAACTTCACAAAATCAATTCAGGAATTCCATATCCATAGTGTGGTAGTAATGGCCCTTTGCTATGCTTTCCATATAGTGGTATTGCGTGCCGTCTCCATATTTGCCCACAATGACAAAAATCCCTCACAGAAATTTCATATGAAAAAATATCAGTTTTCAATAATTTTTTAAAAACTTCACAAAATCAATTCAGGAATTCCACATCTACAGTGTGGTAGCAATGTCCCCTGGCTATACCTTCTATATAGTGGTGTTGCGTGCCGTCTCCATATTTGCCCACAATGACCAAAATCCCTCACAGAAATTTCATATGAGAAATAAAATTTTCAAACATTTTTTTAAAACTTCACAAAATCAATTCAGGAATTCCACATCCATAGTGTGGTAGTAATGGCCCTTTGCTATGCTTTCCATATAGTGGTATTGCGTGCCGTCTCCATATTTGCCCACAATGACCAAAATCCCTCACAGAAATTTCATATGAAAAAATATCAGTTTTCAATAATTTTTTAAAAACTTCACAAAATCAATTCAGGAATTCCACATCTACAGTGTGGTAGCAATGTCCCCTGGCTATACCTTCTATATAGTGGTGTTGCGTGCCGTCTCCATATTTGCCCACAATGACCAAAATCCCTCACAGAAATTTCATATGAGAAATAAAATTTTCAAACATTTTTTTAAAACTTCACAAAATCAATTCAGGAATTCCACATCCATAGTGTGGTAGTAATGGCCCTTTGCTATGCTTTCCATATAGTGGTATTGCGTGCCGTCTCCATATTTGCCCACAATGACCAAAATCCCTCACAGAAATTTCATATGAAAAAATATCAATTTTCAAACATTTTTTAAAAACTTCACAAAATCAATTCAGGAATTCCACTTCCATAATGTGGTAGCAATGGCCTTTGGCTATACTTTCCATATAGTGGTATTGCGTGCCGTCTCCATATTTGCCCACAATGACCAAAATCCCTCACAGAAATTTCATATGAAAAAATATCAATTTTCAATAATTTTTTAAAAACTTCGCAAAATCAATTCAGGAATTCCACATTCATAGTGTGGTAGTAATGGCCCTTGGCTATGCTTTCCATATAGTGGTATTGCGTGCCGTCTCCATATTTGCCCACAATGACCAAAATCCCTCACAGAAATTTCATATGAAAAAATATCAGTTTTCAATAATTTTTTAAAAACTTCACAAAATCAATTCAGGAATTCCACATCTACAGTGTGGTAGCAATGTCCCCTGGCTATACCTTCTATATAGTGGTGTTGCGTGCCGTCTCCATATTTGCCCACAATGACCAAAATCCCTCACAGAAATTTCATATGAGAAATAAAATTTTCAAACATTTTTTTAAAACTTCACAAAATCAATTCAGGAATTCCACATCCATAGTGTGGTAGTAATGGCCCTTTGCTATGCTTTCCATATAGTGGTATTGCGTGCCGTCTCCATATTTGGCCACAATGACCAAAATCCCTCATAGAAATTCCATATGAAAAAATATCAATTTTCAAACATTTTTTAAAAACTTCACAAAATCAATTCAGGAATTCCACTTCCATAATGTGGTAGCAATGGCCTTTGGCTATACCTTCTATATAGTGGTGTTGCGTGCCGTCTCCATATTTGCCCACAATGACCAAAATCCCTCACAGAAATTTCATATGAGAAATAAAATTTTCAAACATTTTTTTAAAACTTCACAAAATCAATTCAGGAATTCCACATCCATAGTGTGGTAGTAATGGCCCTTTGCTATGCTTTCCATATAGTGGTATTGCGTGCCGTCTCCATATTTGCCCACAATGACCAAAATCCCTCACAGAAATTTCATATGAAAAAATATCAATTTTCAATAATTTTTTAAAAACTTCACAAAATCAATTCAGGAATTCCACTTCCATAATGTGGTAGCAATGGCCTCTGGCTATACTTTCCATATAGTGGTGTTGCGTGCCGTCTCCATATTTGCCCACAATGACCAAAATCCCTCACAGAAATTTCATATGAGAAATAAAATTTTCAAACATTTTTTTAAAACTTCACAAAATCAATTCAGGAATTCCACTTCCATAATATGGTAGCAATGGCCTTTGGCTATACTTTCCATATAGTGGTATTGCGTGCCGTCTCCATATTTGCCCACAATGACCAAAATCCCTCACAGAAATTTCATATGAAAAAATATCAATTTTCAATAATTTTTTAAAAACTTCACAAAATCAATTCAGGAATTCCACTTCCATAATGTGGTAGCAATGGCCTCTGGCTATACTTTCCATATAGTGGTGTTGCGTGCCGTCTCCATATTTGCCCACAATGACCAAAATCCCTCACAGAAATTTCATATAAAAAAATATCAATTTTCAAACATTTTTTAAAAACTTCACAAAATTAATTCAGGAATTCCACTTCCATAATGTGGTAGCAATGGCCTTTGGCTATACTTTCCATATAGTGGTATTGCGTGCCGTCTCCATATTTGCCCACAATGATCAAAATCCCTCACAGAAATTTCATATGAAAAAATATCAATTTTCAATAATTTTTTAAAAACTTCACAAAATCAATTCAGGAATTCCACATCTACAGTGTGGTAGCAATGTCCCCTGGCTATACCTTCTATATAGTGGTGTTGCGTGCCGTCTCCATATTTGCCCACAATGACCAAAATCCCTCACAGAAATTTCATATGAGAAATAAAATTTTCAAACATTTTTTTAAAACTTCACAAAATCAATTCAGGAATTCCATATCCATAGTGTGGTAGTAATGGCCCTTTGCTATGCTTTCCATATAGTGGTATTGCGTGCCGTCTCCATATTTGCCCACAATGACCAAAATCCCTCACAGAAATTTCATATGAAAAAATATCAATTTTCAATAATTTTTTAAAAACTTCACAAAATCAATTCAGGAATTCCACTTCCATAATGTGGTAGCAATGGCCTCTGGCTATACTTTCCATATAGTGGTGTTGCGTGCCGTCTCCATATTTGCCCACAATGACCAAAATCCCTCACAGAAATTTCATATGAGAAATAAAATTTTCAAACATTTTTTTAAAACTTCACAAAATCAATTCAGGAATTCCACTTCCATAGTGTGGTAGCAATGGCCCCTGGCTATACTTTCCATATAGTGGTATTGCGTGCCGTCTCCATATTTGCCCACAATGACCAAAATCCCTCACAGAAATTTCATATGAAAAAATATCAATTTTCAAACATTTTTTAAAAACTTCACAAAATCAATTCAGGAATTCCATCTCCATGATGTGGTAGCAATGGCCCCTGGCTATACTTTCCATATAGTGGTATTGCGTGCCGTCTCCATATTTGGCCACAATGACCAAAATCCCTCATAGAAATTCCATATGAAAAAATATCAATTTTCAAACATTTTTTAAAAACTTCACAAAATCAATTCAGGAATTCCACTTCCATAATGTGGTAGCAATGGCCCCTGGCTATGCTTTCCATATAGTGGTATTGCGTGCCGTCTCCATATTTGCCCACAATGACCAAAATCCCTCACAGAAATTTCATATGAAAAAATATCAATTTTCAATAATTTTTTAAAAACTTCAAAAAATCAATTCAGGAATTCCACATCCATAGTGTGGTAGCAATGGCCCCTGGCTATACTTTCCATATAGTGGTATTGCGTGCCGTCTCCATATTTGGCCACAATGACCAAAATCCCTCATAGAAATTCCATATGAAAAAATATCAATTTTCAAACATTTTTTAAAAACTTCACAAAATCAATTCAGGAATTCCATCTCCATAATGTGGTAGCAATGGCCCCTGGCTATACTTTCCATATAGTGGTATTGCGTGCCGTCTCCATATTTGCCCACAATGACCAAAATCCCTCATAGAAATTCCATATGAAAAAATATCAATTTTCAAACATTTTTTAAAAACTTCACAAAATCAATTCAGGAATTCCACTTCCATAATGTGGTAGCAATGGCCCCTGGCTATACTTTCCACATAGTGGTATTTTGTGCCAACTTTGTATATTCGAAAAAAGATAAATATTTTATTCAAAAAACACTCTTTATAAATGTGTTATTATTTTCACCTAAAAAATGTTATATTAAAAATTTTTAATCATTGCTTGCTTCAGAGGTGTGTTCTATAAATTCAGTTTTTTTTTTTTTTTTTTTTAATATTCCTATATAAAAATATCTTTAATTATAAAAAACAACTAAATTTAGAGTAATAACATTAGTTCTGTTAAGTAGTTAACATAGCTCTGTTAACTTATTAGGTTTGTGTCTAGGGTTTCAAATTTCAAATTTATCTTCACACACATTTGTACAACACTCATATTTTTTTTTTGATTTTTTTTTTTTACACTTTTAATTATGTACAAGCACGTGTTTGTTGGAAAAATGAAAATAATGAAATGATTTTGACATAGTTGTTTAATAATTTTAAATAATAACAAAAATTTACCAAATAACTATATTCAACATAGCGTAAATAAAAATGTATTATACAATATTTAAGCTACATAATTATAATGAAATATTGCTTATTTCCAACCCCTAAAAACAACGGTAAACAAGCGATTGCAGTTACATATTAAACGCACTTCTTTCCCCATTTTAGTTTTATTTGGAAAATGTTCGCTGAATGAGGAATAAAAGAAAAGTTAATAAATTGGTGTTGGTGTTTTGTATTTGATTTTGCAGATAGAAAATACACATAAACATTTACACACAAGCCTAATAATGCTTCTTTTTATTTAAGCATGCATTAGAGATAGTGTTGTGAAAAAGTGAAAGTGAAAAATTTGATTTCTAATTTACACAAATTTTGAAAAATTTTCTTTTCTCAAGAAAAAGTCTTGTTAAAAAGTATATCGATGATCAAAAGAGAAGTTCATAATATTTTGCTTAAGAGCATGTTCCCATGACGCTGTCAATTACGTAATTTGCTTTTAAGATTACTTATGCGAATTGCCCTATTCATACAACATGTTCTGGATTAGCTTTAACAACTATTCTTGTTTGTTTTGTATATCATAAAATCCATGTCACGCACTGTTACAGAGTGCGAATAATTGCAACTAATTTTGTTTAAAAAATATTTTTTGTTAAAGCAGATTTGCCGCTATTATTATTTAATTTTATGCTCTTTCAAAAATTTATAAAGCACTTATTAATAGGTTTTCTAATTTCGTTAGTATAAATCAAAATGTATCGTACGCACATGTTACAAAATTTACCTTTTGAACATTTTATGTCAGTTTCTATCAAAAATTTCTGCGAATTTACTTCAGATAAAAATTCATATTTTTAACAGCTAGAAGAAGCAATCTTAGATTATACGAAAAGTTATATTATCTGAAAAAATATATATATATTCATCTTTTACTAATTTTTAACATCGTCACGCACATGTGTGACGGATGACTTTTCTGTGGAATTCGTGATATACAGATAACAAATAAAGGGGGTCTCAGTAGGAATTTATTAGAAATTTGGTAATCATCCTATGGTTCTGATGGCAGGCTTCTGATGAAATCTCACCGATTTGATTTTAGCTCAGTAATTGTTTCTGGTTTATTCGCATAAACCCGAGATTTAACAAAAGCCCAAAACAAAAATAGCACGGCGTTAAATCGCATGGTCTTGGTGGAAAGTTGACATCAGAATTTCTTAATGCATTAAATGCATTTTTTCATGTGCGGTGTGGCAGATGGCGCCGTCTTGCTAGAACCACATGTCGTGCAGATCCATGCCGTCAAGTTGATGTCACAAGAACTAACTTTAACGGATAATTGGTATTAAGTTCATTTTGCTCCATTACCCATTCAACGAATTGCCGGTGTTTTTTACGGTCTACTGGTTGAGCTCTTAACTCTTAACTGAATTTCGTACGCATAAAGATGGAGGTCTTTTGTCGTCCTGGCCATTTTCAATGATAAATCTTAATTTGTTGTCTCGAATACCAAAACATAAAAGGCAACCCTCGCAATTATTATTTGGCTAAGTTAAATATTGTGGCAAACCTTTTTTGTAATTAACAACACTTAATGTTTGATTTGTTACACAAATTGTTCAATTTGTGATTTTTATAAAAAAAATAAAATATATGACTCAAACAATGTTTTATATTTTTTGTGCAACTATTGTAACCCAATTAAATTTGTTTTTCTCATTTTTTAAAATTACATTAAAGCTAGCTAAACTGACCAAACATTATTTTTCTTATTGCCACAACACATTTCTTTACATATTTATGAGAAGAAAAACACCTGCTTTCAAATATTTCTCTATGCCCTTTTAATTGTATCTACCTGGTACAAAAAAAAAAAAAAACTGAATTTATAGAACACACCTCTGAAGCAAGCAATGATTAAAAATTTTTAATATAACATTTTTTAGGTGAAAATAATAACACATTTATAAAGAGTGTTTTTTTTTTAGTGGTATTGCGTGCCGTCTCCATATTTGCCCACAATGACCAAAATCCCTCACAGAAATTTCATATGAAAAAATATCAATTTTCAATCAATTTTTTAAAACTTAACAAAATCAATTCAGGAATTCCACTTCCATAGTGTGGTAGCAATGGCCCCTGGCTATACTTTCCATATAGTGGTATTGCGTGCCGTCTCCATATTTGCCCACAATGACCAAATCCCTCACAGAAATTTCATATGAGAAATAAAATTTTCAAACATTTTTTTAAAACTTCACAAAATCAATTCAGGAATTCCACTTCCATAATGTGGTAGCAATGGCCTTTGGCTATACTTCCCATATAGTGGTATTGCGTGCCGTCTCCATATTTGCCCACAATGACCAAAATCCCTCACAGAAATTTCATATGAAAAAATATCAATTTTCAATAATTTTTTAAAAACTTCATAAAATCAATTCAGGAATTCCACTTCCACAATGTGGAAGCAATGGCCCCTGGCTATACTTTCCATATAGTGGTGTTGCGTGCCATCTCCACATTTGCCCACAATGACCAAAATCCCTCACAGAAATTTCATATCAGAAATAAAATTTTCAAACATTTTTTTAAAACTTCACAAAATCAATTCAGGAATTCCACATCCATAGTGTGGTAGTAATGGCTCTTGGCTATGCTTTCCATATAGTGGTATTGCGTGCCGTCTCCATATTTGCCCACAATGACCAAAATCCCTCACAGAAATTTCATATGAAAAAATATCAATTTTCAATAATTTTTTAAAAACTTCACAAAATCAATTCAGGAATTCCACTTCGATAATGTGGTAGCAATGGCCTCTGGCTATAGTTTCCATATAGTGGTGTTGCGTGCCGTCTCCATATTTGCCCACAATGACCAAAATCCCTCACAGAAATTTCATATGAAAAAATATAAATTTTCAATAATTTTTTAAAAACTTCACAAAATCAATTCAGGAATTCCACTTCCACAATGTGGTAGCAATGGCCCCTGGCTAGACTTTCCATATAGTGGTGTTGCGTGCCGTCTCCATATTTACCCACAATGATCAAAATCCCTCACAGAAATTTCAGATGAGAAAATAAATTTTCAAATATTTTTTTAAAACTTCACAAAATCAATTCAGGAATTACACTTCCATAATGCGGTAGCAATGGCCCCTAGCTATGCTTTCCATATAGTGGTATTGCGTGCCGTCTCCATATTTGCCCACAATGACCAAAATCCCTCACAGAAATTTCATATGAAAAAATATCAATTTTCAATCAATTTTTTAAAACTTAACAAAATCAATTCAGGAATTCCACTTCCATAGTGTGGTAGCAATGGCCCCTGGCTATACTTTCCATATAGTGGTATTGCGTGCCGTCTCCATATTTGCCCACAATGACCAAATCCCTCACAGAAATTTCATATGAGAAATAAAATTTTCAAACATTTTTTTAAAACTTCACAAAATCAATTCAGGAATTCCACTTCCATAATGTGGTAGCAATGGCCTTTGGCTATACTTCCCATATAGTGGTATTGCGTGCCGTCTCCATATTTGCCCACAATGACCAAAATCCCTCACAGAAATTTCATATGAAAAAATATCAATTTTCAATAATTTTTTAAAAACTTCATAAAATCAATTCAGGAATTCCACTTCCACAATGTGGAAGCAATGGCCCCTGGCTATACTTTCCATATAGTGGTGTTGCGTGCCATCTCCACATTTGCCCACAATGACCAAAATCCCTCACAGAAATTTCATATCAGAAATAAAATTTTCAAACATTTTTTTAAAACTTCACAAAATCAATTCAGGAATTCCACATCCATAGTGTGGTAGTAATGGCTCTTGGCTATGCTTTCCATATAGTGGTATTGCGTGCCGTCTCCATATTTGCCCACAATGACCAAAATCCCTCACAGAAATTTCATATGAAAAAATATCAATTTTCAATAATTTTTTAAAAACTTCACAAAATCAATTCAGGAATTCCACTTCGATAATGTGGTAGCAATGGCCTCTGGCTATAGTTTCCATATAGTGGTGTTGCGTGCCGTCTCCATATTTGCCCACAATGACCAAAATCCATCACAGAAATTTCATATGAAAAAATATAAATTTTCAATAATTTTTTAAAAACTTCACAAAATCAATTCAGGAATTCCACTTCCACAATGTGGTAGCAATGGCCCCTGGCTAGACTTTCCATATAGTGGTGTTGCGTGCCGTCTCCATATTTACCCACAATGATCAAAATCCCTCACAGAAATTTCAGATGAGAAAATAAATTTTCAAATATTTTTTTAAAACTTCACAAAATCAATTCAGGAATTACACTTCCATAATGCGGTAGCAATGGCCCCTAGCTATGCTTTCCATATAGTGGTATTGCGTGCCGTCTCCATATTTACCCACAATGACCACAATCCCTCACAGAAATTTCATATGAAAAATATCAATTTTCAAACATTTTTTAAAAACTTCACAAAATCAATTCAGGAATTCCACTTCCATAATGTGGTAGCAATGGCCCCTGGCTATGCTTTTCATATAGTGGTATTGCGTGCCGTCTCCATATTTACCCACAATGACCAAAATCCCTCACAGAAATTTCATATGAAAAATATCAATTTTCAAACATTTTTTAAAAACTTCACAAAATCAATTCAGGAATTCCACTTCCATAATGTGGTAGCAATGGCCCCTGGCTATGCTTTCCATATAGTGGTGTTGCGTGCCGTCTCCATATTTACCCACAATGACCAAAATCCCTCACAGAAATTTCATATGAAAAATATCAATTTTCAAAAATTTTTTAAAAACTTCACAAAATCAATTCAGGAATTTCACTTCCATAATGTGGTAGCAATAGCCCCTGGCTATGCTTCCCATGTAGTGGTATTGCGTGCCGTTTCATATTTACCAACAATGACCAAAATCCCTCACAGAAATTTCATATGAGAAAATAAATTTTCAAATATTTTTTTAAAACTTCACAAAATCAATTCAGTAATTCTACTTCCACAGTGTGGTAGCTATGGCCCCTGGCTATACTCTCCATATAGCGGTATTGCGTGCCGTCTCCATATTTACCCACAATGACCAAAATCCCTCACACAAATTTCATATGAAAAATATCAATTTTCAAACATTTTTTAAAAACTTCCCAAAATCAATTCAGTAATTCTACTTCCATAGTGTGGTAGCTATGGCCCCTGGCTATACTCTCCATATAGCGGTATTGCGTGCCGTCTCCATATTTAGCCACAATGACCAAAATCCCTCACAGAAATTTCATATGAGAAAATAAATTTTCAAACATTTTTTTAAAACTTCACAAAATCAATTCAGGAATTACACTTCCATAATGTGGTAGCAATGGCCCCTGGCTATGCTTTCCATATAGTGGTATTGCGTGCCGTCTCCATATTTGCCCACAATGACCAAAATCCCTCACACAACTTTCATATGAAAAATATAAATTTTCAAACATTTTTTAAAAACTTCACAAAATCAATTCAGGAATTCTACTTCCAGAATGTGGTAGCAATGGCCCCTGACTATGTTTTCCATGTAGTGGTATTGCGTGCCGTCTCTATATTTACCCACAATGACCAAAATCCCTCACAGAAATTTCATATGAGAAAATAAATTTTCAAACATTTTTTTAAAACTTCACAAAATCAATTCAGTAATTCTACTTCCACAGTGTGGTAGCTATGGCCCCTGGCTATACTCTCCATATAGTGGTATTGCGTGCCGTCTCCATATTTACCCACAATGACCAAAATCCCTCACACAAATTTCATATGAAAAATATCAATTTTCAAACATTTTTTAAAAACTTCCCAAAATCAATTCAGTAATTCTACTTCCATAGTGTGGTAGCAATGGCCCCTGGCTATGCTTTTCATATAGTGGTATTGCGTGCCGTCTCCATATTTACCCACAATGACCAAAATCCCTCACAGAAATTTCATATGAGAAAATAAATTTTCAAACATTTTTTTAAAACTTCACAAAATCAATTCAGGAATTACACTTCCATAATGTGGTAGCAATGGCCCCTGGCTATACTTTCCATATAGTGGTATTGCGTGCCGTCTCCATATTTGCCCACAATGACCAAAATCCCTCACACAACTTTCATATGAAAAATATACATTTTCAAACATTTTTTAAAAACTTCACAAAATCAATTCAGGAATTCTACTTCCAGAATGTGGTAGCAATGGCCCCTGACTATGTTTTCCATGTAGTGGTATTGCGTGCCGTCTCTATATTTACCCACAATGACCAAAATCCCTCACAGAAATTTCATATGAGAAAATAAATTTTCAAACATTTTTTTAAAACTTCACAAAATCAATTCAGGAATTACACTTCCATAATGTGGTAGCAATGGCCCCTGGCTATACTTTCCATATAGTGGTATTGCGTGCCGTCTCCATATTTGCCCACAATGACCAAAATCCCTCACACAACTTTCATATGAAAAATATCAATTTTCAAACATTTTTTAAAAACTTCCCAAAATCAATTCAGTAATTCCACTTCCATAATGTGGTAGCAATGGCCCCTAGCTATGCTTTCCATATAGTGGTATTGCGTGCCGTCTCTATATTTACCCACAATGACCAAAATCCCTCACAGAAATTTCATATGAGAAAATAAATTTTCAAACATTTTTTTAAAACTTCACAAAATCAATTCAGGAATTACACTTCCATAATGTGGTAGCAATGGCCCCTGGCTATACTTTCCATATAGTGGTATTGCGTGCCGTCTCCATATTTGCCCACAATGACCAAAATCCCTCACACAACTTTCATATGAAAAATATCAATTTTCAAACATTTTTTAAAAACTTCCCAAAATCAATTCAGTAATTCCACTTCCATAATGTGGTAGCAATGGCCCCTGACTATGTTTTCCATGTAGTGGTATTGCGTGCCGTCTCTATATTTACCCACAATGACCAAAATCCCTCACAGAAATTTCATATGAGAAAATAAATTTTCAAACATTTTTTTAAAACTTCACAAAATCAATTCAGGAATTACACTTCCATAATGTGGTAGCAATGGCCCCTGGCTATACTTTCCATATAGTGGTATTGCGTGCCGTCTCCATATTTGCCCACAATGACCAAAATCCCTCACACAACTTTCATATGAAAAATATACATTTTCAAACATTTTTTAAAAACTTCACAAAATCAATTCAGGAATTCTACTTCCAGAATGTGGTAGCAATGGCCCCTGACTATGTTTTCCATGTAGTGGTATTGCGTGCCGTCTCTATATTTACCCACAATGACCAAAATCCCTCACAGAAATTTCATATGAGAAAATAAATTTTCAAATATTTTTTTAAAACTTCACAAAATCAATTCAGGAATTACACTTCCATAATGCGGTAGCAATGGCCCCTAGCTATGCTTTCCATATAGTGGTATTGCGTGCCGTCTCCATATTTACCCACAATGACCACAATCCCTCACAGAAATTTCATATGAAAAATATCAATTTTCAAACATTTTTTAAAAACTTCCCAAAATCAATTCAGGAATTCCACTTCCATAATGTGGTAGCAATGGCCCCTAGCTATGCTTTCCATATAGTGGTATTGCGTGCCGTCTCCATATTTACCCACAATGACCACAATCCCTCACAGAAATTTCATATGAAAAATATCAATTTTCAAACATTTTTTAAAAACTTCACAAAATCAATTCAGGAATTCCACTTCCATAATGTGGTAGCAATGGCCCCTGGCTATGCTTTTCATATAGTGGTATTGCGTGCCGTCTCCATATTTACCCACAATGACCAAAATCCCTCACAGAAATTTCATATGAAAAATATCAATTTTCAAACATTTTTTAAAAACTTCACAAAATCAATTCAGGAATTCCACTTCCATAATGTGGTAGCAATGGCCCCTGGCTATGCTTTCCATATAGTGGTGTTGCGTGCCGTCTCCATATTTACCCACAATGACCAAAATCCCTCACAGAAATTTCATATGAAAAATATCAATTTTCAAAAATTTTTTAAAAACTTCACAAAATCAATTCAGGAATTTCACTTCCATAATGTGGTAGCAATAGCCCCTGGCTATGCTTCCCATGTAGTGGTATTGCGTGCCGTTTCATATTTACCAACAATGACCAAAATCCCTCACAGAAATTTCATATGAGAAAATAAATTTTCAAATATTTTTTTAAAACTTCACAAAATCAATTCAGTAATTCTACTTCCACAGTGTGGTAGCTATGGCCCCTGGCTATACTCTCCATATAGCGGTATTGCGTGCCGTCTCCATATTTACCCACAATGACCAAAATCCCTCACACAAATTTCATATGAAAAATATCAATTTTCAAACATTTTTTAAAAACTTCCCAAAATCAATTCAGTAATTCTACTTCCATAGTGTGGTAGCTATGGCCCCTGGCTATACTCTCCATATAGCGGTATTGCGTGCCGTCTCCATATTTAGCCACAATGACCAAAATCCCTCACAGAAATTTCATATGAGAAAATAAATTTTCAAACATTTTTTTAAAACTTCACAAAATCAATTCAGGAATTACACTTCCATAATGTGGTAGCAATGGCCCCTGGCTATACTTTCCATATAGTGGTATTGCGTGCCGTCTCCATATTTGCCCACAATGACCAAAATCCCTCACACAACTTTCATATGAAAAATATAAATTTTCAAACATTTTTTTAAAACTTCACAAAATCAATTCAGGAATTCCACTTCCATAATGTGGTAGCAATGGCCTTTGGCTATACTTTCCATATAGTGGTATTGCGTGCCGTCTCCATATTTGCCCACAATGACCAAAATCCCTCACAGAAATATCATATGAAAAAATATCAATTTTCAATAATGTTTTAAAAACTTCACAAAATCAATTTAGGAATTCCACTTCCATAGTGTGGTAGTAATGGCCTCTGGCTATACTTTCCACATGGTGGTATTGTGTGCCAACTTTTTATATTCGAAAAAACATAAATATTTTATTCAAAAATCACTCTTTATAAAGGTGTTATTATTTTCACCTAAAAAATGTTATATTAAATATTTTTAATAATTGCTTGCTTTAGAGGTGTGTTCTATAAATTCAGTTTTTTTTTTTTTTTTTTTTTTGAATATTCCTATATAAAAATATCTTTAATTATAAAAAACAACTAAATTTAGAGTAATAACATTAGTTCTGTTAAGTAGTTAACATATCTCTGTTAACTTATTAGGTTTGTGTCTAGGGTTTCAAATTTATCTTCACACACATCCACACATCTAGGGTTTGTATATAAATGTTTTTTATAACAACCGTAAAACCAGCAGTAGTTTCCGTGGTTCAATTTTATAAATATAATCGTATGTACAAATTGTTTTTAAAAGTGGTCACAGAATTTGTAAGTATAATTTTTTTTATTTATGATTGAATTTTTCTAAAAATACTTTTTTATAAAATTCACTTTGTTTAGAAGCAAAATGTCTGAAGTCTGGAACTATTTTAAAAAAGTAGACAACGCAGCACAATGTATTATTTTCCCGAAAAGGTTAATGTCCAAGGGCGGCAGTACTAGTGGTCTCATACGGCACCTTCTTTTGGTTCATAAAATAAAATTTGAAAACTATTCTTCAACACCTGCACCAAGTAAAGAAATAGTTCCACAATTAAAAGTTTTTTAGACACCCAAACATTACCAGAAATTGTTTCAAAATTGGCAGCAGCCGATGGAATATCTATTCGAACAATTACACAAAGTTCTCTTATTTTTCAGTTTTTCAGTAAAAATATGACGTTACCAAAATGAAACTGTTGTTAAAAACACTGTAATAAAATATTACAACGCCGTTAAAAATACGATGGTGAAAACAATTTTGAGTCAAATTTTCGACAATTTGTGGTTTGCTCTTGTATTAGACGAGTGGAGTAGTATTGCCCAAAAAAAGTATCTGTTTACATGGCAATAATTATTTTTATAATTTGGGTTAAGTTTATATTTCCGGAAGATGTAATGCTGACACAATAAGGACTCTAATGGAAAATAAACTACTACTAAAACAATGAATTATTAATCAAATCGTGATGTTAAAGTTAACAAACATTATTTATTTTAAAAGAAATATTATTTTCGGGAATCCCGGGAAAGTAAAAAGACCGGGAAATCCCAAACCCTACACACATCCCATGCATATACTTATCGTTGATGAGTTAAACCTACTTCTTAAAAATTATAATTTTGTTAGATTTTATGTTATGATTTTCTCAGTCAACGGATATACATATGTACATATACCATGGACCCATTGGGTCGACAAGCGTAGGTCTAAGGATTATTTTCTTCTTAAGCCACCATTTCTAACCTACATATCGATGGTGACAAGAAGAAATAAATTAAGTTTTTCAGTGATTTCAATACATTTCATACAAATACACCTCGACACAAATAGTATAAAAAATAACAGTTTTACAAGCAATTTTACAAAAGAAATTACATTGTGATAATACAGTTTCTGTAACGTTTTAACCTTCTGTAAAATTACAATTATTAGATTTTATGCATTTATGCCTATGATATTTGGAAAAAAAACTGTCCCTGCAGGCTGTGTCAGAGACACGGCCATTAAGTTTAACGTAGAATACGCCATCCGATAAGACAGAAAACATATATAACAATAAATGATAAATAATATAAGCAAATGAATTTATTTATTTGATAGTTACTTTTGATAATATACATAAGCTTATTGTAAAGAAAAATAGGATAAATATGTTTTTAAATTAAAAGAGTAAGGATAAATGATAAATAACAGACGCAAATCAATTTGATTATCTGAAACTTACTTTTGATAATATGGGCTTATGATAGAAAAAATAGGATTAACATTCAAATTTATCGCAAAAACTAAGTCAATGGTTGCTTTCTTGTATTTCGTGTAGGTGCCATTTTGATTAGTAGTTTTTATTTTAATTTACTAAACGTCAACTGTCAGCATCAAGCAGCATTGTTATTTTGCTTACTTGTCAGCACTTTCATTTAACATAAAAATGTATGAATTAATTTTTTCATATATTTTTTATAATTATATATCCATGTTAAACTCAAATTCACATTTAACATTTTGTTTCACTTAAACACATAATTAAATATACGAAATTTCAATATTTCATCAATCAAAACAACAGCCGAAGGTTTGTGTCCACACTGAAACAGCAGCATAGTTTGTGTTCACGCTACAAACTCAAACACTCAACCAAACACCACACATATGTTTGAGTGTATGTGTTTAAACAATTTTCATTTGAGAAATATTAAATATTAGGAAGAATCAACCAATATGAAATGTATATCAAACGAAAGATAACATCTTCATTTACCTGCAAAAAAATTTTTAAAAAAAGTTATCTCGCCGTTTCCTAATAATCAATGAAATAAAGATTACAACAATAACAATCTGACATGACCGTAAGGTAAGACGTATTCTACGCCAAAAATAAAATTAGTACTTGGAATAGTTTTATGTAAAATGAGTATATTTTTATTATAGGCTCTCAATAAACCTACATATCTGTGGCAATTAGAAATAACTGTTTAAGTGAACTTACTTAAAGTAGTGGTACTAACACAATTTTTTTTCTTTCTGATTATGTCAGCCCCTTAATGGATTTTGACAGGGCGTTTAAAATTCAAGTTCTATCCAGGAGTGGGTGGGATAGGGATGATTTTGTAGGAAGCTCCGACACCAGTATTTATACTGTTATAATTTTTAAAATCTCGTGTTTGTAACCATAAATCATTTTAAAATGTAAAGTATTAGAAATAAAAATATCTTAAGAATTAAACATAAACAATTGTTTAAAATACAAACTCAATTTTAGTTATCAAAATGTTTAATTAAATGTTCTTAAATTATGTATCTCTCTTCACAATCAAAGGGCACAGACTTGCGTTTCAAACTGTGAAAAAATTTCGAAGTCAATTTCACTCCTATCGAAACCAAAATGCGTCGTACATATTGTAAGCCCTTAAATCTATAATTATTTTTGAAATTAAAGATTTTGAAAAGGGAATTAAAAGTATTAAAAATAATCAACATTAAGTTGTTTTTTTAATTTGCAATAAAAATTAAAATTTTTTACAATGACTTTTTGTTACATTTAAATTCAATTACACGCTAAGAAAAACAGTGGTTATGACATGATCACGATGGTCATATTATATTCTCTATAAACAATTAAAAATCGCTTTTCTTATTGTTTAAATATTTTATATGCATGTACATATGTAATTCTAATTAACCTGTATATGATTCCCAAGTTTTTAGTTTTTGTTTCTTAATTATAAAATTACTATTTGTAAATTGGTGACTCGTTCAGATGGAATATTTTCGTTTATCGTCTCAATTTAACGCCTTCGAACAGAATACAATTCAAAATTCTTAACGCATTATTACGATTTGTAAATTATATGAATGTGAGTAGAACATATTGCACTTCTTTTGTATCTTCCAAACAAGAAAAAAATTATTGATGCCTTAATGACGTAGTTGATAGCGTTTTAAATATATGTATAATTTATCTATATCCATACATACATGTGAATATTAATTATTTATTTTATAGCAAAAAATCAATTCAATAAAATATCTTGGCAACTTTTTTTCTATTTTGGAAAATTTTAGCTATTTGGATCAATTTTATTTTTTGTATTTTAAAAAAATACTTTTAATAATTACACAAATATAGATCTCATTGACAAAAACTAAAAAAAAAAAAATTTGACGTTTTTGGCGATTTGTCACATAAAATTTGGCGAATAAGGTCGAAATAAATCTGTAAGCCCTAATTCATTCATTCATTCAAAATGCGGTTTTACTGTAGTATTATAAATATTAATTGTAATAATTAAGGATACTTAGTTTCTAATTCTTTTAAGAAATCCAATTTTATTACATATACATATGTATGTATGTATATTCAATAAGTTATTTAAATTTCAAACCTTTGTCTATTATACAACCCAAGTATTTTATATTGTTTACTTTTCCGATAGTTGTATCATCGATTTTTATTCCTTTTCAGTGGTAAGGTTTATTTCTAACCATTTATTATCATTTGTTATAACTTTAATCATATTGTTATAGCATTCCTCATCAGTTTCTCCTTCAGTGTATATAAGCGTATCGTCTGCATGTAGTGATATTTTACATTTACCAAGTATTTTCTGCATATCGTTTATATATACAATAAAATGTAACGCACTCAAAATTGAACCCTGTGGGACACTTAAATCATTATAAATACCATTTGATTTTACGTACTGCTGAATTAATAATTTCCTATCAATAGTTTCAAGAGCTCTCTTAAAAATGGGATGAACCCATTTTTTTGTTTGTGCTACCTTTTTAAAAGGTCTTATCCTACCGGGAAATGCCCGGTTATCAAGGATTTATTTATAATTTGAAGTAGAACCCCGACGGTCAAATGCCATCTGTTAATAATAAACTTTGTCGTTATGTTACAATAATCGCGATTGTTTTTTGTTTTATTGTATTTTTAAGTTATAATACTGTTATTGCACTGAACCTTAGTCTACATTTGCATTTTTGCAGTTGACTCGTATATTGCACGTTTTCTATAGAATCTCTTATGTCCTTAATACTACCATTAAAATATTTTTTAAAATGACTAGCTATTTCATAATCTTCCATATATTCTAAGTTATTAAATATCACAGGTTTTAAGCGGCTTTGCTGCTTTTTCATAACTAGATCCTTAATTTCTTGCCGCATTTGTTTATTCTAATAATTCATTTTTTATGAATTTATTTATTTCGACTTTAGTTTTTTTACTAAAGTTAGAAAATCTAATAAACAAATAACACCACAACCAGTGTATAACAAAGTATATTATTGACTAATAATACACGAGTAATTTTATAATAAAATAATATTTATAATAATATATCTGATTTAGATAAAAACCTTTTTTATTTTAAATTATCATAAAGATTTAAGGCTTTTATTTGCACGTAATTTATTAAATAAAAAAAATTTTAAATAATTGCATTTAAATAAATGTGTACCTATAAAAACAGTGTTCTAAATGAATTCCCTAAAAACTAACGGCCATATGCATAAAAAATAATTATTTTATGGTTATAGTGTGTGTACAATAGTTATTAAACGCTTTTTGTTTTAATAAGAATTTGTATTTATAAACGTACAATAAGACCTTTATAGTTATTAAATGTTTCTAGTGATTTTATTACTATGTATGGCAACTCTTTTTATATTTAGTTGTCATCTTATTGTCAGTGGTGCTCATAACTACTATAAGATTTACCCGGTTATCAAGTAAAGGTAAAAGTTTTTATAAAATTAAAGCACAAAAAGAACGTCGAAAAAATAAAAATAATATAACTTTGGTATATAAAAAAGTTTGAGCAAAAATTATAATCCAAACATTAATTTTTTTGTTTTATTAAATTGAAAATATGTTAAATTTATTATTTTCTTTATTATTTAATTGCACTTACCTGTACGTCGAATTGTGTTAATTGCATCAATTTTAATAACATTTTTGATTTTATAAATGGTTTATAAAAGGTTTATACGTCTTTTAATGTTTTATGAATGCAACAATAGAGAATTTTGCTTGAAAACTACTTATGAGCCTGTTATAAGTTTTCATGCATATGGCCGTAATAATTTAGTTAAAATTTGCTTTATGAATATTTTTGTTTATAAATTTTTAAGTCATAAAAATTTTTCTTTTTTAAATAAGTTCCCAATAAGTATCAACATATTTATCATTTTCTTTGTTTTCACAGTGGCGTAATGATTTAAGATTGCTTGTTATATAACAAATGATAACTTTAAGCGATTTAAAAACATAGAAATATTTAAATTTAAAAAAAACTGGTATAACTGTATCAACTTTTCATGCCTGCTTTAAATGAACAAGCTCTTTCTTCTAAGTATTTTCGTACAACCTAGGAAAGGTCTTTAACAATTTACCCAAAAACATTTGTTAAACATTTCCGTAAACTAAAAATTTTTCATAGACTCGTCTGCCCCCGTGACTTTATTATCATAGAGAAAGGACCTAAGGGTAAAAGCAGGTTTTGTTGAGGAGAGCCATTTTAAAGATTTAAAGATTTAATGATTTTTCTATTTTTTTAAATTGTTCATAAGGAAAAAAATAATTTTTTTGTAATTTCGTAAAATCAAGTTATTTTGTTAATTTAGTAGGGGAAAAATTAAAATAAATAAATTTTTATTTGCGCTTAGAATCGTCGACTTCACTTTTAAAAAACGCGCATATCTCTGGCAAGGGATCGTTCTCATTCGATGCTCAGATGTTGTCCACATAAAAAAAAATGCAAATTGCTTTTTTTACCCTTAGGTCCCTTTCTCTATGCGCTGTCACATATTTAGGTATTGCATATTACCGCGAATTTGCTTGATTATCGTAAAAACGGTAGCCTATGTGTTAATCTATGTTGTTGTCTATCTTTGTACAAAATTTCATTAGTTCCTTTTATACGTTCCTGCGTGATTGAGTAACAAAAATGCAAACGTACAAACTTTTAAACATCCATACAAACATTCACATTTATTATATTAGAAGGATTATGTTTATGTTATACTTAGGAGCAGACGTACTATTTTTTTTGATACTACGATATTGTGCTGTGAGTTCTAGGGCTCAATTCTAGTGCTGTGAAACTATGATATGAAAAGTTATTATTATGGAAAAGATATGATGATATCATAGACATGTCACAGAAAATCTTTTTCAATTCGCAGTTTCACATAACAAGAATTAAGCCAATGTGAAACAGAATTTAAACCAGAACTCATTTTATTATTAAACTAGCGTCCGCGTTGGTGGCCCTAAGCAAACATTAGGTTTGTTCGATGTACGTTACCGCGGGAACCCGCGAGCTCCCAATTTTCCCGAAAAGCATTTCTTGTGTTGAAAATTGGGTATATGAGAACGTTCATGAGAGAGTATATTCTCTTTTTACCAGACCGTACCCGTACTTTTTTTGCGTGTAAAATGGTAAAACTGTCAGATCACTTAATCAGCTGTTTTTAATTTGTAAAAATATAAAAGGTTGAAAAGATTTTTTTTATTTTTAAAAACAATGGAATATTCTATGTCTGAAAATATAAATAGAATTTAATGTAATTTAAATAATTTTAATAACTAATAAAAAATATGTATTTCACTCTAGTGTTTGTTTAGACATACTTTAACAAAAATTTAACTTAAAAACTAAAAATTTTTTTAACATTTTTTTTAGCAAAAGTAGAGGTCCAAGCCGTTGGTAAAAAAAGCGGCGTGGTGGAGGGTAAGTGCAAAAATTACCGGCGAAAGATTGGAGCTGTTTTAAGAAATTATTAAAATAAAAAAAATAAAATCTAAAATAAGTGTTTTAACGAAATAAGTAGGGTTTGCGTTAATCATATTGTGCAGGTATATCTTTACGCTTACAAAAACTTAGCATTCCACTATTTTATATAACAAAAGTATTGATCCAGGATATATTTTAGTAAAAACTCAATATAATTTCTTATATTAAACCAAATAATGATTAAACTATTTTAACGTTATCATACACAAACTTCTGTTTTTTATAATAGAAAATTAAATTGATTTCGTATTACCATATATGCACGAATGAAAGCGAGTTAAAAAAAACAACGATATATGTTAATATGTTTTTTTTGTAATTTTAATTGCCGTAATATATGTATACTCTTTTGTTTGATTGCGGACATTACACAGTTATTTTAAATCTTTTTCATTAAAACTTAGTGCTATGTCCCCTTTTACAAAAGAGAAACTGAAAAGCAGACAGTCAAAATTCGGTAGCAACGGGTTGAAGTGCGTAGTACACATTTATTTCTCTTTAACTTTTTTATATATTTTTTCAGAAAAATTAATTTCCTTATAGTAAAAAGTTTTTAAAGTTTTAAAAGAAAAAATATATGCCTCTCATTTTTAGTTTGCAAAAAGGGACTTTGCTAAGCATTTAACGCAATCAGTCGAGATAGCTTGATGCGGTTCATCCGAACAAAATAATTCGGCGACGGCGGTAAGCCGGCTGGGAACATATCAACCTGGACCTCTGAACAACAGCTGTACAATTTTGACGTTTTTTTCGGGCTGGAAATGTGGTTTTTTGCATTCTAGCAATTTTGGGTTAATTTATCGTTTTCTGAGAGGATTTTTCGTTTACTCTCATTTAACCAGACTTTACCCGGATTTACGTCGAACAAACCTATAAGTGTTGTATTATCACACGATTTACATTGAGCTTTTAAAGAAATTTACAACCTTTAAATAAAAAGACATGGAATACCTGTCATAAAGTTTTTTTACAGAATAGTTTACATATGGCGTAGATATGGGCTCAATCAAAAAAGAAACGCATGTAGGTACATATTTAAGGCAAATTGGAAATTATATTTATTTATTATTATTGAAGTATTTATTATTTTTGAATGCAACTTTTCAAAAGTTTTAAAATTTTTATATTGGATCATTATTAACATAGGTTTTTTGTAAATATCTTAGGAACTACATAACCGATTTAAGAGTTTGAAAAATATGACAACGGCTTTCAAAAAGAAATAAAAAAAAGCAAACAAAATAAATATGTATATGTATGAATGTCATTGGTGGTGCTATATGAAAATTGGATTTTGCCATGACCCTCCGCCCGCAGATCGAAAATCAAAAACCAGACCTAACACTGTCAACCGCCTAAATATTCTGAAGATTCCCTGAAAATTTCATCAAAATCGGTCCAGCCGTTTTGGAGTCCATCCGTTATATATACATACATACATCCTGTTTTATATACATATATAAAGAAAGAAGAAAGATATACATATAGATAGATTTACATATAAAGTCTATCAAAAAACCCCTATGAATATACATACTAATGTACCTACTGAATATGTGTAGTGAAAAACACTTTCTTATAATTGAAATTATTCAAGGCAGGTATGTACATATGTATGTACAATTTTTTAAGTAGGTATTAACAATATGTCAATAATTCCGGATTTTCTGCAATAACTCACCTTGACTGGCTTGGACGAAATCAACAGTAGAGAAGCAGATAAATGCTAAGATTATAATATTTTTTCCAAGAAACATGTTATAAAAAGCCGGCTTTACTAACTTTGTAATTGTTAATTTTAAGGATGTACTATAGGAATGTTGGGACATCTGCGGGTGGTGATAAACGTCGATGTAATAGTTTAATCCATAACGGTGAGCGTAGATAAAAAACCAAACAAACAGCTATTTTTAAGGAGAAGTGAAATTGCATAGACACATGCGTTTTACTTTTTTTAACTTTAAGATCTCATTTTTTTTTGGTTTTTTTTTTTAGTAGAATTCTTTTTTACGTGTTTGTACGTATAATTAAAAAAAATATATGTATATTTTTGACACTTTTTTTTGTAAGCAGAAATTAAAAAAAAACAAATAACAAATTTTTTTATTTAACAATACTTTTTTAATTCATTCAATATTTGACACTTAAAATTCTATCATTTAGGGGTTAGAAAAGAACAAAACCACTAAAAATTCAAGTTTTAAAGAAAACAACAAAATATACATGTAGTAAACAGGAAGTGCAAAAAAACTCTCTTTTACACACACTCCCTGTTTTGGACTTTCAATAATTCACACTCACTTTAAAATTTTTAATAAATATGTAAACATATTTTTATTTAATAAATTATTAAAAATATTTTTTTTATGTTGTCACATAAATCTTATACATGCATATGTATCTATTTTTAACATACATATGTAGACATATTTTTTAATTTAATTTCTTTATCACTTATTTATTGTATTCTTTTTTGGAGTTTGTTGTATGTAAACAAATCTTTATTTTTGTTCAATTCACTTTATTTTCGTCATTCCTTTTATTCCTTTACGTCTGCACGATTTTAACTTTCCTTCTCTATCGCTGGATTTATTACTCTCTTATTTAAATACATTTTGTCACTTCAATTTTTATAACTTTACTTTTCTTTCGAATAGACTACTTTTGCTGTTTTATTTTTAAATAAATACATTTGTATATATAATTTGTTTACTATGACTGGTATAATTTTGTTTATTTATTCCTTTGGGTAATTGCGAAAATACTTTATTAATTATGAATTTTTCAATAACAAAAAAATTTTAGTTAAGCGACCGCAAATTTATCCGCATCATTCCAATTAATAACCGCACTCCATGTTCTATACTTGCAGACTGAAGTTTATCTGTTCGTTATTTTTATCTCCTGGTGTTGCAAGTATATTCAGGGAGATGCCAGACCAACAAAGATTACGCTAAATTATTATATGTTTTTCGACTGATTTTTTATTATATATCAAATGGTTAAACCAAGGCAATTTTTTACAGTAGTTAGACTTGTTGCATCAACTGATAATATTTGTATTCAGTTATTTTAAACAGCAGTTTACAAAACAATAGATAAAATATATGTTTTCTACTTTTTCAATTATTTCAAATGTTAAATTTCATACATAAAAAATATAAATAAAAAAATAATCTTTGAACTGCGATTACCTAATGAATAAATATGCATTGCGTTAAGATAGTAAATTAATACCGTGATTATATGAATCATTATATTTTTAGTTATTACATTATATTAGATAGTATTTCACTTTGATATAGGTATAGTATATAATATTATTCCTTTCACTGATAAAATTAAATATTAGATAAGTATATAAGTTTTGAGAAAACCCAACGCGGTGGAAGCAAAACTTAAATGGCTTTTTGCTAAAAAAAATCGTATTTAATTTGTTAAATTAAAATAATACTGAATATTTCGAAAACGTTTATTTATTGTAATATTAATTTTATTTTAATCATTAATTTAATTTCAATTTTATTTTCCTTTTTAAATTTTTTTAGTATTAGACCACAGAGAGTCATATTTTTACATACGATTTTATATATACCATATATATACCACGTACATTTTGGTGGTATACAAACAAGTTTAAACCGCTTTCTTCGATCCACCTTAAGCTTAATTTCAATATTTATGTTAAAATGTATTTTTCCCAAAAATGTATCAAATTTATATGGCAACTCTTAAAAATATTTCAGGTCATGCCGTGTGGTAGATAAAACAGGGCATACTCTTATTTTTATGTACTAAGGTATTTTTGTACAGTTCTTATAGTTTTATTAGCACAAACTACAGTATATCCTCGATAGTATAGTGGTCAGTATCCCCGCCTGTCACGCGGGAGACCGGGGTTCAATTCCCCGTCGGGGAGTATATAAAGTATTTTTACCAATTTTTTTTTGTAAGTATTATTATTCGCTGAAAATGTATTCTAATTAATAAAAAAATAATCCACAAAAAAATAAGTAATGTACATATGTATGTACCAAGGCATGTTCATTTTTTTTTAATAGTCAGTTTTTTCATCACTTCTTTTAACTGTAGCTGTCAAACTTTATATAAAAAAAAAATCGAATAAAAATATCTCTTCGAACTTATGAATAAATTTCCTTCAGTATGTACTTTTTTCAATACCAAACAAACCTTGTGTATAGAAAATTTGAGGCCCTTGCTTCTCCCGTTTGAGCTTTATCGTGCTTTCAACAGACGAACAGACTGATGGACATAGCTAGATCGTCATGAAATGAAACCCCGACTCAGAAAATACGACAAAATGAATATACCCCCACCATATTTTTGGTGCCGGTATAAAAAAACCATTCAACTAAATGGACTTTCGTTGTCAGTTCAACATTAAAATAATAAAGGAAATTTGAGATATTACAAGCTGTGAAGAATGTATTAAAATTAGAATTTTCATTACTTTTACACCTAAAATAATAAAAAAACAACTTGAACACAAAATTAAAAAAAAAAATCTTAAAAAGAAACTCCCCGACGGGGAATTGAACCCCGGTCTCCCGCGTGACAGGCGGGGATACTAACCACTATACTATCGAGGACGTTATCCAGGTGGTGTCAAAGCTTCCACTAAAGTATAGGCTAATTCAACTTCTCTGTTTTTAACAAATAAAATAAAAAATAACGACTCTGACTTTTTTTTAACCCATACTTTATTAAAACACAGAAATTTATCGAGTCGCATATCAGCACTGGTCGAATCAAGAGCCGGCGCGTCATTGTCGTTATCGTTGTCAAATAAAGACAATCAGGACATACTTTTTCATCTGACTTCGAGAGTTTTGCCTCTCACTCTCGCATTGGTTACCCGGAGAAGAGAATAATTTTGGCGTTCAGCTCCGACTTTCTATATGAAGTGGCTCTATGGTTTTAAAACCTTGCTATTTAAATAAAAATAAAAAAATAAATTACGGAACTTTATCAAATCATCGAAATTTCAAACCAAAATTACGAATAAAAACTAAAGCGTTCATAATAATACCGATTGATTTTAATATTTACATATATTTAAATATGGTTTGCTTAGTCTTTAAGAAGATAGATTGCAAATGGATCAACTCCTCGAGTAAAGTTATAAAAAAAATATTATTCCATTAAAAAATTTAGCTTAAAACATACAAACAGATGTTAAATTGTGACTTGGACAGTGTCTTTACGGAGCCCTTTGTTTATTTTATTATTTAATGTAATGTTAAGTACTTAATAATCTTAGTTATATATATATATATATATGCTAAATTACATAAAATAAGTTAATTTGGTAAACGTCAATATGTATGAGAAATTTTGTTGTTTTGGACTGTAAACATGATCAATTTGTTTGAAAAGAAAAAAATATAAGTAAAATACTACAAAACACACCGCACTAATTAATCTTCTTAACATTTTTAAATAAGTTTTTTTTTATAATTTTTAATAATAGGTATTCCATAAATCATATTCCATGATAACGCATAGTTTTTTCGTTCCTAAATATTTGAATTTACAAACATCTTTTTTTTATCCATTATTGTAAGAACATGAAACTTGTTGTTTAAGCAGTTTGGGCATGGTGAAAACAAAGAAATATGACAATTTTCCTTTTGATGTGACCAAAGTAAACTTTAAAATATTTTTTGAAAACTTGATTTTTCTAATGAAAAATATTTCTTATTGAAACATTTGTACAGCTGAGCTTTAATACAGTTTCTTATCCCATACGTGAAATTAAAAGTATATGGATTATAAAAAAACTATTTCTTTTGTTTTTATTATTAAGTATAATAATATATGTATAGTAAAAAAATTTTGTATCGCTTTTATTAAAGTGCAATAAATGTTTTTTGCAATATCCTGGGTATATGGGATCGTATGTAGTAACTTATCTGCAAAAATTTCAAAATTGAGTTTTTTCCCTATATCATAACGCGTATGTGTGCGAAATTTTGATCATCTAATATTACGAAATTACCTATAAGCAAGTGTACAATTTTCTGAAACCAAATTATCTAAGTAACTATTTATTTAATTTACTTTTTTTTTTAACAAAGTTAAATTTGTTTTTTTTTATTTATAAGAAATTTTTTAATCATTAACATTACAATGAATAAAAATGAATTTCTATATAAAAACACTTATAACTGTTTTTAAAATTCTTTATCCATAGAATATGAATTTTAACAGTTTTTGTACCTAGAGGAATGTTACGCACTAAAAAAAAAAGTAAAATAAATCATCAAAAATCACGATAAAAGTTTAATTTTGTTGCATAGTGTAATTTAAACAAACATTAAGTACTTTTTTTTTGGCTTAAACCAGTCAAAGAAACTATAACTGTTATTATTTAATGTGTTAATATTCATATGTATAAAAAAATTGTTATTTATTCGTATTAATTAGTACTGCTGATAGGTTATTTTGTTTCAGATTTTTGCAATTCCAAATAACCTAAGTGACATAGCATAAGAAAAACAAAATTGTTTCAACCGTTGCATATGCCTTTGCTAGAAATATTCGATTTATATCTTTGGTTCATAAAGGGTTACTGCCGCCAAAAACAAAATCAAAACAAATAAAATTAAATACATTTTACAGAAGCAAAGTATCGAATTAACCGGAAAAACACTCAACTAAAATGGAATTCCAAATCCTAATCGCCTCATCACCGCCAACAGATGAACGTAATGTTGAAATAAAAGCACGCATTGGTTCCGACGAAGAGTTCGAGAAACGTATAGCAATTGCCAAAAAATTAACAAAATCTGAAGGCAAACTAATTCGACAACGTGATGTCTTTTTCAATACTCAAAGTGGTCGCTTTAAATTACGCTATCTGCAACCACCGGCACGCTCTCAATTAGTCTACTACGTTCGTCCCGATATAACTGGACCGAAATTGTCCAAGTTCAACAAAATAGAACTTGATGAACCAAAAGTAATGGAAAAGATCTTAACACAATCGAATGGAGTGCTTGGAGTCTTGGCTAAGAAAAGGTTTTTGTTTATGTATGGACAGACGCGAATACACTTGGATAAGGTCGAAGATTTGGGTAATTTTATGGAATTTGAAGTGTGTCTGTTGGCTGAACAAGCTATAGAAGATGGGCAGGAAATAGCCGAAAAACTGATGAAAGATTTTGACATTAAAGAAGAAGATCTAATGACGGGATCATATTTTGATGAGTTAAATTACTAAATTTATTATTGCGATTAAAAGTTGTATTGCTACATAATTTTGCGAATTGTGATTGAAATTTTAAGATTCATAGAGTTTATACCAAAAGCACACCAAAAAATAATCTAAAGAAATGCAAAGTATTTATAAGTTTGAAGAAAACTAAACAAGATCATTATTGTAACAAACATGCAAAACTCTATTGATTATCACTCTTGTTTTTATTTGACTATTAGATAATCGGGATAGGTAACAACCTAAGTAACACATAGTTATAATTTTTATGTTTTATGACTAAATAAAGTTTTTATTTCATGAAAATTTATTAAAACGTTAACTTATGTACATATATAAAGCACTAATAGGAAATTGTACTTTATTTGAAAATAACAAAAAATAATTCTTTATGACTCGAGGCTAATTCTTAAAAATAAAGTAATATTTACGTAAATATAAGTGTATCTTTGTTTCTGCATACGTTTTCTAGCCCAATCACTATCTTACCAATTAAACTGAAAACCAGGATTTAAAAATTTAAATTTTGCAATGTCTAAAAACATACGATTAGATTCAATTTGATTACGTACATTCATTTCACGTTGTATATCGCGGAGTGAATTTTCAACTTGAATTAACAACTCCTGCCACTTTGTGTTGTTGGAGATGGTGTTAACACTATCACCAACTTCAACAGTGGCGTTAATACTAGTAATATTTGTTTTTTGAGAACCAGCTCTGTTATTTATGCCACTATTATTCTGAGAATTATTATTTGACAAACTGACACTATCTTCGAAATTCGAAAATATTCCTGAATCTGTATGCGTAGTAAGATCAATGGCCTCTGTCTCTGTTCCCATTAACATATGCTCCGGCTTTACTATGGACAAATGGTGATGGTCGTGATGTAGAGGCAGATTATGATATTGTCGATTTGTTCCCATATCATATTGATGGGTACTTGAATAACTGCTCATAACACTGGGACATGATATTGAAAGCGATGCTATTGATAAATTTTTATCATTTTTATGATGATTTTCACAAATAAGTTCTTCAGTTTGCCGCATGTCATTATTGTTAGAAACAGTGGTGGTGGATAAATTTGTTGTATGATTGTTGAAGTTTGTGAAATTATTAAAAGATGTTTGATTTATGCTCTAAATAAAATAAAAAATATACAAAATATGTAGTTAAAGTTCATCATGCTTACTCTTCTCTAATATATACATTACCTCAAGCGATTTTTTTTTCTCTTGCTCTTTTTGTTGTGTTAGTTGATTGAAGTTTGCAGAATACGTGGAAAAATTGTTATTAATTTCCTGACTCTCTTGAGATTTTAAACTATAATTAATTGGCTGTTCAGATTCGTCATTTCTTGGTATTTTAGTTATCGGCATTACCACATACTGAGAATTATTCCACTAAACCAGTACGAAAATTAAAGGAGAAAACAATTCTATTACCGTTTAAGCGTTTTCTTTTCACAAAAGATACAATTTAAACAAAAAAAAGACAATATTTTATTTATATATTAATATTTTATTCGAACTTTATATATTAAATTTTACTGTAAATTATTTTTATTTTGGCTCAAGTTCATTTATTCTATTATTTTAATTCCCTAAAACATTTTTTATAAATTAAATTGTAATTATTTTAAAATCTTGAAAAACTATTCCGATTTTAGCCGAGTGAAATGCACTTTAAAAACCAGCTACGATATCTTCATCATCACTCTTTATAGGTATACTAATATGTAATTTTAAATTCATATTCTGAATACATTTTTTTAGGAAATTTATTAAGAGAAACATGAACTTAAGCCAGAACACATGATTTACAAAAAAATTTAAGAATAAAAACAAATTCGAATAAATATTATTGTTTTATATTTAAGAATATTCTTTGTAATATAGTTTTTTTGGCCTTTAGGGCTTTTTATATTACTTTAGTTGAAAATTAAATATTAATATTAAAAAAAGTTAATAAAAAAAAAACAATTGTATTACAAAAATGAACGAGTCAAAAGGTTTAAAATTAAAAGGGCAAGTCTATTGGTAGAGTTGGGATATAAACTCGTCTTGTAGAACGGGAAGTACAACAAGACACATACAGGCATAAAACAAATTAATAAAAATCTTTATTATTTTACATTAAACAATCTTAATACTGAACTTTAAGTATTAACATAGGGTTTTAAATAAAAAAGAAGTGAAAAAAAAAAAATAATTGATTATGAAAACAGATCATAATTTGTTTACAACTACAGTATCGTTTTGGCTGGTATTAACCAAAAGAAAATTTATTTATTTATTTATTTATTCAACGTAATATTAAGCCTCCTTAGGCCAATTAAAATATATTACATAGTTAAATCCTGAGAGTATTCTAAATATTAAATAGTATATTTTTCAACAGATAAAAGTCATAACTCATTTTTTGTTGGTTCCTTAACTTTGTTATTTGGTGTCTTTCTTCAAAAAAAAAAAAAAAAAAAAAAAAAAAAAAAAAAAAAAAAAAAAACTTTCCATTCGACTAGTATCGACAAAAATATACTGTTATAGATTTTTTTCTTAAAATCACAATTAAATTTCTTTATAAAAAAAGGACCAGAAATTAGAAACAGAAAACACAAAATTTTAATATAAAATACATTGTGTGCAAAATAAAAAACTCTTCATATCAAGGCGAATTCATTATCAGGTTATAACATCCCTACAACAAACACAAAAAACAAATGTTATGTTTACTTTTAATTAAAATTCGATTTTTATAAATTTACGTGGAAAGTTTAAAAATAAATAAGTATTTTTAATTTATTACATAAATTTGTGCTAGGTTATATCACATATTTGTGTTTTTTTAAACATTTTTCACAATTTTCATAACTTTAAATCACTACGACTAACACAAAGGAAATTTTGCATTTTCTGAATTAAAAAGAGTAAAAATTTTGTTTATTCAAATTAGAAAATGTATTTTACTTATTTCCCAATAAGTTATTGCACAAATTTTTTACAATTTGTTTCCACAAATTTTATCACTTTTATAAAAATTTTCAACCAACGCACATAAAAATTAATTTAAATGTAAACAAACTTTGACATTGTGCCGTAAAAATAAAACGAACAAAAAACAATCAGCTGGCTTCTTAACATCACCTTATAATGAATTCGCCTTGCTTTATATTGTTTGAAATCGGAAAAAAAATAATAGATATTTATTTTTGCAGTACAATACAATAGTGTACACAAGGCATATCCATAAGGTATATGCAACGGCGAATTGATACAACAAAGCAACTTTTCATGGGATGTTTTATGTCAAGGCCAATTCGTATATCAGGGATGGAAAAGTTGTTTTTACATATTAAATATAATAAAATTTGATTAAAAACAAAATATAAATTTTTTAAACACATTATTAATGACGGAAAAGCAAAAAATATACATAAATTAAGCACATTTATTGTCAAAAAAGTACACTCAAGTTAATTGTTTAATACCGAAACCAAAATCACATTTTCTATCCCTGCATTAATAAATGAAATCAAAGCGAATTCAACCAGTTTTGACAAAATGTTTCACAATCAGCTGGGCTGATAATTTCACCTGTATGAATTCGCCTTGAGTGTACATAAAAAACAAAAAATAAATTAAAATTTTTTTTTTTATAACAACATATTTTATTCCGAAAAATTCTGTGTTTATTGTTTGAAATAATACATTATTTACATAAAATTTTATATGTAAAAAAAAAAGTTTTTATACCCTTCACACAGCGAAAAAGGGTATACCTATATAGGTTTGTCATTCCGTGTGAAATTTCTACAATTTTGATTTCCGACCCCATAAAGTATATATTTTCTGAAAGCTTATGAATAGGGAAGTCGATTAAGCCCTGTCAGTCTGTCCGTGTGTATGTTGAAATCCACTTTTTGAAGCCCCCCGACATCGTTTGGACTCGGGAGAGGTATTAAAATATCAGAAATATTCGGGAGTAGATCGGTATTGAAAATCAGAAACATCGGTACATAAACAACTGAGATATGAGCAAAAACCCACGACCACCTCGATTTTTTTTTCACAAAAACAACATTACAACAACATACATACATACAAACGTGTATACTGGTTAGAGAAAACGTGGCATCGAATCCCAGCTGAGGCAAAAAAAAAATTTTTTTATATTTTTTTTTAAATTTTTTTTTATATTTTTTTTTATTTTTTATTTAATATATTATTTATATTTATATTATTTTTTTTTTTTTAATATTTTTGTTTGTTTTATATTTATCATATATATTTTAATTATTTTTTAAAATTTTTTTTTTTTTACTTATTTTTTAAATTTTTTTTTAACATACATACGTAAATTTATAATTTTACAATGGGATGTTTTTATATATGTATGTTTTTTATATGTATGTACGTATATCATACGGAATGGTGATACAAACTACTGTTATTGCATGATTACACGTTGTGAAGGGTATATAAGATTCGGCACGGCCGAATATAGCGCTTTTACTTGTTTTATTTATTTTTTTTCAGTTTTGGATATCAATTATTTTAAACTTAATTTTTTTCTTTTTTTGTACATTTGCCTGGGGGCAAATTACAGCATTCGATCACGAAATTTAGCTTTTTGGTAGATTCGAATAAGAATTATAAAACTTCGAAGCAGAGCGAACTCGATCATTATCGAAAACTGTTTCTTGCGCCCATAATAATATTTAAATATTCGTTTATAGACTTTTTATATTAATAACGATTTTAAATTGTTGTTATCATTTTTTAATAAATACAACCTGTTGCTTATTAAATGCTTACAGCAGTTACTCGGAATAACCGAAAACTAGGTAAAAAAAAAATTTACAATCGATATATTTAACACGCGTGTTTTTACTTACATTTCGCATTTCGGCCGCTGCTTTCTGCTGCATTTGATGTCTCTGAAAAACTGTTTTTATCTTTAACTTGTGCGTATGAATTAAGCTTGATTCAGATGTAGTGTCCGAACCCAACTGCGAACCTGGCGTTGATGAAACTAATTCAGGTTTTTCTTCATTCTTAAAGGAACACAAAACATTTGAAATGGAACGATTACGATTAGCGCGATGAGTAATTTTACGATTGCGCATTAAACGATCCCGTCTTTCTAATAAAGCATTAACTTTCATGTCATGCAATTTTTCTAACAAATCAGGATGGCGTCGCTAGATAACAGATAAATAATAAAAATTTAAACATTTTTAGTATTTTAGTTAACCTCATTTCTATTGAAGAGAATTCGTCCGAAATGTTTTTGAGCACTTATAAATGTAATTTAATACACAATAAAATAAAAAATGTTTGTACACACTAACATACACATGTATGTTATTAAAAGGTTTGGAAATAAAATAAGTCCTTTTAATTTCAACTAGAAATTAAAAAATACCTACCCACCTACAAGTAAAAAAAACAAAGTAGATACTAAAAATATGTACCTACCTAAAAAAAAAATAACTAAAAGTAAACTTACTTTTATATGCATGTGAAAATTTCCCGTTGATCTAACACTGCCTCGGTAAACACGATCTGGGGGACAGTGGCAACATTTAACGGTTACATTTTCACCATCCTGTGTTTGTATTTGATACAATTCACCATTCAGTATGTAGGGAATGTGCACATGCCTTATGTTAATTTTATTTAAATCTTCCGCCGCATCCAAAAACTGAGTAGAATTTAACAAACCAATAGAAGAACCACCATCTGTAATAGCATTATTTGGTTTCATCGTCATCATTATATTTTGTTTAGCTGGATCGCAAAATGATCCTATTTCAAGATTAGCCTGAACCAGTTGTAGTTCATCTTTTTGCTGCAACGGCATTTTTGTTGTAGATGATAATTGCTCATCTTCAGCGGAATTTAATAATTCAGATATTATCGTTGCACCATCATTAGATGTTTCTTCTGATCCCATGTGATTCATAATTTTTTATACCTATATCTATTTGAATTATAACTAGTACCGCGTTCGATTTTACATTAAAATTGGAAAGTGTTAACTAATTTGACTTAATCAGAATGAGCTTGATTTATCTCTTGTCCTTGAATTAGAGAAGTACAAAATTCACTCCTATTTTTTTTTAAATTTGTTTTGTCATTTATCCTTGTTGTTTTTGTTCTTGGTGATTTTTTTTTTTTAATTCTCATTTCATCGAACAAGCGAATTCTTTTTTAGTACTCACACATTGTGCATCCCATAGAACATGCAAAAAAATCTATACAAACCGTTAACTTTTTTTTAAGAATGTAAAAAGAGTTGCTAAGGCTCAAAAAAATAATTAATTATATGTAAATTTTTTTCTTATTGCTAGGGAAAAAAATACCTACAGGTCAACAGGTGGTCGCGGATCAGTGAGAATTTTATTGATAATTATTTTTATATGAAGTTTGACTTTTGAAATAAAAGAGAGAAGCGAGCAAATTGTTTTTTATTGATATATTTTGTTAGATAAGGTTTAAAATAGGTAAAGAATTTAAAAACAAGACTATCTTATATTAAATAAGCCTTTATTTTAAGTATAAAATGAAAATAAAATAATTACTTTAGTTGTAACCAAGGCATATTTATTCATCAGGTACTCTTGATTCGTCAGCTGATTATTTTTTTCTTCACTTATTTGAAGTTTTAGCTGTCAAAATGCATAAATAAAAAACAATTTTCTCTCTTTTCTAATTTATTTCAAATGTCAACTTCATACATAAAAAATATAAACAAAAAAAATCTCTCCGAACTGCAATTACCTGATGAATTAATTTGTCTTGGTTGTAACTTTGTTTTTAATTTATTATCTAAAGAAACAACCAATGTCGATTACATTTAAAAACAATTATTTTCATTTCAGTTACTTTATTACGTAGCAATAATACCGTGATCAAAAATTTAAATCAAATAAAAACATATTAATATATTAAATCATATAATATACAATTACAAAAAAAATGTGAGATATTTAAGTTAATTTGTGGTGAGTTAAGCACTCCCTAGAGCAGAAAGCGTGGTATCCGTCATATTAAAAAAAAATCATTAAATATAATATCTAAAAAACTGTAATCTAAGGGTGGATAAATTTGGTATTGAATGTGAACCACACCTTAACGTCAAGTTTTTTTTGACATTTCTCAATTTCAGACTAACTAAATTTGAACCATGGAAAGATACACAATCGAGCAACGCGCTAAAGTTATTTAGGCTTATACAGAAAATGGGCGTTTAAATCAAAATGAATTTCGTGCACTTCGTGATTCCTTTAGTCAACATAATCGTTTAGATTCGTCCACAATCGGGAGAATTGTTAAAATATTAAAATTTCAGAAAAACAGGTCTGTATAAAACGTGAAAACATCTGTGAATACCTTCTTAGTTTGTTGAACGGAAAACATTGCTGTTTTTTGCAATAGTGTGGCAAAAGAGCAGTCAACCTCGACTCATCATCGTTCCCAACAATTGAACATCAACAATGTCATTGAAAATTTGGATGGAGGTGTGTCTCCGAGGTCCTGGCCGATATTTTGTTCTATACATAATTGAACCATACCAATATCTCTATCTCTATATGTATATATAAAAATTACGTGTATGTTCGTGATCGATAAACTCAAAAACTACTGGACCGATTTTGACCAAATTTTATATGCATGCTCTATGGGCCGTGAGGTGTGTTTCTGTGTAGTTCGTCTGACAGATGGCGCAATATTTAGTTTTATTGTGTTTTGCCCTGTAGAGATTAGCGCGATAACCCTATGCTCTGTTTTGCTGGGGCCATTTTGAACAGATTATAAGCCCATAAGGCCCAATTAATTTAGTAACAATATTATTATTATTATTTATTCTAAAAAAATATTTTTATTAATAGAATATTAACTCTTATTAAATTAGGTAGTGTCGATATATTATCTGATTACCGTTAATTTTTCTTTTTTCTCAATTATTCTAAAGAAATTTTTAATTTTAGTGGGCAGAGCTTCAATAAGTATCATGCTGTTGTAGGTACTATGATTTTTTTTTTTTTTTGTATATTTATTTATTTCAATTCCGTAAAATAAAGCCACAAAGGCCAATTATAATATATATTTGATTTTAGATATTAAAAAAGGCCGAATTTTTTATTTATTCTTTTTATATATTTTTTTATTATTTCAACTAGATTTTAATTTTATATTCTTAAAGTCATAATACATTAATTTTGCAGTGTGTATTATTGTATTTTGCAATTCAAATGAATAAGTACGATTTGCAGTAACGTGCATCGTGTAATTTTATTTACTAAATATACCCTGATGACGTGTATCTCAAACCCGTATTACTACAAGTCATACAACGTTAAATACGAAATTTTGTGCATAGTCTATATCTCCAGCATAATATGGAGAACAATTTCAATTTCTTTGCAGTGTAGCATTTAAAAGCAATTTTAAAACTTGGCATTACTTTTGACGTATGAAATTGTCAATTTCGACAGTGTGGATTGCATTGCTCTTCTGTCACTGCTGTATAAATTTTAGGTTCAATATCACGTTAATCTTTTATTGATTAGAATATTTAGAATTAAAAAATTATTGAACAATTTTTTAATTACAGAAACGTTATGGCTTTCGGAGATTATCCAGCTGAATATAACCCGAAGATACATGGTCCTTATGACCCAGCACGTTATTACGGCAAAGGTAAATTATTTAAAATTTCTGTGAAAATTAAATTTAATTACGTAATATGGAAAAAATTCGCGGAAATTAAATTCCTTGTTTTAATTTTCTAGCCGATGTACCACTAGGCCAAGTAAAGTTAGGAGAATTAGGTGCCTGGTTCGCTCGGCGCAACAAGACTCCCAGTGCTATTGCTGGTGCCATGAGCCGTGCCTGGTGGCGTTGGCAACACAAATATGTACAACCTAAGCGCGCTGGTATTGCTCCTTTCTTTCAAATCACAGTAGCTGCTATGACTTTCTTTTATATAATTAACTATGGCAAGATTACGCACCACAGAAACTATAAATACCATTAAACTTTTAATTGGGGCTGGCCTTAATGTTAAATCGAAAAGCGCTTGCTATTGGTATCTAATTATTATAGCGGCGTTGGAGAGTCTGAAGTGTTTTTTCTGTAACCTTCTAAAATAACATTTCTTGTATTTGATAAATTAAGAACTTTAGAATTATTAAATATAAAAAAGTAAAGGCAACACAATTTAAATAAAATTGTCATTCTTTCCATAAAGTATTATCTAACCTCAAAACTAAGATATGTATGTATATTGCATTAAACGTATCCGATCCCATCCCTTTTTCCTTTCCATTGTTATAATCCTCTTCCTTTCCCCCACTTTTAAGGTCAAGGTGGTTGAGAGCTGTGCTAAGGACCTGAATGGCTAGTTAGTGGTAAAATAAACTAGTCGTTAACGGCTTCCCTCTGACACCGATGGCAAAGGTCAGTTTAACTTTAGCCTAGTCCGCGCAATCCGTCACCGTGCGGTACGGTCGTTTTCATTACGGACTACACTTGGGAACAAAATCTAGTAGTTCATAAACAAGGTAGATTAATATGGGAGTTGTTTTGTTAGAGTTTAAAGTATATAAATTTTTTAACACATTTTCAATAAGGTGATTTTAAAACAGGTGACCTCACAGGCCCGTCATGTATCACCGCATATTATTGCTGTTATTTTAAAATGTGAAACCATGGTAGGCACATACATACATTTAGATATATGTAGCTTGTTAAACATACATAGATTTTGCATTGCAAAATCGGCTATTACCCTTTACCATCATATACATAGGTATAGTGATCACATCAGAGTGTAGCCTACAGATTTAATGTTATACGCCATTTTGCTTTAGTATTTCCAAAGCCATCTTAGATTTTGAGGTTTAAAAAAGTTAACTGTATTCTACTAGTCAAGCCTTTTCATTTGGTTAAAAATTATACGCCATATTGTTTCGGACGCTATGTTGAATATTCCACTTTTTCAAAGTTAACTGCATTCTGCTGGTAAAAACCTTTCATTTGATATCAATATTGAGGGGTTTGATAAGGGTAAATTTTAAGTTACTAGATTAAACACATACCGTACGCCATTTTGCTATGGCGGCTATCACGAGTTTGATATGTAGAATACGACTTACAATGCAAAGTTAGACGACGAGAAAAATAGGGTATAGCTACGTTAAGATGTAGTAATTGTACCTACGTACATGATGGTGAAGGGTAATTCAGATTCGACACTGCCGAATATATTACTATTGTTTGACAATAATAATATATAATTGTTCGATATTCCAGAAAGGACTTTTAGGACAAGCAAAATCCGCCGAGCGCTTAAGTTTACCTTCTTAAGTTCGCTCCGCTAAGCTTTTGATCAAGGCATATTTATACATCAGGTACTCTAGATTCGTCAGCGGATTATTTTTTTCGACACTTATTTTAAATTTCATCTGTCAAAATGCATAAATAAAAAATAATTTTATCTATTTTCTAATTTATTTCAAATGTCAAACTTCATATATAAAAAATATAAATAAATATGCCTTGCTTTTGATTATACCAAGGCGAATTTAATTATCAGGTGGTGGTAATTCTACTACACTAAAAAAACAACACGGTTTTTTATTGTTGCTTTCGACCGTCGATGTGTCAAAAACTACATGGTTTTTGTTTGTGTTTTTTTGCGCGGGAAAGAGTAATCTATGTAAACATAAATAATATTTGACAACTCAACCATCATTTATGTAAATAAAAAAGATCAGGGGCTGAATTCTCGTTCTGTGAAACTATGAAATAAAAAGATTTTGTATAGCAAAGGGTATGGTTGCACCATATGATATTACACACAAAAACTTTTCTTCATAGTTTCAAAGAACGAGAATTTATACCAGCTGCGTTTTCAAAACCACCTGAAAATGAATTCGCTTTGGATATGCCTTGCTTTTGATCAGCGTTGTCAACTTTAAAATTTCAAAAAGCACAATAACCCAGGAAAAAACGCGTCATTCTCAAAAAAGCACTAAATTTATAATTTGTAAATTTTTTTTTATATTTATTTAATAAAATTATACAGTTTTATAAATTTCTTTAAAAATAAGACATTTTTAAATGTATATCAGAATAAATAACAAAAAAATTTACAAAAATCAAACAACGAATATCTTTTAGTCAGTCAGTAGAAATTTACATAGATACATATATTTATATGAAAATAAAAATAAACAAAAACATTAGAAAAATTATTATAGTAATTATCAATTCACAATATTTTTTAGGAGTGATGCATTGTAAGAAATTTATTTCAACATTGAGAAAAAATTACGACAGGATTAATGTTTCCATACCTGATGCATTTATACGACGTTTTATAAACATATGTGAATTTGTTGTACAAAATATTAAAGAAATTATTCACCAAATAAGTACAACTATTATTTAATATTTAAATATTTTTATATTACATATTAGAGTAATTAAATAGAAATATTTCTAACTAAAAATTATGAAAAATTTTAATAAACTTGCAGTTTAATATTTAATTTGATTCGGATTTAAGCTTTTCTCTGTGTAAATAATATCAAATATCAATGATAAAGTCAATTATTTCTTCATTATTATCACTATCATCTGGCCACAACACAGTCTTAATTTCAAATTGTAATGCTTTATAAATATCATTGCTATTAATCAGAATATTTACTTCATCAGCTATTTGGTAGGTTTTGCAACAGGAATTTTCCCGTTTAAGCCTATTTTTAATGTGAAGTAAGGCATTAACTGAATTTAAAGACATTCGGTTGCGTATTTTAGATTTAAACACATTCATGGGAGCGACAAAAGTTTAACGGCAATATTAGCTAATGCTTCAAAGGGATTTAAGTAACCTTCATCTTTGTACGATTTAACTTCAATCCAAAAATCAATTCAATATTTTGCCATTGGTAATGGTAAAATATCTTCTTTTTTTTTTACTCAAAATTTCAAGGTTTTCTGGTAAAATTTTTAAACGTTTAAAGTTGTGGGACGCTAAAAGTTTGCTTTAAGGTTTAATCATTTATAAGATGATAGAAAGAGGAATTTCTTTTATTCACATTCACCTCATATGCATATATGTATAAAGTTAGACATTTTGAAACAAAAACTTTCTGGGCAATCAATACCATCTTATAAATAATTAAATTTTTAGTGTAATATTATTTTTTTGCCGAGTTGCATGTAATTGTACTATAAGTTACATTTTGGTAGTATGTATATAAATTTACACTTACAAAAAATTTTTTTCAATTAATATATTTAAATTTTAGTGTTTGGTGTCACCGAAATAAATAACAAGAAAATCACTAAAAACTAAAAAAAAATCACCAAGCACTGACTCACAATTTTTCCGCTTTCGAAATGTTAAAAATCACCAAAAACGGTGATAAAATCACCGAGTTGACAACGCTGCTTTTGATCAAGGTATACCAAGGTATATTAACTTCAGGTACACGCACCATGTATTTTGTTGGTACAAAAAACTTCCTAAATGTCATAAGAAATACTTAAACAGCTGATAAAAATAGTAGCAAAATGTTAGTAAATAAAAAATATTTATGATGCAAACACGTCTAGTATAAAACAATGTACATATGTAAACCAACAAAAAAATGTAAACAAATTTTGACATTTGGGAAGAGAAACGTATAAATAAACCCATTATCAGCTGTGGACTTGAGTCAGGTAGACGCACCACGCATTTTGTTGCTGGCAAAAACTTCCCAAATGTCAAAACAAACACTTGAACAGCTGGTAAAAAAGTTCCAAAATGTTGAGAAAATAAAAATGTTTATGATCAATACATGCCTAGTAAAAAACAAGGTATGTAACCCCCCGACCACACGAGCGATTGATTATGTCTTAATATAAGCAATAAAGCCGGCAGAATAACGGCATCAAATTGCCAATGTTCAAGCTTATATCTCATTGCATTGGATTTGTTTTCTTGCTCTATTTCATTATGTTAAAACAGCTTAAGTTAATTTTAATTTTCTCAAAAGTAAATATTTTGACATTGGCCCTTTTATCTCCAAGCCACTGACATATTTAACTATAATTAAAAAACTTAAATATTTTTATAATAACATTGTTAATTTAAATATATTATTTTTTTTTTGCGACGTTCTCTTATACATTCGTGCTGTTCTTATTTTATTTGTTTGCAATTGAATTTGACAGCTTGTGTTAAAAGATTATTGCTCAGCAATATATTATAACATTTATTGCTGAATATGTATTCTAACACATATTCATGCAGTCCACACGTTAATATATTGTGTTAGCAATAGAATTTGACAGTGGCTGTGGCTATAAATTCCAAACAGTTTGCTCTGTGGTCGGGGGTTAAGCGAACTAAAATAGGTATACAAATTTTGAAATTTGGCAAGAGAAATGCACAAACAAAACAATGATCAACTGTAGAATTAAGTCTACCTCTTGCAATATATATAATCATAAATAACTTTTGACAATCCAGTCAACCTTTATTCAAAGAAAAAATTAATTCGGCTGTGTTGTCAACACCACCTGATAATTGAGTTCGTCTTTCTCTGACTTTGACATATAAACATCTCAAATATTAATGTCCTAACCAATGGTAAAGTTTTTTGTTAAATAACTAAGGCCACCTAATAAAAATTCGTCATGGAAAATATCAATCTGTGGGAAATATGATGTGTAGTGAAGAAATATATAACCTGTTAAAGGGTTATTATCATGGTTTTCTTAAACCTGACCATGAACTATTTCATACAAACAATTTGAATCTGTTGCAGCCATACAAAAAATTGGGAGCCATAAGTAATGAGGAAAATGAAATCTGTAAAAACTCTGTCAGCAGTGGTGAAAACACAATATCTTGTAATGCGTTTGGCTGTAGCGTGATCTTTGATAGCATAGTCTCTTATCAGAGCCACTATAATGGAATGCACCGTTTTACATGTGTAGAATGTAAAAAATCGCTGCCTACAGATCATTTGTTAGACTTGCACATTTTAGAGCAACATGATTCCTATTTTATGGCCAGAATAGAAAGAGGCGAAAGTTTGTTTAAATGCTATTTGGAAGAATGTAAAGAAGTGTTTGGAAATCCCTCGGACCGTAAAAAACATTGTATAATGCAACACAAATTTCCTAGTAATTTTAGATTTAATCAGATCTGTCGTAAAAATTACCATAACAGAAAATCTAAAAAGCATGCAAAAGAAATGTTGATGGAAGTAGTAGAAGAGACAAAACAAAAAGATTGTAAAAAAAATAGAGAATTCAAGCAATTTTCATTTGGTCATCAGCTGGAAAAGACCTTTTGTCCTACAAATTTTTCTAACTCTAAAACAGACACCAGCAAAATTTTGGAGAATATGGATTCCTTAAAGGAATCGCTGAAATCAGTATAATGTCCACAAAAAAAAAACAAAATTTGCTAGTTTTTATTATTTATTAAATTAACATACCAATAAAATAGTTTTTAGTAAAACTTTTTACTTATTCTTGGAAATAATTCTGAAAAAATAGAAAATTAGTTTTTAATACTGTAATATATACAAGTATAATTATCTCACTTGCTATTAGAATTGGCATTGATGTAGTGATATAAAACCACTAAAAGAAACAAAAATACACCCAAAACGTTGGAGAATATGGCCAATTGCACATCAGTAATCATATTATTGCCGTTTCACCTGCGGAAGAAATAAAAAATGACACGTCACACCAAAGCATTTTGTAAAGACACTTCAAATTATTTGTTTGCAATCATTTTATTCTATCAAGATTTATTACTTTCTAATTAATAGTTATAAAGCTCGCACCTCTTTAATAGATAAATGTAAAAAAATTAAAATATTCGTATCTTAATTCTGCCGGATTATTTATTTTTTTGTCATTTGTGTTGTTAACCCTACGTTGCCACAGGCAAGTATTTACTTACAAGTAGTGTATACGTATTACTAACGTAAATCAGGAGAAATGCCAAAAAAAACACAAAAATTTTTTGAGTGGCTACACAGCACAGTGCAAGTTCATTTTTAAAATGTCGTCAACAAATAAACTTCAAACAAATTTAAAACAAATGGCGCTGCTTCAATTGGTAATTAAGTGTTGTCAATAGCCACTATTGAACGTTACCTTTAGACATGTAACTTTTTAATATAATTTTTTTTATTAAATATTGATATTTATATTAAAACTTACATGTTAAATGAATATTTATATTTTTTTCTTAATATTCTTCATATACATATATACATATTTATTAAAAAAATTAGCTGAATTATTTACCACAATTGTATGATATATTGTTGAGTTAACAAAAAACTCAGTATTAGACAACACTGTTTTTCGGCTTGTCACTTTACTTGCCGTAACTGTAAAAATTTTACTTGCTTAAAAATTTCTTCGCAAGCTGAGTCGCAGGTTGCCAAAGTGTAGTTGTGTTAGTAAAAAAGTGTTAGTGTATTGGTTTTTTTTCACTTGCACTTGCATGTGGCAACGGTAGGTAACTTTCCTTTTTCAGCAAGTAAATGTAGCGATTACAAATTAATTAAAGGAAAAATCACGCAGCTTACACGATGATTTTTTCTTGTTTCTTTAACCCTATATTTATTTATTTTTTTAGTAGAAGTTTGTAGCCGATTATGGCCTAGAGTCTAGGTTGCCAAACTTTAAATAAAATAAATAAAAATCTGTAACAAGGTGCTAGTACCTAATATATCATACGACTTTTAAGATGATTTCTTTAAGTTTAGAAGTTTGTAGCCGATTATGGCATATCTTTTTACATAGTTTTATCTACCGTAACTTAGCAACGTATTCTATTTATGTACTTGTATATTAGTATGGAGGAAATATATAAGAAATAGAAAGTCATACTAGTAGACTTATGTATATACATACATAGACATAAAGATTTGAGTGAAAAGATAAATAAAAGGGAGCAACTAAGTCAGTGGCTGCAACAGAGAGTATAAAACATAATTTCTGTCGTGATTCAGTTCTGGTCGGGTCAAGAGCTCGCGCGTCATTTTCATTATCTCTTAAGGACAATCAGGTCGTCCTTTTCATCCGGCTTCGAGAGTTTTACGTCTCACTCTTGCATTGGTTAATTGCGTGGCGCCGGTTAACTGTACCGAGATACAGTTGCCCGGAGTCTCAATTGACCACATGCAAAACTTTTGATAAGAATAATTTTTGCGTTCATCCCCGACTTCCTATATGAAGGTATAGGTCGATTTGTGGATACTGAACCATCGTGGGATACCCTGGCATTTTGCGAGCACAAAAGTCCGCCAACGAAATTTTTTTAGAACCCAAAAAAAAAAACAAGTAAGCGCTATATTCGGCCGTGCCGAATCTTATATACCCTTCACAACGTGTAGTCATGCAATAACAGTAGTTTGTATCACAATTCATCCCATATGAAATACGTACATACATATATAAAAACAACCCATTTTAAAATTATAACTTTACGTATGCTTAAAAAAACTATTATATATTATTATAAAAAGGTCAAAGAAACTAATAATTATTAATAAATAAATAAATATAAAACAAAAAAAATATTAAAAAAAAAATTAAAAAAACAAGTAACAGTGCTATATTCGGCCGTGCCGAATCTTATATACCCTTCACAACGTGTAGTCATGTAATAACAATTGTTTGTATCACCATTCATCCCATATGAAATACGTGCATACGTACACGTTAGAATAAATGTGGCATCGAATCCCAGCTGAGCCAAAAAAATTTTATTTTATTTAATATATTATTTATATTTTATTATTTTTTTTAAATTTTTTTAAAAAATTTTTTTAGAAAAATTTTTAAAAAATTTTTTTAAATTTTTTTTTTAAATTTTTTTAAAATTTTTTTTTTGTAGTTTTTTTTATTATTTTTTTCTTATTTTTAATATTTTTTTTTTGTAATTTTTTTTGTTTGGTATGTTTTTTACATGTATCTATGTATGTATGTTGTTGTTGTAATTGTGAAAAAAACGAGGTGGTCGTGGTTTTGTGCTCATATCTCAGAAAGTTATGGGGCGATTGTGCTGAATTTCAATAGCGATTCATTCCTGGATATTTCCAAGAGATTGATACCATATACAGATCTGAGGAACATATAGTTGCTTCTAAAAGTTGATTTCAACCAACACACGGACAGACGGGCAGACGGATAGACGGACAGACGGTCAGGGCTTAATCGACTCCTCTATTCATAAGCTTTCAGAAAATATATACTTTATGGGGTCGGAAATGAAAATTGTAGAAATTACAAACGGAATGACAAAGCTATATATACCCTTGTGCACCACAGGTGAAGGGTATAATAAGTAACAGTGCTATATTCGGCCGTGCCGAATCTTATATACCCTTCACAACGTTTAGTCATGCAATAACAATTGTTTGTATCACCATTCATCCCATATAAAATACGTGCATACGTACACGTTAGAATAAATGTGGCATCGAATCCCAGCTGAGCCAAAAAAATTTTATTTTATTTTATTTAATATATTATTTATATTTTATTATTTTTTTTTTATATTTTTTTTAAATTTTTTTAAAAAATTTTTTTAGAAAAATTTTTAAAAAATTTTTTTAAATTTTTTTTTAAATTTTTTTTAAATTTTTTTTTTTTAGTTTTTTTTAATATTTTTTTCTTAATTTTAATTTTTTTTTTTTGTAATTTTTTTTGTTTGATATGTTTTTTTACATGTATGTATGTTGTTGTTGTAATTGTGAAAAAAAAACGAGGTGGTCGTGGTTTTTTGCTCATATCTCAGAAAGTTATGGGGAGATTGTGCTGAATTTCAATAGCGATTCATTCCTGGATATTTCCAAGAGATTGATACCATAAACAGATCTGAGGAACATATAGTTGCTTCTAAAAGTTGATTTCAACCAACACACGGACAGACGGGCAGACGGACAGACGGACAGACTGTCAGGGCTTAATCGACTCCTCTATTCATAAGCTTTCTGAAAATATATACTTTATGGGGTCGGAAATGAAAATTGTAGAAATTACAAACGGAATGACAAAGCTATATATACCCTTGTGCACCACAGGTGAAGGGTATAAAAATAAAAAAAATATAAATAATATATTAAATAATAAAAAAATAAAAAAAAAAATTAAAAAAAAATATATAAAAAAAATTTTTTTGGCTCAGCTACGCCACGTTTTCTCTAACCAGTATACACGTTTGTATGTTGTTGTTGTAATGTTGTTTTTGTGAAAAAAAAAATCGAGGTGGTCGTGGGTTTTTGCTCATATCTCAGTTGTTTATGTAGCGATGTTTCTGTTTTTCAATACCGATCTACTCCCGAATATTTCTGATATTTTAATATCTCACCCGGGTCCATGCGATGTCGGGGGGCTTCAAAAAGTTGATTTCAACATACACACGGACAGACGTTCAGACGGACAGTCTGACAGAGCTTAATCGACTCCCCTATTCATAAGCCTTCAGAAAATATATACTTTATGGGGTTGGAAATGAAAATTGTAGAAATTTCACACGGAATGACAAAGCTATATATACCTTTTTCACTGTGTGAAAGGTATAAAAAAGTAAAACATAATTTTTTATTTACATGGAATTTGCTTACCTCGCTTTCTTCCTCTACCTCGTTGGGTATCATACATAAAAGACGTGATTTAAGACATTATTGCAAGGTGGTCAATAATAATTTGCCACACATATAACAACCTGAATAACACATAAAGAGGCTACTTTTTATATGACAAATGAATTTTTAAAACAAAATTTTAAAACTCGAACCCTGAGAAATTTTTTCAAACATTAAAAAATATTAATATTACATTTTTATTTATATGGCAACATTGTCAAACTCAAAGTAAAATTTAGTGATTTGTTTACAAATAAAAGAATTAAAAGTTTTTGTAAAGAATGATTTGTTTTGTCTGCACTGAGAATTCTAAACAAACTTTGGCAATATTTCACGATGGCGAAGTTAATTCGAAAGTGGCTTTAATTATCGAAAAACATTTATGTTTAAAGGCAAGTATTTAAATTAAAAATGTTGCCATTTAAGAATTTTAATAAGAAATGTTTTACAGCTACAGTTTAAGGATAATCAAGAAACCTTGAAAATATGTCAACAATGTTGGAAAAAACTGCGTGAGTTTAATGAGTTTTTTGAATTTGTTGAAAAAGTGCACCATAAACAAACAAAGAGCTTAAATGAAAAACTATTAGATGATACGGGCGGTTTGTTAGAAGAAAAACACATCTGGGAAACGAATATAAAGTCGGAGGTGTTAGAGGAAACTTTGGACAACAATGTAGAACTACATTTTTTTGAAACTAATCAGGGTTTAAATGAAAATCCCCTATTAGAATTATCACTGGAAGACGAAAATAGTATAGAAATTATAAATAAAAATGTCAAAACTACAAAGGAGAAATCGAATGTCTCCAATACAAGAAAAACTAGAAACAAAACAAAAAGACATAAAATTTCAGAATCAAGTGACAGTGATATTGACAATGATCAGCCATTGGCTTCACTTCGCGATGATATAAAGAACGAAGGCAGTGATGAATCTTTTGATGTAATAAATGATTTTGAAATCCAAAAAAAAGCAAAACGATCGCTAGTTCGAACGGAAGGTAGAAGGCGTACAAAAAAAACAGATAAACCAAATGGGGCGAAACGTAGAAAAGGTCATGTTCTGTTAGAAGAAAATGATAGTCTAATCAAAAAACACATTAAAATGTTATGTCAAATGTGCTCCCATATTGGTGAAGATTTTTCCAATTTAATAAAACATTATAAAGAGGAGCATGCTGGTGTTAAACCCTTTATAAAATGTTGTGAACGTAAACTAGATTGTCCATCAGATATTTTGCAACATGCTTATTTTCATGAAGATCCTGAGCATTTTAAGTGTCAAGAATGTGGTAAAACATTTATAAATAACTCGGGTCTAAAAGATCATTTTATGAAACATCACGAACCAGAAGAAAATCTTCCCTATGGCTGTGATGAATGTCCGCGCAGGTTTTCCAGAAAAAATTTACTGGCCCATCATAAAGCAAAACATATACCAAAAACGGAAAGGTCTCACTTCTGCCAAATATGTTCACCGCCAAAAGCGTAAGTTTAACACTTTTAACCAGATATATACCAGTTAGGATTTTTAAAAAATATTTCTGAATAATTAAGAACCGGAATTTAAAAGTTGCAATATACATATACATATGTATATTTAGGCTTTTTTTTATTTTACAACAGATTTGAATTTTTATTATTTTTAAATAACATATAATAGTTTTTTAAATTTTATTTTCTTCTTTGCGTTATTTCGTGCTCACTTTTTAGTAATAATTTTTAGTTTCTTTGACCTTTTATAATAATATATAATAGTTTTTTAAAAAACTATTAATTAATTGATGAGTTATGTATATTTGAAATAATCAATATATGTTTATGTTATTGCAAATAAAAAAAATTACTCATAATTAGTTTGAAAATGACAAAGTTACAAACGTTTTAATGTTTCAGTTACAAAAAATACTTTACTGGCCACATTTCTCCCTAGTTCATTTCATAAGTTATTTTATTAGACTATGAATTAATTATTACAGATTTAATTTAAATTTTTATGGCTTTTATAAAAAATTACTAGAAAAATATCCGCTACTTATTGAATACTCAAGTTCTTTTTTAATTACTAAACAATTTTTCGTTATATTTATGAAAACCTTTTTATAAAAGTTGAAAAGTACAAGTTTTCAAATTTTAAATACATAAATTTATAAAATGTAAAAATGACAGTAAAAATAACAAAAGTAATTTCTTGTCCGCCTATATAATTTTAAAAATCAACTTGTATTAAAAGTACCTAATTTCAGAATTCTATGAATATTTTAAAACACAAAAAAATTCATAAAATGAAAAAAAGGAAATTTTTGACCGACCGTAATATTTTAAGTCTCACCTCGGATCAATAATCACTAAAGAATCTATGTTTATAAACGTAGAAATAAAAAAAAGTACCTTTTGTGTCGCTGATAAAATTTTCAGTCTTACTTAATAACCTGTCTAATATTTGTAGCCACCTTTATGCTGATGATCTTCAGCTCCTATTTTCTTCCCCTGCCAATAATACTGATTCGTTAATGTTTAATATTAGAGAAAGCATACATAAAATAGAGCAGTGGTGTAGCGAGAATTTCATTGTGATGAATATAGTAAAATCTAAGGCTATTGTTTTTAATACTGATATAATTGATATGCCGCGCATTCGTATAGACAATAAAGAATTGGAGTACGTACACTATTTAAAAGCTCTTGGTATTTTTATTGACCATAAACTCAATTTTGATTTTCATTTAAATATTTGTTTTCTAGGCTATCGTTTGTTTTACGTAAACTATACAGTATCAACTGCATATTACCATTACATGTCCGAAAACTTGTAGCTCATGCAACTCTAATGCCAATAATACTTTATGGTTTAGAAATTTATTCTGGAACAAGCGATACAAATTTAAGCCAGCTCAAAAGATATTTCAACAGAATCATTAGATATGTATATGGACTTAGACCGCGGGAACATGTTTCTGCTTATGTTATGGACTTTTTAGGTTGCTTATTTGAAGACTTTGTGAAAGTAAGGCTTATGATGCTATTTTATAAAACTTTTAAATATGGTTCACCAAATTACATTATTTCCCGTTTTACATTTGGAAATTCTTCCAGATCACACTCTTTAATATGCCCTCGATTTAATTCAGTAATAATGCAACGTTCATTTGCAGTAAGAGTCTGCCGAATTTGGAACTCTATCTTACCTTACAACGACAGACACTTTGCACACTCTCCTGGGAAATTTAAGAATAAAATAATGTCAGGTCTTTAATATTTCTAGTTCTTTTGGTGAAAGTGGTACATAACATACTTTGTGTTTTTAGGGGAAACTTTTCATGTTCATGACAGATATATATATACATAAATTTGAATTTTACATTTAGGGTATATAATAATTATAGCATTAGAAATTAAAAGTGTCATTAATACTATAAGTATATATCATTGTAATCATTTTGGCCATTCATTTGGCTTACCGATTATTAATAAATAAATGAAATAAATAAATAAATAAAATACTTTCATAACTTTCGAAATTCCAGCTTCATAAACGTAGAAAATACAAAAAGTACCATAAAAATCCGAAAGAGTAAATTTTTTAATACCCAGTGTATTTTTCATCCCTACTTGGATCAATAGTCCCTATTTATTTTAGATTATTAACTGTAGAAAATTCAAAAATACCAAAAAATGAGAAAAGTACCAAAAAAAAAAAAATAACGAAAAAGTATCTTTTTGGTCACCCATAACTTGCATCAATGGTACCTAATTTCAAAAATCTAGATTCATAAACGTAGAAAATACAAAAAAAAAATGCGAAAAAGTACCTTTTTGGTCGACCAAACATTTTCAGTCTCACCTCGGATCAATAGTTTCTACTTTAAAAATTCTAGCTTTTCTGGTAGAAAGCAGTTTGTATATAGTGGTGGTCGTGCTTCTTCAATGCTTTCAGTTCACAGTGGTGTACCTCAGGGATCTGTCCTTGGGCCTTTTATTTTTATATTGTTTATAAATGATCTTTTTGATAAGATATCGTGTAATATATGTAAAACATTGTAAATTTTTTTTAGTAGAGGTTTGTAGCCGATTATGGCCTAGAGGCTTGGTTGCCAAAATTTAAATAAATAAATAAACTTAGAATATACAAAAAGTACCATAAAAAAGATAAAAAGTACCTTTTTGGTTTTCCATATCAATGTACAAACTCCAAGTTAAAAAAAATTAAATATCTATTTAACAAAAAAATATTTTAATAGACATGATTAAAGTGAATATATCTTCTCTTTTTTGCATAAAAATAAATATGTTATAAAACGTACCAAACTGTTTTCCCAATTTTTCCCTTTCTACCCTGTTAAAAATGTTTTAAATTTTTTCTTAAATTAGATAATTTTGTATGTCTGGTGAAATCCCTATTACAAATTTTATACAGTTTGACCCTGTAATTAGGAATTATACATATTTTCCGGTATTTTCTCCTTTTTGGTACTCCTTTGTCATCCTAAAAAATTCTAAAAATTTCACCTAAATTATCAAATTATGGCCTATTGAATAAGAATTTCTTGTTTTTTAAAGTACCAAAAAAAAAAAACAACCCCTTATTCATGCGAATTTAAACAAGGGCCGAAATTCTGTTTATATTTAATAATATTAAAATGTTTTCCTAGCTTTATCCATAAAGCTATTACCAAATTATAGTTTTTAACCGTTTCTTCTCCAGGTATTAATAATTAAAAAAAAGACAAACTTTTCTGTTAATTTGTATCATTTTTAGTTCATCAGATATAAGGTTACCAATTTTAATCTTTTTTACCCCCTTAAAGTACGAATTTCCTAAAACCCTTTAGTGTATCTTTACGTCAGAAAAGGAGCCAATTATCTAAAATTCATGTCTAGCTTTTTGCGTTTGGCCTGTGCGATAATGAATCAGTTAGTAAGTCAGTTAAGCAACTCTTTTATATGTGTATACAGTTAATAAAGAGTTAAGAGTTAATAAAGAGTTGATTTATTAAATTTTCATAGAAAATCACTCTTATAAATCCTTTATTAATCTTTGTTAATTTTTTTAAATAAGGCAGTTCAGCTTTTATTTTTTATTTTTTTCAGCTTTGCAAGCGAATATATTTTACAGATTCATGTTAAATCACGCCACACGAAAGCATCAAATATATGTCATGTTTGTGCTAAAGAAATACGTGATAAGCAAGCATTTGAAAAGCATGTGCGATTACATTTTGAGGCCAGTGGACCACGCATCAAATGTCCCCGAGAAGGTTGCGAAAGTTGGTTAAAAGACGAGGATAATTTAAAACAACATTTAAGACGTTTTCACAATCAATCAAAGTATGAATGTCCAGAGTGCGGACGTATCTGTAAAAATAAACATTCTTTAACTTGTCATTTAAGAAACACACATTCCACGCAAACTTTTACATGCGAAGAATGTCAAAAAAGCTTTAAGAGTGCATTGTCATTAAAAGTGAGAAATTTTTAAATATAAAACTTATATAAATATACTTATGTGAATTTCAACTCATTTTAGGAACATATGGCTGGCCACACAGGAGAACCTTTGTACAATTGTCCTTTTTGTACGAGAACTTTTAATTCCAAGGCAAATATGTATTCACATAAAAAGAAAGCTCATCCTATAGAATGGGATTTAGTTAATAAAGCTAAAATGGGTTTTATATAATATATTAATTGTATTGTATATGTATGTAAATAAAGATTTTATTTTTTTTTATTAAAAAAAAAAAACTTACTAAGGTTCCATGCAAAAAGGGTATGTTGGAGCTTTTAAGTTTTTTAATGATTAACACTAGCAACACATTCAGGTAGTTCAATACATAAAATTATTAAAGTTATTTGTATCTTTTGGCAAAATACACTTACTGTAAATAAAGACTATTCAAAAAATTTTAATTTTAGGAGTAAGAAGTAAAAATAATGTTTTACATTGCAAATCATTAATTCTGGCTTAAGTTAATTTTTACAAATTATGCACTCTAAAAAGTTTAAATTAATTTATAAAAGTACCCCGCAAAAAATTGATAGTGCAAAATAAATTCGTTTTCAATACTTCTACATTTTTAGTGCAAAAGCATTAATAATAAATGACTATAAATTTGAAATAATTTGTGACAAACGATGTTCTTCAAAATGAATGCAAAATATCTGAAACAATTAATGTAAACAAACAACATGAATTCATAAAACAAAATTTTCTTTCCTAAAGTAAATTCAACAAGAGTGCTATATTCCGCCGTGCGAATCTGATAATTCCCTTCACCATCATCTTATACGCCATTTTTCCTTATTATTTCCGACGCCATCCTTGATTTTAAATTTTTACGTAGTTAACTGTATTCTACTGGTCAAGCCCAATACCAGTTGAGGGGTTCTAGAAGTTGAATTTTAAAATACCAGATTTTACCCATATATAAATTTATTATCCGCCATTTTTTAGTAGCGACTAACATGAAGTTTAATTCTTTTATATTGCGCTAGTCAAGTCCTTTCAGATATTACCAATATTGTCTAGAAGCTGAAAAAATTGATTTTCGTTTGTAAATTTTTGAAATAAATATTTAAAAAAAATGTTTGCCTATAATTTTACCGATTAGAGCCCGCTTTATCCAAAATTTTTCACGAATATCTCTAGAGGCATATTATATCTACAAATAGTAGCAAAGGTACTTATAAATTATTCTATATATATGTTCCTCTAACTCCCACTGGAGCATAGGGCGCCAAAATTCTATGGCTGAATAATTTTAATTTTGGTAGTAAAAATATCGGAAAAAAACAGAGGCAGTCATTTCCGGAAATTTCAAAAAGATTGATACCATACACAGATCTGAGGAACATATGGTTGTTCTAAAAGTTGATTTCACCCAACACACGGACAGATGGAATCGACTCCTCTATTCATAAGCTTTCAGAAAATATGTACTTTATGGGGTCGGAAATGAAAAATGCTGCATTCGGCCGTGCCGAATCTTATATACCCTTCACATCGTGTAGTCATGCAATAACAATTGTTTGTATCACCATTCATCTCATATGAAATACGTACATACATACATATACAAAACAACCCATTGCAGAATTATACGTGTTTCAAAAAAAAAAAAAAAAATTACAAAAAAAAATGTATTAAAACAAAAAAAAAAAACAAAAACAAAAAAGCATTTAAAAAAATTTGTTTAAAAAATTAAAACAAAATATAAATAATATAAAAAAATTTTTTTTTGGCTCAGCTGGGATTCGATGCCACGTTTTCTCTAACCAGTATATACATATGTATGTATGTTGTTGTTGTAATTGTGAAAAAAAAAACGAGGTGGTGGTGGTTTTTTGCTCATATCTCAGAAAGTTATAGGGCGATTGTGCTGAGTTTCAATAGCGATTCATTCTCGGATATTTCCAAGAGATTGATACCATACACAGATCTGAGGAACATATAGTTGCTTCTAACAGTTGATTTCAAACAAACGGTCAGGGCTTAATCGACTCCTCTATTCATAAGCTTTCAGAAAATATACACTTTATGGGGTCGGAAATGAAAATTGTAGCAATTACAAACGGAATGACAAAGCTATATACATATACCCTTGTGCACCACAGGTGATGGATATATATATTTTTTTTGATTCTAAAAATTGATTGGCAGAGGTACTTAACCAAATTGCCAGGGTATTCCACGTTGGTTCCGGCTCCTTAAATCGACCAATACCTTTGTATAGGAAGTCGGAGACACTTGAACAATAATTAAAGTTGAGTTTTATGGTTCTCCTCCAGTTAAAAAAAAACGTTGGTTCAGTCACCGCAAGTCGACCTATACCATTGTATAGGAAGTCGCAGACGTCTGAACAATTAATTATACTGAATTTTATGGAACTCCTCTAGTTAGAATACATTGAGTTTAGTTGGTACTTTTCCAGTTAAGAAAATCACTTTAGTTGGTACTTTTCCAGTTAAGAAAATCAGTTCAGTTGGTACTCCTCCAGTTGTAAATTATGAGTTTAGTTGGTACTCCTCCAGTTAATCCAATTAAAATATATGCACGCGGTTAATTGTAGAATAGTCTGGAAACTGTATCCAAAGCACAGTTACGCGGCGCCACACAATTAAACACGCGAGACGTAAAAAACTCGAAACCGGATGAAAAGGACGACCTGATTGCCCTTAAGAGATAATGGCAATGACGCGCGAGCTCTTGACCACACCAGAGCTGTAATGAAGGGATATTTTTTTTTATTCTAAAAATTGATTGGCAGAGGTACGTAACCAAATAGCCAGGGTATGCCACGTTGGTTCCGGCTCCGTAAAACGACCTATACCTCTGTATACGAAGTCGGAAACACTTGAACAATAATTAAAGTTGAGTTGTATGGTTCTCCTCCAGTTAAACAAAACGTTGGTTCAGTCACCGCAAGTCGACACCGCGGAGACATCTGAACAATAAATTATACTGAGTTTAATGGAACTCCTCCAGTTAGAATTATTTGAGTTTGGTTGGTACTCCTCCAGTTGTATATTATGAGTTTAGTTGGTGCTCCTCCAGTTGTAAATTATGAGTTTAGTTGGTACTCCTCCAGTTAATCCAATTAAAATAAATGCACGTGGTTAATTGTAGAATAGTCTGGAAACTGTATCCAAAGCACAGTTACGCGACGCCACACAATTAACCACCCGAGAGTGAGACGTAAAACCCTCGAAGACGGATGAAAAGGACGGCCTGATTGCCTTTAAGAGATAATGGCAATGACGCGCGAGCTCTTGACCCAACCAGAGCTGTAATACGACTCAAGGGAAGGGATAAAAATAGAATCAGCTGATTTTGTGAAGTCACCTGCCTTAAATTCACTTTGTATGAAGTTATCATCTTGTATTGAATATTCTATAAGAAAAACAAGAATTGGGAAAAAATTTTTGCACTCAGAAAACAAAAACATAAAAAAAATAAAATTGTTTACAAGCAAGTTTTAAGCAATTGTTAATTTGAAGTGATAAGAAATGTTATGTTGCGTTTGCTTGCTGCAGCACTCAAAAACTTTTGAGGTTTTTAATGCTTCACATAAAGTTTTAAATATGGCTGATATTATACATCAACACTTATGGTTCAAAGTAGGTATTTCTATTTAAAATAAATAGTTAGAACTAATATATTTTAATTCTGAAAGCCCACACCCAATGATGATTACTCCACACATATTTGCACTTTATGCTGGGAGAAAATTAAAGATTTTCATGAATTTTACCAAACGATAAAAAAAGCGCACAGCGAATTTAAGGATAATATACCCATTTGTAATCAACAAGAAATTAAACTTGAACGGGAAATAGAAGAAGGAAATCTAATGCAAGTAGAAGATGAAATAGACCTACTCAATAATTGTGAACGAGAAGCTGAGACAATTAAAGAAAATCCTTTAGAAGCTGAACAAATTGATATTAAATACATTAAGTTAGAAAATGATTGTAGTGATTATACAAACTTGGAAATAAATGAAAGCGAAAATAAATTTACGGAAAAAATAAAAGCTAAGGACAAGAAAGTAAAACCAGAAAAAATTAGAAAAAGGAGTAAAAATTTGAGGAATAAACTAAAAAACAAAAAACTAAAAAACGAGAAAAAAATTAAAAGTGCAACAAACATAAAGAAATGGACGGATAAATTTTTGGATCCCATATTAACGGAACAAATGATAAAAAAACATATAAATATGATTTGTGACTTATGTTTATTTGTTGGTTCTTCTTTCCCGGATATTGTTAGCCATTTTAAAAAATTCCATCCTAAAGTGCGACCTTATATAATGTGTTGCGACCGAAAATTTACCAAGCGGTATTATGTAGCACAACATGCTCTTAAACATGAGGATCCCAACTATTTTAGGTAAAATTCAGTAAACTTTTAGTTATAGGTATAGCTAATAAATTTATACTTATTTTTAACTGATTTAGATGTGAACAGTGCAACAAATCCTTTACAACTACTTGTAGTCTTCGTACACATAACTTATCCTATCATGCACCTGAAGATGAACTTTTACACACCTGCGAATCTTGCCCAAGAAAATTTGCTAGACGAAATTTATTAGAACTTCATAAACCAGCGCATATACCTAAAGAACAATGGACATTTTTTTGCACTAAGTGTCCAACACAAAAGGCGTAAGTTATTGGCATATAAACTATTCTATTAGAAATATTTTACTTGCCACTTACCTTCGTTTTTTATTTTTATAAGAATAAACAAACAAATTTATGTATGAATGTACAATATAAATTTTAAAATGCAAACGACGTTATTTATAACAATTAACTGTATGTTAACTAATTACCTGATATATTTACTTAGAGAGTTCACACATAAAGAAGCTATCGGCTATTAAGTTAGTACATAGTTTTTCTCAAGGTCTATTAATAGACCTTGGTTTTTCTATTGAATAACGCTGTACAATTTTTAACCTAAATATTTAGACTTTTCACAAAAAATCAACTTCAATCGAAATCATTAAAAGTAACATTTAACGAGGGTAAAAGCAGCAGTATTTCGAAAAATATACATATGTACATAAATAGATTAAACCTTTTTTTATTTCAAAAGTTTTGCTACAGCTTATTTGCTTAATATTCATAATGGGATGAATCACAAGAAAGCGGGAAATATTTGTCACGTATGCGCCAAAGAAATAAAAGATAAGCATGCATTCGAAAAACATGTACGACTACATTTTGAAGACAGTGGACCACGCGTTAAGTGTCCTTATCCCGACTGTGACAGTTGGCTTAAGGATGAGGATAACCTTAAGTCACACTTACAAAGACATAATCCTGAAGGTAAAATCTATAAATGCCCTGTTTGCGGTAAGCTGTGTAAAAATCGTGGAGCTCTTACAAACCATAAGCGTTATAGTCACTCCAATGAAGTATTTCAGTGTGAACAATGTGATAAATCTTTTAAGAAAGCAATTTCTTTGAGAGTAGGTATTTTCTGCGAGTTTTTTAATATTTATATAAAACTTTAATGTTATTTTTAGGAACATATGACACAACATACTGGAGAAACGCTTTACAAATGTCCATTTTGTACGCGAACATTTAATTCGAATGCAAACATGCATTCTCATAAAAAGAAACAGCATCCAAAAGAATGGGAAGAATGGAGAAAAAACAAAAAGGGCAGTGCACAAAAATTTATAAACAATACCAATCCTTTAGTTTAAAAATAAATGTTAAAAACGAAAAAACACCTTTAACAATAGAAACATTTTTTGTGTAATTAAATTGGAAGAAGAGTTTACACAAATTTCCAAATAAAACGTAAAAAATGATAAAAACTTTAAGTAAACAAACGAACCCATTGATTGCTAAATACACCAGCAAACATATTCGCTTAGTCTCAAAACCTTAAATATATGTAGATCATTAAATGATTTCTCTGTAATACATTAAGCCATTTGGCCAATAAAAATTATAATTAAAATTTTCTTACTAAACAACGAGAATTCCTAACACCCTATAAACACATTTATTAACAGTTCCGTAATATGAATCATTTATCGGCCAAAACAAAACCAGAGATAAAAAACTTTAATAAATAAATATATATATATATATATATATATATATATATATATTAAATAATTAATATACGTAAGGTGGATACTAAGTATTTATATTCACCTTAAATATAAATTTATTAAAAAAAATACCTACATACATATGTATGTTAACAAAAAAATTCGAATTAAATAAATATATAAATGTATAGTTTGATGCAAGGCATATTTATTCATTATTATTTTATTATTATTATTTATTTATTTATTGGTAACAAAATAATCAATCAAGTCCATTAGGCCATTTACAATTGATAGACTAGCAACTATAATTTCATCTGCATATATACATGTGTAAACAACAATTCAAAGATAAAAATAATTAACAATTAAGGATATGATGTGAAGAATTAAAATAAACAAAAACAAGTAAGAGCGCTATATTCGGCCGTGCCGAATCTTATATACCCTTCACAACGTGTAGTCATGAAATAACAGTAGTTTGTGTCACCATTCATCCCATATGAAATACGTTGATACATATATAAAAACATCCCATTGTAAAATTATAAATTCACGTATGTATGTTAAAAAAACGAAAAAAAAAAAAAAATTAAAAAAAAATTAAAAAAAAAAATTTGAAAAAAAAATTATTATATATAATTATAATTATTATATATAAAACTGAAAAAAAAATAAAAAAAAAAATTAAAAATAAAAATTAAAAAAAAAAAATAATAATAAAAATATAAATAATATATTAAATAAAAAAAAATAAAAAAAAAATTTTTTAAAAAATTAAAAAAAAATTTTTTTTGGCTCAGCTGGGATTCGATGCCACGTTTTCTCTAACCAGTATACACGTTTGTATGTATGTATGTTGTTGTTGTAATGTTGTTTTTGTGAAAAAAAAAATCGAGGTGGTCGTGGGTTTTTGCTCATATCTCAGTTGTTTATGTACCGATGTTTCTGATTTTCAATACCGATCTACTCCCGAATATTTCTGATATTTTAGTACCTTACCCGGGTCCAACCTATGTCGGGGGGCTTCAAAAAGTTGATTTCAACATACACACGGACAGACTGACAGGGCTTAATCGACTCCCCTAATCATAAGCTTTCAGAAAATATATACTTTATGGGGTCGGAAATGAAAATTGTAGAAATTTCACACGGAATGACAAACCTATATATACACTTTTTAAAAGCTATTTGCAATTAAATGTTTTGACGGATGCATATTCTACAAGTTTACTCCAAAACGTAGTATGCGTAAGGTGAAAGTCTCTAAGAAATCGTGGTAAAGAGTTCCAACATTTGATAGCACACACTTTAAGAGATCTTTCATATACAACGTGATTTCTAACTGGATTAAAGCTGTGAGATTCTATATGTCTGCAAAAATACAAAATGTTTACAAACATACTCTGGACGAAAGGTATGAATTACTATGTAAAAGAAAATAACCAACGTATACGAAAAATAAAGTATTCACTTCATATTAAAAACGTCTATTAGCTGAAGATGATCTGAAAACAAAAGATGAATGTCATCTGTAAAGACAAAAGCTGCACACTCGACACCATGTAGTAAGGCAAAAAATCATTCAAGTAAAGCAAAAACAGTAAAGGGCCAATAACTGACCCCTGCGGTACACCACTAGTCACTGGTAAACATTCAGAATCATGATTGCTGTAATAGTCGCATTAATAACGACTAGATAGGTACAAATAAATTAACCTGCAGGCAGATAACGAAAAACCGAAATAAGTGCAAAGTTTGCGAATTAAAACTGCATGACAACATTGTCAAATGCTTTAGATAAATCAAGGGATAACAATACTGCTGTATAATCCTTATCAAATATTCTAAGTGAATCAGTAATCAGTAAAAGCGAACTAGTGCTGTATCCATCACAAAAACCAGATTGAAACTGGTTAATAAACGATTCTGATTAGGTAAAAGCATTATTTGATCCTTTATTACGCTTTCAACAATTTTGGATAAAACAGGAACTAAAGAAATTGGCATGAACTCATGATCAGTATTATTTTTCTTAATGGCAATAACTTTAACAATTTTCCAATCAGAAGGCAGCTGTGAGTTAGAAATAATGTTATTTACCAAGAATAATAATTGCTGATGAATAAAAGGGAAAATTACAATAACAAACTTTAAATGCCAATCATCATATCCAGAGGCATTGGATTTAATATTAGAAAGAGCATAGCACAAGTCCGCAAAGTCAATGCTTCGAAAAGAAAAACGGTTATTGGGGAAATTTAGATCGAAAGGGTTAAACGAATCGACAGTTCTACAACTTAAAACTTATTCAATACATTAAATAAATTAAATTTGAAAGAACAAATTCTAATATAAAAGTGTGAAAATCTACAAAGGGGTACCGGGGTGTCCAGTCATTGATTAACCTATATTTTTTTGGAGTTTTTGACAGTAGGGGTAATCGCAGTTCGGAGAAAACTTTTTGTTTATTTTTATATATAAAGTTTGACATTTGAAATAAAAGAGATATGTAATTCGACAGGTGAAGTGTAAAATAAGTAAAGAAAAAACAAGTAACAGTGCTATATTCGGCCGTGCCGAATCTTATATACCCTTCACAACGTGTAGTCATGCAATAACAATTGTTTGTATCACCATTCATCCCATATAAAATACGTACATATGTATATACTGGTTAGACTGAATGTGGCATCGAATCCCAGCTGAGCCAAAAAAATTTTATTTTATTTAATATATTATTTCTATTTTATTATTTTTTTTTAAATTTTTTTAAAAAATTTTTTTAGAAAAATTTTTAAAAAATTTTTTTAAATTTTTTTAAATTTTTTTTTAATTTTTTTTTGTAGTTTTTTTTATTATTTTTTTCTTATTTTTAATATTTTTTTTTTGTAATTTTTTTGTGTTTGGTATGTTTTTTACATGTATGTATGTATGTATGTTGTTGGTGTAATTGTGAAAAAAAACGAGGTGGTCGTGGTTTTTGCTCATATCTCAGAAAGTTATGGGGGCGATTATGCTGAATTTCAATAGCGATTCATTCCTGGATATTTCCAAGAGATTGATACCATATACAGATCTGAGGAACATATAGTTGCTTCTAAAAGTTGATTTCAACCAACACACGGACAGACGGGCAGACGGTCAGGGCTTAATCGACTCCTCTATTCATAAGCTTTTAGAAAATATATACTTTATGGGGTCGGAAATGAAAATTGTAGAAATTACAAACGGAATGACAAAGCTATATATACCCTTGTGCACCACAGGTGAAGGATATAATAATCAGTTGAAAAGTATACTCTATACTTACATTTGTGAACTCAATGATAAGGCATGTTTTAAACTAACAGAAACCTTAAATTAATTATTCTCGAATAAAAAAAATAAGTTTGACAAATGCAGACATATTATTAAACAAAGCTATATATACCCTTGTGCACCACTGGTGAAGGGTATAAAAACAAGTAAGAGTGCTATATTCGGCCGAATCTTATATAATCTTCACAACGTGTAGTCATGCAATAACAATTGTTTGTATCACATACATATGTATAAACTGGTTAGAATAAATGTGGCATCGAATCCCAGCTGAGCCAAAAAATTTTATTTTATTAAATATATTATTTATATTTTATTATTTTTTTTTAAATTTATTTAAAAAATTTTTTTAAACAAATTTTTTTTTAATTTTTTTTTTAATTTTTTTTTTGTAATTTTTTTTATTTTTTTTTTTTATTTTTAATATATCCTTTTTTGTATTTTTTTTCTATGGCATGTTTTTTACATGTATGTATGTTGTTGTTGTAATTGTGTAAACAAACGAGGTGGTCGTGGTTTTTTTGCTCATATCTCAGAAAGTTATGGGGCGATTGTGCTGAATTTCAATAGCGATTCATTCCTGGATATTTCCAAGAGATTGATACCATATACAGATCTAAGGAACATATAGTTGCTTCTAAAAGTTGATTTCAACCAACACACGGACAGACGGTCAGGGGTAATCGACTCCTCTATTCAAAAGCTTTCAGAAAATATATACTTTATGGGGTCGAAAAAGAAAATTGTAGAAATTACAAACGGAATGACAAAGCTATATATACCCTTGTGCACCACAGGTGAAGGGTATAAAAATGATCCGGAAATTGTCAAACTTCATACATAAAAAAAGAGAGCCGAAAATCGCTCTCCTTTACGCAATCACCTTATGTAATTACACCATGCTTGTACTCATAGCTGCCAGATTTGACGATTTATCGTCATTTTGACGATTTTACGTTCTAAAATTAAGTGTTGACGATTTGACGATTTATGCTATGTTTTTGACGATTTTCAAGAATTCAAGTTTGCAACATTTTTCATTACTTTTATATCAACCTTAAACTAAATAAAAATAATTTGTAACGGTTTTTTATGTTATTGATAATAGAACAGAGTGAAAGAGATACATCGATCATTATTTAATGTGTTTGTGTGAGTAATTTTTCCACTTTTTAACATAGTATATGCCACATATTATCAACTGATACCTACAACTCGAACAAATATTAATTTGGAAATGCGTTTAAAACAATTTTAGTTTTTTAAGTAAATTTATTTAAATTATTTAAGTGACAAATTAATATGCTTAAATACTTCAACAAAATGGTAAGTTCTTTTTAATTATACATTAAAACCTTAAAAATCAAACATATTTTCAATAGAAAACCAAGATGATGAAAATTCTAGCAGCTCTTCCTCTGTAAGTAGAAATTTCATCCATTTTTTATACAAATCTTTGTCGTAGCTAAAATGAAATTTTAATGGTGTTTTTCACAGGTAACCAACAAGAAGAAGAAAATTAAGGAAGACTGGTTTGCAGATCCAGAAATAAATTTATGGGCTAAAAAGCGAAACGATGTAGTTTATTTTGGCGTTGTGCTCGTCTTACGCTTGCCTAAAGCTACCTTAATCTGTAGAAACTTTAGAAAGAAATGATTATAATTATTTGTCAATTAGTCTGAATTAGATGCAGCCAATTCATTATTTATTATTTTTTGTATTTATATACATATTAATATTTATTTTTCGAAATTAATTCTAAATTGTATTATATTTATTGCCATGTTCTTAACTTAAAAGGGTCTAATAAAACCATTGATCTCTCTGGATTTAAAAAGTTTGTTATGTTATGCATTAAATAAAAAATGTTTTGTTTTGAAAAATGCGTTTTTTTATTTTGACGTTTTTATGACGATTTGAGTAAACTATTTGACGATTTTGACGATTTTTTTCCCCAAATTAGACGATTTTGCCCCTATTTTATCTGGCAGCTATGCTTGTACTTGCCGAGTAAAGGCAAGTGTGTACTCAAATATGAGCCAGTTTCTTCCTCTTAACCCGACCTTACCCCCATTATAAATAAACACAAGATTTGAGCAAGTCTCTTGCGCAAGAGACTTGCCTAATCAGAAATGGGTCTAAGGTCACACACGACGATTATAGTTTGTCAATTCTTGAGTTTTAGGTGAGAATAAAAAGGGAAAAATAATTGCCGGTACTAAACGGAATTAAAAACGTCACAAATTAAACGTTTAAAATATTAAAAAATAAGAAACAAAAAAAATATTTTAGTGAAAACGTAAAGTGAAAGGTTTTAATTATAATTAATGATGTTATGTATATATTTTTTTTTTATTATTTGCTATTTACGGCTAAAGCACAAATGTCAAATTGTAAGAAAATAAAAGTATAACAAAACATAAAAATCGCCAAAGAAATTGTCGTGTGTGAACATGAAAGCAAGTTCAAAAAAGAAATATAGAAAAGTTGGGCAATTAAAATCGTCGTGTGTGACCTTCGACTTACCGATCAGCTGTTGCGACTACGTTACCTGTATGGATATGCCCGAGGTAACCTTGTTCGATATGCCTTGTTGAGTTCGGATTTGCTATAAATTGTTTTTATTAAAAATGTTTGAAAATTAAAGTTGATAATTTTAAAAAATGCTATGCTGTGTATGTTTATTGGAAACTCCCAAAATGTTGGGAATATTTGATGATAAAGGAAAACAACTTTGTATAGCTGATGTTATAGAAAAACATTTTTGGTTTAAGGTAAAAATGTTGGAAATTGTTGGAATGCAAAATATTTACATACATTAATTTCATTTAAGATACATCCAGAAGATTCCCTAAAATCTCAGGTTTGTACTATATGCTGGACAAAAACTGAAGACTTTCACAAATTTTATCAAAGTGTGGAGAACTCCCACAAGTTATTTCATCATAAGCTCATTACTACAATAAAGGAGGAAGAAATTAAACAGGAGGAACAGCTAGTTGAAAATACATATGAAGATAATATTGCGTTAATCCCAATTGTTATTAAAGAAGTTGCAGAAAAAGACGCAGTTGAAACAGTACAGAAAAATCCTTTAGAAAATGAAAATTTTAATAGTGACTACAATGAGGATGAAGACATTGAAAATGAAGACAGCATCACATCAGACGTGTATGAACCCTCAGAAAAAAGTGAAACTGAAGATATAGAAAATAAAAAAAAATTGGAAAATTGTAGAAAGAAAGGAATAAAAAAAAAAGTGAAGAATAAAAACTCTAATCCCACGAAGAAAGACGAAATACATAAAAAGAAAAGAAGCTCACATAGTTTAGATCCTGTTATTACGGAACAGTTAATAAAAAAACATATTCCAATGTTATGTGATTTATGTGTGTTTACAGGAAATACTTTCTCCGATATTGTGGGACACTTCAAAGGGCATCATTCAAAAGAACAACCGTACATAATGTGCTGCAATAGAAAATTTACTAGAAGTTATTGTATAGATCAACATGCAATTATACATGAGAATCCAGATTCATTTAGGTAATTATTTAAATTTAAAATATAAGAAAAACAAACCACGACTGAAAGTGAAAGTTTTATTATTAGAATAATTCTATACTTTATTTGACCTCTTTTTTTTTAATTTTTGTATTTAATTATTTGAGCCTAAGGTCATGCAACAGTTTTATTTTTTATAAAAAACAATATTAAACAATGTTTTATTTTCTTCAATATTTCGCTACTCCTTCGTGTAGCATCTTCAGGAAATATTTTTTTAACAAAAACAAATTAACAATTAAAATTACAATTACAATATTTTCTTTTTCTATACTAATAATAAAAATTTACTAAATTTTTGGGATATGCTCCCATAATTTTTCAATTATATTTATTTGATTGTTGGGTTTAAGCTGGTTTATATGCATTTCACTGGTGCTTATGCCAGATCATCAGTAAACCTTTACCCAAATTCTTGAAAAAATTTAAAATTTTTATAAGTTATATTTTTAAATTCTCATTAACGAAATAAGAATTCAAAAATAAAACAAAAAACTATAAAAAACTCCTTCAAAAACCCAACCAACAATTTTTTTAATTTTGAATTTATTTTTTTTTTTTAAACCAGCGTAAACCCAACAACCAAATAAATATAATAATAAAAATTTTTAAAGACAAATTTAAAAAATTTGTCATATAAAAAACTATACACTAAAAAAATAATTACTTATAATCTATTACATAATAAATGAATATTTTCGATCTTTTTAATTTATATAAGCAGTTGTTTCTTGTATTGAGCTCGAGATCACTTTCTTTTATAAAAAATAGTTATAATTTTATTTTCCGATATTTCGCTACCACAATGTGGAAAGAAGCTACCCAATGTGGTAGCGAAATATCGGAAAATAAAATTATAACTATTTTTTATAAAAGAAAGTGATCTCAAGCTCAATACAAGAAACAACTGCTTATATAATCTATTACATTATAAAAATATTTCATTTCCGCTTTTTAAAATTTTTGAACTAAATATCTATAATTCTGAGCTATTCCCTATGTATCTAATTTGTAATTAATCCTCTGTGTTATTGGTGTGTTTATTATTTGTAACATTTCTAATAAATAGCGACGTTTGTAATTATTTTCCGTATTTAAAACTGTTGTATTTTTAAAGTCTGGATCATGATTAACATTAACACAATGTGATGTTAATGCAGTTTTCTGTGAAATATTATTCCTTTATTTTTGGTCTGACTTATGTCCTGCAATTCTAGTTTTTAGTTTATTCTTAGTTGTACCTATATATACTTTATCGCAAGTTTCACTACTATTACCATTACATGGAATTTTATATACTACATTAGATCTCTCAAAATGATCAATTTTGTCCTTTGTCTTACTAAATAAATTTCCTAATGTATTGTACGTTTTATGAGTCATTTTATATTTCTCATTTTCAAATATTTTCGATCTTTCTAATCGTTCTGACACTTTAGGTACGTAAATTAATGATTTATAAATTCTTTGTTAATTAGTATTAGTTATGTCAATTCCTCTTTGACCTTTATATTGTCCAATTAAACTATAATTTATTTTTCTAGGAAAATTATTATCATCTAATATATCTATGATTTTCCTTTTAAATATTTTCCCTATGAAAATCTAAATCACTTATAGTTAGTATCCTCTCTATAAGGTTTTTGGCTGTATTATTATTAGGATAAAAAAGCTTTATCCGAGTGAAAGTAAATCATTCGAAATTGCTATTGAAATTCACTTCGATTTTTAAACTGAGTCTTAACGGGCCAATAAATACCCTTATTCTGAATTTTGTAATAAAATTAACAAAAAAAAATTTTCACGAATGGATCGAAAATGGTTATAGGCACATGGGCAGGTGTCTATAAAATGAGGGAAAACATTAGGAGGTGTTGCAGGATTTCTGATAATTATTGCGTGTTCTAAAGGAAGATACTGGTCATCTGTAGAGCAACGGATCTCATAATAGAACATAGAATATCCGAGGGATAGAGAGGTTACTCTTTACGTGGATAGTCGGGAGGCTCTTATGGCTTTAAATATACATTATGTAAAATTTAGGTTGGTTAGAGAATGTAGGAGAGCTCTTGATAAAATCATTGGCTTCTTAAACGTCAGATTGTGTTGGGTACCTAGGCACTGGACCAAGTTAAATTCAGCTTACTAATCGTTTCTTCTGGGTATTTATGAGGGGCACTATTAGGGTTATAACAGGATATTGTTCAGTAGGAACTAGGACTAGTTGATAGGATACAGCAACAAGTTGTCTGTCACTGTCCGAGTTAAGTGGTTAGGTAGGCGATACCACAATGAGGGCTTGTTAAGACTAATTAGGAACAAATAGATCCATTTTTATTTTATAATAAGGGCCAATATCTTACTATTTACGATAAATTTTAACATTAATATATTTTGCAATGTAGATGTAATGAATGTAAACGTTCATTTACTACAACTTATGGCCTACGAACGCATAATTTAAATCATCATTCACCTGAAGAGAAACGTATACACGCATGTGAGTTTTGTCCACGAAGATTTGGTAGAAGACAATTGCTGGAATTGCACAGACAAAAACATATACCAAAAGAAGATTGGACTATTACTTGTTCAAAATGTACAACACGCACAGTTAAGTATGTTTAATTAACTAATTTTTATACTTTCACTACCGATCATATGAATATAACACTTAAATTTTTTTATTTAGTAAGCAATATCTCTTTACATTTTTGTCAACAGCTAAAATTTACCTACGTCAAAGAGAACATTTGGCAAATTAAAACTTTAGTGCAACATTATATAAAAACTTGTTAAAAAAACATAATTAGAACCGTTCAGTTCACATAATAAGACCCATTTTGATTTTTTTATATTTTTTGCAAGTAGTAAGATTTTTTTTATTTGTATATTAAATTAATACTTTTTATTTTTAAAAAATAACAAAAAGAGCCTAAATATTTCGTTCGAAATTCTGAGCTATGGGCGAAGCCATAAATCTAAAGTCGGATATATAAATTTGAAATAAATGAGAGAAGAGAGAAAATTGTTTTTCATCTATGGACATTGACAGCTGCAATTTAAAGTATGTGAAGAAAAAATAAGACTACCTGGAATAAATATGCCTTGATTGACTCTTATTTTTACATTATATAAAATACATTTTTAATTAAATTTATATATACATGTATATATATATGTACAGTCGTGTCTGGATATAGTGAACAAATTTTTGCAAGGCTTGTTCATAGTATCCAGCTTGTTCTCTATATCAAGGTTGAAATTTTTGTTCAAAAACTTGTTTTATTTACTAAAAATACATACATGTAAATGTAATAGCTGATTAGAAACAATTTGTACAAAAAAGGAAATATATGTACATATGTATTTAAGTTTAATAAAAGAATTGTTGAAGTGGTTTTCAAAATTCTGTTCACTATTAGAGTTTTTCACTATTTAGAGTACTCCATGCAAAAATTTTGGTGTTCACTATATGGAGGTGTTCACTATATCGGGTGTTCACTATATCCAGACACGACTGTATATGGTTCTAATCAACAAACCAAACAGAAAGTTTTTTAAATTTTGGTTTTTCAAAAAAAGAGACTTTAAGATACTATTGAAACAAACTTAATTTTTTTTTTTTTGCTGTTGACATTTTTGTGATCTCCACTAAATGTTCTTTTTAATGGTAGGAAAATTTTTGCTCTCAAGAAAAAATTTTAAAAGATATGACGGTTCATTTAGTAGATTTCTATTATTTTACTTTACAGCTTTCAGTATCGTTAAAATGTGTGTATTAGTTGGTCAAAACGTAGTGTTGGAAATTTTTCTCTTAACAATATGTTCAATAAATTACGTTCTCCAATCTGGCATCTCTGCCTCAAACCGTGAACATCGTGTTATTTTTTACTCTAAATTGTTAAACCAATTTTATATATTAAAAAGTCAATAAAAATAAAACTTTAAGTGATTGTGTATTTCTGACAATGTTGTCGCAGAAAAGGAAAAAACTCTGGGGTAATAACCCAAAATTTAAAGTGCCAAAAATATCCGACGTACCTAGCAGCAGTGCAAATAGATTTCAGCTACTTGCAAATGAAGAAGAAGAAGAAGACAGTACTCACAAGGAGAAAATACCACCTATTGTAGTGGACTCAGTTCATAGTTTTTCGTCAGTTTTTGGGCTAATTGGAGAAAGGTATAAGTTTAAAAGAATGTCAATTGGAACAAAAATATTATCTAGTTCAAGAACTCTTTATGAAGAGGCCTTAAATCTACTAAGAACCAAAAAGTACCAGTTTTACACGCATGAAATAAAAGATGCGAAAACCTTTAAATTAGTGTTGTTTGGTCTTATTCAAATGGACACTAAGATAATCAGTGATGAATTTAACAAATCACACAACATAAATCCGGTAAGTGTTAAGGAAATCACTACCAAAAGGTCTACCGCCGACGATACACTATATCTAATTGAGTTTGACCGCCAGCAAGTGTCGAAGAGGGATATATTAAAAATTAGGTATTTTAGTAATATTGCCGTTTACTGGAGAAGACCACTCAAGGGCAGTAAAGGTCCTACACAATGCACCAAATGCTCTATGTATGGTCATGGTGCTAGAAACTGTAACAGAGTAGTAGTGTGTGCAGCCTGTGCTGGTAATCATGAATTTGCAGATTGCCCATTGAACAAAGCTGCAAATAGTGATAACGTCGTTTATAAATGTCACAACTGCACAAAAAAGAATTTTAGAAATGTGAAGCACAGAGCTGACGACCCTAAATGCCCATGTCGTCAGGAATATCTTGAGATTCGACAACGTACCACAGCCAGAATGAAGGTGCCACAAAGGAATTATATGATGAACTTCAACGTCAATGAAGTCAATTTTCCACAACTGCCCGGTAAGGAGCATCAAAATTATCCACGTGACTCTGGTGCTAAAAATATACTGTACTCTGATGTAACAAGAAGTAAAAATCTTGTGAACAGAAATGAAGATGATATTTCCAATGAGAAATTAATGGAAATATTTTTTGATGCTGTCGATGCACTTCAAAGATGCCAAAATAAGTACGACAAGCTACGAGTGCTGGGAATGATGCTTCAACATGCCATATAAATCAACAGTAAGTCACAATGTTCATGTTATGCACTGGAATGCTCAAGGCATAACGACTGAGTCAGCAGCTTCACAGCTGGAAAAATTTTTATACGACAAGGAAGTTGATATTCTCCTTGTCAATGAGACTTTTTTGAAACCCTACCATAAATTTAAACTTGGGGGCTACAAAATTTATAGAGAGGATAGACCAACACATGGCGGAGGTGTACTCATCGCGATAAAATATAATGTTGAACACGAAATATTACCAACTATAAATACGCGTGTGGCGGAAAATATTTCGGTACGAGTAATAATAAATAGGCGCCCTGTGATATTTACATCTGCGTACAATCCGGCTCACACTATACATTTTAAAACTGATATGGATGCCTTAACTAATCGTTCAAATGACTTCTTTTTATTCGGTGATTTAAACGCTCAACATACTCACTGGAATTGCTTTTCAAACAATATTGCTGGTAATGAGCTTTATAGCCATTGCCTTCAATCGAACTACTATATTTATTACCCGAATGCATTTACTCGTTTTGGACAAAATATAAATCCAGTACAGCCGTCTACAGTAGACATCCTTTTAACTAACTCTTGTCTTCCTTTTTCAACCTTGGAAACACATCCAAATATTCTGCAGTCGGACCATGTACCAATATCTTGCGTCATTTATGGAGAGGTACATAATAGCATTTTGTTGGTACCCCTATATAATCGAGCCGATTGGTTATCAATAAAAAACTGGGTGGAGAATGAAATACTATTACAAGATATAAATCAAAATATTACAAACACAGGTAATCTAGATGTATCATTAAGTAAACTAATATATATTGTAAAAGAAGCTACTAATAGAATACCAGTTGGTCATAGAAACCCCTGGCAACGGCAAATTTCAGAAATTAGCAAAATGCTAATTGCTCAGAGAAACAAATATAGACGTAAATTCCAAAGATGTAGGGATTTAAATTATAAAATGCATTTATATTGTGTCTTGAAACAGCTAAATAGGCTTATTCACTTTCACCTGAATAAAGACAGGAATGAGTCTTGGTCGAAATTCATTTCAAATCTGCCTACCGGTTCCAAAAAGTTTTGGAAATTAACTAAAACTTTAAAAGGCAAGAATCCTACATATTCTAAACTTCATGTAGATGGATCAATTCTGAATTCTGACGTCGAAAAGTCAAATGCAATAGCTGACGTATTTGCTAGTTCACACACTATTACTATTAACAATCCATCACCCATGGACTCGGTTGTATCAATATGCATTAATGACCTTAATCAAACTCTTATCGACAATACAAGTATTAAACTAACAAATTTGGCTGAAGTCAAATCATTTGTCCATTTGCTGAAAAATAATAAAGCTCCTGGCTTAGATGGGATTAACAGTATAATACTTAAAAATATGCCCGACTCCTTTTTTGAAATTTTAAGTAAATTATTTAACTTCTGCCTGAGCAATGGGTACTTCCCACACGTTTTTAAAATGGGTAAGGTAATTCCAATCCACAAATCTGGAAAGGATCCTAAATTGCCCTCCAGCTATAGGCCAATAAGTATTCTTAGCCTATTGGATAAGGTGTTCGAGAAAATTATTCACTCCAGAATTTTAGATTTATTAAATTGCAATAATATCATAAATAAAGAACAATTTGGTTTTCGAAAAGAGCACTCCACTGTACATCAACTTAAGAGAGTTGTTAACTTTCTTGAATGTAATAAAAGTAATCGAAAAAGCACTGGAGTCGTTTTTCTTGATATCGAAAAAGCTTTTGACTCAATCTGGCATGATGGACTAGTGTATAAATTAAATACGTTAAATTTTCCAATTTACCTTCAAAAACTTATCAAAAGCTTTTTAGATAAACGTACGTTTGTTGTATCTGTCAATAACAAATTTTCTAGTGAAAGGCAAATACCTGCGGGCTTGCCGCAAGGATCAGTATTATCCCCTACACTATACTCGATATATACATCTGATGTTACTCTAAGAAGAGACCATGATGCAGCTTTTTACGCGGATGACAGCGCCTTTATTTGTTGCGGTAAAGTCTCGAATGCGATTATTAGAAGAATGGAAAATAATCTTAAATTAATTCGTAAATACTATGACAAATGGAAAATAAAAGTCAATGACGATAAAACTCAAGCAATTATATTTCCATTCAACAAATCGCGAAAACGCTTTCCTACTAGATATTTATCGTCTAGGGGAACAATTATCCCATTGAAGGACGAAATTAAATATCTAGGAGTAATCCTTGACAGAAAACTTTTATTCAAACAGCATGTTAATTACATTTGCGAGAAGGCAATTAAGTGTAGTCGTGCCTTATACCCCTTAATTGGCCGAAGATCTAATCTTAATATAAAGAACAAAGTTCTTATTTACAAAATGTGTATTCGACCGATTATGACCTATGGTTGTCAAATCTGGTCCCAAAAGGCTGCTAAAACGCATACAAAAAAATTGCAAATCATTCAAAATAAAAACTTGAAAATAATACACAATCTACCTTTTAGATATCCAACTTATCTTCTACACAGAAACTTTGACTTCAAAATGTTTAATTTATTGACAAGGGAACTGACGCTGTCATTTAATGAAAAATGCAGAAGGTCAAATTTTGAAATAATAAGAAATTTGCTGAACAACCACTAAGGGTCTTTTGTTTAAAAGACACATTTCAGTGATTGTTTTAAAATCTCTTATAACTTCTAAGTTGATGCGAGGTTTTTTATGAACAACTTTTCCTTAAATCTGTGATATTAGTAGTTTCTTTATTTTATTAATAAGATGTTAATTGTTGTAATACTATATGTAAATTCTCATAACTCTGTTAATGATATTGATAAAATGAATAAGTTTTTAATAAAGGATAATAATAATAATAATAATAATAAAATTACGTTCTCCGTAAAAATGTATTTTCTGTAGGATTTCACTTCACGGGAAGTTACGATACAATTTTAATTATCAGTAACACGATTGTTTATGCGACAGATACTGTCCGTTGATTTGTAACATCTCGATACAAATCTATTAACTGAACCATTACTAGAAACTTAAACTAAAATGGATAACATGGTTTCAACGGATTTTTAACTGTTTTCATTTTGTAGGTTTGTTTCCCAATAGGTTCGTTCGAGAACTCACAAATTTGTACGAATTTGTACAAATTTTTACTGCATTTTACGAAATTGCGTTCGTTTACACAAATTTGTAGTAAATGAGAGCACAAATAGAGAGCGAAAAGTGACAGTTCTTGACTGAGTATTTGCAAATTTTTACAACAGAAATTTCTTGCTGTAAGATTTAGCAAAACCAAAAAACATATGATTCTAAAGGTAAACAAACAAAAGTAAGCAAACAAAAAGTATACGATTTGTGAAATAAATATTAAAAAAAAGGAAAATCCAAACAAAAGTGCAAATATTATTAAATTTAAATTGTTTGTGAAATAAAGTTAGTTAACAATGTCTACAGATGAAAGAATGGAACTGCCTGAATCTGGCGCAGGTATACATACTTAAATACATATTTGCACATATGTATGTATGTACATAGTTCCCATTAAACTTTATTTATTTACCATCAGCTGTTGCTTCAATCTTACGAATTTTTACAAATGTCTGTTCGAGTACTTTTTTGGACAAATTCTCTTTTTGAGAGTAAAATTTTCAATTTACTAAATAATTACTCATTTACTACAAAGTGCAGTAAAAGTACTCGAACGAACCTAATATTTATTAAATATACATAACAGCATGTTTCATAGAAGAGAAACTAATATTTGCCATGTTTGCGCTAAAGAAATAAAAGATAAGAAAGCTTTTGAAAAGCACGTCCGCGCTCATTTTGAAGAAAGTGGCCCTCGCGTTAAATGCACCTATCCTAACTGTGATCGTTGGTTGAAAGATGAAGATAATTTAAAAACCCATATGCAACTGCATAATCTGGCAGGAAAAACATATAAATGTTCAGAATGCAATAAGGAATGTCCAAATCGAAGAGCTCTAACGAATCACAGGCGTTATGTGCATTCAAATGCAATATTTCGTTGTGAAGAGTGCGATAAAACATTCAAAAAGGCTATATCATTAAAGGCATGTATTTAAAATTTAATGTTTTACATTATACCTAATTCTTAATCTTCAAATTGTTTTTTACAGGAGCATATGACACAACACACTGGTGAAACCTTATACAATTGTCCTTTCTGTTCAAGAACTTTTAATTCTAATGCAAATATGCATGCTCACAAAAAGAAACAACATCCTATTGAATGGAAAGAATTAAGAAGAAAAAATATTGGCCCATTACCTAGTTAATCCAACGATTTTTAAATCATTCCTTATTTTTAAAACGCCTATAGGGACGTAAAAATGGGTTATATAGACTATTTAAAAAATAAAATTTAAACATTAAAAATACTACATTAAGTTATATAAAGTCTGATCTCGTAAAATTAGAATAATGCGTTTCCACTTACGTGTTTTGGGGAAAATATTTGTTTTGCTTGAAAACATGGTGAAAATGTAACAAATATACATAAATTCGATACATTTTTCTTATCAAAAAAGTACACCATAGTTAATTTTAAATACAGTTTATTATTGATAACTTTACAAGAAACATAAGTCGGCAAATTCGACTGAATTCGCTGTCTATTATCAATATCAAAGTTCATAAGGCGAATTCGCCTTGCTTCATAAAAATATATTCAAAGGCGAATTACTATTATTCAAGGCGAATTCACCTTGCTATTATTCAAGACATTTTCATACAGGTATATGCAACAGTGAATTAATACAACAAAGCAACCCTTGAAAGCAACTTTTTAGGGGATATTTACTGGCAAGGCCAGTTTGTATATCACGGTTGAAAAAGTTGTTTTAATATGTTTAAATTTAATACAATTAATTTAAAAGATGAATAAATTTTTTTAACCATATAATAAATTGTATAAAAGCAACAAATATACATAAATTTGGTACATTTATTTACAAAAAAGTAAACTCAAATTAATTGTTTAATACCGAAACCAAAATTTTATTTTCTAGCCCTGCAATAATAAATTAAATCAAGGCGAATTCAACATATTTTGACAAAATGCCTTCCAATCAGCTGGGCTGGCAATTTCACCTGTATGAATTCGTCTTGCTATTATTTTTGTAGAGTTCGACACAAGACGTATTCCAAGGCATATTTATTCATCAGGTACTCTTGATTCGTAAGCTGATTAGTATTTTCAACACTTATTTTAAATTTCAGCTGTCAAAATGCATAAATAAAAAACAATTTTCTCTTTTTCTAATTTATTTCAAATGTCAAACTTCATATATAAAAAAAATAAACAAAAAAATTCTCTCCGAACTGCAATTACCTTATGAGTAATATGACTTGATGTATTCATTCATTTCATGGTTTGACATTGATAGAAAAAAGTAAAACGAACAGCTGATCAGTAATATGTACCTTGTTAAGTGTACCATCCTATAAACAAATTATAAAAAATAACAAAATTGGCTTTTGTAATTTATATCACAGACTATATTGTATTCTGTGATTTATATTTAAAAAGTTGAAAGAAAATGATGTTGTGCTGTGTTTGTCTGTTGGAAAGGCCTCATATAATGCAGATTTTTGATGATTTAGGTATACAGCTAAATGTGGCTGATATAATAAATAAACACTTGAGGTTTAAGGTGATAAATTATTATTAATTATTAATCAAAACAATAACAACAACTTAATTTTTGTTAAAGCCTTTATTGAATGATGTTTCAACTTCACACATTTGTACCGAATGTTGGCATAAAATTAAAGACTTTCATCAATTTTATGAAAGTGTTGAGAAGGTTCACAAGGAATTTAAAAGCAAGCAAAGTATAATTATTAAGGAAGAGGACAAACATTGCCTTAGTAAAATTAAACAAGAATATATTGATGAGATAGATCTCGACGATAATATAATACAAACTGAAGATGAAATTTTTAATAATATTTCCCAAAATATAATACTGAGCAATCCTAAAAATCCCTTAGATGATAATGTCCATGAAGAAAGTGAAGAAGATTATAAACTCTTCGAAGAAAATAATCAAGAGTGTGAAGCTAAAGAGAGCAAAAATAACAAATACAATAAAACTAAGAGTACAAAAGTTAAAAATAGAAAAAAGAGAAAGAAGTCTGAAGGAGATTTTGTCAATAAAGTGGGAACAGATGCTGATAAAACAAAGAAGAATAGAGTGTCAAATCGTTTGGATCCTATTCAAACGGATAAGATAATTCAAAAGTATATACAAATGGCTTGTAATTTATGCATTTTTGTTGGAAAAACATTTTCGGATATAGTCGAACACTTTAAAGAACATCATAATAACGTTAAACCATATATTATGTGCTGCGACAAAAAATTTACCCGAAGTTATTGTATAGCTCAACACGCTTACATTCATGATAATCCAAATTCATTCAGGTTTGTTAAATGATTGAATTATTTAATACGTTCGTATGTATTTTTTTTGTGCAAGCATGTTTATTCATTAGTTAGCCTTGATTCGTCAGTTGATTATTTTTTCTTTCATTATTTTGAACTTCAGCTGTCAAACTCCATAGATTAAAAACAAATAGCTCTCTATTATTAGGTTTGTTCGTTTACTCAAAAATTGTGTTTTAATTCGATTTTTATTTATGATTAGGGATAAGAATTTCGTGAAAATTATTATTATTATCTATGTACTGATATATCAAATATTTTCCATTTTATTACTGGAAAAATTCTTGATATATAAAAATGTCTCTTGCGCAAGAGACTTGCCTAGTCAGAAAGGGGTCTTACATTGGATACAAGACTGGGTTTTAGTAATGTTATCTTTACATTTACCACATTTAAAAGTTTTAGTAGCCGGCGACATTTTTTTTTAACAGGATTTGTGTATTTTTACAAATATCATGAAATACAGAAATGGCGGTAGATAATATTATAGAAGAAAAACTTTTTTTTATTTAATTATACGAAATATTTTATTTTAGTATTTTATTTAATTAGAATATATTTATTTGGTTGTTTGGTTTAAGCTGGTTTATATGCATTTCTCTGGTGCTTATGCCAGATCATCAGTAAACCTTTACCCAAATTCTTGAAAAAGTTTAAAATTTTTATAAGTTATATTTTTAAATTCTCATTAACAAAATGAGAATTCAAAAATAAAACAAAAAAACTAAAAAAATTTTTCAAAAACCCAACCAACAATTTTTCAATTTTAATTTATTTTATTTTTCTAATCCCTAAAAATAAATTAAAATTGAAAAATTGTTGGTTGGGTTTTTGAAAAAGTTTTTTATAGTTTTTTTTGTTTTATTTTTGAATTCTCATTTTGTTAATGAGAATTTAAAAATATAACTTATAAAAATTTTAAACTTTTTCAAGAATTTGGGTAAAGGTTTACTGATGATCTGGCATAAGCACCAGTGAAATGCATATAAACCAGCTTAAACCAAACAACCAAATAAATATAATTGAAAAATTATGGGAGCATATCCTAAATAATTTAGTAAATTAATTAGAATATAGTTAAACAAGTTAACAATGAACCACTTTAGTACAGGCATAGTGTTGCCAGAATATCAAATGCAAAGAAATTGTCGCTTTTATTAAATTAAACGATATTTTTAAATATATTTTGTGTAAAAAAGACGATGAATAAATTAATTTTCTCCAAACATTTAATAAATTGTCTCAAAATTACAATAATTAGCTGCTCAGAGTGCAAAAAATCTTTTACAACAAGTTATGGTTTACGAATACACAAAATTTCCTATCATGCTTCGGAAGAGGAACGAACTCATGCCTGTGAACATTGTCCACGTAAATTTGGAAGACGAAATTTACTTGAACTGCATAAACAAACTCATATACCAAGAGAACAGTGGACAATTGTGTGCACCAAATGTACAAATCGTACAGCAAAGTGTGTTAACAAATACCTTTATTATTATAAATGTTCGAAGCATATAAGTAAATACAAACCATTATTTTTTAACAGGTTTGCTACGCAATATATGCTTAATATACACACAAGCATGTATCATAGACGTGAAATTAACATATGTCAAGTATGTGCCAAAGAAATTAAGGATAAAAAATCCTTTGAAAAACATGTTCGCTCTCATTATGAAGACAGTGGACCACGCTTGAAATGTCCAATTGGAAACTGTGAAAGTTGGCTTAAAGATAAGGATAATTTAAAGACACATATTCAGAGGTATCATCTCGATGATAAGACTTATAAGTGTCCCGATTGCGATAAAGTGTGTCCAAATCGCAGATCATTGTCGAGTCACAAACACTACTTTCATTCAAAGGAGATATTTCGTTGTGACCAATGTAATAAAACGTTTAAGAAGGCGTTAACGTTAAAGGTAAATTTAATGTTTTTTTTTTTAAATCGTTTATATATTTTTTGATTTATTTTAAGGCAGAATAATTTTAAAATTAATAAAAACTTATTTTAAAATTAATAAAAAGTAATGTTTAATTAAAATTTTAAAAACCTTTTTAACATTTTGAAAAATTATAACATGAGAATACGACATTACATAATGTGAATTCACCAAATAAGTCAAAATATTTATTTGATTTTTTTAGTTATCAATATATAGAAAACTAGCATTTAACCCGCTACTTCGATAGCGCAGTTCTTACTATTTATTGAGTACTCAAGTTCTATTTTTATACCCTTCACACAGTGAAAAAGGGTATATATAGGTTTGTCATTCCGTGTGAAATTTCTACAATTTTCATTTCCGACCCCATAAAGTATATATTTTCTGAAAGCTTATGAATAGGGAAGTCGATTAAGCCCTGTCAGTCTGTCCGTCTGTCCGTGTGTATGTTGAAATCAACTTTTTGAAGCCCCCCGACATAGGTTGGACCCGGGTAAGGTATTAAAATATCAGAAATATTCGGGAGTAGATCGCTATTGAAAATCAGAAACATCGGTACATAAACAACTGAGATATGAGCAAAAACCCACGACCACCTCGATTTTTTTTTCACAAAAACAACATTACAACAACAACATACATACATACAAACGTGTATACTGGTTAGAGAAAACGTGGCATCGAATCCCAACTGAGCCAAAAAAAAATTTTTTTTAATTTTTTAAAAAATTTTTTTTTAATTTTTTTTTTTATTTTTTTTTATTTTTTATTTAATATATTATTTATATTTTTATTATTATTTTTTTTTAAATTTTTTTTTAATTTTTTTTTTATTTATTTTTTTTTGTTTTATATATGTATATTATATATATAATAATTTTTTTTTAAAATTTTTTTTTAAAATTTTTTTAAAAATTTTTTTTTTAAATTTTTTTTTTTTTCGTTTTTTTAACATACATACGTGTACGTATTTTATATGGGATGAATGGTGATACAAGCAACTGTTATTGCATGACTACACGTTGTGAAGGGTATATAAGATTCGGCATGGCCGAATATAGCACTCTTACTTGTTAATTATTAATTTGGTCACACATAACATTTTTTTGTCTCACCTGGAATCAATAGTCCTTGATTGTACATCCTACCTTCATAAACGTATAAAATACAAAAAGGTACCATAAAAATTCAAAAAAGTTCTTTTTTGGTCACCCATAACATTTTTAGTCTTACCTGGAATCAATAGTCCTTTATTTTACAATTTTACATTTATAAACGAATAAAACACAAAAAGTACCATAGAAAAGCGAAAAAGTAAATTTTTGGTTTAAGTTCCAAATTCCAAGTTTAAAATGTTCAAATATCTATGTAACAAAATATATTAATAGACATGATAAGTAATTATGTTCTAAAAAGTACCAAGCTCTTTTCCCGATTTTTCCCCTTTCTACCCTGTTAAGAATGTGTTTCAATTTTTACTAAATTTCATAGTTTTTTATGTCTGGTGAAATCCCAATTAAAAATTTTGTGAAAATTTGTCGTCTAATTAGGAATTACATACATTTTCCAAAATTTTACCCTTCTTGGTACCTTTTTTGTCCACAAAAAAGTTTCCAAAAATTTCACCTAAATAGTTGTCCATATTCTATTAAGAAATAATAATTGTCAAATTTTGTCCTATTAAATAATATGAGAAAAGTTTCTTTTAAAAAAGTACCAAAAAAAAAACAATTTTTACCCCTTATACATGTGAATGTGAAAAAAGTGCCGAATTCCTATTAATATTTTTTCGCGGATTACTTAATACAGTTTAAATTATTTTCCTAGCTTTATATGTTTGAAAGTTACATAGGGTACCAAAAAAGTACCAAATAATAGTTTTTACTCGTTTTTTCCCCTTAGGAGTTGAAAATTCAAAAAAAGGCCAGACACCTGTCAGCTTTTCTTTTGTGCAATTTACAATTTGTATCACTTTTAGTTTAGCAGATATAAGATTACCGATTTACCCCCTTAAAGTACGAATTTCCAAAAATACCTTTTTAGTGGAGCTATACATTGAAAAAGGAACCGATTGTCCAAATTTCATGTCTCTAGCTCTGCGTTTGGGCTGTGCGATGATGAATCAGTCAGTCAGTCAGTCCCGTTACTCTTTTATATATATAGATTTATTTTATTGCCCTTCACCATGTGTGGCAAGGATTTATGCAAGTTTAACATTCCGTTTGTAATTTCTGAAATATTTTTTTGTGATCTCATAAATTAAATACATATATACATATTAGGGCGGGTTAATTTTTTTTGATGAAGCGTATAGCAAAAACTTAATCTATAGGTTATTTTGAGAAATTTTGCTCAAGAGACCATAGCTCTAAGTCGTGTTTGGAGCCCCCCAAATTTTCAAAATAGATATTTTTTCATATATACAATAATTTAATAAAATTCGTCTTAAAATAGGATAGAATTATAGTAGATTTCTCAATCTGGGCTTGTTTGAAAGGTATTTTTATTACCTTTTAGAATCTGTATTGATACCAATATTTTTAGTAGAGATGTTAGGAATGTTTTGTCGAAAAATAACCTAAAATGGACTTTTAACTAATAAATTCTGAATTTTCTTCGAGATTTTCTTTTTGAACATTATGAATAATTAATTTTATGAATGAATAATGACGTTGCAAAATAATGACTTTTACCAACACTAAACGTTTGTTTTTGCTTGCTTTTCCTTAATCGTTCATCGTGCAATGCGCACGCAGTTTGCCAAAATACTTAAATAAAAACTCGGTTATCACAATACAAATATTTTTTTTATTTTTAAATTTAGTGTTCAAATTAATATGATGTGTGATAGATTCGGTGTTTCAGATAGAGTCGCTTAATATTAGCAACAGCTTTATTCGAAGATATAAATTTTACAAATTCTTCCATAACTGCATTCTCTTTCGATGGTGGAAAAGATGACTCATTAACTACAGAGAAAATTAATGACAAATTTCATATCAATATGGTAAAAGAACCGCATTTAGTTGTTCTGAGAGCCCTATTATGAGTTACTTGGATATGTAAATTTGGGTAGTCAAGAAGATGCCAAAACCAAACACAGAAAACTGAATGAATTTTTCAATAATAAAACATTAACAGTTGATCAATTAATTGGCATATGCAGTGATGGTGAGCCCGCAAATACTGGAAAAGAAAATGGTGTTTTACGATTATTTGAAAAACAGTTAAATACATCAATTCACTGGTTTATATGTCTGCTTCATTTCAATGAACTGCCATTTCGTCGTTTATATGAAGCATTGGACAAAACAGTTTCGAATGGTATTGTTCCACTTGATTTAGCTAACATTAAACCAGGACCAATTGCACATTCTCGTTGGTTAACCAAAGCAAGTAGATTACTGCGATTATATGTAATAACTAATACACCATCGACCACTTTAAAAACTTTGGCAGTTTATATTATTACAGTTTATGTGCCAATGTACTTCAATGTGAAGTTTTATAACTCTGTTGTGTACGGCACACAGTGAGACAGCTCTAAAGTAACAGCGGCAAAAAATAGTTTTTGGCGTGTCGTCCAATTTGGATGAAATTTTCACAGTATATTAACAGATATATGAGTAACAATTCCCTGAAATTTGAGATTCATAACTTCATTACTTTTTGGTCTAGAGCAAGTCAAAGTTGAGGTATGCTAACGCGCTTGAAATATGTTGGTTCAATATGTAATATTCAAAAGCTTATCAATAAAAAAATACATAATAAATATAACCTTAAAGTATTTTCTTAATTAATTTAGTTGTTGCAGAATGAGTAGATAAAAAAATAAATTTAAAAAAAGAAACACAAAAAAAAATTTCTTTACAACAAAATTGTGGTGTAAAAATTTAACATTTTCATTTTCAATGGACTAGGAAATATAGAGCAGCCTCTCGCCCTAGGTGCAGACTTATATCAAATGAAAGATTGAAGTCTCAGCTTTCATTTAAAGTAGAGGACATATAGCAAAAGTTTGCAAAAGTACTTTAAACATACAAAAAACTACAAAAAATACGCAACGTGCACATTTTGTCGCTATACGTATGTACATATGTTAGCATGCAATAGCTTGTTTACAAATTTTTAATTTTTTTTTTTAATTGTTTGTTTGATATTTTATATTGTGCTCACAAACTTTTTAAAAACAAACTGTAAAAAAATATTACATTGTTGTTGTTTTAAATATTATTGATCAACAATCGGTAATTGCAATTATGTATATGTTTAATTCACAATCTACATAAATATTTGAGAGTGCAAGTTTATACAAGTTTATATAAAGTGTTAAAAAAAGTTTACAAGGTCATGGATAATTCAATAATTTTTTATAGTGCAATTTCTGATATTTGGATCGATAGCAATAAAGATATTGAAAAAATTAGAATACCATGATGATATTAAAAAATTATTGATAGAATGAAAAAAATTGTTCTTTTTTATTGCATTTTAATGGGAAGTGGGTGTAAGAGTGGGCGTGTTATTGTAATTTTTGCATGAAACATTTTAAATTATATAAATAATAATAATATCAAATTTGAAGATTGTACCTAAAATATTTTAGAAAATATGGCACTTTTTATGTTGAGGTTGTATGGGGGGTGGGGGTAAAAGTGGGCCAAAGTCCAAAACTTTATTCCGATAATGTTTGTAACAATATAACATTCAAGTATACCAAAATTTAAAGTTATCCCTTAAGTATTACGTACAATACGGCATTTTACAAATTTCGATTGTATGGGAGGTGGGCGTAAAAGTGGGCGAATTTTCTTAATTTTTTTTTTAAACTGGAATTGTCTCAAAAGTAACCTGTGCAAAATTTCAGAACTCTGCAATTACTCCTTGTATTTAATGCCGGCGTTGTCTCACTGTGCGGCAGTGCAATTTTATTAAAATTTATACGTTGGTCACGATACTTACAACCAAACTTTCGTAATATTGTAGATGGTGTAATTCAAAACAACTCATATTACGCACATCCAGAAAATATCTTATTAACAATGTTATTTGACGATCGAAAAGCAATACGGGATAGAGCTATTAAAAAGATTTTACACCATCGAGAAAAATTGTACGATCCAACTAAACTCAGAGTTTACAAAAAATATATCTTAAATTTTGATGCTACCGATTATGTTAATATGGTTGATATGAATAATGAAGATATATTTTTTGAACCAGTATTTACTCGACAGATTCAATATCATCACTTGGTAGATTACTTAGATTTCGATGAACCACCACTGGCTGATTCACAAATTCCAATGCACATACAAGGAACAAAAAGACATGTACAATTATTAACGAGTGTTTCAAAACGAGTTATAGAAAAGACTTCTGAAGGAGTTATGGCAGTGACATTATAAAGTCGTAAGAAAACTCCTCGAATGGAAAGTAAAAAGGACCTTAAAAATAATATTATCACGTTAAAACATTAAATTGTAGGTCGAAAATAACATTTAAAAATAAATTTAATTAAAAATGTAAAAAGTGTTTTTTTGTTGAAACCTTGAAAATGTTGATTTTTATACCCTTCCCTGTGGTGCACAAGGGTATATATAGCTTTGTCATTCCGTTTGTAATTTCTACAATTTTCATTTCCGACTCCATAAAGTATATATTTTCTGAAAGCTTATGAATAGAGGAGTCGATTAAGCCCTGACCGTCTGTCCGTGTGTTGGTTGAAATCAACTTTTAGAAGCAACTATATGTTCCTCAGATCTGTAAGTGGTATCAATCTCTTGGAAATATCCGGGAATGAATCGCTATTGAAATTCAGCACAATCGCCCAATAACTTTCTGAGATATGAGCAAAAAACCACGACCACCTCGTTTTTTTCACAATTACAACAACAACATACATATATACTGGTTAGAGTAAACGTGGCATCGAATCCCAACTGAGCCAAAAATTTTTTTTTTTATTTTTTATTTTATATATTATTTAAATATTTTGTTTACAATTTTTTTTTAATTTTTTTTATTGTTTTTTTTTTGTTTTTAATATATTTTTTTTTGTAATTTTTTTGGAAACATGTTTATATACGTATTTTATATGAGATGAATGGGGATACAAACAATTGTTATTGCATGACTACACGTTGTGAAGGGTATATAAGATTCAGCACGGCCGAATATAGCACTTTTACTTGTTTTAGATCAATTTTTCTACAAAAAGGAGTTTAAAAACAAAAAAATTTATCATAATAAAAGTTGTTGGAAATTATCTGAACTTTCATAAACTGCGAAAAAATTCAGAATTTATTAGTTAAAAGTTAATTTAAGGCTATTTTTCGGCATAACATTCCTATATCTACTAAAAATAAAAAAATATGGGTATCAATACAGATTGAAAGGTGATAAAAATAGCTTTCAAACAAGCCCAGATTGAGAAATCTACTATAATTCTATCCGATTTTATGACGATTTTTATTAAATTTTTCTATGTATATATGGAAAATATCTATTTTGAAATTTTGTTGGGCTCCAAGCACGACTTAGAGCTATGGTCTCTTGAGCAAAATTTCTCAGAATCACCTATAGATTACGTTTTTGCTATTCGCTTCATCAAAAGAAATCAAATTGTATATATATATATATATATATGTATATATACGTGTATTTCATTATTGCATACCTACTGCTTGGTGTAGGGTTTTACAAGATTCGGCACGTCCGAATATAACACTCTTATTTTGTTTAATTTAATTTTAGGAACACATGACTCAACACACTGGTGAAACCTTATATAATTGTCCTTTTTGTACTAGAACATTTAATTCAAACGCAAATATGCACGCTCATAAAAAGAAACAACATCCTGCAGAGTGGGAGGAATTAAGAAGGAAGAAACTGGGTCCAATGGAAAATTAATAAATAAAAGCCCAATTCACAACATATTGTATGAATTATATGTTTTAAGTAATTCACTGCAATACTGAAAAACCGGAGATAGTGCCAATTTTCCCTCCTCTGATGAATTCATACAACATATAATATACATACATACAAATGAATGTAAGAAGAATTGTTGCATGTGTTGTACAATTTACAGAAATAGAAAAAAAAAATAATATAATCATACGATAGGTTGTGAATTGATTAAACAAAAAATAATCTAATAATTCTAGAATGCATGTGTAATTTTTGATTTTTTTTTTACTTATGTACATACATATCTTATATATTAATAGGCAAATATCAGGGACCGTAATAATTATTCCTTTTTTCATAAAAGTCAGATGATAACAGTTATTTTTTGATTTTTATTTTTTCGAGCAAAAATAAAAGTTATATTTTGATTTTTATTTTTTCGAGCAAAAATAAAAGTTATTTTTTGATTTTTATTTTTTCGAGCAAAAATAAAAGTTATTTTTTGATTTTTATTTTTTCGAGCAAAAATAAAAGTTATTTTTTGATTTTTATTTTTTCGAGCAAAAATAAAAGTTATATTTTGATTTTTATTTTTTCGAGCAAAAATAAAAGTTATTTTTTGATTTTTATTTTTTCGAGCAAAAATAAAAGTTATTTTTTGATTTTTATGTTTTCGAGCACAAATAAAAGTTATTTTTTGATTTTTATTTTTTCGAGCAACAAAAAAAAATTATTTTCTAACGAAATGTACGTGTTACAATAATTAAGTTAATATTAAACATTATTTTAATGTGCATAAAAAATTCCCATGGTGATCACATTTTTTGTGATTTCTCACATTTTTGTATACTATGTATTCTATATCAATGGTGGGCGCTGGTTTGCCTGAGTTACGAAGTCGTTCAGGTATTTAGTTAATCATCCTACATAATTGCTAAAAAGTTTTTAAAACAACCTGAAAAATAACATACATAAAAAAATTCAAATCACATTATAATTAATAATTAAAGACAATAGTTGATAACAAAGTTTGAAAAAGAAATAGTTGATAATTTGTAAATACTAAGCAAATTGATAAAAATGAGAGGAGTTATTAGGAGCTTTTAGAGTAGTAAGTAACGATATTAAACAATCACTGACAATAGATATGAGAAATCACAAATTCTAGTACAGTGTTATTATTATTTCTTTCATTATGAAAAACTCGTCTTTACCGTTACATTTAAATAATATTTAATATCGAAAAAATAAAAATAAAAAAAATAAATTTTATTTTTGCTCGAAAAAATAAAAATCAAAAAGTAACTTTTATTTTTGCTATAAAAAATAAAAATCAGAAAATAACTATTATTTTTGCTCAAAAAAATAAAAATCAAAAAATAACTTTTTTTTTTGCTCGAAAAAATAAAAATCAAAAAATAACTTATTTTTGCTCGAAAAAATAAAAATCAAAAAATAACTTTTATTTTTGCTCGAAAAAATAAAAATCAAAAAATAACTTTTATTTTTGCTAAAAAAAAAATAAAAATCAAAAAAAAACTTTTATTTATGCTCGAAAAAATAAAAATCAAAAAATAACTTTTATTTTTGCTCGAAAAAATAAAAATCAAAATTTTAAAAAGCAACATATTTTATGATAGACTAATGCATAAGGATCAATATGGTATACTTGAATCCGTTTTACGACATTTACTTCTAAATGCTTTTTTTGCTTTAAAATTCCAAAATAACTGTTATTTTCGGTCCCTGGCAAATATATATTTGTAAAAAAATAATTGGGTATAAGTATTATGTAAAATTTACGACAACGAAAATATATATGTATGAACAGAATGGAAAATTTGTAGGTATGTATATCGTATTTAATACTTTTTCTTTAAATATTGACAATCGATGCATCCATTTTAAAAATTTTTGAAGTTTTCATCACAAAACTAGTTATTTTTCAATAATAATAATTTGCTTCCTATTTCTTAAGTTGGTATTTAATATACTTAGAAATTTTGTTAAAATTCGTATCAATTTAAATTATATTTAATTTTTTCAGTCTTAAATAATTGTTTTTATTTAATTGTATTGAAAATATGGAAGCTGTTTTGCAAAAATAAAGAAATATTTTAAAAAACACTTAGGAAATGCTTAAATAAGTGTTACGAGTAAATATGAATAAAATTTTTTAACTATCATTGGCCACAAATTGTTTACTTTTACGGAACAAAAACAAATGCTAAATATATATTTAAAATAGACTTGAGTGTTGGTAATTAAACTTCAATTTAAATGTTATTTAAGTGTGCAGTAGAGAAATTAATTTCGAACTTAAGAAAAACTAACCTTAAGGTTTTTTTATTGTGTATTTTATTCGTTTGGCATAAAAGTTGGCTTAATATTATATAATAAAATATTCGTTTTTAATAAAGAAATGAAGTCAAAAGAATTTTTGATCACTTTATTTTGTCATTAACTCAAAATTTACTCCTAGTGCTATTTACTTAAATTAAGTCTAGTAACGGTAAATAAAAGACATCTGCATGGCTTTTCTCAAGGTCGTCAACAAAAAAGAAAAACGTCGTGACTTTAAATTATCGTGTAAATCGAGTATTTGTTTTTCAGCTACGTAGTGTTCAAGTTGATTTATAACAAAATTTAAGACAACAAAAATTTGGTCCTACTACTTTTATTTATAAGTTTACATTTAAAATTATGTTTTTCACAGTAAACTTTAAAAGTTACAAAATGTCCAGCATAGAGTAGAGGGAAAGTAAGGTGCAGGAAGCAAGGGACACCAACAACCACACTCGGAAACCAATATGGTCCATTGTGTTTATGACCAGCATAAACTTTAAAATACCTACTTAGTAAAATAACTGTCACTGTACTCCATCAATTTGTGTTCCCATTTACTGGATTTTGTGTTAACGAACTCAAACCAGTAAAAACTTGTCACAAATTATAACAAGTCGTAACTTGAAACTACATAAGTAAACTATCAATATAATTTAATCAAATTTGAAAATTGTAATCAGAAATCACTTAATAAAAGCACAACATGCTTGAGCTAATGAATATGCTAAACCTTGCCACAGTTACGAGATATTGCAAATATTTCAATTAGTGCTATCAAACCTAGTTGCATTTCACAATACTTTATTTATTATTTTTTTACAATAAATAATTCGTAGTTGCAGTTGGTTTAAAACGTTTTAATAAATATAAAACATTAAAATATAATTTCTTAAAATTTATTAAAATTGAAGAAACATTATTTGACATATGCAGGTAAATATAGAATAACAAAATGTCTGTACTTGTAACATTAAAGTATTTGTTGCCCCGATGTATAAGTATAGATAAAGTACCTTGTTACAAATTAATCAATGCAATAAAATTATTTTTTTAGTAAAAATTTCCATTACCTAAAAAATGTTTTGCTGCGTTTGCCTTTTGGATGTACACAATGCAATTAAAGTTTCTGATAAAATGGATGAACAATTAAATATCGCCGAAATCATTTCCAAATATTTTTGGCTTAAGGTACGTAGTGCAGTAAATACCATTAAAAATTATTTTTATTATATCCAAAATACATGAATATTTAATCAGCACGACGATATTAGAACATCTCAGATTTGTACCATATGCTGGGCTAAAATTTATAATTTTCATGTATTCTACGAAACTGTAGAAAAAGCTCACAAGGATTTTGAAAGTGTGCAAGATATGGCCAATATTAAAAAGGAAGATATTTATTTTAGTTCAGACAGTATTAAACAAGAAGAAATTGATGAGGAGGAATATATAATTATAGATAAAGAAGTACAGGTGCAATTAAAAATTAACTTGGAGCACTCCGACAGTGAAAAGAATCCGCTTGCGGAAAATGAGCAAAGTGATAATGGTGATCGTATTGATTATTATGATGAAGATGAAAGTAATGTATTGACATCGGATGAAAATCAGCTTAATAAAACTTGCATAACACGAAAAACAAATGCACTTGCAAAAAAATCGAAAATTAAAAAAAAATCAACAAAATGTAGGAAAAAGAAGGCAGCACTTATAAAACCAGAGACAAAACCAAAAAGGAAAAAATCCGCATGTAATCGTCTAGATCCCTTGTATACAGAAGAAATGATAAGGAAACACATACCTATGGGCTGTAATTTGTGTGTTTTTGTCGGCGAAACATTTGCTGATATTGTTTTACATTTTAAAGTAGAACATTCAAATGTAAGACCATATATAACATGTTGTGATAAAACGTTTACAAAGCGATTTTATGTGGCCCAACATGCTATGACACATGAAAATCCTGTCTGTTTTAGGTAAGTTCGCCTTATAATTAAGTAAATTGAAAATCAGTTGTTAAGCAAAGACAACATCAAACAATTTTTCTCAAAGTTGCCGTTTTTTTACCATGTTCTGTTAAAATTTTTTTAAATTCTATTTAAATGTTTAAATGTTAGTGTTTATTAGGCATCTCTTTATTTAAAATAAATTTGGAGAATGTTAAATCATCGTTCATATGACGAATTTGCTTTGCAAAATTTTTAAGTTTATTGATAAACGAAAGACAAATTAAAAATGGTACATTGTTTTATGTACATGCCATTTTCTTTTGTTCTTCTAATTTGGTAAGCAGTTTTCTAAAGTCATCGTCCAAATTTGTTGCAAAACATTTAAGTTTGTTTATAAAGGAGGAAGAACGAATGGGAATGGGTACAATGTTTGAAGGAACATACAATTCGCTTTTGTTCTTCTCATTTGTTGAGAAGTTTGCTATATAAGGTTATGTATAAAAAGTTGTTTCGTAAGCCCTCAGCTATATGATGAAACATTTTTTGTATATTATTTATAAATTCTTTTTTTGAAACTGCTTTGGGGTCTCGGATTACAAAACTTATTTTTTTATACATATTTTTATATAAAAAACTTAATAGCGAATTAAAAGAATAAATGGAAATTGAATGAAAATAAAACATTTTTCCATTTCTCATTCAACAAATTTGAAAGTTTTGTAACAAATGTGCCATAATGTTGACGTCGACTAATCCGAGTCTCACTGAGTGGACACGAATGCAATTTCAATAGTTCAAAAAGTTTGTAATAAATGTTTCATCATATCGACTAGGACATATGAAGGTATGTAAAAAAATCAAAACCTAGCTTTAAACGCACAGATTAAAGTTTTAAAAATTTGAAATATTTGAAGTCAACTACCTTTTTAGTCGCCCATAGCACTTTCAGTATCATAATCGAAGAAAGGCGATAATTATCAAACTATGTTCTATTGAATAATATTATATCCTAATAATTGATATCCTAATAATATTCTTTGTTTGCGGATAACTAATACAACTTAAATAATTTTTCTAGATTTATGTGTTTGGAAGTTACATAGGGTACCAAAAAAGTACTCAATTAAAATTTTTACCCATTTTATACCCTTAGTGGTTGAAAATTCAATTAAAGAAAAGCTTATTGTACCCTTCACACGATAGTGTAAAAGGGTATATAAAGCTTTGTTCGTCTGTCCGTGTGAATGTTAAAATTAGTTTTTTTAAGCCCTTCATCGCCAAGACCCGTGTGTGCTATCAAAATATCAGAAATATTCGGTTGCAGATTAGTGTTGAAAATCAGCATAATCGGCCGATAACTTTTTGAGATAAGAGCAAATGAACAAGACTGTCTTAGTTTTTTCTTATTTTCATCACAAAAATTAAATCAGCTGTAGGATAATTTATAAGCACGGTTGTGAATTTTTATAGATATGATATGTCCTTAGAGATATTTGTTAAAAGTTTTGGACAAATCGGTTACTAACTGACAAAGTTATAGGCTAAAACTGTTTTTGAAAAATATATATTTTAAATATATCGAAATTTTCAAGCTCCTTGTACACTTTAAAGACACTAAATTATAAGCCGTGCTCTCAGAAATTATATCTAAGAAAATTTAACAAATCGGATTAAAACTAACTGAGATATAAGCACCAAAATACAACTGTTTCGGTGTTTTTCCTAAAATTTACAAATGAAAATCTATTTTTTCATTTTCTATACCACCCAGGGGCTAATATGGATATCCAATAATAGAGCTTGATAATTAGAGCACAATCAACTATGTAAAAAATCAAAATCAAAGATGGCATCGGAATTAATAAGGAAAATTGCACATATATAAGATACGATGTGGTTATTATACCTATGTGCCTATGTGTGCTTTTGTTTTTTTAATAGATTACAATACCTTTTTAAATTAGTCTGTATCATTTTTAGTTTAGCAGACATTATGTTACCGATTTTACCCGTTTCACCTTTGTTAACCCCCTTAATTTGAGTTTCCGAAAATCCTTATTTGTGGAGCTATACATCGGAAAAAGAGATTTCATGATCCTAGCTTTTTGCGTTTCGGCAGTACGATGATGAATCAGTCAATCAGTATATATGGATTAACAGAAAAATTTAAAATCCATTATATTGAAAATGTATGCCTCTCAAATCATAAAATATTAAAAAGGGCTAGAATAAAAAAAAAAAAAAATCAAAGCTTAAAACATTAAATATGTCATCTAGGCTAAGCTACGATGTGGTAATTATACCTTTGTACATTATGGTGATGGGTTTAATCAGATTCGGCATGACTCCTACTTGTTATTTATTTTTATTCATATTTAATTTTGTTTGATAAATAATTGTTATCAAGCCTTTTACAATAATCATTACAACACGTTTCTAACTTAAGGCTTATGATAGCAAGCTAATGTTACAAGCTATCTATAAAGCGTTTTGATTTTTTATGAAAGTTTTGTAACAAATTTTCCATAATGTGGACATAGACACCTTTTTCATTTGTCTTCTTTACCATCTATACACTTAAAAGATTTGCAACAAATGTTTCATAATGTGGACGACTAAATAATTAGTACATATAAAGTTTTTGAAGTTAAGCACAGGTCATCGCAAAAAATATATAATAATGTAACATATTTCTTTAAGCTGCGAGCTTTGCAACAAATCCTTTACTACAACTGGTGGTTTGCAAAAGCATAATATAAAGTATCACGCGCCTGAAGAGGAACGTACATTTGCCTGCGAGTTATGTCCAGAAAAATTTGCACGTCAGCACCTTTTACAACTACATAGACCTTCTCACATACCACGAGAAGAATGGAAATTCTTTTGCACAAAATGTTCCACCTCAAAAACGTAAGTGCTACCTTAAATACTGGTATTATTAAAAAAAAACAAACATTTAATTAATAAAATTCTTCATAGTTTTGCCAGCGCATATTTGCTGAATATACACGATAATAAATTACATAAAAGGGAAAAGAACGTGTGTAATATTTGCGCTAAAGAAATCAAAGATAAAAAAGCTTTTGAGAAACACGTTAGAGAGCACACGGAGGGCAGTGGTCCTCGGTTAAAATGTCCTTTACCAAATTGTGATAGCTGGCTAAAAGATAAAGATAATTTAAAGGTACACTTGCGAAGGCATAAAACCGATAATGAGATCCACCAATGTCCTTTGTGTGATAGAATATGTCCTAACAGGAGAGCTTTAGCTAGTCATAAGATTTATGTGCATACTAAAGCAGTTTTTAAATGCGAATATTGTGATAAATCATTTAAAAGGGCTATAACTTTAAGGGTAATTGTTTAACTATGTAAACAAAATTGTTTTCGATTCATCCTTTTTGTTGTTGATTTTATTTTAGGAGCATGTGACTCAACATACTGGAGAAGTTTTGTATAATTGTCCATTTTGCTCTAGAACCTTTAACTCAAACGCCAATATGCATTCACACAAAAAGAAACAACATCCTGTGGAATGGGAGGCGTTAAAAAAGCAGAAAATGGGCAATAATCCAAGCGAAACTGTTGGTAATAAAATTTTATAAAATAAATAACTCACTTGCATCATTTATTAACTTTTTTAAATTATTTATTTAAATTTAAAAGTACCGTTAAGAATGTAAATCAAGCACAAACACATACAAAATTTTAATTCTTTAATTCAGGCTATAATTGCATAATATTCAATGATTTGATAGATTGACATATACTTACTTGGCTGTACAACATTTCATAGTTTGGATTTCTGGTACAATTGTACCAAATTTGGTATACAAATTTTTGGTATTAAAGTTGGTATACGGGTACAATCAGTAGTTTCTTGGTACAATTTTCTTATTTAAATTAATAAACAGTCAATATCTATTAATTTAGTTTGGCTGAAGTCTATTTTTAATATTCTTTTGAAAAAAAAAAAATATTTTAGATAATTTTATTTCTTTCCATTACTACAAAATCAAAGAATAATAATTAAAATAAACTTAAGTTAGAACAACTAAATAAATATTAAGCCTTATATTTGTAAAAACTATTTTTATACCCTTCACCTGTGGTGCATATTTCCCATATTTTTACCACCATAATTAAAATTTTTCGGCCATAGAATAATATTGGTACCTTTGCTACTATTTGTGGATAGAATATGCCTCTAGAGATATTCGTGAAAATTTTGGATAAAGCGGACTCTAATCGGTAAAGTTATAGGCAAAAAAAAAGTTTTTTTTTTTTAAATATATATTTCAAAAATTTACAAACGAAAATCCAATTTTTGCAGCTTCTATACAATCGAGAGAGTCAATAAAAACAAATTAAAATTCAAAACAACGAGAATTATAATTGTTAGGAAAATATTAAATTTTAGTTTTAAATTGCATTCTTCTCTGGTTCTGGTTTTCTTTTTAAATAGATAGGACTCCATTTTTACAACAAATGCAGTTCCATAGTTCTGTTGTCTAGTTAAAGCAAAACCCCGGATTCTTCCAATATCTACAATATCATGTTCGAATTAAATTTGTTTTCGCTTTTGACTTATTTGTATGCAGAATAATATGAACGCGTATTTCGTGTATTAAGAAATGACGCTGATCGAAACACCACCGACACAATTCGAAGATACAATTTTTTTTTTTTGGCGACAATCCATTTTAGTAAAAATAAAATGATAATAGTAAAAAATATATACAGGGTCCGCCATCTAACGTTTTTTTTTTTCAACTAGTGCTTATTTCGTGAATGGTAACACTTAGCTCATGTCTGACTTGACTGATAAGTAGTTTTATCCTTCCGCTTACTTTGGCCGATTTTGCCAAAAAATCATCTTTTCAGATGAAGCTCATTTTGATCTTGGCGGGTATGTAAACAAGCAAAATTATCTTATTTGAGGCACAGAAAACCCGCACGCATACATTGAAAAGCCGATACACCCAAAACGAGTCACTGTTTGGTGCGGATTTTGGTCCAGAGGCATAATTGGGCCATTTTTCTTCGAAAATGAGCAAGGAGTGGCCGTAGTCAATGGCGATCATTATCGGGCCGTGTTGAACGAAGTTTTGTTCACAAAAATTGAAGAGGAGGATATTGGCAACATTTGGTTTCAACAGGACGGCGCCACACAGCCGAAGCTACACTTTTTTTTATAGCATTTTCAAAAAAAAAGTTATTTGGCGGACTCAACCAACTATTTTTTAACTGATTTACGTCTTTCTATATCAGAAATAACAAATCTTCAAAAGCGTAAGTTTCATATCTCTGAAAATAATAAAGAAACTGGATGTTTTCCTTTAAATATTAATTCTTTAACAAGAACTAAGCTTAACAGAAAAACTTTACATTTTTTTTTGGTTATTTTTCATATTAGAGAGATTTTTGTTTCTCCTGTAAAATTTGTTCAATGTCACCTTACTTTTTTTACGATATTTAGATTTAAAAGCGTCTACTTTTCGAACCAGTAATTTTTGAACCTTTTCTGGGACCTATATATCCCCGCAGTATTGAAAGGGTTAAAATTCTACACTTTTCCAAGTTAAAACTGAGAAAATATAAATTAACTTTGAGAAAATACAAATTAAAATGAGGAAATGCAAATTATTATTGAGAAAATACAAATGGAAATTGAGAAATACGAAGAATTTCAATTTGAAATTGAGAATTTCAATTTGAAATTAAGAAAATTCCAAATGAAATTAAAAATTTCAATTTAAAATTGAGAATTTTTTTCGTTTAGAGCTGACAGCGCAAATGAGTTGGTCTTGATAGGTGGCAGGAGCTAGGGATTGAGTTATCGGAGCTTGTATTGGTATTGGAATTTTCGCAATTACAATTTGAAATTCTCATTTTCAGTTGGAATTTTCTCAATTCCAAATTGAAATTCTTAATTTCATTTGGAATTTTCTCAATGTCAAATTGAAATTCTCAATTTTAATGAAAAATGGTGTATGTATGCATAACACCTAATATGCATATAAATACACAGAGAAAACAATATCGGTTGTGATAACGAAAATTGTTGTCAATCGTAAGATGAAGATAGTTGCGATAATACATAAAATAATTTAATTGGTGTGATATCATGTTCAGGTGTTGTTTAAATGACGAGAAAACGTGGAAATAGTGTGTGATAATGCCCCTTGCCAAGTCACGTAGAAATAATTTTTGAAAGCATGCCAGCAATACTACTTCAATTGTCTCCTTACAGTCCGATGATAAATCCAATTGAATATGTATGGTCTAAAATAAAAACATATACAAAAACCCACATTGGTATTCCAAATGCATATCTACCCGGTATTTGCGAACAACGTCTTGTATATTTAAAAAACATTATTGACGAAGCTGAGGCCACTATTACACCCGAGATTGTGCCAGAGCAGTTCAACACTCTTCAACATTTTACCAAAGAGCAATAGAACAGGATGATATGCCTGTTGGTTAATAAGTACATATTTTAAATAAAATTGTAAACATCACATCATTAAAACGTTTTTTTTCCTAATAAAAAATTTAATTTTCTCGTCGAATTTGTATTTTCTTAACATTCATTTTTGTTTTCCTAATTTCAATTTGTATTTTCTCAATTATTATTTGTATTTCCTGATTTCAATTCGTATTTTCTCAATATTAATTTGTATTTCTTAATTTCAATTTGTTTTCTCTCAATATTAATTTGTATTTCTTAATTTCAATTTGTTTTCTCTCAATATTAATTTGTATTTCTTAATATAAATTTGCTTTTTCTCAATATTAATTTGTACTTCTCAGTTTTAATTTGTATTTTCTTAATATTTATTTGTATTTCTTAATATCAATTCGTTTTTTCTCAAAATCAATTTGCATTTCTTAATTTCAACTTGAAATGGTGTAGAAAGAAAAAAATACAAAAAACACAACAACCAAGATAGGAAGAGAATTATTGAAACAGCCTTGCGAGGAGACGATTGGAAAAGCTTAGCACAAACTTTGGAAGTTAATTATAAGACTGCCCACCGTTGGGTTATGGATGGTCGCCTAGAACCTTTTGCACGTGGTGGGAAAAAACCTAAACTACTGAGTGAAGAAGAACGAGATGTAATGCTGCAATGGGTTAAAGAGAAGCCATCCATTACACTTCAGGAACTGAAGATAAAAGTACAAAGAGAGTTAAAAAAATCGATTACAACTACAACAATTTCCAACAACCTAATCGGAAAGATGTATACCATGAAATCCTTTCACTATGAGCCAGTAACAATGAATATTGTGGAAAATAATCAAAAAGAGCCAAATATGTAGAGGATCTAAGCAATTTAATTCGAAATGGAAAGCGAAAAATTTGAATTGATGATACTAATTTGAACTTGTTCTGTAGAAAAACGCGTGGTTGTTTTAGAAGAGGTTCAGAAGCAACAATTCAAGTACCAACTTTCTGCGATCCCAATGTTCATTTAATTGGTGGAAAATCATATCATGTGCTGTTCTAATGACGATAAAACGTGGATCATTTAAAATGTTAGAAGTGAGGAAATGGAAATCATTTGGGGATCATTTGCTTTTGCCGTACTACTTCACTGTCTCCTTACAGTCCGATGATAAATCCAATCAAATATGTATGGTTTAAAATAAAAATGCATGTCCACCCGGTGTTTGCGAACAACGTCTTCTTTTTTTTACAAAACATTACTGACGAAGCTAAGGCCACTATTACCGACGGAGATTGTGCCAGGGCAGTTCAAAACTCTACAAAATTTTACCAAAGAGCAATAGAACTGGAGGATATGAATGTTGGTGAATGAGTACATACTTAATAAATAAAGTTTTAAACATCTCATCATTAAAAAGTTTATTTTTCCTAATAATAAATTGAAATTTTCTCAATTTGAATTTGTATTTTCTTAATTTTAATTTTTAATTTCAATTTGTTTTTTCTCAATTTGAACTTGAAAAAGTGTAGTTATTATAAAACAAAAAAAAATTAAACTCCAAAACCTTGAAGCAAGGTTTAATTGGTTTTATTTTCAAAAAAAAAAAAAATTAAATCCAAGATATTCAATGAAAATCTATTAAGTTCTTATTTGCTTTGTTTCTGATACCTTTGTTCATGTTATTAATTCTTATTTGCGTATTTTTATTTTTGCTATTGAAAATTTTTAACACAACGCAATTTGGTACAATTTTAATATTGAAACTGTTAAACTTATAGTTTTCAGATCCCAACAATGAAACATTTTAGCATGCAACGGGAAATTCGCTATGATTTTCGCTGTTAACTTCCACTTGAAAAAAAAAAACAAATTTTAAATATTTAGAGTTGAACAGCAGCATTCGCCATTAACTTGATTGATAATTTCACCAGTGCGAATTCGTCTTACTCGAATAATTCACCAGTGCCAGTCGAATTGCGAAATTACAAGTACTTTTTAAATAGGGTTGCCACAGTGTTAGAAATCTCGACAGCTGTGTGATATTAATCCAAATTGAATGCCATTGTTTGGGAATAAATTAAAATAATCATAATACAAGAAAGTAAATATTAAAAAAAAGATTGTTTTTTATTTGTAATCATTTGAACATGTTATGTTGCGTGTGTTTGCTTGATAATCCAAATAGTATTGGTATATTTGATGATATTGGACAACAACTTAATATAGCTAAAGTAATACACAAGTATCTTTGGTTCAAAGTAAGTAAAATGTTAAAACAAATTTGAATTGCATAAAAAAATTTCCAACATTACACTGCAGCCTGAACCCAATAACATTTTAACAACACAAATTTGTAGAATATGCTGGCATAAAATAGATGATTTTAATTTATTTTATAAATCTGTGGAAAAGGCCCACAAAGAACATGAGTATAAAGCTGAACAAAATATAAAAAGTGAAGTTTTTGAGTCCAGTAGTCCGATAAAGTTAGAGCAAGACTATAAAGAAGAGGAAGAAGTTGATATAGACATTCAAATAAATCCCTTGGAAGCAGATAATAACTTAAACGATTTAACAATTATTGATAAATCGGATAACGAAGAGAACTGCAACTCTGATGAAGACTGCAAATCTTCTGATTATTATGAGCTATCCACTGCAAGCGGAGAAGAATTTTCAATAGAAGAGGAATTATACAATGAAAAATATTGTAAGTCTCGGGATAAAATCAATCTAAAAAAGAAAAAGAGAACTGGAACTAAACGCCAGAAAAATTCTAAAGAGGAGAAAACTACCGTGAAGAAAAAAAGAACTGTACAACGTTTAGATCCCATGCACACAGAAGAAATGATTAAGAAACATATACCCATGGGTTGTAATTTATGTCTTTTTGTCGGCTCAACTTTTTCCGATATTGTAAAACATTTTAAAAGTGCTCACACAAAAGTCCGCCCCTATATAATGTGCTGTGATAAAAAGTTATCGAAACGATTTTTTGTAGCACAACATGCTTTAAAACACGAAGATCCAAATTGTTTTAGGTAAGTAACGATTTGTTATTGCATAATTTTTTCGTATAATTAAATTTGATTTTATTATTATATAAACCCATATCACTGTAAATTTAAATTTTAAACTGTTGATAAAATACGTTAAAAAGTTAAAAAAATTAGCTGTTCATATTTTGGAGCTTTGCATCTAGTTCATTTTGTATTATTATATTTTGGGGTGTTCATATTTTAGCAAGTGCACTCTCATTTTAAAATTTTTGTTATATAGCGATAATACGAAACTTAGGACTTTTAGTAAATCCACAAAGTTTATTTGTATAAGCAAAGATTTCACTTATGTTTATGTAACACAAGAGTGTGTCCGTGACTTCGTCTGCGAAAGTATCGGGCCGATAGGTAGCTTATTTTTGTAATAATTCAGGATGTCTATTGCGAAAATTTCCAATTAATCCGTTCAGCCACTTTTTGATTGAGTAAAAAGGATCGAAACATTTAAACATACAAACAAACATTCATATTTATTATTTTAGCATTCGAAGTCCTTGATTAACCGACTAACTAAAAATAAAAAATATATACATTTATTGGAAGTCGATCTTTTATTACACAATTTACGTTCACATTGTACTAATATAATATTTAAAAGAAATTTTCCAGCTAATGTTCATAATCTAAATTTTATTAAAATTGGTTTCGTTTTTAGAAGCTGTAAGCATATAAAGTTGCTACTAACACATACGCAAACCTTATGTGTGTTACATATAAAAAAACCGATGTAAAAATTGTTTTTGTATTTGGTATTAAATACAAATCAAAGAGAGTTTAGTGCAGTGAAAATGTATTTGTATTAGTGTGTAAAATAAAATTGCACTGGAAGAAAAGTAACATAATTTACTTTAGGTAAAAAGTAATAAAAATAGAAAAATATCAAAGAACGATAGAAGCTTCATAAGTTTAGTAGACTATTTTCTGACTTATATTTTATTAAAAACATTCTGAAAAATATTCGTTGGCTTGATTATGTTGTAAGATTAGACAACTAATTCAATTTTGCTTTAAATAAATGTCCAGCACAGTGATTTGTTAAAAAATTTTTAGATTAAAAGACTAATAAAATTGAAATTGAAATTTTTCCTTTAATAATATATAAATAAAATTGAATATTTATTTTGTTCAGTGTTCCTGCTTGAATTACGTCCATGAGTGTTGTTTTTATAACAAAAATAAAAAAAGCTAGGGCACATTTATTTAGATTGTATTTAAAGATTTATTGTGCGTGTTAATTAAATGCGCCTAAAACATACTAATTTAAAAAATTAATGGGCCAATTCAAAGTAGACTCTCATATTGTACTATGTCATATAATTCATATTAATATGACTAGTGACTTTGAACACCTTTTGTTAACAAATTATGTATTTAATACAAGAAAGAAGACAAAGAGATGACGCTGTTAAAAATTGTATGTATACAAGAAAGAAGAAAATAGAAAATATTCTCTCTGAGAGGTGAGAAGCGAATAAATTCTCTCTGAGAGACAGTATGGTTAAAAGTATAACATAAACAATTTCTTATACATAGGAAACAAATGTGTAAAGTCATATTATTTTTTTTGTATGGAAATTACTAACAAAAATTTTAAGCATGCATAAAATAATATGAAATAGTACAAACACGACTGATATGCAACCACTTTGAATTGGCCCAATAATATTATTAAGGCATATTTATTCAGCAGGTCGAATGGAATTCTTTTACTTTGAATTTTTTCTTTTGCTTAGGAAGTAAGTAAGGGAAGGAGGGAATTATAATTTTTTCGAAATCACAGTTTTAACGCGTGCTGGTAGTGCATTTACAAACACATCACCCTTAAAAAATTTAGTGAGCCATGGTCGAAAATAACATTGTTATAATCACGTTTTGAGTTTTTTCCTCTTTTTCTGTAAAGTATTAAAAAATTGCTCCTTTTATATTAAACCATCGATATGAAGTTTCACAGCTAATTTAAGACCACCGAATAAATAAATGTGCCTTGATAATAGCAATGACGTTATGCATAATAACAAACTGTGTGCTAACTAACGAGCTGCTATCTTTCACTTATGAAAATTTTCCCATTAAAAGTTAGCAGCACGTTAGATAGCACACACGGTTTGTGATTTTGCTGAACGCTGATAGTATTTATTACGACTTGAAATATTATTGGTAATTAAACATTCTTATTTTAAGATGTAATGACTGCAATAAATCGTTTACTACTATATTTGGCCTACGAACTCACAATCAAACTTATCATGCAGCTAATGAAGACCTAATTTATGCCTGTGACAAATGTCCAAAAAAATTTGCACGTGGAAATTTGTTAGAATTCCATAAAACATCACATATACCTACAGAACAATGGCAATATGTATGCGATTTATGTCCAGGTAAAAAGACGTAAGTTGGTTTTTACACAAAATATTATTTGCAAATAAATAAAAAAAAAAAATAATTTTTTTATTGTTGTTAGATTTGCAAGCAAATATTTATTAAACGTACACACTAGTATGAGACATAAAAGGGCTGTAAATATTTGCCCGGTTTGTGCTAAAGAGATTAAGGATAAAAAATCATATGAAAAGCATGTACGATTACATTACGAGGACAGTGGACCACGTGTTAAATGTCCATATCCTGACTGTGATAGTTGGCTTAAGGATGAGGATAATTTAAGGCAGCATTTAACAAGACATAATCCTGAAGGAATTGTATATAAATGTGATGAATGTGATAAGGAATGTAAAAATCGCCGAGCTTTAACGAATCATAAGCGTTATGCACATTCGAATATGATTTTCAATTGCGATCAATGTGATAAAACATTTAAAAAAGCTATTTCCTTAAGGGTTTGTATTTATTATACTTATGTACATACATATATGTACAATATTTTAATTTAGTTTTAATACATTTGTTTTATGTTTTTAATTTAAGGAACACTTAACCCAGCATACTGGCGAAACTTTGTATAAATGTCCTTTTTGCACGAGAACTTTTAATTCAAATGCCAACATGCATGCACATAAAAAGAAACAACATCCTATCGAATGGGAAGAGTGGCGTAGAAACAAACGTGGCAGTGCGCAAAAATTAATAAATAACACAAATTCTTTAAATCAAGACGATGCGTTGATTAACACTTTAGAAATCCCGCAATATAATCTTTCTTTTAATTAAAGCAACTACTTTAGATAAAAAAAAAATAAATAAACACAAGAGAGGTTACATTTTGTTGTTCTTTGTACAAACTATACGAAGCTTATTTATTATCTATCATGAAGGATGTCAATCGAAAAATCTCTTAAAAATTTAAAATAAAAAAAAGGATGTATCCATGGTGTAATTACATAAGGTGATAGCGTAAAGGAGAGCAATTTTTGTCTCTCTTTTTTTATGTATAGAGTTTGACAATTTCTGGAGTTCAAATAATTTTTTTAATATGTAGTTTGACATTCTCCAGAGCACAAAAAAATAATCAGCTGAGCTGGCACCGCCACCTTGTATAACTACACCATGGATGTATCAACATATTTATTCATCAGGTAGTCTTGATTCGTCAGCTGATTTTTTTTTTCTTCGCGTTTTTTAACTTCAGCTGTCAAATTGAATTTTCTCTCTTTTCATTTATTAAAATGTAAAACTTCATATGAAAAATAGTTCTTTATGAGCTGTGATTACTTGATGACTCAATATGTAGAAAAAAAAAAAATTATAAAAAATTATGGGCTGGTGGAAACTTCTCTCAAATGATGCTGGTCAGAAAGTAACAGTCAGTAATGCCATAGAGCCATGATTACTAACTTTTTTGTACATCAATTGAACAATCATGTCGTGCAGAAGCTACGGCTTCATACAACTCGTGCCACAGTTGATTAATTGAAGGAATCGTTTGTCATGTTTCGGACCCGTGAATTGGCCCCCCAAGATCATGCGATTTAATTTCTCTAGACTATTTTCTGTGGGTATATGTAAAGTCGCTAGTCTACGCCGATAAGCCCGAAACTTTTGACTACGTGGACGACATCATACGCCGCGTTTTTGCCGTGAATTGACCTCCAAGATCGTTTGATTTAACGCCGCTTGACTATTTCCTGTGGGGATATGTAAAGTTGATAGTCTACGCGAATAAGCCCGAAACAATTGACTACTTTAAATAAATCATTTGGCGTGTTATTGCCGATATACGGCCACAAATGTTGGAAACAGTCATCGAAAATTGGACTACCAGATTAGACTACGTCCGATACAGCCGTGGGGGCATATGCCAGAAGTCATATTTAAATAATAATGCCAGAAGATTATCTTTCGAATAAAGTAAATTTCATGTCAATTTTAAAAACTCATCTTTGTTTTATTACATTTTAAAGTAAAATAAAAACACCAACAACAGACGTGGTTAAAAAATATCTTTCATTAATATGAATTTAATTAAATCTATGCATATTTTAAACTTGTTTATTAATAGATATTTATTCGACATTTTTATATATTATAAATTTATTGTAAATAATTTTTTATTTTGGCTTTAGTTTATTTATTCTTTAATTTAACTACCTAAAATATTTTCTAAGTTAAATTGTAATAATTTTAAGAATATTTAAATAAATATTCCAATGTAAGCCGAGTTTTTGTTTTTAAAGTGTTAATATTTTTTTACCGCTCCTAAGTATATGCTATAATATAATTTGAATGGTTATAAAGTGTTCTGGCCACACATTAAACTCATGTTTTTTTTATACCCTTCACCTGTGGTGCACAAGGGTATATATAGCTTTGTCATTCCGTTTGTAATTTCTACAATTTTCATTTCCGACCCCATAAAGTATATATTTTCTGAAAGCTTATGAATAGAGGAGTCGATTAAGCCCTGACCGTCTGTCCGTGTGTTTGTTGAAATCAACTTTTAGAAGCAACTATATGTTCCTCAGATCTGTATATGGTATCAATCTCTTGGAAATATCCAGGAATGAATCGCTATTGAAATTCAGCACAATCGCCCCATAACTTTCTGAGATATGAGCAAAAAACCACGACCACCTAATTTTTTTACACAATTACAACAACAACATACTTATATATATACATTATACATGCAAAAAACATGCCAAAAAAATATATTAAAAATAAAAAAAAAATAATAAAAAAAATTACAAAAAAAAAATTTAAAAAAAATTGAAAAAAAATTTTTAAAAAAATTTAAAAAAAATCATAAAAAAAATAATAAAATATTAATAATATCTTAAATAAAATAAGATAAAATTTTTTTGGCTCAGCTGGGATTCGATGCCACATTCAGTCTAACCAGTATATACATATGTACGTATTTTATATGAGATAAATGGTGATACAAACAATTGTTATTGCATGACTACACGTTGTGAAGGGTATATAAGATTCGGCACGGCCGAATATAGCACTGTTACTTGTTTTGATTGTGTTGGCAAAAAAACTCGTACGTATAGGTAATGTGACAGCATTTCAAAGATACCAGTAGAAACATAACAAATTTTCTATGCAATTTCCGTAAAGTTGTAAGTTTAAATCGGCTTGAAGGATTTCGCTGAATTTTTGCTGTATTAATAGTTACCGACTTGACCATTTCGCTGATCCTTTTTGTACTATTTTTGTAGTTGCCAGGGCAAAGTTTACAAAGAAAATACATTTTATATATGAAATAAAAACTAAAATATTTAAAAACGCATTTTCTGCAGACTTTAAATTCTGTTTGAATTCCTCATACCCGTTTCAAATTAAAGCATTGCAAAAATTTAAATGTATGTATATTTTTTCGAACTATATTTGTACCTTTGAAAAAACAAACATCCAAGAAAAAAATAGATTTGAATACAATATTTGAAATTTAATAAAATCCGTATAGGAATACATACATCTCTTTATATATATACATATAAATAAGTTGCAGATTTTGTTTCTGCAAAGTTGAATTATAGCCATTTTAGTGAACACATCATTAATTTCGAAATATTTGAGTTAATACAATTCGTTTTTAAATTCATTACAATTCGATTTTAGTCAAACCATTAATTTAAATAATTGAATTTTTTTTTTCTTTTCTGCACTAGTATGTATTATTGTAATTTTTTTCTTGCTTGCAGTTTGTACCATGGTGTAATTACATAGAGAGCAATTTTCGGCTTTTTTTTATGTATGGAGTTTGAAATAATTTTTTTTAATATGTAGTTTGACATACTCCAGAACACCAAAAAATGGTCAGCTGGGCTGGCACCGCCACCTTGTATAAGTGTACCCTGGTTTGTACAACTATTTTCTTTTTAAAAAACGTGTCTCTCTCTCTCTCTTTTTTAAGCCAAAATAAGAAAGATATACAGAAGAATGTGTGTGTGTTGTTTTGGTCAAAATATATAAGTATTTATACAAGTAACAGGTTGTTAAAAACAAAAACAACATGTGTATGTAAAAGAGAAATGGCCTACAAGAAACCCCAACATATATACTACCATGGGAACGAGTTTATTATAATAAAAGCAAAACAAGATAATGCATCTGTCCATCAAACCATAAAGAACGATTGCACTAAATAATAATTTCAAAATAAGCAACTTTTAGTATTAGAAATGTTTGTGTATTTAAGTAAAAAGGTAATTAATTTTTTATGTATAAATATGCTATTTAAGCCAACAATAAATGTTTTACAGATTGCTATACCAAATAATGTAAAATTGAATTGTATATCCTGGAACAAAGAACAAGGCTATATAGCGGTAGCTGGAACGGATGGTTTGCTCAAAGTATTAAAACTAGAACAAGGTAAAAACGTAAAATATACATATACATAAATATTTTGATTTAAATATTAAATGTTGTTCTCAAGCTTCAAATGGCCAAAATAAGGGTGGCTTGGCTGCAGTCTCAAATTTATCAATGAATCAAACATTAGATGGCCATAAAGATGCCGTTAAAGTAGTGGTGTGGAATGATGCCCAACAAAAGCTGACATCGTCCGATGTAGATGGCGTTATTATGGTATGGATGTTGTACAAAGGCTCATGGTATGAGGAAATGACTAATGATCGCAAAAAGTCTACCGTCAATGGTATGCACTGGACGTCTGATGGCTCTAAAATATGTATTGTTTATGAAGATGGTGCTATTATAGTTGGTAAGTATATAGGAATGTTTAAAATGTATGTATATATGTATGTATTTATTAGAAAAATCATTGGGTTTGTTTGCAATCAGGTTCCGTTGATGGAAATCGTATTTGGGGCAAGGAATTAAAAAATACTAATCTTAGTGGCGTTCAATGGAGTCCCGATAATCGTTTACTGCTCTTTAGCTTGGCTAACGGCGAATGCCATTTGTATGATAATCAAGGAAATTTTGCGGTAATTATATGTACCTATATCTTAAATTATTTTGTTTTTATAAAAAACTTTGATATATTGTACATACATACATACATACAAACAAACATACATACATGCATACATACATACATACATAGATACATATAAGTAAATGCATATTAGTAAATACATATAAGTAAATGCATATTAGTAAATACATATAAGTAAATGCATATTAGTAAATACATATACATATGTAAGTAAATATACAATATTAACAGCAGACATAAAGTCAAATGTAAATTGGGTAAACTATAAAACTCATGCTTTAAATTTTATTCACATTTTCTATGTAAATTAAATAAAACACATAAGTATTTAGTTTTGAATATTGAATACGTTAAAAGATTTATAGTACTGAGTACCCAAGCACTCATCTTTTGTCATCAAATCAAAATGTAAATAAATAAAAAATAACAAAGAAAATCCTTTACAATTATTAAAAATACTTGTATTTAAAACCTCCTACTTAATTTAATTAAATATGCTTAAAGACATATTTTATTTGTTGCAGTTTTTTCGATTTAAATTCATTATTTCAAATTTAAAGCTGATTTATAACAAAATTTAAGACAATAAAATTTGGTTTTGCTAATTTTATTTAGTTGTTTACATTTCAATTCATATGTTTTTCACATTAAACTTTACAAGTAAAAAAATGTACAACATAAGGTTCGTCCAAAAACTCACAAATTTGTACGAATTTGTACAAATTTTTACTGCATTTTACGAAATTGCGTTCGTTTACACAAATTTGTAGTAAATGAGAGCACAAATAGAGAGCGAAAAGTGACAGTTCTTGACTGAGTATTTGCAAATTTTTACTACAGAAATTTCTTGCAGTAAGATTTAGCAAAACTAAAAAACATATGATTTAAAAGGTAAACAAACAAAAGTAAGCAAACAAAAAGTATACAATTTGTGAAAAAAATATTAAAAAAAAGGAAAATCCAAACAAAAGTGCAAAATATTATTAAATTTAAATTGTTTGTGAAATAAAGTTAGTTAACAATGTCTACAGATGAAAGAATGGAACTGCCTGAATCTGGCGCAGGTATACATACTTAAATACATATTTGCACATATGTATGTACATAGTTCCCATTAAACAACACAATATTTATTTGCCATCAGCTGTTGCTTCAATCTTACGAATTTTTACAAATGTCTGTTCGAGTAATTTTTTGGACAAATTCTCTTTTTGAGAGTAAAATTTTCAGTTTACTAAATAATTACTCATTTACTACAAAGTGCAGTAAAAGTACTCGAACGAACCTTTTAACTTAGAAATACTGAGAAAAATAACTGTCACTTTACTCTCTCAATTTTTGTTCTCATTTACTGGATTTTGTGTAAACGAACGCAATCCTGTAAAAATATGTGAAAAATTTTTACAATTTGTGAGTAAACGAACAAACCTTATATTTAAAACAAGTAAGAGTGATTTTACCCTCCATCATTATGCATTCACGTATGCCCCATTGGCATGTTGTGCGCTTTAAGTATGTACATATATGTATGAAAAGTTAGTCTACTAGTCAACCTCTTTCATTTCATACCCATATTGATGGGCTTAAAAAAAATCGCGCCACTTTGTTTCAGACGACATCTTGAATTTAAACTCTTTTAATAATTGTCTGTATTGTACTGGGCAAGCCCTTTTATTTGATATTGGTATTACAGAAAATAATGGGTTGAAGGGAACAAAGCCGTAACTACAATATTTGTCTCAAATATATATACATTCGCCATTTTATTTTGAACATCTAACTGCAGCCTCCAGAATGGTCTAGTTACGCCCATGAGTAGCAAGAACAAATGTTGAAACTTTTTTTGAAGTGATTAGGTTCGTTCGAGTACTTTTACTGCACTTTGTAGTAAATGAGTAATTATTTAGTAAATTGAAAATTTTACTCTCAAAAAGTTATTCGAGTGCAATCGTAAATTGATAAACATATGTTGCTCACTAAAATTGTACAATTTAACCGTTTAAATCGCAGATTGTAGTTGACCAATTGCCTCAAAGTCAACATGATCCCGGCTATAGCTCAAATTAAAAATTAAATTACGTAACATTGTACGAATCTTTTATTTAAAAGATATCTATAAATAATTTAAATATTTAAAATAAAAGCAAACATAGTTTTGATAGTACCTCGCACACAATTTGTTTTATTTCATATTTTTTTAAACGTCGACCCCCCTTTATTGGAGAATTAATTTTGATTATTACCGATTTTAGATGAAACTTAACATTAAATGTGTGACCTTAAGCTCCAACCGCTACAATAGTGTGGCTGCATTATGTTGGTTTAGCGGTAAATATCCCACAAACCGTCCTGTTTTAGCGATATGTTATGAATCGGGAAAAGTTCAAATTATGGTAGATGAAAATGATGAAGGTGAGTTTAAAAAAACTGACTAAAAAATTACTATTTATTTAAAGGACATTTTGTTATGGGCATTAAAAAAAAATATAATGTTAAACATTTTCAGATCCCACTATTTTAGATACACACATGCGTACAATGGACGCTAAATGGAATCATGATGGCTCAGTTATAGCCGTATGTGGTCGTCTGGAAGAAGTAACAAATAACAAAGAATTAAATCAAATTAGTTTCTATTCACCCTATGGACATTTACATCGAACCCTGAAAGTTCCAGGCAATCAAATAACATCCATTTCGTGGGAGGGAAAATCTTTGCGTATAGCTATGGCGGTAGATTCTTTTATATATTTCGCCAACATTCGACCCGATTACCGTTGGTGTTATTTTGAAAAGACTGTAATATTTTTGAGTACAAAAAACAATGACAAAACTAATAACTTAAATGTTATAACATTTTGGAATACCACCTTAAATCAAGTGAGTAAACTGCATGTTTTCAAAAATATTTAAAAGATGCTTATAAGTTTATAAAAATTTGGTTTTAGAGTTTTCTTAAAGAAGTTGAAACTTGCTTGGGAATGGCTGCCTGCAATGAGCATTGTGTCTTGGCTGTAGAGTGTATTAACGGCAATATTAAAGACTTAGCTTTAACAGCAGTGGAACGTAAAAATGCCGATGACAAATTATATCAATTGCTGCTGTGTAACTCCATTGGTACTACGGTGGATTGTAAGTTTGTTTAAAATTTTATTACTTCTGTATATTGTAAATTTTAGAATATTTAACAATTGATTGATTTCTTTTAATACTTAAGCAAAATACACTGAAGTCTGTCCAAATTTTTTGGGCATAAATTCAAATTATGTGGCTATAGCTTCTAAAACTGAAGTTTTATTATGGCACTACCATACACCCAAGGTATTAGATACTGCTGCATACATATATTATATTTAAATAACATATACATGCATACATACATACATACATACATAACAATGGTCACGGGTAGAAAGGCCTTACCTAACTCGTAATTTTTACGAAATTGAGTTTTTTTCTTATTCCAATACATTTCATACAAGTACACCTTAACACAAATACTTTAAGCAATATTATCAACAATAACAGTTTTACAACAAAAGTTTAATTACGATAATACAGTTTCTATTACGTTTTTAACTTACCTTCTCCTGTTAAGTTGCAATTATTTGAGTTAGGGCCTTTCTACTTATGACCGCCGAAAAATATAATATACAAAATACATGCATGTTTTTGTTTGTTCTTTTGTAGAGTGCTTCTCAATTGCACAATGTTAAATCTCGAAAAGAGAAACGTTTTCACATAGATGACACACCCACTGGTATTGATTTAGCCGAGGATTTGGTGGTTTCCAGGACAAGTCAGGATAATATTGAAAATAATACAGATTACATATGCGGTCTAGCAGTATCAGAGAAAATCTTATTAGTGGCTCGAGAATCAGGAATTATAAATGAGTATAGTATTCCAAATGTGGCTTTGAGAAATCGTCATAAAATTGGTAGCAAAATTATAAAAATGTCTATCAATTGTAATTCATCGTAAGTTTGTACCCTTTTTATTTTATTACCCAGATATCTTAGCAACCCTTATGTAGTGTTTATGGATTAAAAAAAAAAATTTAAATTTATGTGAGCGTAAATGAATTGCAGCCTGAGAGGCAGTAATGATCAGCGATGCCACAACGAAAATATTTTTTTAACAATTTGTTTCCAAAACAAAAATCTATTGAAATCTACAAAAACCTACCAGTATTATTAAATTGACTTTCTAAATATTATGTTGCTGATTAAAGTGGCAAAACGGATTTATATTTAAATAAATGAAAGCAATAGTTCTTTATTAATTAAAGGCTTATTTGACAAATTTTTGTACAACAAAACCTAAAATATATTTTATGAATACGGCATTTCATATACATACATATAATTTGTATGTAGTACTAGCGAACCCCCTGTACACTTCGTAGTGCAAAAAAGAAAAGAAAATTCAATTCGAATTCATTTAAATCAAATACTTCGAAATGTATGCAGTGTTCAATAAAATGTCTGTAACTCATGAACCAATACAGAGAACGTTTATACAGAAAAACCTTGGTATTGACGTCACCTTGGTATTGAACTTTGCAGAAACAAAATCTGCAACTTATTTATATGTAATATTACATACATATGTAATATTTTGAATTTTGAATTGTGTTTAAATGTGTCCAAAATACTTTTAAGATTGTACTGTGATCCACTAAGTTCCTAAATTTTAATATTTAAAGTAACGATTATATCGTTATTGCAACACCATGACCATAATTAACAAAAAACCGAAAATTTTTCTTAAAAACTGAAATTTCTCAAAAGTATCAACATTTATTTGCAACATGTATGTATAATATAGACAATATTTAACACTTTTTTTTATCAATATAGTACTTCGTCCTGCCTTTTAAATTTTTTCTTAAATTTCTTTTGAATTAATTTTTTTTTGCAAATTGGTTACATAATCAAGCTCAAGGTCTGTTTTTAATAATTTTCTTTATTATTAATTTTGTTCAATATTTCGCCATCCAACGGTTGACATCTTCAGGAATCTTAAACTATTACATAAAATAAAAAAACAAAGGCAAAATTTTTTTTTTAAATATATTACGTACAAATATATAAAATAAAGAACTTACAAACGAGTGACAATAATTAAATTAACAACACAACATAATTGTAACACATTTAATATTGCACTAATTACCAACTTCTTTTGTTTATTAAGTGTTTGTAGCTTTGTGATGAATTCTCAATATCAGTTTGAAAGTTCAATCGTTGTTGTTGTGGTATATTTATGATAGGTTCGTTCGAGTACTTTTACTGCACTTTGTAGTAAATGAGTAATTATTTAAGGCCATGACTGACTATCAGATTTAGTCGTTCGATATGTCAAAAATTGTATGTGTGTTCAGAAAGTGTGATAGTGTGGACACAAAGTGCACATGTGTGACAGATTTTTTGACAAGTGTGTCCGATTTGATAATCTTTTGAAAATTTTCATAAAATAATAGTTTCTGTGCGATCAGAGTTGCTTTTTCTAAGCAAGTATGACAGTGTGGCATCCAATAACACATTTTGTTGCGATTTTTTCATGTAGGACAGAAAACTATCAGATTTTTATTTGACATAATCGCACGACTTTGTAGGATAGTCAGTCATGGCCTTTAGTAAATTGAAAATTTTACTCTCAAAAAGAGAATTTGTCCAAAAAAGTACTCGAACAGACATTTGTAAAAATTCGTAAGATTGAAGCAACAGCTGATGGCAAATAAATAAAGTTTAATGGGAACTATGTACATACACACATATGTGCAAATATGTATTTATGTATGTATACCTGCGCCAGATTCAGGCAGTTCCATTCTTTCATCTGTAGACATTGTTAACTAACTTTATTTCACAAACAATTTAAATTTAATAATATTTTGCACTTTGGTTTGGATTTTCCTTTTTTTAATATTTTTTTTCACAAATTGTATACGTTTTGTTTGCTTACTTTTGTTTGTTTACCTTTTGAATCATATGTTTTTTGGTTTTGCTAAATCTTACAGCAAGAAATTTCTGTTGTAAAAATTTGCAAATACTCAGTCAAGAACTGTCACTTTTCGCTCTCTATTTGTGCTCTCATTTACTACAAATTTGTGTAAACGAACGCAATTTCGTAAAATGCAGTAAAAAATTGTACAAATTCGTACAAATTTGTGAGTTCTCGAACGAACCTGATATGTAACATTTCAAGTGTGTATCTCTTATTGTACCTCTCTTCAGTTTGTAATATTTGTACATTTTCAAAATCTGGTGTGTGTGCTCTCTCCACACAGTGGGCCGAAAGTGCAGTTTTATATGTCAAAATACTACTTCTACATCTACAGTATTTTGACACATAAAACTGCACTTTCGGCCCACTGTGTGGAGAGAGCACACACACCAGATTTTGAAAATGTACAAATATTACAAACTGAAGAGAGGTACAATAAGAGATACACACTTGAAATGTTACATATCATAAATATACCACAACAACAACGATTGAACTTTCAAACTGATATTGAGAATTCATCACAAAGCTACAAACACTTAATAAACAAAAGAAGTTGGTAATTAGTGCAATATTAAATGTGTTACAATTATGTTGTGTTGTTAATTTAATTATTGTCACTCGTTTGTAAGTTCTTTATTTTATACATATATTTGTACGTAATATATTTAAAAAAAAAAAATTTTTTTGACTGTTTTTTTATTTTATGTAATAGTTTAAGATTCCTGAAGATGCCAACCGTTGGATGGCGAAATATTGAACAAAATTAATAATAAAGAAAATTATTAAAAACAGACCTTGAGCTTGATTATTTAACCAATTTGCAGTTCATCAACAGGTCAAAAAAACATATATATAGGTATATCATTTTATTAATTTTTTTTATTTATCAAAATACTAGTCGTGCTGCCTTGATTGATTCTAATGGTGTTATGACACTTTTGGATTTAGATGATAATCGCGAGACTCAGCTGAATTTTAGTCGTGTGGAACGAAAAGATGTTTGGGCTGTTTGTTGGGCCAAGGACAATCCGCTGCTATTAGCTCTCATGGAGAAAACACGCATGTATGTATTTAGAGGCAATGATCCGGAAGAGCCCATAGCTTGTTCTGGATATATATGTACTTTTGAGGATTTAGAAATCACTAGCGTCTTGTTGGATGACATTATAAGCGGCGAAGAAACGCAAAACCCTTTAAGTCATATTTTGCAACTGAAAGTTAAATCGTTAAGAGATACGGATGATCTTCTGCAGCATGTTGGTCTTGAAGATGCCAAGCAATTTATTGAAGATAATCCTCATCCTCGTTTGTGGCGTTTATTGGCTGAAGCAGCTTTAAAAAAGTTAGATCTTGATATGGCTGAAAATGCTTTTGTGAGATGTTCGAATTATCAGGGTATACAATTAGTAAAACGTTTGCGAAACATACCATCGCAAATGTTACAAAAAGCGGAAATAGCTGCGTTTTATGGTGAATTTGAAGAGGCGGAAAAGTTATATATTGATGGTGATCGTCGCGATTTGGCTATAAATTTACGTATAACTCTGTGTGATTGGTTTCGTGTCGTACAGTTGTATAGAATGGGTTCGGGCATATCAGATCAGCAAATGGAAATAGCTTGGCGTCAAATAGGTCACCATTTCGCTAGTCTAAGATCATGGGAAAGTGCCAAGGAATATTATGATAAATCGCATGACATTGAAGGGCTGATGGAGTCTCTATATCATCTGGAACAATTCGAAGAATTAGAAAAATGTATAGATAAATTGCCGGAAAAAAGTCCTCTGCTATCGAAAATAGCTGAAATGTTGGCATCAGTCGGTAATGTTAAATCATATACGGTAAATTAAAACATTAATTATATGTATCCCCTAATAGGCATGTGTTCCGAAGCCGTAAATGCTTACTTGAAGCTTGGTGATCCCAAATCTGCCATCAACACATGTGTCAATCTACGACAATGGGGCCAGGCAGTCGAATTAGCCCAAAAATTCAAAATGCCTCAAGTAAACGTTTTATTAACTAAACATGCTGCACAACTTTTGAAAGATGGTCGTTTACCTGAAGCTATTGAGTTGCAAAAGAAGGCAGGTCGTTATCTAGATGCTGCCCGCCTTATAACTAAATTAGCAGAACGTGAAATTGAAAAACGTTCCAGTTTGTTGCGTATAAAAAAACTGTATGTTTTAGGTGGACTTCTGACTGAACAATACTTGAAGAGTTTAGCTTCAAGCTCAACAGAAACATCAACCTATAATATTGATCGCATAAGCATAATGGATACAATGGCTCCAGAAGATTCCGCAACCATAGAACATATTTGGCATTGTGCAGAGGCATTTCATTTTATGCTACTAGCACAAAGACAGCTACGCTTCGGCATTGTACACAGTGCTGTCATAACTGCTTTGCGCTTAAGGGATTATGAAGATGTACTAAAGGCTGAAGATATTTATAGTCTTTTAGCTTTGGCGAGTTGTGCGGATAGATCGTTTGGTACATGTTCTAAAGCGTTTATCAAGCTGGAATCGCTACACAATTTGCCAGAGAAAAGCCAAAGGGAATACGAAGAGTTAGCGGTAAATATTTTCTCGAAAAATGAACCCTCTGATGATAAAGTCGACTTTATAACGTGTTATTCTTGTACAAATGCTGTATCAGATAGGTGTGTTTGAATGAAATTTTGAAAGAAAGAGTTTAGATTAAGAATTTTTTTAATCAATTTTTATAAACAGTTGCTTCTATTGCGCTTGAGATCCCTTTTCTTAATAAAATTTTTTAAAAAAATTTTTTGTTTACATTTTCCCGCCTTTTTTACAAAATTTGTTTTTTAACAATTCTAATATTTTAATTGTTAATTGTTAAAAATTGTAAAAACTTTTCCTGAAGAAGTTACCCAATGTGGTAGAGAAATATCGGAAAATAAAATTGAAACTATTTTTTATTAAGAAAAGTGATCTCAAGCTCAATAGAAGAAACTGTTTATATAAATTAAAAGATCGAAAACATTAATTTATTATTTTATAAGTTTTTTATATACATGTATGTATATATTACTAACATATATATGTATGTTAGTAATATATATTGTTAACCTTCGTTGTATAGAAAAATCATCTTTTTATATACATATCTATCTTTTCTTTTTGAAGCTTACCAGCTTGTAACACTTGCGGCGCTCGGTTTCCTCCTTGTATATCATCGGGAAAACCAATAACACAACCGACCGCTAACATTTGGATATGTGGTACTTGTCAGCATTGTGCTTCTCCCATGGAAATAACACGCCATCGAACCTGTCCATTGTGTCATAGCTTGATTTTATCAATGACTTTAGAAGTGTAAACTACATATTTGTTTACATAAATATAATTTATTTTATTGGTCTCATAATTAATGTAAACATTAATAAAAAAATCTAAAGCATAATTTTGTAAGTTTTTTTATTAATTAATTAGCCGTAAAATTTCTGGAAATAAAACAAACTATTTATGAAGATTTTTTAAGTTTTTTGAGTTGATTTGATTTTTGAATCGATTCCTTTTAAATTAACGACTATTATATGAATTCTGCGCTATATAAATAAAATAGCATATTGATTTTCGTATATTTAGCTAAATTATAAAATAAATTAATATTCCAAACGATATTGTTGTTTGAAAAAAAAGCCAAAAAGTTTTTACGTTATAACTTCCCGTAAAGTTGTTCAAATTAGTTGAAAGTTTGCCTGAGGGCAGCTTTAAATTCCAAGATTGCAATAATTCGATTATCTTATTATTATCTTATGTCGACTTTTTTCTTTTTGCCACAAAAACAAACTAATGTATGTAACAAGGCATATTCCAAGGCGAATTTATACAGGTGATGTGGGCTGATTTTCATTTTGGCTTAAGTTCATTTATTCTTTTATTTTATTTTTTTTTTTTATAATTCAAATTTAAGTAAATTGTAACCATTTTTAAGAATATTCTTTCTAAAATTATTTCCGATATTATCCGAGTGGAATGCATTTTCGAAATCAGCTACAATTTCGTTATCAGCACTCTTTATCGGTGTACTACTATGTAATATAAAATTCCTATTTTATGTTACAATTCAATGAAATTACGTTGAATAAATAAATAAATAAATTTGAATTAGTGAATTTTAGTATTAATTTTTAAATTTGTTGAATTTTGGCTGGAATTATTGAAAACAATAATAATAAACAATAATTCCAGCCAAAGGATGGATATTGGAAGCATAACGAAAATGTATTACGAATATAAAAGAATATGAACATGTTGAATTCTGAATTGTAATTTGATAGGTGAAATACTTGCTCAGAATACATTACATTTACCCAAGGCGAATTTATTTATCAGGTGGTGTTGACAACGCAGCTGATCTACTTTTTTATTTACAAAAGTGATGACTGAATTGTCAAATATTATTTATGTTTACATAGATTACTCCTTCCCGCGCAAAAAAAAAACACAAAGTCGAAGTTCACACACGACGATTTTAATTGCCCAACTTTTTCCTAAATATAAAACAAAAGAAAATTAAAAAAAAATAAAAATATATATAATATATTAAATAAAAAATAAAAAAAAAATATAAAAAAATAAAAAAAAATTTTTTTTGGCTCAGCTGGGATTCGATGCCACGTTTTCTCTAACCAGTATACACGTTTGTATGTATGTATGTTGTTGTTGTAATGTTGTTTTTGTGAAAAAAAATCGAGGTGGTCGTGGGTTTTTGCTCATATCTCAGTTGTTTATGTACCGATGCTTCTGATTTTCAATACCGATCTACTCCCGAATATTTCTGATATTTTAATACCTTACCCGGGTCCAACCTATGTCGGGGGGCTTCAAAAAGTTGATTTCAACATACACACGGACAGACGGTCAGACGGACAGACTGACAGAGCTTAATCGACTCCCCTATTCATAAGCTTTCAGAAAATATATACTTTATATATACTTTATTGATGTCCAATTTGCTATATTGCATTGAAGTTTATTCGGAATGCAATGTTGAAAATTTTAACAGGTGCGTTTTACTGTTTAATAGAACTATACGCTTTGTTTACAAATTAAAGATTCATGGCCATGTGTCTAGGTACATTTTTGATTTTTTGGGTTGTAACTTTAATAATTTTGTTCGTATACGTTGGTTAGTTTTTTTTATAAAGTAATTCTTACTAATCGTCCAGAGTATGTTCGTAAACATTTTGTATTTTTGCAGACATACAGAAACCCTCAGCTTCTGTATCCAGTTAGAAGTCATGTTATACATGAAAGATCTTTTCAAGTACGTGTTGTCATATGTTGGAACTCTTTACCACGCTCTCTTAGAGACTTTCACCTCTCCCCTACTACGTTCAAGAGTCAGCTTTTAGAATATGCATCTGTCTGTGACATTTAATTGCAATTAGGATTTATTTTTGTCTTTACAAATTATAGTAGCGCAATGTTCATATGTATGTATTTCATTATACCCTTCACACAGCGAAAAAGGGTATATATAGGTTTGTCATTCCGTATGAAATTTCTACAATTTTCATTTCCGACCCCATAAAGTATATATTTTCTGAAAGCTTATGAATAGAGGAGTCGATTAAGCTCTGTCAGTCTGTCAGTCTGTCCGTCTGACCGTGTGTATGTTGAAATCAACTTTTTGAAGCCGCCCGACATAGGTTGGACCCGGGTAAGGTATTAAAATATCAGAAATATTCGGGAGTAGATCGGTATTAAAAATCAGAAACATCGGTACATAAACAACTGAGATATGAGCAAAAACCCACGACCACCTCGATTTTTTTTCACAAAAACAACATTACAACAACAACATACATACATACAAACGTGTATACTGGTTAGAGAAAACGTGGCATCGAATCCCAGCTGAGCCAAAAAAAATTTTTTTTAATTTTTTTTTTATTTTTTTTTTTTATTTTTTATTTAATATATTATTTATATTTTTATTATTATTTTTTATTATTATTTTTTTTTTGTTTTATATATATTATATAAATAATAATTTTTTTTAATTTTTTTGTAAATTTTTTTTTAAATTTTCTTTTAAATTTTTATTTTTTTTTGTTTTTTTTAACATACATACGTGAATTTTTAATTTTACAATGGGACGTTTTTATATATGTATGTTTTTATATGTATGTACGTATTTCATATGGGATGAATGGTGACACAAACCACTGATATTGCATGACTACACGTTGTGAAGGGTATATAAGATTCGGCACGGCCGAATATAGCGCTCTTACTTGTTTTTGTTTATTTTAATTCATATCTTTTATTGTTAATTACATTTATTTTTTAATTGTTGTTTACACATGTATATATGCAGATAAAATTTTATAGTTGCTAGTCTATCAATTGTATACGGCCTTCTAGGCTCGATTGATTATTTGTTATCAATAATTAAAAATAAATAAAAATAAATAAATGAAAATTGTAGAAATTTCACACGGAATGACAAACCTATATATACCCTTTTTCACTGTGTGAAGGGTATAAAAATTGCTTCAAATAGCCGAGTACCCAGGGTACACTTATACAAGGTGGCGGTGAAAGCCCAGCTGACTATTTTTTTGTGTTCTGGAGAATGTCAAAATACATACTTAAAAAAATTATTTCAACTTCGGAAATTGTCAAACTCCATACATAAAAAAAGAGAGACAAAAATTGCTCTCCTTTACGTAATTACACCTCCTCCTTATGTAATTACACCATGCGAGTACCGGCGATTATTTTTCCCTTCGTTTTCTCCTCACCTAAAACGGTAAAAACATCTATAAACTCAAGAATCGCCCAAGTATAATCGTCGTGTGTGACCATCGACAAACAAAAACGATGTAGCATGGTACAATCATCAGGTAGCCTCAGTTCTGCAACAACAAAATTCTATATGTTTTTTGTTGTTGGAAAACGACGACTTAAATGTCAAAAAGCAAATGTGTGTGCGTTTTTTTGGTGGTGGAATATATAAGTACAAATAAATATACACATACATATACAAAATTTGACACTTTAGTTAAACCTTAAGGAAGAGAAAAATAATCAGCTGTTTTAGTGAGGCTACCTGATAATTGTACCATGCCATGTAGTTTTTGACACATAGACAGTCGAAAGCAACAATAATAAACCATGTTGTTTTTTTTAATGTTTTATTTGTTGTAGAATTACCACCACCTGATAAATAAATTCGCCTTGCATATACCCTTTTTTATGTGACGAGTGTAGACAAAAGAAAAGTATCTAAAAAAAACTATTTACAGAAAATTTCCAAAATTTAACAAAATCATAAAATATGAAGGTAAATTCATTTATAGAAATATAATTTAAAAAAAATTTAAAAATGTATATGTTTAGCGAATAAGTGAAAAGAAATTAGAAGCTTTTGCCGTGGGTACTATGGGCAAACGTCAATTGTCCAAGAAAGAATTGGAAGAGCAAAAGAAGAAAGATGATGAAGCTGCGGCAGCACATGTAAGTTCCAAAATGTTATTCGCATATAGGTATATTTTTTGTACCTTATATGATTTCATAAATTTATTTTAGGTATTTCAAGAGTTTGTGGAAACATTTCAAGACACTCCCTCGTCTTTTTCAAAAATTTGGGTAAAAGCCGGCACCTATGATGCCGGTTCTAGAAGTAAATATTAAAACTTAATATTTTTTGCAATTATAAAAAAAAATATGTATATGGTTTTCAGAGGAGGATAGCCGAGAAAAGGGTAAGTTGTATAAACCCACTGCGAAATTGGAAGATAAGTCTGCAGCTGAAAAGGCTCAAGAATATGCCAAAATGTTGGCTTCAGATCTTAAAAAGGACTCTATAAGTCTAAAAAAGAAAAGTCAAGAGAAAAAGAAAAGTAATTTGGAACTTTTCAAAGAGGAACTGAGACAAATCCAAGAGGAGCGCGAAGAACGTCATAAATATAAGCATATCGTTCAAACAGCCGTCACCCAACCTACCTCACAACCGACTCACACACCAACGGAGCAACAACAACAACAGCACCATAATCATCCTCCGGAAGGTGAACGTACTGGTTCTCATGATACCGGCGATCCAAATACAACAAATTTGTATTTAGCTAATTTGTGCCCGAAAGTAAGTTATTATTCTAATTGAATTTAATAAAAAATTCTAAAACAAATCTGTTCAAATATGTAAGTTTTTTTTTGAAAACCGATAATTTACCTTTGAAAATGTAAATTCTTTTTGTCAGCTCTCTGAACAACAATTAATGGAAATTTTTGGACGTTATGGTCCATTGGCCAGCATTAAAATTATGTGGCCTCGTTCTGAGGAAGAGAAACTTCGTGAACGTAATTGCGGCTTTGTTGCTTATATGAGTCGAAAGGATGCTGAAAGAGCTTTAAAAACTTTAAATGGTCGTTTCATAATGGGCTACGTTATGCGATTGGGTTGGGGTAAGGCAGTGCCAGTACTAAATCAACCCATTTTTATACCACCACCTCTGCTGGAATTATCAATGCCACCACCACCATCTGGTTTGCCATTTAATGCACAACCGCCACCAAATGAATGGCCAAGTATAAATGTGAAGAATTACAAAGAGTATACGACGGATGAAGAGAAAGAAAATATGGAAAAGGTATTTTAATATGGGCAATATTTTTAAATATTTTTATTACACAAACGTTATTTTAAAAGGTTTTAAAGAAAAGTGTTGTTAAAGTTATAATACCAACAGAAAAGTAAGTATACTCATAAAATATATTTATTTTTTTATTTGAATACAAATCCTTTGCAGATCAGTTCTGCATATTATACACCGCATGATAGAGTTTGTTATCAGAGAGGGTCCCATGTTTGAAGCGTTAATAATGAGTCGTTCAATTAAAAATCCTCTTTTTTCATTTCTGTTCGACAACGAAAGTCCTGCCCATATTTACTACCGCTGGAAATTATTTTCTTTACTACAAGGCGATACGCCTAATGAGTGGAATGAAAAGGAATTTCGCATGTTTAAAGATGGTCCTATATGGAAACCACCAGCGGCAAATTTTTATACCCAGGGTATGCCAGATGAATTGGTTATTGATCCAGATGCTCCAGAGGTCAATAAGGGGGCATTATCAACGGCGTAAGAAAAAAACTGTAAAACAAAATATGATTTCAAACTAAATTTTGATTGCTTACAGTCAACGTGATCGTTTCGAAGATCTTATACATTATTTAACGCCTGAACGTACTAAAATTGGTGATGCCATGATATTTTGTATTGAACATGCGGATGCTGCAGATGAAATATGTGAATGTATTGCTGAATCTTTAGCCAATCCAGCCACTTTAGCTTCCAGAAAAATTGCACGTTTATATTTGATATCAGACATTTTGCACAACTGTGCGGTCAAAGTATCGAATGTGTCTTTTTTTAGAAAAGCGTAAGTATATCAAAGCTTACTGAAACATTATTATATAGCCTTCTTTTAGCATTGAGAAACATTTATTGGAGGTTTTTGAAAATCTACATACATTCTTTAATAATATTGAAAGTCGTCTAAAAGCGGAGGGTTTCAAAACAAGGGTTTTAAATGTCTTAAAAGTCTGGGATGACTGGGCTGTTTATCCGAAAGAGTTTTTAATACAACTGCGTTCTTTATTCTTGGGAAAACAGGTAAGAGAAATCATGTTCTAAATAAATAAGGAACAAAATTATTAACAATTAATTAAAATGAAAATAGTTTAAAATAATAAATAAAAATGTGCTTTAAATAAAAATTCTCCGAGATAATTTTCGAACATTGTAACATTTTCTCAATAACTTTATTTTACATATATATACATATACGATAGTATCAGGCTCCTGTTACTCCTCCTCCAGTCGAGGATACAAAAGAAGAGGAAGAAGTAGAAGAAGAGGACATAGACGGAGCTCCTTTATCAGGAGATGAAAAAGACGATGAGGATTTAGATGGTGTGCCATTAGATGGAGCTGCTTTATTAAAGGGTGTTCTCATGCGCGGTTTACCGGACACACAAAAAAATACACCACGCCAAAGTCAAGATGTAAGCCGGGATGCAAATTACAATGATGACATCGATGGCATACCTTGTAAGTATTTCCTAAAATTAGTTCTGACAGATATAGTTGTCATTTTTGACTTAAAACCAGTTGATGATGATATCGATGGCGTGCCTCTTGAAAAGGATCAGAATGATTTTAGTAATATTGTTGATAAAATGTCCACCAAACCGCGTGCGTTTATACCATCCAAATGGGAAACTATAGACCCTGAACAGATAGAGGCTCAAGCTGTTACCACTAGCAAATGGGATACGTTAGATGCTCCTGAAGCTCCTAAATTGTGTAATCGCTATAGCGATGACGAGGATGAAGATAATGAAAATAGTCTAAGTTTTGATGAAATAAAACGTAAAAAACTACGAGAAATCGAAGTTAAAACTGTGCAATATCAGGATGCTTTGGAATCGGGAGATATTGAAGTTAAATCAGGTTTAACAATAGCCGAACAAGTGGAACACTATCGCAAGCGTTTAATGAAAAAAGTTTGTAGCAAAAATACATAAGTATATGTATCCACAATAAATACTTTTTTAACTTATTTAAATTTTTAAAGGACTGTCTTACTGACGCCGTCGGATCTCCATTCTGTTATATGCCAAATAAAGAAACCAGTCCCGATAGCCCCAAAAAATCGCGTCATCGTAAACATTCACCGTCGCCCATACAACATTTTAGCGGCAGTTCACGCTCCAGTCCTATACGTGGCACACGTAAACGTTCTGTTTCTCCATACAAGAGTAGCAGTCGTCGTGACCGTTCACCTACATCTAGTAGCCGTGACAGTAGTAAATATAGCAAGCGCCATCGTTCTCGAAGCCTTTCTCCTTCACCTCCCCATCCATTAGAAAGAACGTCACATTTGGCGAAGTCATCGCGTTACGATAGTCCACATTCAGCTTCATCAAGATCCAAAAGGTTTGTAAAAAAACATTTTTGTAAAAAACGGTAAAAGTTTAATTTAAAATTTTTTAGATCACCCTCTCCAGTTTATTCACGTTCCTCCAAACGTGATTTAGAACGTGAATCATATTCCAGCAGTTCAAAGCACAAACACAAACATAAGCATTAATTTGCAATAAGAAATTAATTTTTAACATCAAAAAGTTTTATGATAAAAAATGTTTTTTTTTGTATTCAAGGAAAAACACAAAATGTATGTTTATTTCTCATTCTAAACATTTTTCGATAATAAAATTAATACAAAAAATTATAAATTAAATGACGACCTTTTCATTTACAAAAAATCTTGTGTATGTACATATGAACTGATACTTTTGAATTCCCAAAGAGAAAAAATTTCCAGTGTGCATTACCAACTCTGAATCTAAAATAATATTGTTAAGGGACAGAAATTTTGAGCGTAAAGTAAACTAATTTAGTATTTAATATAAGTTGCCTTTTCGGTAAAGTGCTTTTTTGCTCTTATCTTTTCCACATATCACATGATCTGCATTTGAATAAAAAAACTTGCCTTCGTAACAAGCTAATAGTCTGGAATCATTTAAATATTATTAATTTCGGTTTCTTGTTTATAGACTTCTATAATGTCCTCAACGATTTCCCAGTGTTTGTCCTTGCTTATGTCAGAAACGAATGGCTGTAAAAGATAAAAATATTTATTACATGTACAAATGTATATACTATATTTGAAAATAAAAAAATCAAGCTTACAGTATACCACATAGACTGTTCATCAGATTCATCGGTTAATGGCACTTGTATACCATAAGTTTGCAGTGCCAATGATAAACAACAAATGGCAATATGAGTGGGCTTGTGATTCAGTATTTTGCATGAATGATGAAAATCTTGTAGAAATGATGCAGCTGTTTTAGCTATTGGTACCGAAGACCAGACATTGCTACCCAACCAGTCTTGTAATGTTTTCATGTAGTAGAGTAAAAACTAATAAAAAATTTTAAAAATGGAGGTTTTATTTTGTTATATGAAAATTTTCGCAACTTTGATTAATTTTGCTAAATGGTACTTTTATATAATTATCGAAAGTAATTGAGTTTTAAATATAAAGTGTTATTTATTAAACTAGATAGACAACAACCTAGATTAGCATATAGGCTACCCTTTATCACGATAGTCAAGCGGGTTCGCAGAAATAATTAATTCATTTTTTCTATTTAGTCAGCCGGTTGTTTCAGGATTTCGAGTGTCTAAAATTTACACGTAGTGGAGAAAAAAAAAATCATCCAACGTCGTCTATAGAAGTATTTTGATTTTTAAATTTTACTAAATCCTATCCCACTTTATAATAAATTGTAATGTTTGTATGTTTAGATATATTTACTTAATCACGCAAAAATTTACTAAACGGATTTAAATAAAAATTGCCGCAGATACATGGCAAGCTGAATTATTACATAAAGAGACAACATATCGGTCCGAAAATTATGCAAACGAATTCGCGGGTACACTCTGCATTACATAAATATACTTTAAAAGTAAATTTGTTGTATATTTGTTAAGTATAAACTTTACTTATCACAATTTTTTGGAATTATTCTATACTAGCTTGTGCCCGCGACTTCGTCTGCGTAGTTATAGGGATAAAAGGAAGACTTAGTATTAACCTAGATTGTTATTTATATGTTAGTCAAATTTATCCAAACATACAAGCACTCACATTTATTATACTTATTAGTAGGATTGATTATTAATTTCAAAACTTGAATTTGCAAATAAAAAACAAAAGTCAAAACTTGCAACAAAAATAAAAATTTTACAAAACAATCAACCCGTTTAGGCTGTGATGATGAGTTTGCTAACGACTTCGCCTGGTTATCGTGATAAAAAGTATACTATGTGTTAATCTAGGTTGTTATCTATCTATGTATGTGCCGAATTTTGCTTAGTTCCGTTCAGCCGTTTTTGCGTGTTTGAGTAACAAATATCCAAACATTCACATTTATTATATTATTATAGGATTAAGTAAGAAGTAAGATAGTAATGATATTCATTAGTTCTTTTTTGTTAATTACTAAAAGGACTTTTACATGATGATTGTCGAAATCTCTTTTTTTTTAATTTTCTTTTGAATAATCATAAAAAACATCGTTGACGTTTAAAAAAACTTATGTTTGTTCTACATTTTACGTTTAATCTAAATGAGCTAAATGAATGAAAAAAAAAAAAAAAAAATGTAAAACACAAAATATGTCTTTCTACCCTGCTTTCAATTCTTTCCCGATCTTCACAAACTAAAGAAAGTAGTGGTGAGCAATCATGGTGCCCACTTATCGTGTAAAAGACCTATAAATCGTATTATAACATATTTCGATAAACTTAAAATTACTTACTTTATGTGGATGTTCAATATTCAAGTCAAACTTCAAAGTACGAGCTATCAATAGTTCTGCCTGAACTATAGCATCACGCATTGACCAATATTCGTCTCCTAGCTCTAGTGGAGATGCACCCCGATTAAGGGTGCTGTGTGCTACATTAATAACATCTCGTATTTTAACTGGGTCATCTTTGATTTTACCAGCTAAATATAAAGATGAAGCAGCAATTAACTGAAAAATTTAGTTTTATTTGAAAATTATTGCTGGATTATCTGAATCATTTTACAATTAATAAAGTTATTTTTATATTATTGCTAACAATAAAATTAAGCACAAATACATTTTGTACTGTTGGCTGTTTTGTACCTTTTGGTTTTAAATTCATATAATGAATAATTTTTTTATTAAGAAACACTTACATATTCATCATAATCTGTTGTGTCGACTTCTTTAAAGTAACGATGATAAATTATAGCAGCACTGGCGGATGTCAATGGTTTAATTTGCAACTTTATTGCACATTCAAATAAGAAACGTGCTACAACACCAGGTTTGTCAATTTTTCTTTAATAAATACATGATTGTTATAAGTATTAATTAAGTAATTAAATATAACAGCTAGTACCTGTAGTCTGTCGGTTTGACTTTTTGCATTTTATTTTCTTGTGCACGATTTTGCAAAGACAATACATCAACAATATTTTTCATATTTGTTGTTTTTGCTGTGCTGTCGGCGTTTTAAGTTGTACAATTTTTTGTAGGTTTAAAAGTGAAACTCTCTTCCACGTGGAATTTTTGCTGCTGGAAAAAGATAACACAATATTTTGATCAAATAAAATACTAATATGTTTAAGAATGTATTTGTTAATAATTTAACTGTAAAAATCACTAGACAGGTAGGTATAAGCAAAAAAAAAAAATGGATAACCAACTTAAGGAATAACAATATTTAGATTTAATATTATTCAGATCATAACTCTGTGTAATATCTTAACTTACACTTTTATTTAACAAAGCTCTAATACTTTTAATATTAAAATATCTTTAATTCCAATATGTATCTTTTTCACAAAATAAATACAACAAAGTTAAACATATGCACGAACTCAAGGCATATCCATATACGAACTGCGTCTAACAAAGTGTTGCCATTTATTTATTTTGTCAAAATTCAAACCGATACAAAACCGTTCATTACTTAAAAATGTTTTTGGGATATTATGACTATGACAATACGTCTCATGGTACAATTATCAGGTAGCCTCAGTTCTGCAACAACAAAATCCTAAATGTATTTTGTTGCTGGAAAACGACGACTTAAATGTCAAAAAGCAAATGTGTGTGCGTGTTTTTTTGGCGGTAGAATATATACGTACACAATATATACACATACATAAATAAAATTTGACATCTTAGTTAAACCTTAAGGTGGAGAAAAAATAATCAGCTGTTTTAGTGAGGCTACCTGATAATTGTACCATGATACGACTCTTGTGAATTAGATAATTATATGTGAATACATCAATTTGTACTATATTCGCAAAAAGTTTTATTAGGATATAAATTTCTCTAAGGCCAGACATAATCTTTGAAACATAGTTACTGTATTCACAAGGTGTCTTAACATGTCATATTTTCATAATGTTGTAGGATTTCACAATAGTATAAAAAAAATTGTTGTCGCGTTGCAAGTAAAAACTGTCCTAAAATAATACTACTCTGTATGGTACGTTAATTGTGTTGCCATAACTATGCCATAACTTGTGGCGATTGGCTAAGGCCCCTTTCGCATTAGGCAACTATAATTGCGCAATTCTTGTGTTTGTTGGTGTGAGAGGAAAGGTCGGTGTGAAGGGGAAAGAATTGCCGAGATTTGAGTACAGACTTGCTTGTACTTGGCAATTCTGCTTCTGCTGTCATTCTTGCCTTGGAATATTTATTTGTTTTTGACATTGTCTTTTATTTCTTCTTCGGTGTGTTGTGTAATTTTGTGTGTGTGAAAATTTTATTTGTTTATAAGTGAATCAAATATTTAAAAATGATGAGAAATGGAAGAAACTGGAAGAAATTGAGCAACCAAGTTGCTCAATGTTAACATAAAAGCAAGTTCAAAAGAAAATAAATAAAAATTAAAATTATACTTGCGCAATTATAGTTGGCTAATGCGAAAGGGGCCTAAGAGTCTGCTAAGTCGAAGGTCACACACGACAATTTTAATTGCCCAACTTTTCCCATATTTTCTTTTGAACTTGCTTTTATGTTCACACACGACAATTTCATTGGCAATTTTTCTGTTTTGTTTAGCTTTTATTTTCTTACAATTTGTCATTTGTGCTTTAGCCGTAAATAGCAATAATAAAAATAAAAACATACATAAAACAATATAATTTATTTTATTAACGCTTTTATTTAAAAGGTTTTCACTATATATTTTTTTTATTTTTTAATAGGAATTTTTACATTTGCCATAATAAAAATAAATCTGATGATTAAGAACTTAAAAACTTGACTTATTGTAAATAACAAAGATAACGATACGTTTTTACTAACTAATACTGTATAGTAACCTGGAGTTTATTCTTTAAAAGTTGTTGTTATGACGAACATTAAAATTCATAAAAATAGTGTTAATTTTCTCATTCATTTTGACGTATCGAAGTAATAGGCGTGTCATACACCGTATATTAAAAGAATAAGAGTTTAGTTCTGGCTTTTATAAGAAGCTGAATGCCTTAAAAAACCTTTAGTTCAACAGTGTTTTAAAAATTATAATAATAATGCAGATAACAAAATAAAAAAATTAGATATATACCTGCTAGGCACCAGCCATCAGACTTAGAATTGATAAGACAAATTTAAAATCCTGGAGTTCGTCATTTTTTCGCTGTCATAGTTAACCGCTCATATCGTTATATGCAAAGCATTTTTATTTACCAGGTACTCTTGATTCGCCAGCTGATTATTTTTTTCAACACTTATTTTAAATTTCAGCTGTCAAAATGCATAAATAAAGAACAATTTTCTCTCTTTTCTAATTTATTTCAAATGTCAAACTTCATATATAAAAAATATAAACAAAAAAATTCTCTCCGAACTGCAATTACCTGATGAATAAATATGCCTTGGTTATATGCTTTGGATTGGTCTTCTTATTACGTTAACACGACAACACTGGCTATGTCTTTAACTGTAGACAGCAGTAAACAATACAAACAACATGTTTTTGTCTGTTAGCCAAACGAACAAAAAACTTACATACAACATATTTTAGATATAAGATTTATTGATTTTTCGAAAAAGTTTAGACGTCTATTCTCGCAAAACGCAAACAATAAGATAATTAAGTGAATATTTCTATAATTTTGTTTTAATAAATAAATACAAACTGCCATTAAAAAAAATGAATAATAATAAGTAAACTAAATTGTGCGTTTAATAAAAAATATTAATAAATTATAATAAGAATATATAAGTATACTCTTTAAATATATAAACATCCATATATCTATAGGTATTTAACATTAAAATACGTACCTACTTGAACAAAATGTGAAAGATTTTATAAGATTTTTTTTAGTTTGAAAAAGTATACAAAGAAAGAGAAACATAAAAATAAATAATATATATGTATGTACATATGTATATGTTGGTAGGTAAGTATTATTTGAATATCTATGAATTAAAAAAATAAATAAATATTGCCCATGGAAAAAAAGGAAAAATTTAATATAATGAATACATATGAGAAATACATATATATTGTTGATTTAGACAAAATCTATGTATGTACATACTACATATTTATGATTTGCAAAACGACAAGTTATCTTAAAAATAAAAGTCGTGAGATAAAAGCTTTAACAAATGTCCAAAGGAAAAGTTTATACTCATATCATGATGAAAATCAATCTCCATCATGATATAAATTCATCACGTAAAGATTTGCTTAAAAAGGGCTATAATTATAAACAAAACAATGTCAGGTTCAAACGTAACTCATTAAAAAAATAATTATCTGCAAATTTCATTTAAATTAAAAAAAAACATGAAGAAAAACTTAAATTTTTGGATGTTCGTAATATTATTGATAAGCAGTAAGGAGATCACTAAAAATTTGGAAATTTTTCTACACTTATAACTTTTATATCGTCGAATGGATCGACCGCAGAACATGCTAGTCGTCGCTTCTCTGTCGTAATCGATTATGTTACAAATTAAAAAAAAAAATTTATTGCTGTACTTTAAATTTTTTTGTCCACTAAAATAAACAATATCCAAGCGTTAGTTTAATACTGCAAAGTAACAAAATAAAATGCTTTTTTTGCTCCCCTGAAAACTCAGTAAAAAACACATTTGTAACTGAATTTGTTAGAGTAACGACCTAGTATGTATTTGTAAAGCGGAATTTTCTGCTATGTACCATTTTTCAGTTTTACCGTTGCACCTACCATACAGAAAAATATTTCTTATACAATATCGCAGCAAAAAAATTTTTAAGTAGTGTAAAATGAATTTCATTTTCGTAACTTTTAAATTAACATTACAAAAGTATTCATTCTAAATGACTTCCAAAAGTCGAAATCATTTGTCATAAATTATTTGCTTCAACATGAATGTAAAATCAGGCTAAATATCCTAAACAACCAGCATTAACTTATAAACATCGTAATATAGAAATATCTGAGTTAAGTTTATTGGCAGAAACTATTTGGACACGCCTACTATAACACCAACTTTTCACGTAATCTACTGTTAATAAAATTTAAGAGCTCATAAAACCGACAAAATTAGAGGTATGATGATGAAATTTCGAAAATGAAGATGACACGCCTACTTTAACGCCTACCTCCCATGTAACGCTTTATCTGTAATTCATATAATATCTCTATGGACAAAGTTTTTGAAAGAATAGGGGACTATTATAAAATATCTACGTTTTATTTATTAGCAGAAACTTTATTGACATGCCAACTTTAACGCTTATTTTCATTGAAAAACTAAATTTACGAAAATATTTTAATGCATATCTTAGTAATAGTAATAATAATAAATTTTGTGCTATAAAAGTGGGTATTAAAAATTTGGCACAGCCAAATATAGAGCTCTTACTTGTTTAATCTGGCTTGATAGATTGGGGTATAAATTAAATGCGTTTAATTTTCCAATTTATCTACAAAAACTTATCAAAAGATTTTTTTGTGAATAAATAATTTGTTGGCCGTGCATAAATCATATCATATGTATGTCCAGGTTATCCTACGATGGTTCAGTTTTCGTAAGTCTGACCTGAACTGTAAATTTAATAGTAGATGAGTGCTCCTTAAGGTATAATTGAGTTTAGTTGGTACTCCTTTAGTTAAACGAAATAAAAAGTTTACAGTTAATTTAGAATAGTCTTGAAACTGTATCCACAGTACAGTAACGCGACGCTACAAATTAACCACCCGAGAGTGAGACGAAAAACTCTCGAAGTTAGATAAAAAGGGACGGCCTGATTGCCATTATACAATAAAAGCAATGATGCGCGAGCTCATGACCCGATCAGAGCTGAATTACGACTGTATCAAAATATTTTTAGATAAACGTACACGTGTACGTAGGCAAATAAGTACTTGCGGGCTTAACTCAATGATATATACATCCTAATATCACTCTAAGTAAATATCATGATCCAGCTTTTTACACGGATGACAACGCGTTTATATGTTGCGATAAGGTCTCAAATTTGATTATTAGAAATATAGAGATGAAAATGTGCGTTTTTAAGAATTAACTCTTTTAATTCGCCAATTTAATTGAATAATAAAGATATAACAACAGATGGACAGCATCAAGAGAGAAAATAAATACATATTTAATTTCTGCAAAGGTGTTTTGAAATTTCTAACGATTTTTTTTGAAAATTATTTGAATGAAGGTAATTAAAATACGTAATTCTTGGTGCCAATTTCTGTTCTTAGAAAATTGATATAAAAAATTTTCGTTTTATATTGTTACGTTTATACCTTTTATAAACGTTGGAATATTTCCTTTAAATAAACCTTTTTGAGTTCTTTTATTGCAATTAAAAAAAACACACTTTAAATTCGTTATAAAATTAAGAGCACTTTATTTATTTAAATACACTCAAATATTGTTCTTATATCACTTTACTTATTACACTTATAGTTATACACTTTTATTATCAAACTCACTTTGATACGCACTTTACAAGCTCTATTGTAATACTGATCACGTTAGCTGTGTTGTTCGGCTATTTATAGTAACATAGTGGTGTTCGGTAACATTCGACAAAGTTCTCGTATGTACATTCTAGTACATTCGAAAACCGTTAAATTTAAATTAAGACGTTAAGTAATATGCACGAATAATAGAAGTGCCTAAAAGTATGCTACACAAAATAACAAACAACATTTTCGAAAAACCAGCAAAACAAACTAATACAAATACAACTACAGTAACTTTAACTGCTACAAATAAAATAAATTAAAATGTAAATTAAGCTACTTAAAAATAAATCTGTAACACTACCGCCCGCTTAAGCCTGTTCGTCCCGAATAGGCACAAATTCACTTTTTCCGTACTTAGCGAGGCGCTCGAGATGAACCACTTTCATCTTTGATCTTGGGCTATTGTACTTCTGTATTCTATACACGACATCATTTATTCGTTTTATCACCTTATACGGCCCATCCCAATGAGTTTGGAGTTTAGGAGACAGTCCTTTTTTTCGTTGTGGGTTATATAGTAGAACTAGCTGACCCTCATTAAAGCCTTCACAATTCGCTGCTCTGTCATATCTGGCCTTCATCTTGTCGCTGGTCATTTTTATTCGGCCACGAACGAATTCATGAATTTCGTCTAGATCTTTTTGTCCCCTTGAATTATCTTCTTCGTGCTCATTTATTGTCGAGGGATTAACACCGAATTCTAGATCACCTGGCAGTTTCAGCTCGGTTCCGAACATAATTTTTGCAGGTGTTCGGGAGGTAGAGTCATGAACGGCTGACCTGTATGCCAACAGAAATTTTGGTATGTGCTCATCCCAGTCCCTTTGGTGTGCACTGACCACTTTTCTCAAGTGTTCCTCCAACGTGCGGTTAAATCTCTCGACCATGCCGTCAGATTGTGGATGCAGTGGCGTAGTCCTCGTTTTTCGGATACCGTATAGTTCGCACATCTCCTGGAATATCGCAGATTCAAAATTTCTTCCCTGATCAGAATGTAGCTCAAGCGGAACTCCATAGCGGCACACCCAGTTGTTCACAAATGCGTTTACGACAGTTTTAGCTTCTTGGTTTGGTATTGCGTATACCTCTGGCCATTTGCTAAAATAGTCGATTACAACTAGAACGTAACGGTTTCCAGCCTCACTAACAGGAAAAGGGCCTGCTATATCCATTGCTATTCGCTCAAACGGAGCACCTGAATTGTACTGCTGCAGCGCTCCTCGACTCCGTCTTACTGGGCCCTTGGCTGCGATACATTGTGCGCAATTTGCTATCCAATCAGCTACAGATTGTTGGCATCCAACCCAATAGAAACGTTGCTTTATCTTTTCTATGGTTTTTGTTACACCAAGATGACCACCACTTGAACCATTATGAAACTCCTTCAATACCTCTATGACTTTAGAGGATGGCACCACAATCAGATTTGTCGTCGATTTACCATCAGTACTTTCCCATTTGCGATAAAGGCACCCGTTAATAACTTGCAGACTATTCCATAGCGCCCAGTATGATTTCATCAGTGGACTTTCCGCTGATATTTGGTTACGGGTTGGCCTTTTGTCTTCCTCCTTTGCTGACATAATTTTTGCCAGTATGGGATCGTCTCTTTGCGCCGCTGACCAGTCGTCACTTGTCTCTATATGTGTTAGTCGAACGTCAACGACACATTCTTTTCCTTCAGCTTTTGCACAATGTTTGCACTCCAATCTGCACGGTCTTCGGGAGAGTGCATCTGCATTTCCATGTTTAGTGCCCTTTCTGTGCTCAATGCTGAAATCGTAGCTCTGGAGACGTTCAATCCAACGGGCTAGCTGTCCTTCCGGTTGTTTAAATTGTAGTAACCATCTGAGTGCAGAGTGATCGGTTCTTAGTTCAAAGTGTTGTCCATACAGGTATTTGTGGTAATGCTTTACACACTCTACAACTGCCAGAAGCTCTCGACGTGTTACACAATAATTTCTTTCAGGCTTCGAGAGTGTTCGACTGTAGTAGCCTATCACCTTTTCTGTTCCGTTAACAACCTGCGAAAGAACACCACCTATCCCGTAGCCACTCGCATCGCTATCTAATACAAATTTCTCCCCAGCGATGGGATATGCCAAAACTGGTGCTACGCATAACAACTCCTTGAGCTTCTGGAATGCTTGTTCTTGGGCTTCAGCCCACAGGAATGGTCGTGACTTCTTGGTGAGCTCATGTAGACTGGCAGCGACACTGGCAAAATTCGGCACAAATCGCCTGTAGTAGGTACAGAGGCCTAGAAAACCACGTAACTCATGAAGATTTTTCGGGCGAGGCCAGTCCTTCACAGCTTGGATTTTATCTTCGTCAGTTGATATACCATCCTCTGCGACTCGATGCCCCAAGTATTTAACTTCTTTTTGGAACAATGCACATTTCTTTGCGCTTAATTTAAGTCCAGCCACTGATATTCGTTTAAGAACTTCTTCTAGATTTTTCAGGTGATCGTCAAAACTTTTACCCATGACAATTATGTCATCAAGATACACCAGGCATGTCTTCCAATGAAGTCCCCTTAATACGCGTTCCATTAATCGCTCGAATGTGGCTGGAGCGTTGCATAGTCCAAATGGCATCACGTTAAATTGCCACAGCCCGTCACTTGCACTAAAAGCTGTTTTCTCCTTATCTTTATCAGATATTTCTACTTGCCAATAACCACTTTGCAGGTCTAAAGTAGAGAACCATTTTGTTCCAGCTAGCGTGTCCAGAGTGTCATCTATTCTTGGTAGTGGATAACTGTCCTTCTTAGTGACGTCATTCAGTTTTCTATAATCGACGCAAAATCTTGTGCTGCCATCTTTCTTTTTAACCAAAACTACCGGTGAGCTCCAAGGACTTGAAGAAGGTTCTATTACTCCATTCTGCTCCATTTCGTTGACAAGCTCTTTAACTTCATTACGTTTCGCTAGAGGAATACTTCTAGGAGCTTGTTTTATAGGCCTTGCATCGCCGGTATTTATCTGATGTTTCACAAGTGATGTTCTACCTTGATGTTGACCTTTCAGAGCGAAGATGGATGCATGTTTTCTGAGTAGCTGTTTTGCTTTATTCCTATCGGACGGCGATAATCCTTTAACCCACTTCTCTACGTATTCTGCTAGCATCTCCTGCTCTTTGTTCGACATACTGACAGGACCCGATTTCATTTCGCAATTAATTATTGCCTCAGCTTTAGCACATTTACCTAATTCGGATTTTGGCTTGACGACTTTTTCACAGGCGGAAAGGTTAAGCACTCTTACAGGGACTCTTCCGTCATTTCTGGTTTTTACGAGGGCTTTTGCTGTTATTAGGTCACTTTTTATATCTGTTGGTTCTACCACCCACAACCGGTTGTCCACACAATCTCCCTCTATACGCGCCCATACTACACTTTCTGACTGTGGTGGTATTTTCTCATATTCTGTAGCAACTAGTTTCCTTACATGCACCTTATTTTCATAACCAACATCTAGGGGTATTTCGACATTCCTCCAAATCATTACCTTCTGCCCCATGTACAGACTAATGCCATGACTAATCATAAAATCTGCACCGATGATTACTTCGTCCACAATGTCGGCAACGATGAATACATGATTGACAGTTATGTTGGCAATAGTTACTTTTACGATAATTCTACCATAGACAGTAGCAGGCTCCCCAGTAGCTGTTCGCAGACTTACGCCACATAACGGTTCGATTGTTTTCTTTACTAAATCGGGCCTGATAATAGACTGCGATGCTCCTGTGTCTATGGTAAAAATATGCCTTCGACCATTGATATACCCACAAGCAGTAAGGTTGCTATTTTTCTGCTGCATAACTGATATGGAGATTGTGGGGCCCTCGGTTATGGGAGCTAGCTCATGCCCCGTAGTGCTAGCTCGTTTTAGTTTAACGGTGACTCATTTGATGATTTCGTGTTTGCGCGTTTGCTGTTTCCAGGTGGCGAAACAGATCTAGCCCGCTTCCTTGGTGCTTTGCAATTTCGTTGAAAATGTCCACTTTTACCACAATTATAGCATTTGGCTCTGGCTTTGCCTTGCTTTTCCTCTAACGCCTGTATAACTGCATTTTTAATTTCGGTGACTATATCTCCGTCTTTTTCAGCAGTAATTTCAAGATTTCGCACCTTGTATATCTGAGGCTTAGAAAGCAATTTTGCAGTTTCCTGTGTTAGTGCATATGAAACTGTTTCTGCAAACGTCGATTTATGCGTTCCAAACACCGCGTGCTTTATTTCAGGATCACGTATTCCATTTACAAACGTTTCAATTTTAAACTGATCCAAAAATGGGTGATTTTCACCTGGATATGTCAGCTGCACCAAACGCTCGATCTCCGTTGCAAAATCTTGTAATGACTCGTTAGCTTTTTGTATTCTGCCTCGTAGTTCCATTCGGTATATATCTCGTTTGTGCTCACCGCCATACTTGCGTTGTAGCGCCACCATTATGTCATCGTAGTTTTCTCTGCAGCCAATGGGTATACTTTCTAGAACTTGTGCTGCGTTGCCTTTTAATGCCAAAATCAGCTCTAAAGCCTTTTCTTCATTGTTCCACATATTTCTATTGGCAACTGTCTCAAACTGAAATTTAAAAACATTAAATGGTGCACTACCATCAAAAGTAGGGGCTTTTATTCTACTCGATATTTCTGGAACTATCCGCACTGGTCCCTCGTGACATTGAATATCATTAATTTTTGTTTCTAAATTTTTAAATTTTTCGTCAACATCTCTAGCCTGTGCTCCGATGTCATTTTCAAGATCAGCCAGTTTTTTATCTATTTTAGTGACATGCTTTTCAATGCACTCTACTCTGTTATTTACAGCCTCAGAAATTTCTTGAACTTTCTCGCTCGTAGCTTTAGCTGTTTCTTGAACTTCTCTAACTTCAGCTAATAATTTTTCATTATTAGCTCTAGAAGTTTCTTGAAATTTCAACTCCATTATTTTACTTTCTTCTTTAACTTCAGCTAATAATTTTTCATTATTAGCTCTAGAAGTTTCTTGAACTTCAACTTTAACTTCAGCTAATAATTTTTCATTATTAGCTTTAGAAGTTTCTTGAACTTCGGCTAATAATTTTTCATTATTAGCTTTAGAAGTTTCTTGAACTTCGGCTAATAATTTTTGACTGTTAAGTTCCATCTTTTCCATCATAGCAGCAAGCATTGTACTCAAATCCATGTTGTTTGTGGTTGCACGAGTAGAAACTTCCATTTCTTCTTTTTCGTCAAACTCGTAACCATCAATGTCAATATTACGCCGCTTAAATTCATCTAGAAGTCTCTTTTGCAATTCCACTTTATTACCTGTTGTCAACAATGCCAGCTTACTCAATTCTTTCTTGAGTTGTTCAACTTTAAGCTCCTCAAATTTCATGTCTTTTATTATAATGCAATCCCACTTCTGACACCAGTTGTTACGTTTATACCTTTTATAAACGTTGGAATATTTCCTTTAAATAAACCTTTTTGAGTTCTTTTATTGCAATTAAAAAAAACACACTTTAAATTCGTTATAAAATTAAGAGCACTTTATTTATTTAAATACACTCAAATATTGTTCTTATATCACTTTACTTATTACACTTATAGTTATACACTTTTATTATCAAACTCACTTTGATACGCACTTTACAAGCTCTATTGTAATACTGATCACGTTAGCTGTGTTGTTCGGCTATTTATAGTAACATAGTGGTGTTCGGTAACATTCGACAAAGTTCTCGTATGTACATTCTAGTACATTCGAAAACCGTTAAATTTAAATTAAGACGTTAAGTAATATGCACGAATAATAGAAGTGCCTAAAAGTATGCTACACAAAATAACAAACAACATTTTCGAAAAACCAGCAAAACAAACTAATACAAATACAACTACAGTAACTTTAACTGCTACAAATAAAATAAATTAAAATGTAAATTAAGCTACTTAAAAATAAATCTGTAACAATATTATATGATGCCATAATACCCTTTACCGTACAAAAAAATTTAATTTCACGAGAACTGATCTCCTGGTAATATTTCTGAAAGAAATACTTTCATTAGATACAAGAATTTTTATAGATTGATTTTTTAAGTTTTTTGTTAAAAATTAATTTTGTATTTGTGATATATGTATACAAGTATTTATGATTCGTACACATTGCAGAAAATAAAAAATTCGTACATACATACATACAAATTTAGTTTATATAAAAACAAAAAAATAAATAAAAACAACTTTTATCCATACACTAGCTAATACCCGGTGTGCTTCGCCACCCCAAATTTTAGTGTTTAATTCATATGGCAGGTGCCACGCCCACTATTGTTAATGCACCCATTTTTTCCATAAATGTTTATTTGAATATCAAAGTTGCTTTTGCAAAATTTTAGTACTCTAATCGATATCGTTTTCCAAATATACGAATTTTAGTATTTAATTCATATGGTAGGTGCCACGCCCATTATGATAATGCACCCCACGTGGCCACGCCTACTATTGCAAGTCCGCCCATTTTTTACCCAAGTGTTCGTGTGGATGTCAAAGTTACCCGTACTTAATTTGAAGACCCTAGCTGCATTAACTTTCGTGATATATAATATTTAATATTTATTCTTTAATAGGGCGTGGCACCCCGCCCACTTACAATTTTAAACCAAAGTATAGCCTATTGTTCCTTCCAGACATACAGAAAGATTCTGTGAAAATTTCAAGGAAATCGGTCCAGCCGTTTAACCGTCTATAAAGCACAAACAAACATACAAACATATAAACATACAAACACACATTGATTTTTATATATATAGATATGTATATAAAATACATATATTTATTAATATTAACAAAATAAAAATCTAGCTGCAGATGGTTAAAGGATACTTTGGAATTCGATAGTTGGTGCTGTAGTAAAATTATTTACAAATCATATATTTATAAACGAAAATCACACATGTATATTCTTAACATTATAGTTTTGGTACCAATATAACATTATTAAGTAAGTATACTTACATAAGTATTTCAATGAAAATTTTGTTTAATAAACATAGTTAACTGTATTCTACTAGTCAAGCCCTTTCAGTGGATGCCCGGGGACAAAACCGTTATTAATATATTTAACCCATATAACCGCTATTATTACTTTTTTTTATTGTGTTCTACTAGTCCATACCTTTCATTTGATATTATTATTGAAACTCTCGGTTGTTCAGAAGCTAAAAAAATTATTTTCGCTTGGTGCTTCCATCTTAGTTAGTTTAAAACCGATTTGTTGGTTTTTCTCAAAAATAATTTTTTTTACTTAAGTTCAAAATTTGGTCAATAGCGCTTTTAAAATTTTTTTAGGACCTTGAGAATTTAGATATATTAAAAAAATAATATATTTTCCCAAATAATTTTTCCCTACAACTTTGCCGATTAGTAAACGATTTGTCCAAAATATTTTGTGAATAGTCCTAAAGGTACACATATGTCTATAAATTATCCTTGGGTAGTTGTGATTATTTGCTTATATCTCAGTTAATTATGTAGTGATTATGTTGGATAATAATACTGATTCATTCCCGGATATTTCCAAAAGATTGATATTTTATACAGGTGGCAAATTATGACATTCGACGGCATTTTGGAATTTTTATTAAAATTCTGAGTTAAGTTACAATCGCGTTCGTTGGTTGTGATTTGGCCTCTGAAGATGTGGGTCTTTTAAAAGTGTTTTTCAGCCAACATACGGACTGTGGGACATTGTTTATTCGACTCCCCTATGGCTGCACAGCTAAACGGTATAACAAAGCAAAATAGTTTATTCATTTAATTAATTTGCAACAAAATCTATCACTCTTTTCGTTTCGTAATAACTCTAATTTACGTATTGCATAATTCAGATTAGAAAAATCTAAACAACGTACTGATGGTGATATTTAATACAATGATTAATAAGAAAAAATTAGGTAAAATTGGTAGAAATAGTTTATCAACTTAAGTCATATTTATAACACCAAACTGTGGGCTAATTAACAAGCTGCTAAATTTTTTACGTGTAAATTCTCATAAGTAGACGACAGATGCTTTAAAATTGGCACACAGTTTCTTGTTGTGTATTACGTAGTTGGTGTTAACAGTTTAAAGTTGAGTGTTGAATTCTTTGCTTGTTTTAGGGCTTGTTTATTAAGAAGTTAAGAGAAAACCTACTAAAAGGTATCTTTCAGTCAATAACCTAGATAAACACATACATATAATACCTAATTCTGATGTTCTCGGAGACCAAGATATTTACAAGATTCTTACTAGATATTTTCCAAAAAAGTTCCTTTAAATTTCCCAACTTGAATCAATAGTCCTTAATATAAAAATTCTAGAATCAAAAACTTAGAAAATATAAAAAGTAAAAAAATAGAAAACAATACTTTCTGAATTCCAATTTTTAATGTAAACTTGTATCAATAGCTCCTAATTTAAATTTAGACTGAAAGACTTCAAAAACGCAAAAAGACTTACAAAAATTTTGGGTTCCCATACCAGTATAAAAATTTCAAGTTTTAAATATTTAAAAAACTATTAAACAATAATAATTATATATTTATTTAAATTTTCACATAATTAAAAAATTGTTGGTGTCTGATATTATGTACCAGGAATTTTAAATATTTTCCCATATTTTCTCCTTTTGGGTACTTTTTTGTATCTTTTGAAGTTCCTAAAGATTTACTTGAATAATGGCCCATATACTAATTTTTTTTTTGGAAATGCTACAAAAAAAACTACTGAATATTTTCTCAAATTTCTTTTTTTTATTTGAAAGTACAATCCTTCCGGTTAATAATGGAAAATAATTTCATTTAAATGGCTGCATCGGCTGGCCATGCAGTAGCCTACACGATCAGGCCAATTTTTAAGCACATTATCGATTGTGTGCAGCTGTATTTCACCAATGGCTTCACGAATATTATCCTTTAAAGCGTCAATTGTCTCTGGCTTGTTGGCGTAACAGTTATGTTTGACGGCACCCCACAAATTATTGTTCAACGGTGTCAAATCGAAGGTCCGAGGTGGCCAAACGACATCAGCTCTGCGGCTGATAATGCGATCTTCAAAAACAGGGCGCAAAACATTGAGTGTAGCTTCGGCTGTGTGGCACGTAGCGCCGTCCTTTTGAAACCAAATGTTGCCAATATCCTTCTCTTCAATTTTTGTGAACAAAAAAATTCGTTCAACATGTCCCGATAACAATCGCCATTGAAAAATGGCCCAATTATGCCTCTGGACCAAAATCCGCACCAAACAGTGACTCGTTTTGGGTGTATCGGCTTGACGATTTCGCTTGTTTACATACCCGCCAAGATTAAAATGAGCTTCATCTGAAAAGATGATTTTGTTTTTTTGACAAAATCGACATCTTCTGTAAGTCAATCGCAGGCCCACTTAGCGAAGCGTATACACAACCATATTCGTTCAGCGGAAGGATAAAACTAATTATCTGTCAAATCAGACATGAGCTAAGTGTTAACATTCACGAAATAAGCACCATTGTATAAAATAAAACAATTTTTAAATTTTTACTTAAAAGAAGGAAAATTTTTACCCGTGAATTTAAAAAAAGTACCAAAATTCTATTCATAGTTTTTTACGGAGTATTAATAATTACAATTAATATTTTTTTCTATGTTTATGTGTTTGGGTACATAAGTAACATAAGGTACCAAAAATAGTTTTTACCGTTTTAAAAATTCAAAAAGCGCCAGGCATCCGTTAACTGATCTTTTAAGTGGATTACAATTAGATAACGTTTGAATTTCCCAAAAAAGGTTTTCCATTTAACCATGAATAGACTTACTAACGAACAACGTTAATAAATTGTTGAATTTTATTATTTAGATTAATGCACCGTGAGAAATGCGTTTTGTACATTATGTTTAACAGACTATTCGAGCTTTTGTTACCAAATTTTTCACTAGTTTCACTTTATTAGAAGTTTCGGTGAATAAAGATCGTACTTCTTCAAGAAAGATGAAAATCGTCAATGATTAATTAGCAGAACTGAACTTGGTTGGTGGTTTCAACAAAATGATCGACTTGCTGTAAAAAGTATGCCAAAACTGGAGCTAAAAAATGGACCACATTTATAGAAAATAATCTTTAAAAAATATTATTTATCGCCCAAACAAATAATTCATTCAATTTCACAAATATTTTGTGTATTTTTTTTTTTTTTAATTTTCAAAACATAAACCGGTTTTATTTTATTTTTATTTACCTGTCGTTAAATATTATTTGATGTTTAACAATACAATCGATATAACAAAAATTGTGTTCACACAATAAACTTTTAATGGACGATTTTAAATACAATGGATCAAACAAATGTTTATTGGGATGTCTAGGGGAGTTTCAATGTTTAATTGTATTTTTGTGTGCTTCATCTAATTTTCTTTTATATTTTATCTTGTTGTATTTTTTCTTAAATTCATGTATGATGTGTATGACGGGACCGCGAAAACTCGCAGAAAAAACACACACAAGTCAACGATAATAAAAAATGTACTTTATCTGCACAGTGTTTTCAAATATATAAAATTGAAAAATTCTGGTTTTCTTTTAATTTGCTTAATTTATTAACATTTTTTAAAATTAAAAATATTGTTTTTAAACTTCCTATAAAAATTAAAATATTTTTAAATCTTTTCTTTTATATAATACTAGCCAAACCCGGCGCGCGTTGCTACGCCACTTAATGAATCAAAATGCATTCTGAATTTTTATTGAATATCAAGTGCAGAAACCTAAAAATTATAATTTTTTTTATGGGCGTAGCCCTGCCCACTTTTCTAATAACGAAATTGTAAAGTCATAACAGCTCAATATGTGTGCAAAGTTTCAGAAAAATCGGTCCAGTGCAAGTACCTCAAAATTATAACTTTTTTTTATGGGCGTGGCCCTGCCCACTTTTCTAATCACGAAATTATAAAGTCATGACAGCCCAATATGTGTGCAAAGTTTCAGTAAAATCCGTCTATTGCAAGTACCTCAAAATAATACCTATTTTTTATGGGCGTGTCACTGCCCACTTTTCTAATCACGAAATTGTAAAGTCATGACAGCTTAATATGTGTGCAAAGTTTTAGAAAAATCGGTCCAGTGCAAGTACCTCAAACTTATAACTTTTTTTTATGGGCGTGGCCCTGCCCACTTTTCTAATCACGAAATTATAAAGTCATGACAGCAAAGTCATGTGTGCAAAGTTCCAGAAAAATCGGTCCAGTGCAAGTACCTCAATATTAAAACTTTTTTAGGGGCGTGGCCCCGCCCACTTTTCTTATCACGAAATTATTTAGTCATGACAGCTCGATATGTGTGCAAAGTTTCAGAAAAATCCGTCAAGTGCAAGGTGCTAAAACTGATAACTAATTTGTATGGGCGTGGCCCCGCCCACTTTTTTCCACCCATAAACACTCCCTGGTATGTGTCCAACAATTTGCCAAAGTTTGAGTCCGATCGGTTTTACAGTTTCGGAGTCTATAGCTAACACACACACACACACACACACAGAGATTCACTTTTATATATATAGAAGATCAACAATGATTTTATAGAAAACTCTTGCAATTTACCCGTTACATAAATTCTTTCATACGTTAAATTCTTCTTACGCTACATAAATCTAAAGTTTTTTTCAATTATAGATAATTGTCACGAAAAAGTTTATTTTAAATTTTATTTATTTTAAGTAACTTTAAAAAAATTGAAACTGGGTCGGTGATGGACAGTTAGACATTAACATTCCGGTTTGATCTCTTGAAAACATTGTTGTTGTAAACTAGAGTGTTGCCGAAAACACCGATTCGGCATTGTTCTCAACAACTTTTACTTTCAAGAAGCACTTTGCAAAATATCTCCACCTTTATGCTTACAAAATTCAGCGTACTTAGGAGCTTGAAACAGTAGATCATGAAAAGCGTCGAAAATTCGTTCGTAATTGAGCGAATTGTAGTCAATGTAAATTTTTCAAAAAAAAAAAAAAATCCTCTTCTTCGATGAAGGGCATTTCTATTTGAATGTCTATGGAATCTATGTGAATGCAGACAATTTTTTTATTTTGGGCTCAGAAAATTCCTATGCAAATCATGAGAAACAAATGCACCCATAAAGAGCAACTGTTGGCATTCGTAACAAAAACAACTCAACTGGACGACATGTATCTAAACAACATGTGCATTCAGCCACACCGTCCATAAAACAATTCATTTATTGTAGCAACGAATTCCAAAACAAATTCCCGCAAGTAATTCTAATGCCAACTAGCCACCAAGAACATGTGATTTAACGCCTTTAAATTTTTATACCCTTCACCTGTGGTGCACAAGGGTATATATAGCTTTGTCATTCCGTTTGTAATTTCTACAATTTTCGTTTCCGACCCCATAAAGTATATACATATGTATTTTCTGAAACCTTATGAATAGAGGAGTCGATTAAGCCTTGTCCGTCTGTCCGTGTTTTGGTTGAAATCAACTTTTAGAAGCAACTATATGTTCTCAGATCTGTGTATGGTATCAATCTTTTCGAAATATCTAGGAATGAATCGCTATTCAGCACAATCGCCCGATAACTTTCTGAGATATGAGCAAAAAACCACGACCACCTCGTTTTTTCTTTTCACAATTACAACAACAACATACATATGTATATACTGGTTAGAGTAAACTTTGCATCGAATCCCAGCTGAGCCAAAAAATTTTTGTTTTTATTTTATATATTATTTATATTTTTTTTATCATATATTTTTTTTTTAATTTTTTTAAAAAGTTTTTCTAAAAAATTTTTAAATATTTAAAAAAAAATTTTTTTTAATATTTTTTCGTAAGTTTTTTTATTGTTTTTTTTTAGAAACATACATACATACATACGTAAACTCAATTTATAATTTTACAATGGAATGTTTTTAGATATGTACATATGTTTTTTATATGTCTGTACTAGGGTGATCGATTCGGTTTTACAAGCGGTAGAAAACTCGGTTTTTTTACTCTTTCACCTGGCGGTTTTTTCCAAATGTTAATTTTTCGTACCAAACGTACCATAATATATTTATTACTCACAAAATTTCGAAAAATCAGAAAATTTATTAAATAATCTTCCATAATATTGCAAGAAATTTATTTGTTGTTTCAAAAACAAATGTAAAATAAGAAAAATAATTAAGTTAAAAATTATTTGGTTTAAATGGAGAGCAGGTATTTTATACGTTGTTGCGCTTATAATTTGCTGTGATAATAAGCTGTTCAGTTAAGTTTTTTGACCAAATTTTTGTACTTTGCAATACTTTTTGATCTCATTTTCGAATTTCATAATATTTTGCTTCTACAAAATCTAGCGACTTGTACTAAAGACTACCCATAGCTTAACTAATATCTCTGATAACATATGACTTGTATACTAAAAAAGTTTGGCACACAAAGGGTCATTATTACATCTTGCCTATAAAGTTGACTACCGTAAGCAGTGAAGTGACTTTTTTATATTTTTCATTATTAAAACCTCCTTGTAACAAAGGTTTTTTTATATGGCAAAACCAGAGCAAATACCGGTTATTCTTAACAAATTAATTTAGTTCTTAAAAAAATATAGGGGCAAGAATGTAAATTTATACATTTTATTAACAAAAAGAAATAAAATTTTTATTGATTTATTTACTGTTTTGTGTTAGCATTATTGTATTAGAAAATTAAAACTTAAAACAAAAAAAATTAAAAGGTCAAAGTAGAAAAAAAATATAAATCACAATTTAGTTGTCATATTTTGTTTCTTGTAGAGAAACAATGGCGTTTTAAAATTTATCAACCTAACCTTAAAAGTTCAAGGTAATTGAAGCATAAACTTAACTTTCCGGTTTTTTTTTTTTTTTTTTTTTTTTTTCAATTCCTTTATTTATAAAATTTTTTATTACAATAGTAAAAAAAAAGTTAAATAAGACGTTCAGTTTGAACTTAGGGCGCTAACGAACTCTTTCCATCTTTTTCGATCATTAGCTAATGATTTAACTTGGTTCCATGTCATTCCGATATCTTCATAATCATTTTTTATGTTTCTTATCCACGTTAAGCGTGGTCGACCAGGACCTCGTTGACCTTGCGGGTTCCACTCCATCACTGCGCGTGATATTTCATGTGGAAGCTTTCTTAGTGTATGCCCAATCCACTTCCATTTACGTTTTTTTAGTTCATTCTCGATCGAGTTGAGGTTTGCCAATTCAAGAAGCTGTTCGTTTGTGACCCAGTACGGCCAGAAAATTTGTAGGATTTGGCGTAGACAGCGGTTTGTAAATGATTGTAGCTTTCTCAAGCTTTCCTGAGTTAATCTCCAGGTAGTACAGCCATAGAGAAGTACACTTGTAACACTACTGTTGAAAACACGAAGTTTTGTTTTTCTAGTGATATTGCTTAATCTCCAAATTTTGTAAAGCGATTGGAAGGCTGATCTAGCTTTATTGATCCGGTCATTTATATCTTTATCCGACCCACCGTCTACAGTTAATGTACTACCAAGGTAGCAAAATGAATCTACTTCGTTTATTACGATTCCATTAAGATGAATGGGAAGATTGTTTGCTGCTACAACACGCATGAGCTTTGTTTTCCTTACTTCCGGTTACTTTAAGGTAAAAAGTGTCTGTCCTTTAACATCTTTATTTTATATAACGGCATTTTATAATAATTTCATTGAATGTGTGTCAATTTAAAATGCAATTAAACCATAGAACAAACTAGTTTATACCTATATATGTATGTATCTCTGTCAAGGGTATAAGAAAAAATTACATTTTATGTAGTCGACCGGTTAACCGTTTTTTTCTAAATTTTCAAAAGAGTAACCGGTTTTTTTTAAATTCTAAGTTTCAAACTATTTGAAAACCGGTTTCCTAAAAATGTCGAATAAGCGATCACCCTAGTCTGTACGTATTTTATATGAGATGAATGGGGATACAAACAATTGTTATTGCATGACTACACGTTGTGAAAAGTATATAAGATTCGGCACGGCCGAATATAGCACTGTTACTTGTTTTCTCTGGGATTTTGTGAAATCTAGTGTTTATGCGAATAAATTAGAAACAATTTTTATGTTATTATTAATAAATGAATACTATATATGTATAAAACGTTAAATTTAATTTATATAAATCAAATAATAAACATTAATAATAAAAACTCAAAAGAAAAAAAATGCTACCTTTATACTAAAAGTCTAAATGAGAAACTGGTAAAATACATACATTTTTACTTTTAAAATATTTATTTTTATTTCCCTTTTTTTATATGTAAGTTAAAACAGTTTCCCGAAAATCCAAAACCACTGTGCATCTACGTAATTTTTTATGGTTTTTTTGCTTTCCAAATTATCTTAACGTTGCTGATCATTTTTGATATTAATGTTAAATGTTGGTGTGCTTGGATGGGCGGACGGATGGTCTCAAGTTTTTACAATATTCATTAGAAAGATATGAATGACTGTAGTTGCTAAAAATCGTTTGCCTCGGTCACTTCGAACGGTTTGTTTTTATTTTGAGCGAAATATATTTTTTTCTTCGAAAAATGCAAAATGTTTGCGTAAGATTTTTTTTGAAAATTTTTCCAATAAAGTAAAAAAAAAATATTTGGCAAATAATTTTCTACTGGTCGTGATTAAAATTAAAATAAACAAGTGTTGAAAATAATTTAAAAATAATAATCAATTGTAATAGTAAAATTTTGAAATAAAATAAAACCATTCGCTAAATTTTATATTTATGCAAAAGCTAAAAAAAAAAATATATTTAAAATCAAATCCTATAAATAAATCCATATGGGACGGGACATCTATATTTATGTAATATTTTTCTTATTTTCGTCTTTTTTCTACTTTGTGCTCGTTCTTAATAATAATTTTAAGTTTTGTGCGTTTTCAAATAATTATGTATAATGTGTATTTTTCAACAAATCAGCAAATGAATGTCGGCAAAAATATTTACATATAGTTTCAAATTAAAAATTAAAATAAATAAAATGTTTTTATTGTTAATTAAGGAAAACAGCGAGACGATTAGACAGACCATCATCTGTACATACGTCTTGTAAAATGTATTTTTAAAACAACATTTTCTTGGTTGCAAATAAATAATTATGTCCATCATTTTATCATAATAATTATATACGTCCAAAGTTTGTGTAAAAAAAAATCTTTGCAATTTTTTTTCATGGTTTTAGTGTTTTTGTAAGTTCTTGAGTGAAATTCTAACGACGCGACAAATATTCAAATAATAAAGATAAAAATAAATAACAACATTTGTTCATCTTATCTTAAAAAAATGTGTGTTAATTTTACAAAACAACACTACGGTTATAATAAATTGATTATATGTAACTATAAAAAAAATTAAGTTAAAGTATTGAAATTTAAAATAAAAAGTAAATACATTTATTATGTGAAAGCAAGCTTAAATGAAATCATAATAAAATAATATATATTAACATAAGATTGGAAAGAACAAATATTTATGTACAGAGTGGGCTAAAGGTCACCATGGGATTAAAATTTGTTTTTATTATTTTATCTTTAAAATAATAATAAAGAATGCATTTCAATAAATAAAATAAAACAAATTTAACCCCATTATGATTTTCGGCCCACCCTGTACATAGTTATGTACGTATATATGAAAAGTTTTCGTTAGCTCATTTCGGATAAGATTTGTAGAACATACCTACTTGCCAAATATTTGTTTGTTTTATTTTTATAGTGCGCTCTGATTTTAAACGTTTCATAAAGTTGTAAAATATTTATAAAATTTTGTAACAAATTTTAAGTTTTTGTATTAATACGTTTTGATTATAGTTTCTATGTACTCAATTATGTACATACACATACGCATATTATATACACATGCACTTATAAATATGAGCTATAAAATCTGCATTATCAATTTTATTATTAAATAAAAAGAAAAAAATAATTTCTTTTTTTCTTTTAGATATTAATAATCCTACTAAACTACCACCACAAGATAATAAAGTAACAATGAAAGTGATATACAACTAAAATGATAAAATAGTAAAAGCAAAATTAACAAAGAAATCTTCATTATAATCAAATTTAATTCTTTAACACTTAATTAACTAACAAAGAATAAATAATTAAAAATAATAAATAATTAAAAAAATTAACCTAAAAAATTAAACAAAGAAAATGCATACGCAGGCTCATACTCAGTCCACAAATAGGCGAGAACATCTACAACCTTCTTTGCCAATATATGCCAACGAAGGTTTGAGTCCTAAAAAAACCGCTTTAATAATTGTAACAGTTGTTGGCTGTATAGCGATATTGTGGCCAAAAGTTTTCTATCCTATGATGTTTGCCTCGGCTCCAACAGCTGCCACGGGAAAAACAAATATTAAAGATTTACATCGTGGACCGGGTGGTACGTATAAATTTAAAAACCATTTATTTGTGTATTTTTTGTATATAATTTAGTTATTTTTTTATATTGTATAGTTTTTGTAATTTTTATTTATTTTTTGTTGTATTAAATGTATTTTTGATTTAGGTTGTTGTGATGTCGTGCTTAATAATGAAGAATTTTTTAATTCGACTTCTTTAAAAAAATCTACAAGTTCGGAACCTTCCATAGAACCCTATGGGCCTCAATTGTTTCGTAAAAGTTTAAATATTTATACTGGTGAAATAAGTATGTTTTTCTTTAAATGGAAAAATTTTAAAAAAGCATGTACAAGTTTTCGAATTATCACCTAATAATTGATTCATACTAACAACATAGGCACTTACAACTGCAATATATGTATATATACTCCCAGAAAAAAGAAAATCACATTCATTGCCAATCGAATGGTTCAGTTCCTGCAATCAAACTTTTCATTTGTGATTAAACAATTTATATTGCAAGAATCATAATTTAATAATGCTGACTACATATTTATATTCCAAAACTAAATTCTGTAGATATAATTGTAAAATTCTACTATCAAAACTAAACTATGCGATTGGCGACAATTGCAGTAGTCACAATCGATACTGTTTTCTCTGTGTACATATCTATTTGAGTTCTAACAACGTACATACAATGCTGGTCAAAATAATAGAAGAACAAATTAGGATTAGAGACTAACTTTTTTTAATTAATGTCAAAAACAATTACATATATACTATTTTCTCAGAGCTTTGTTAGTTTTATTAAATTTAAAACTGTCTGTTAGTTATGATTGATTATTTGTCAACATAGCAAGTATTGTGCGGTCAATATAATAGTACCATTTAGCTTAATTTATGACTAAGATTTCCAAAAAAAAAAAAATATATAAAGAAAAAACGAAAGGTGTTCATTATCTTTGTAATATTTACTAAAGTTTTCGGTTGAAATAAAATATATAGAATGGGACGCGAAAACACTGAACGATATAAAATACGCGACCTAATTAAGAAACTGTTATTTCAAAGTAAGTCGTATTCCGAAACAAGAAAAGTAATTAACTGTATAATTTTCAAAATAAGATAGGAGAATAGAGTAGAGTCACGGGGCCAAAAACGAATTGTTAAAGCGCTTAGTTCGAACATGCAAACGAAATAAAGAATGAAAGGATCCTTTTCAGTTATCTTCTGAACTCAAAAAGTAATCGGCAAAAGCAATCTCAATGCTTGCAGTCACGAAAAGTGTTACTGTTTTCTTCTAAGCATGTGGCTAAACGATTGTCTTTTAAAAAAGCATATGGTTTTTGACTATTTGACAAATAAAGGACTCGAAAGCCGTCTAATTTAATAAAAAAGGGTTCCTTAATCAGCAGTTAACAGCAAAAAATATAAAACATATTGGTTGTAGTATAATAGCAACTATGGATACAGTCGTATATGTAAAAAAAAACTGGAAGGGGTTTATGTACCATATTCCTACGATAAAATGACAATGATGTGGGTCTTTCAGCAAGACAATTCTCCAATCACATCAGCAAAATAACAAACAAGTGGTTCATTGATAACATAATCAAAGTGATGGTATGGCCTGCACAGTTGTCGGATTTAAACCTCATTAAAAATCTGATAGCAGAAGTAAAACAGTCAGTATCTGCGATGAAACCAACAATTACAAAAATCTTTTAGAAAGTAGTAAACGAAATATGGAATTAAATTCCTGTAAAAAGAATAAAAGATAATTTTTAAATTTGTGTGAAAAATTAAGTTAAAGAAGAAGAGTGCTATATTTGGGACTGCCGTATCTTATAATACGCTCCACCATCATGTACATAGGTATAATCCCATATCTTAGCTTAACCTAGATTTCATGTTGATTTTAAAATTTTACATAATTAACTGTATTCTACTAGTCAAGCCCTTTAATTTGATACCAATATTGATGGGGTTAAAAAAAAATTTTTCCACAATTTTGTTTTAGACGCCATCTTGGATTTTAATTTTTTTTAACAATTTAATGTATTCTACTGGTCAAGCCCTTTCATTTGATACCAATATTGTGGAGGTTGAAGGGGACAAAGCATATTGACCTATATATTTAGGCCGCCATCTTGGATTTTTACTTTTTCATAGTTTACTGTAGTTTACAGGTCAAGCCCTTTCATTTGATAACAATAATGAGGTGGTTCAAGGAGTTTTTAAAATACCAGATTTTCGTTTCTAAATTTTTGGAATATATATTTTAAAAAAATTTTTGCCTATAACTTTACCAAATAGAGACCGATTTTATTTTATTCGCTCATATCTCAGAAAGTTATGGGATGATTGTGCTGAAAGCGATTCATTCCCTGATATTTCCAAAAGATTTATACAATACACAGATCTGAGAAACATATAGTTGCTTCTAAAAGTTGATTTCAACCAACACACGGGCAGACGGTCAGGGCTTAATCGACTCCCCTATTCGTAAGCTTTCAGAAAATATATACTTTATGGGGTCGAAAATGAAAATTGTAGAAATTACAAAGGGAATGACAAAGCTATAAACACCCTTGTGCACCACAGGTGAAGGGTATAATAATAGTAACAGATGGAAATAGCTTAATAGACTTTATAAGCTTTCAGAAATTACAAGCAGAATCACAAAGCTACATAAGCATATAACACTCACTTTGAAGGGTTACAATACGAACGAAAATAAAAGCATTGCTTTGTGTCTAGCAACAAATTGCAAATAATAGTTCATGTACATACATACATACATACATACATATGTACATATGTATGCATGTGTGTATGTATTTACAGGTATTACAACTTTTCTTAAATAGTTTATTAAATTTTTCATAATAATTAATTTGTGTTTGTATTTTTTAATTGCTTTAATTTCACTTTTTCATTTTTTTTTTACTAGACATAAATTTTGTAATTTCATTTTCTTTTGTTTAATTACACAGTTGCATCTATCCATCCATACATATGTATGTACATATGTACGTTTGTTTTAAAACTTGTTGCAATTAACAGTAGTATCATGTTTGTTTTGTTAATAAAAAAATTTAATACATAGATTTTATGTAGAATATTGAATTAAGACTTTCGCACAGGTTTACGCCAGGAACGATCATCTCATCTGCATTCAGATTCTGCTTATCATGCGATGAGACAACGTGGACGTGCTATACCGGCCACACAGACGATACCAATTGTAGAACGTAAATCGACGCCCACTAATCCAGCACCTCGCATAGTTGAAGGAAGAGTGAGTATCTATTTATGATTTTTATTATTTTCTGCATATTTTCGAAGTATAAATAATTATTTACATCCAACTGTATGTATATACATACTTACATACATATAGTCACAAAATATTTTCTTATGACGTACTGCCATAATTTCCAAAATTTTTAAATGGTTTTATAATTGTGGTTATTTATTGAAAAATTATGAAAATATACATATCGTGATAGCATACTTTGTAAATACCGCAAGAGTTTTATTAGCTCAAGAAGTTTTTTGGTTGAAATGCAACAACAATATTTTTAATTTTATTAAGAATATTATGACAATATAATAGATATAACAATTTGCGAATTCACCAACTATTAAATTTTTTAATATTTAAATCACTTTTCCAGTAAAGTCCAATTAAAGTTAATAAATACTGATTAATGTGACAAATTACTATTAGAAAAACCATTTGTAAAGTTAAAAAAAATGTAAATTAATCAAAACAGCTGTTCGATTTAAACGTGTTTATATTTAATGCACTTTCACTGCACTGCACTTTTTATACCCTTCACCTGTGGTGCACAAGGGTATATATAGCTTTGTCATTCCGTTTGTAATTTCTACAATTTTCATTTCCGACCCCATAAAGTATATATTTTCTGAAAGCTTATGAATAGAGGAGTCGATTAAGCCCTGACCGTCTGTCCGTCTGCCCGTCTGTCCGTGTGTTGGTTGAAATCAACTTTTAGAAGCAACTATATGTTCCTCAGATCTGTATATGGTATCAATCTCTTGGAAATATCCAGGAATGAATCGCTATTGAAATTCAGCACAATCGCCCCATAACTTTCTGAGATATGAGCAAAAAACCACGACCACCTCGTTTTTTTTCACAATTACAACAACAACATATATACATACATACATGTAAAAAACATACCAAACAAAAAAAATTACAAAAAAAAAAAAATATTAAAAATAAGAAAAAAATAATAAAAAAAAAACTACAAAAAAAAATTTAAAAAAAAATTTAAAAAAAAATTTAAAAAAATTTTTTAAAAATTTTTCTAAAAAAATTTTTTAAAAAAATTTAAAAAAAATTTAAAAAAAAATATAAAAAAAAATAATAAAATATAAATAATATATTAAATAAAATAAAATAAATTTTTTTTTGGCTCAGCTGGGATTCGATGCCACATTTATTCTAACGTGTACGTATGCACGTATTTTATATGAGATGAATGGTGATACAAACAATTATTATTGCATGACTACACGTTGTGAAGGGTATATAAGATTCGGCACGGCCGAATATAGCACTGTTACTTGTTTTAAATAGAATACCCTTTAATAATTTTTATAATAATAACATATTTTGAAAATTTTTTATTATTAACGTATAACTTATCGCATATAACTTATGTGATTGGTTAAACTAATATAAAACTTAGTTGTTTAAACTACATAATTGATTTTCAATATTGAATACCCTAATACAGTACTGAGTGTCCAAATAATTCAAATGTAAATAAATAAAAAAAAAATTACAAATAAAAACAGCTATCAAGGCATATCCATATATATGTATAGGTATATATGTATATATCCATATATATATATGGATACGCCTTGACAGCTATTTGATTTTTAATGAAGCGTATATTAAAAAGATACTAGAATTAATAAAATATCTGTGGACTTTTGAGAATACAACTTAAGTCGAAATTTTCAGTTTTCCCAATCAAAACATTAAGATTTTCAAGACTGCCTGTTAGCACTGATCAGTGTCTTTCAATGTACTTTAAAAATTTAAAAAGGAGTTAATTATTTATTTTAGTTATTTTCTGGCTTTTCTGGAAAATTTTAGAATTTAATAATACATTTTCTCAAAAATCGACAGTGCACAAAATTCTAATTAGTTTTCATTAATCGGCGTCTTGCTACGAGAAATGGAATAAAAGATGTCACATGAAAAATGATTAACTTCAATTTAATTAATTTTTGATGTGTTGTTTGTATTTTTTTTTAAATTCGAAATAAGTTCTTTTGTCAAAAATTCACAAATATGTTCATATATTTTAGTTGTTACAGTTTTCACCTTTTTATACCCTTTACAGAGAGTGTAAGTGTACATATAGGTTAGTCATTCAGTGTGAAATTTTTACAATATTAATTTCCGACGCCATAAATTATATATTTTCTGAATGCTTTTGACTAGTGGCGTGAATTTAACATTATCCGTCTAATCGTGTATATGCTAAAATCAGTAAGGTACCAAAAAACAGAATTATTCGGGAGCAAATCGGTATTGAAAATCAGACACGCTTGTGACTATTTACAGATATGCCTGCAGAGATATTCGTAAACAATTTTGTATAAATCGGTGACTAATCAGCAAATTTATAGGCAAACATTATTTGGAAAAATACATAGTTTTTAAATATATCAAATTTCTCAAGCTCTTAAACAAATTTTTTACACATTAGAGACACCATAGTAGAATCCGTGGAATCAGAAATTATTATTAAGAAAAACTAGTAAATCGGTTTGACTAACTGAGATATAAGCAGCAAAATACAACTGCTTCGGTGTTTTTCCTAAAATTAACAAACGGAAATTGATTTTTTTTCAGTTTCTCTACCACCCAAAGAGTCAGTTTGGGCATCAAATGAAAGTGCAGTTAAAAAAATCCAAAATAACGTCCTAAATTAAACGGCGACTTTATCAGTCAAATATAGTAGTAACGGATTAATCCCCTTTCACCACCGCAATATTGGGGGTTTATAAAACTTTTTTAATTTTAATGAATTACTTAACTTTAACTTTTTTTGTAACTTATTATGACGCTTATTACAAAATAAAGATTAATTAATAAATAAAATAAATACTTACAAATGTTGTATATAAAAACAATGTAATACGTATGTTTATGCAAATGTACACAGGTACATACATATGTAAAGACATTTACAAATACAAGGTAGCGCAAAAGTCATCACCCTTTCATAAGATGATATAAATTTTTATTGGCGAGAAATTTTAATTCTGCCTTACAAATACAATATACACCTAAACAATACACCTCAAAATAAAATAATTTAATTTACCAAAAAAATTATAGCTAAAAACATCGGTTTGCTTCTTTTGTGCCACCTCGTAGGTATAATAAGACAAAATGAATGTGTGTATGCGGGAATATTGTTTTTTTTTTATCGGCTAGCTTATATTTGTCCGCCTACTATTTTTACCGTTGACATAATTTGCAAAGAAAATAAGACAAAATTGTAAAAAAAAAACAAAACTCAAGAGAAAAAAAAAATTTCATGATCAAACAAATTTTTTTTCTTAAACTCTATAAATAATTTTTGTAAAGATCAACACAGTAGCTGAAATAATTATAGATATCAATAAAAATAAAATTAAAAAATGTTCTCTACTTTGAGACAATTTCCAATAAAATTTGTATTTGTAGTTCTGAAGTTAAACCGAAAAGTTCCATTAGAGAGGCAAATTGTTGCTCTATATAATAAGATTTTACAGTTTTTGGTCCCCTTTGTGTTATCTAATTTAAGAATTTAATGAAAAAGAGTATACTTTTATGTTGTAGGTATATATTTGACTTCTTCTACTCTCTAAACGTTTGATTTTATAATGTTGGTTTTTTTTCTGGAAAAAAATTTGCCCTTTTTGCGCAGAATAGAATTCTTTAAAAAAAAAAAATACTCGATTAGAGTATGGTAAAAACTAATATTTTCAATATTTAGTTTTTCTGTGAAATCTCTTAATGTTAACATGTCAATGTTATTAAAAGTAAAACTTCTTAAATTTTACACATTTTAATCCTTTGACAGAGAGTGAAAGGGTATAAACAAGTTTATCATTTCGAGTAAAATTCCTAAAATATTAATTTCAGATCCCCGTAAAGTAAATATTATCTGAAAGCTTATAAAGTCGATTAAGCATTGTCCGTCTGTCCACGTGTATGTTGAAATCAGTTTTTTGAAGAGCCCCGACATCCCTTAACCCCACGTATGATATAAAAATATCAGAAATATTCAGGAGCAAATTGGTATTAAAAATTAGCATAATCGCTCAATGATTTTCTATGTTAAGAGCAAATAAACACGCCTGTCTCTGTTTTTTCCCTTATTTTTACCATAAAAATTAAAAAAAAAATTCTTAAGCCACAGTAAAAAGCTCCAAAATAAAATTTAACCAATTTTTGAGAAAAACTAAAAAAGCGGTTTAAAACTAACTGAGAAATACATAAGCACTAAAACATAAAATTTTTGGTATTTTTCCTAAAATTTACAAACGAAAACTTATTTTTATTACCTCCTATACAAATTAAATGAAAGGGCTTGAGTAGCAGAATGTAATACACCTTAAAAAAATGTAAAAGTCACGATGGCGCAATAACAAAATGGCGTACAAAAAAATTATAATCCAAATAGCGTCCTAAATAAAATTGAGGTCAAAAATATAGTAATTACTGCTTTGTCCCCTTCCACAATGTTGGTAGCAAAGGTTTGACTAGTAAAATACAAAAAAGTAGAAGAACTGTGAAATTCAAGATGACGTTTAAAACAAAATGGTGAATAATTTTTTTCTTAACCCCGTTAATATGGATATCAAATGAAAGCGCTTGACAAGTAGAGCACAGTTAAGTATTTCAAAATTCCAAATAAAATATGGCCTCAGAAATAATAAAGCAAAATGGCATGAAACATTATATTATAAATAAAATCTACGTTATGCTACGATATGAAGGATATTATTATTCGACACGGCCGAATGCGCTACAATATTTTTCAAAATACAATTAATTTTGTACCAAAATTGCTTGCGAAACATTTAAACATTTCTTTGAAGAAAAGAAAACAGCATTGAATATAGGGTGATCCAACCAAAATGCACGATGTTAATTTTAAATGAAACAAAAAGTTTTCGGAAAATTATTTTAATAAACATATTTTATAATGACAGAAGGATCTATGACAATTATGTGGACACAAATTATCGGTCAAATGCTCGCACGGTTTCAGTGACAAGCTTTTATCCCATGGTCCATATTTTCAATGACACTGATGTTTAATTCAGGTTCAATGTAGTTAATGTGCCGAATTATCTTATCCTTTAGCTCTTGAATTGTTCTTGACTTGTTGACGTATACCTTTTCTTTTAAATATCCTAAAAGAAAGAAGTTCAACGGAGTCAAATCACTTGATCGTGGTAGCCAATAAACATCGCGTCGACAGGAGATAACACTGCCATTGAATTTCTTGCATAAGAGAGCCATTGTTTTTTTTTTGTTACCTCTCCATGGTTGAATTTTTTAAACACCGAAACAAAGAAATGTTAAATTAAGTTGTGCAAAAAACTTGACGTTGAGGTGTGACTTACAATTAACATCGTGGATTATGGTTGGACCACACTTTATACATATAAATATTTTACACTGTCTGCATAAGTTTAAAATCTTCCAAATGCAAAGAAGTGCTTTAAATGTTGGTATAATTTTTATTTTTCCGCCAATGCAATGTTAAATTACTTCATTTCAAAAGAAAAATAAACTATCTGCAATATACATACATACATACATACATATTTCAGATGCATCTCTACATCTCTTACAACAACTGTAAATTTTGTTGATATTGTGCTGTGTGTTTTTTTCGGGTTATTCAACTGTTCGAACTTAAAAATTTTGGTTTATTGCAAATTTTATAATTATAAAAATACAAAGACTATAGAAAGCGACAAAAACATTAAAATTTATGACTGATATTTACCATGAAAGACAAGGACAACTAAGATAAGTTAGAATACTTTATACGTTTGTGCCGAATTTTACTTATTATACGCTAATTGCATATTTGTACATACAACAAGTAAGAGTGCTATATTCGGCAGTGCCGAATCTTATATTCCCTTCACAACGTGTATTCATGCAATAACAATTGTTTGTATCACCATTCATCTCATATAAAATACGTACATACATGTAAAAAAAATACATATAAAAACATCCAATAGCAAATTTATAAATAGTTTCCAAAAAAAAAAAAGTACAAAAAAAAATCATTGGGTAGCTTCTTCAGGGAAAGTTTTTACAATTTTCAACAATTAACAATTAAAATATTAAAATTGTTCAATTGTTGTTTTTTTTTAAATTTGTTTTTTGAACAATTCTAATATTTTAATTGTTAATTGTTGAAAATTGTAAAAACTTTCCCTGAGGAAGCTACCCAATGTGGTAGCGAAATATCGAAAAATAATAAAGTTAAAACTATTTTTTATAAAAGAAAATGATCTCAAGCTTTGGCGCAGCTGGGATTTGATGCCACGTTTACTTTAACCATTATATATATGTACGTTGTTGTTGTAATTGTGAAAAAAAACGAGGTGGTCGTTGTTTTTTTTTATCATATCTCAGTTATGGGGCGATTGTGCTGAATTTCAATAGCCATTCATTCCCGGATATTTCCAAAAGATTGACTAATTAAACCATCTCCTAAGGTGAATTTACCCATTTGTTTTTAACAAAATTTGTTTTATGTGTAGTTAAATGTTCCTCTTTTTAAGAGTGGAAAATAACTTTGTTCGATTAACTGTCAACTCTTCTGTTGGCCTTATTTGTTTGAAAAAAAAAAATTGTGAATATATCTTAAAGCAAGCACCTCCCGTTACCGTACAAACCAGCTATAGCGGTTGGTTTCTGTCCACAAAATCTTTTACTTTATTTAATATGTACATACCTACTAAAGAGCTGCTTGAAATATTCTTAAGGATATGTACTTTATTTCATACTATGTCACTACACTACACAGTCACTATGTCTTAGTATAAATATGACAAAAAATTACTCTCACTTAAATAAGTTAATCATTTGTGTTTTTAAACAAAGTACAATATAAAACAAATAAGAGTACTATATTCGGCTGTGCCGAATTTTTTATACCCACCACCAATTTCATGTACTTTTATCGCACAAACTTTATTATTTTGTTATAAACAGTAATTGCTATGGAATAATAATATATGTATTACTTTCTTTGTATAATTTCGATATGCTCGTAATCTATTTTCGGAAATTAAGTCTTTCAATGGAAGTGGGCGTTAAAGTAGGCTTGTCAATAAAGTTTGTACTAATAAATAAAACTGAGATATTTCAATATAGTATTTTTTCTTCCAAAAACTTTGTCCATAAAGAAATTATATGAATTTAAGATAAACCGTTATATGGGAGTTAATGTGGACGTGTCACCTAAATTTTCTGGCATAACAATGACATTGACTAGAAATTTTATTAACAGTGGATAACGTGAAAAGTGGGCGTAATAGTAGGCGTGTTGAAGTTGTTTCTGTCACATTTTTGTGGGCGTGTCACATTTTTTTCCGTTAGAAAAAAGCCTTTGACTAAAAAGCAATGTTTGGAAAATTTCAGAATCGTACATCTAATTTTGTCAGTTTTATTAGGTTTTAAATTTTAAATATGTATACCGAAAAATACACTGTGCGATTTAAATTTTCGTACATTTCGTATATATTCAAAGTTTTATAGTTGGGACACAATTGCATTTTATTCGATGTTGGAAGGACATGTTTTTTTTGACCTACTCTTGCATTACGAGCTAAAACTCTCTTCCTTTTTCCGATTTAGCCCACTGACATAGCTAGAACGTCATAAAATGAAACCAGGACACAGAAAATATGGGGTCTAAAATTGATATTTCGATATGTTACGAACGGAATGACAAAATGAATATACCCCCACTATTTTTTTGGTGACAGGTGAACTTCATATTCATAACAAAACGCAAATGTTTCTCTTTATGCAAGTTTTTATTTATTTTAGGTCTACTATCAAAACAGTCAAAAATGTTTTGAATTTTCTATTTTATCTTTGTTCTTATTCAGCTTTATTTTATTCCCTTCTTGTTGTTCTATTTAAGTTTTGTTCTGTTTTTTAATATTTTGATTGTGAAGCAAAACACATATTTTTACTTGTGTATTCTATAATGAGAGAGTAACATACTTCCACTTGTGCAGTTCTTTAGAACGACATACATACACACATACTTATATTTATAAAATTACCTATACATATTCATACTTATATATTTATAAATAAATAATACAAATATTTTAATATGAATATGTATTTGTATGAACAGAAATAGTTATAGATTTAATAGAAAATTATTAATTATATGAATTTTAATTATTAATATTAATATTTTTTTATTTCAGCCTGGACCTATACCCGGCATGCGTCCACCAATGGGTGCGGGGGCATTGCAACAACCACAGGGAAAAGGACAAAATAGTATGGGTATAATAATGCCAATATATACAATTGGTATTGTTGTATTCTTCGGTTATACTATTATGAAGGTTTGTACCGTGTGTTTTTTAACCGTTTGGAATTTAAAAATTTATAAAAAGAAATTTCAAAAAGTGAATGAAGTATTTATTTGGAGCGATAAATGAATGCCTGCCAACTTACTTTTTTAAAGATTATTTTATGTAATAAACATTATTTTTTCATGGCAACAACACGCGGCTGCGCAGTAGGTAGCCGATTTTTAAGCTTAAATTTTGGCATACTCTTTGCAGTATTTCAGCCGGTATCTCAGCTACGGCAGCTTTAAGGTTGTCTTCTAGCGATGAAATTGTGAAGGATTGATTGTCCCCTTACACTACAGACTTTATGTATCAACATAAAAATGGTCTAGTGGGGTAAAATCTTATCAACGCGAGATTATTTGCTCGCTAAGCTTGCCTCTCAATATGTAGTCATAATATCGTGAACCGTGCGGCATGTAGCACCGTCTTGTTGCAACAACATTAACCATATCTGTAAGGTTGCGTATTTATCGTTCTTTTAGAGGTACAGCCCAATTATGTTGTCGGTCCACAAACATCACTAAACCGTACATATTTCAGAGTGTATTGGCAGCTCTTGGACTGCCTCTGGTTGCTCCTCACACTACATTCGGCACATGTGTTGACGCATCGTGAAAAGCCTGTTCGGTGGGTCGATTATGACGACCATAAAATGGACTTTATTTATTAAACACGTTCCGCACACAAAACTAATATGATAATAAAAATCAATTATTTATGTACATATAAGCTTTACTGGCTTGTTAGTCTATTTATGGTGAAATGGCAAACATTAGTAAGCATTTTTGGCTTTGCTACATGTAACGATTTTTTTAACGTTCAAAAACCAAATAGTAAAAAAGTCATTCTCTATATGTGACAGCGCATAGAGAAAGGGACCTAAGGGTAAAAACAGGTTTTGTTGAGGAGAGCCATTTTAAAGATTAAATGATTTTTCTATTTTTTTAAATTGTTCATAAGGAAAAAAAATAAATTTTTTATAGTTTCGTAAAATCAAGTTATTTTGTTAATATAGTAGGGGGAAAAATGAAAATAAATAAATATTACCGTTAGGTCCCTTTTTATTTGCGCTTAGAATCGTCGACTTTACTTTTATAAAACTCGCATATCTCTGGGAGGGAACAGTTTTGGGGCATGGGATTGGTCTCATTCGATGCTCAGATGTTGTCCACATAAAAAAAAAGTGCAAATTGCTTTTTACCCTTAGGTCCCTTTCTCTATGCGCTGTCACATATGTATTATGTAAATTAGATTGCACATCCTTAATGAAAAAACGATTCCCCGGAGGCAAAATCGATATGTCGTACTTTAAAATCCGACAGTATATACGAAAGATATAACGAAAATTTTAGAATAATGAAAACTGCGTTTGGTTTTTTTTTTCAAAACTGCTTTGCAAATGAATTTAGATTTTGATGTGAACTTTTTTCTGGTGCGGTCTAATGTTCATGTGTACATGTGTACATAGATTTTTATTTTTGTTTATTTCATTGGTTACTAAGTTGGAAAGTTGGCAGCCTGTGTGACTGTAATGAGTCATTAAAGGTGGAGAAAATTTAAAAAATGCAAATATTTTTTTAACATATCAAAAACTATGCACAATCTTTTACTCTTCGCACTACCGGTAACATTGTATGTACATATTGCGTAAATTCGAAATGAAGTGCCTTATAAAATTTTCTAAAAATTTAGTTTTCGTGTAAAATACAACATCCAATAAAACAATTATTAAGAAATAAGTCAACAAAAATGTTTTGGATTCTAATATAAAACAAAAAAGCATTTACTGTATTCACAAGGTGTCCTAAGTTTAAATGTTTTAAAATATTAACTTAAAAAACTATGACTGTTGAGAACGACCCTTCATAACTAAGAGTGATGTATTAAATCTAAATTTAACGCATATCGGAGAAGCGGCTTAAAAATATTACAGATTATGAGATTCTTAGCCGATCGCCGCAGGTATTTGAATAGTTATAACAGCACAATAAACATACCATACACAGTATATTATTTAGTTAGGACAGTTTTTACTTTAATAACAATTTTGTTATACCATTGTGAAATCCTATAACATTATGACAATCTGTCATGTTAGGACACCTTGTGAATACAGTAATTCTGTTTTGTTCATTTTATCATATGACAATTAAGCAGAGAATGGTACAGGGTTAGCTTAAAGTTCTTTCACTATTTATTCTTTACTTCACTAAGTCGCTTATTTTTTCACAATCTTATTTTACAAAAAATACGAAATTTTATTAAAAATTAACAAGCTTTTGTTTAATAAAATTTTTCCTTTTTATGTTATTTGTCCATTTTGTGATCAAAAACATAAACAAATTTTGACAATAGCGTTCCCCATCAGCTGGGCTAAAAATTTCAACCGTATAAATTCGCCTTGCCTGTATATTTATAATTTTTGTTTGCCAAACATTTCACTTACTCCGTTTCTAGTCGGTTAAGGGAAATACGCAGGGTACACTTATATAGGTAGCGGTGCCAGCCCAGCATATTTTTTTTTGTGTACCAGTGTTTGTCAAACTCCATATATAAAAAAAATGTAAGTGCCAAGAATTGCCAAATTCCATATGTATATAAAAAATAGAGACAAAAATACTCTCTCTTTACGCTATCACCTTATGTAATTGTTCTGACACATAAATTTCTGTGAAAAAAAAAAAAAAAACATTTTATTGAAAGTAGTAATTTAATTTTAATTTGATTATTTTTATTTTATTTAATCGTGTTTAGTTAGTTTGCAAAAAGCAAATACCGAATGCACCATATGGGGCTGCACCTGGAAATGCCAACTTCCGTAAAGAAGTTTTTGGAAAATCAAACGGTAGACACATTGAGGAATTTACTGTCCCCAAATTGGGTAAGTTCATTATTAGTTGTAAATTTTGGTATAAGTATTTGAGTAGCCGTTAAGTACCTAGTAGTAAAAGAAAATTGTTGATCTTAAATCCCACTCTACATATATAATTATTAAATGTATTTATTTTTAAACATTAAATGCTTTCAAATGTAAATTTATATACTACATACATAAAAAATGTCACTCACAAACGTTTTGCTCAAATCCTGTATTCAACAGGTTGGCGGGAACATCAAACAAGTAAGATGAAGTCTTTTAAATTTCCAAATTTGAATTCTAAATATTATTTACTATATGTACTACTACTTCTACTTCTGATTCATCTTATTAACATATATTTTAAGTATTCAATATAAAGATTAATTTTATATTCAATGAGTTTGTTGTTTTTAGTTTAATAATGGTCAATCATTTTTAAAAACTATGTCCTCTGTATACGATAAAATTGAAAAAAAAATATAGAAAACTTTAAGCTGGTTTTAATATAATTTATTAAAATAACATATACACATAAACGTTGTAAATAAGTTTATTCCTTTTCTATTTTTATTTTAATTTGTAGTTTATTTACTTACTTATTTATTTCTTGTCGATGTTGTAACGTAAATTTGTCAAATTTTAAACAAATACGAAAATTCCCTTATTTAACAACCAGAAGAACTAAATTAATTATTAATAAAAATAAATAAACAAAAAAAAAAAAAAAAAATCAACCAACAAAAAATTTCTAGGAACTAATCTACAAAAACCTTCTGCAGATATTGTACTCCCTCATCAGCAACCTCTGCACGGCAGCGACTTATATAATGCCAGTCTGTCGGCACAAACTGCAGCTACGAATTTATCCTCTTCGCTGAAACAACATCAGTTCCAGCAACAACAATTGACTTCAAAAATTTCGAACAAGGAAACTGATCAATTGATGGAAATCGAAAAGTTGCGCAAAAAACTGGAGGACACCGAAAAAGCCATGGCCAAATTAATTGCTGAAATGAATTCTGATCAATATGAAGCGAAGGTTAGAGGTTTTGGCAAAAGGTTTACTTTTTTATTTTCTTTTACATATGTACATACATATGTATGTAGTATATGTATGTTTTTTCATAGTAATATTATAATTTGCCTTTTTTAATAACATTGTTATAAATTGGACATTGGAACACTCACCCACCAAAATACACACACCAAATATTTAAAACACTCCCTTCTCTCCATATATTTAAAACCTTAAACAACATGAAATTGATTTACATATTGATCTAATAAATATGTGCAGTGCCGGTCAAAATAATAGCATTAGTTACAAATTTAATTTTATAATTAGAACAAATTAAAATTAAAGACAAAAATTTTTTTAAAAAATGTCAAAAAACAATTTCATATTTTCTGTTCTGTCAGAGCTTGGTTAGTTTTTGTAAAGTTGTATAACTGTCTGTTAGTTATGGTCCATTATTTGTTAACATATCATGTATTGTGCGGTCAGTTCAATAGCAACAGTTAGCCGATCTTTATTCATTTAAATTTTGCAAGAAAAAAGTAAATGAAGAACTAAAGATATTAAATATTTAATTTATCTTTGCAATATTTATTTACTTTTTTCGGTTTGTTTTCGGTTAAAATATATAGCAATGGGACGCGAAAAACACTGCATGATAAAAAAAAACGCTGCATTATTGTACTACTGTTATTTCAAGGTAAGCCGTATTCCGACATCAGAATATTATTTAACTGTTAAAATAAAATGATCATAATACATTGAGATATGAACCTAGAATGGAATCACGTGGCCAAAAACGAATTATGTTACTTCTAAATAATTGTAAAGTGCTTAGTTCGAACATGTCTAAATGATTCTTTTGTGCTATCTACGGACTTCAAAACAGCATTACACTACCGGAAAGTCTGGATATTTTTCCTCGTAGACTGCGATAAAGTAATTTTAAGGTTTGCAGTTCCCGAGAAGTTTCACTACTTTCTTCTATGCATGTGGCCAAACGATGGTCTTCGGTAAAAGCATATGTATGTAACTATAATACTCGGAAAATCAAGGAACGTTCTGTGTATATGTGAATTGAAAATCGTCTTTTTTAAATAGATCTTTTGTCTGAATAGTAATGAATTCAATTGAGGTGTTTTTTATATCAAGGTATGAGTCCCATGTATTATATTAACACAACTATGGATGTATCCGTATATGTAAAAATCCTGTAAGGGGTTATGTTATCATATAAGTACCTTGAATAAGATTCTGATGTTGTGTGTCTTTCAACAAGACAATTACTCCAATCACACGGTAATCATGAAACGACAAACAATTGGTTCATTGATAGCTTACTCAATGCAATGAGTAAGGCCGGATTTATCTTAAGGCAGACGTAAAAAAGTCAGTATCTGGGATGAAACTAAGAAGTACAGAAGGCCTTTGGAAAGTAGTAAATGAAATATGGAATTTAATTCTGTAGAAAGATTTTAAAACTTAATCAGTTCGGCGGTAAAGCGTAGTGCGGCCGTAATTGCAAATAAAAGTCATACAACAAAAAATTTTTTTTTTTTACTTCTATAATGTTGTGAAAACACAAAAGTGAAATAATTTAGTTTTGCTTAATTTTATTTAAAAATATTTGTTTTGGAAAATTAGATTAAGTGCTATTATTTTGACCGAATTTTTTTTGTAAGTTTTTAAATGAATTAATTGACGTTTTTAAGTTTTTTTTTTGTCACAGTATTTTTTTTTGCATTTTGCTTGAAATCAAAACAATATTTTTAGAATGTAAATAAATTAACTAAAATTTTAAAGACGTTTAAAACCGATTTAATAACATCCGCCCGTTTATCAAATTTTAATATCTATAGAAAATGTAGCAGGCCTTAGGCAAATTAAAATTTTGAAATAATGAATAGTTTTTAATTAACATTGGCTAGTATAAATTATTTTTGTAGAAAAATCCTGTGTACTAAACTACGATGCAATTAAGACCGTGCTTTACTATCAGATTGAGTCGTTAGTCAGTTTAAACGTTAGTGCTCTTTTTACAGGTCTGACCAATTTGATAAATTTATTCCAAATTTTATATAAGCAGTTGTTTTTTGTATTGAGCTTGAGATCACTTAATTTTATAAAAAATATTTATAATTTTATTTTCCGATATTTCGCTACCACATTGGGTAGCTTCTTCAGGGAAAGTTTTTACAATTTTTTAACAATTAACAATTAAAATATTAGAATTGTTCAAAAAACAATTTTTTTTTATAAGGCGGGAAAAATTTGTTTGTTTACATTTAAATTTACATTTTTTAAATGTAAACAAAAAAATTTTCCCGCCTTTAAAAAAAAAAAAAAAAAAAAAAATTGTTTTTTGAACATATATTTTTGCAACTTTTTGTGTAGTATCGATGCACCGACAACAGATTTTGTTAAAATATTTTGTTAGAGGGACAGAATTATGTCAGATTATCCTGTGGATAAATCATACGATTGCGTAGGTTAGTATCGAGGTTTTTAACAAAAGTTTTCGACAAGTATTTATTAAATATTATAGTTACGCCAATGGTGAAGGGTATAACAAGTTCAGGGTATACTTAAAATGGCACACGCATCAGTAAATTCGTTTTCTCATATCAATGTCAAACTTTATATGCAAAAACGACTTGAAGCTGAATTATAATTGTTTATATAGTTTTACATTGATAGAGAATGAAAAAACGATCAGGTGATCGGTTAAAGGTACCTTGTTATGTGTACCCTGAATATAAAAAAATAAAATAAAGTTGCCAACCATTAATTGTAATTGTCTTGTAATAATTTTGTCAACCGTAATATGGTATCCGAAATACACTCATCAAACTTTTTTAATTCCATTCACTCAAACACTTTCCAAAATTTTTTTCTTTTATTGTTTTATTTTCTATATTTATTCAATTTAATTTTTCTTAATTTTAAGATGGTCGCAATTAATTTTCTAAAACGTCAGCAGTTACATCCATGATATAAAACAAATTAAGTATTTTATCAAAGTCATAAGTAAAGTTTATTTTTTATACATTTACCCTTATGTTTTTAATTATTAAGGAATGAGTCAGTCCCAAATAATGGCATGTAACCAAACTCTTAAAAAAACTAACAAAATTTTCAATTAAAATCCTTGAAAAAGCTCTCGTAAAGTACAATTTTTTTTCTGTTGTAATGTGGCATGTGTGCAGCAATTATTACTATTTTGTCATTTAGCAAAACTCTCTCAAACAATTCTCTTCAGTGTGATAATAGATTTTGTTAAACTTATAATTTAACTAACAACATCATTTGTCATTTTAGAAGATCAAGAAAAGGGGGACATATTTTTAAAAATGATTTGTTTTTGGTATAAATGGTTTTTAGTTATTTTTTAGTTGATTTTTTGATACATTGAAAACAAACAATTAAAATAAAAAAAATAAAAAAATCACGCATTTTATTGCTTCATCATGAACCTATTACTTTTTTTTTTTTCTTCTTTGTAAGGTAAAGTTTTGATTTTATTATTATTATTTTTTTTAAGAGATAAAACTTTTATATATGTATAATTTTTGTATTTTTTTTTTTAATTATTTGATATGTATATTTTTTTCTCTTGTGTTTCTATTATAAATTTTTAACAAAAAATAATCGTAGTTGTAACAGCGATACAAGGTTTGATTGATGCTGCTGAAGAAGAATTAATATTACGAGAGACTTCGACAACCGATCTATCAAAGGTTAGAGCTTAGAGCCACCTATGACTTCTGCCTCTTTTAATAAAAATCAAAACAAATAAAATTTTGTTGTTTTTAAAAAAAAATCTACTCTTACTAACTTAAAAATGTAAAATATTAAAAATGTTTTTTTTTAATACCCATAAATATAAATCATAGTATAATCTTATAAGGTGTTGGCAGTTTTTAGAGAATTTTGCTTTATATTTTTTCTAAATAAAAAGTTGAATATATCTTTTTATTGAAAATTGTTTTTAAATGTTATTGTAAATCAATTATTATGGCTTAAAATCATTTTAATAAATTATTAAATCATTTAAAATTGAATATGAAGAAAATGCCATTTGATATGAATGTGAATTATAAAAATTAATGCTATGCTTCCATTTTCTAATTTCATTAGATTTCTACTATAACTAGTAGCTTTAAATCTGAGTATACCAATGAAAGAGTGCTGAGGACTCTGGTAATATCGGAATATAATTTGTAGTGTTTTAGGAAGAAAAGAGTGTTTTTTATAGAGGTATAGAATTTTGAAATGGAATAAGACAAATATGATTTTTTTGAATTGACATGAAATTTACTTTATTCGAAAGATAATCTTCTGGCATTATAATTTAAATAAAACTTTTGGCATATGACTGTCACGGCTGTCTCGGGCGTAGTGTAATCTGGAGGTCTAATTTTCTATGACTTTTAAACATTTGTGGCCGTATATCGGCAATAACTCGGCTAATGACATCCTCTAAGTGGTCAAGTGGCTTATCGGTTTGACAAGCGACTTCAGTAATCCCCATGGAAAATAGTCTGGCTTTTAACCGCAAGAATTTAGAGCCCAATTTACGGGTTCGAAACGTGAAATTATGCGATTATCAAACGCTTCTGTATGACAAGTTGCGCCATCTTGATTAAACCACAGCTCAGCATACCGTGATTGCTAAATTGATATACGTAAAAGTCCGTAATCATCTGCATAAAGCAGACCATAAAGCAGTCAATTTTTCTGGATAAAACACTATCTCAACATACACTTAAAGATTATTATTACTCCAAAATTGGCAGTTTTGTTAATTGACATATTCATTGAAACAAAATTCGCTTATGAAAATCGACATTAACAGCATTCTTGTTTTCGGCTCATTCGCCGAATCTACGCAAGTTAAAATCGTGTCGTCAATTTATCTCTATACCTATATAAAAAACACCCGTTATATTAACTTATGAAAATTAAATATTTAATTTGCAATAAAATTAAAAATATAGTTCGAATAAATATAAATTTATAATTTTAAAACTAATTTTTTATATATGGAATTAGACATATGTATGTAAGTCTATAAACAACAAAATAATCAGCAGGGCTTTAAACACCACCTTATAAATTAATACACCTTGATATGAATATTAAATATTTGTGTACTTTAAGTTTTGTGTTTTTATGTTTTTTTTATAGTTTGTTAAATTTTTAACAATAATTTTGCTAACGAAAATTTTGTTATTTTATTTTTTGTGTATTTGATAATATTTATTAACGCAACAAATAACCTTTACAAATTTAGGAAAACTCCAACGAAAATTCGACTACCACGAACCAAAAATCACAAGAAGAAAATCAAGAAACCATTTCCAATGGGCATGCAGACTTTAATGAGACATCCGTTAATAATGATAATTCTAGAGTAGATGACTTAAAGGCAACAAATGATAAACATAAAAAGATGGAAGGGAGTACTGATCGAACAGTATCGGTAAGTTTGTATAGAATTTTTGAGAATCGAACTGAAAAATTTTTAAATAAAACAAAACCGTTACTATCATTAAGCTTATAATCTCCTGAAGAGTGATTCGAAAAAAGTTGAGCCAGTTAGTCATTCCCTAGGATTAACACCAGTTGAAGATGATTTCAGAAACATTTTTTATTTGTTGGCCATTCCCATGAATACCAAGAATGCTAAAAACAAGATTACGTATGTTTGTTGTAAATTAGCTACCTCATGCGTGACTAAATAAATGAATATATTTTTTTGTTGTAAAATTAACTTAAAAACTTAATAAACTATAATGCTTTTATTTTCCTTTAATTTATACACATAAGACACACTGTTTATGTATTGCTTCTGTACAGTCGGAATGCGTAATCATGTTTTTATCATTCTTGCATGGATACCACCTTTTCTTTTTTTGTATACAAAGAAGAACGGTTATTTTTAGAAAGTGTTTAAGTATAAATACACAGCTAAAAGCACCAAAATGCCAACGATAATTATATATCGTTGGTCTTGGCTTCATAAGAGCTATTTTTTCTCTTTACATAATTAGTTTTAACTATGGTTTCAAATGTCAATCGATAAACTATATCGCCGATATTTCAAAAACCGATATATCGATTCTTATTTACGAGTATCGTTTTCAGTATCTTTTTCGATATTTTTAGAGCTCTATAAATTTTAGACTTTTTGCAACAATACTGGCTCGCATCACCGCATGCATCATATGTTTTTTCACTATATTTTTTTTTTATGACGCCTACCTTAGTCATTTATATTTTAAATATAGTCCGTCAAATGACACATCAATCCTCTCCTTCGTCCACTCTAGGGCTTCTTGTAAAGACGCTTTTCTGAAAAAGGTTGAAGAAAAAATAGAAAAAATATTTTTCTTTCAATAGCAACAATATTGGACCCAATGTTCAAGACTATTCTTTTTACTTCTATAACAGCCGCCTCAAATGCTATATTAAAAAAAAGCGATATTATTCACATAGAACATAGTACGAGGGAGCGAAATTCTCCTGCGTTGAGTTCTGCTAATAGAAGCGGATTGACAGGGGTCACATAAAGAAAGGGGTACTTCTGATGTCCATATCCGATGAGTACTGGTTTGAATTAGATGTAAGCGTAATATGATGGTTTTTTTATTTGATGCCATTTAAAATTTTGTCGTTTATTCAAAAAAATATTCAGCCTTATTGTCAGTGGCGTTGTCGTATTTTTTGGTACCGTGTTATATTTACGACAATATAACAGGAATGCGACCTTGTCATATTTATATAGTTTTTAACAGGAAAAAGATACGACAACGCCATGTTGGTAAAAACGTTACAGTCAATGGTGACCGCTATGGAGCAATGATTACTGACTTACGTATATCATATATACGAGCAGGAGCTGTGGTTTCAACAAGATGGTGAAAATTATCATACAGCTTGTGCCACATTTGATTTATTGAAGAAAAGGTTTGGTAACCGCATAGTTTCACGTTTTGTACCCATAAATTCACCTCCAAGATCGTGCGGTTTGACGCCACTAGACTATTTTCTGTGGGGATAATTGAAATCGCTAGTCTAAGCCGATTGCTCTGAAACGATTGACCACGTGGAGAACATCATTCGCTGCATTATTACGGATATACGGTTACAAATGTTGGAAAAAGTCATCGAACATTAGAACTCCAGATTAGACTACGTCCGAGCCATCCGTGGCGGTAATATGCCAAAAGTCATATTTAAATTAGAATGCCAGAGGATTATCTTTCGAACAAAGAAAATTTCATGGGACGGGAAAGTAGGCGTATCAAGCATGCATTTTCTTTACTGTAATAAAAGTTTTAGAAAAACGAATTTAAACACTGTGAGCGGCGAATTTTCGTAAATTTTAATTTATAACTTTTCGTCAATAGGATCTATGGAATTTAAGAATGAAAATATATTTTTTACCCAGAAAACATACCTATTATCCCTGCATTTATGTAGTTTGTTTGATGTCAAATGGACATGACCTACTCTTGCATTACTATGCATAACTTTTTTCTGTTGGACCGACATTTTATTCATATTTCATTGCCATAATTCTTATTTTTTGAGCTTTATCGTGCACAAAGACGGACGGATTTCGGTAGATTCAAATATGTTACAAATGGGATGACAATATTGATATTTGAGGGGTTGAAATTAAAAAATTGGTGCATTTACTTTTCAATCGAGTTTGACATTGGCAAAAATAAAAATGTCCACCATGTGATTAGCGGTAGTGTTTAGTTTATTACTAATTTTTTTATAGTTTTACTTTGTCTGGTTTTTAGAATAATTTATTAATTTATTTTTACTTTTTAAAGGTTCTTGGAATGGAAATAACAGCTAGTTGTGAGGGTGGTCATAAATGGTCTGGCCGTCCTCCAACTCCAGTGTTATTATCCCACCATGAACATGTAAGTTTTATATTTTTAATTGTTTTTTTTTTCATAAGCCATTATTTTATGTGATAATTCTAATTTGTGTACTTTATTTTACATATTTTTCAAATCAGTTGGTTTTTAGTGCAACATTTATTACTAGATTTTTAAAAATTTGGTACTATCATAAGTGAATTGTGTATTATGGGTCTGTGCTAATGTAACGTTAGAAAAAGCCAAAAAGGCGACCAAAAATTTTTAAAATCATTTTTTCTCGCTTGCAATTTTTAAACATTTAAGGATTAATACAACTATAATTTTCGTAATTCTCCCCACTGTGTCATGCCCCCAAGAATTTAATAAAAAATTTACTATTAACATTAAATATGCACACAAAATTATATAACTCAGTTTAAGATTTTGATTATTATTAATCATAAGATTTTTTATTTATAAAAAGTTTTTCCCTGTGGAAGCTACCCAATGTGGTACCGAAATATTGGATTAAAATAATATAAAAAAAAGTCATATCTCATCCATGAATATTAATAAATTAATAAAAAAATAGTGGTCACGCCTATTTGAGCAAATATTCGCTTTAGGAAATTTATTGTAATTGTAGTTGACATCTTTTATTTTAATTACCAATCAATCAGCAGTTATTTATGCCTAGAATACTGCTTTTTAATATATTTTACATTTTTATACCCTTCACACAGTGAAAAGGGGTATAAGATTTGTCATTCCGTGTGAAATTTCCACAACTTATGTTTCCGACCCCATAAAATATATATTTTCTGAAAGTTTATGAATGGGGAAGCCATGTCCGTCTGGCCGTGTGTATGTTGAAATCAAATATTAAAAGCCCCACGACATCGCCTGGACCCGCGTAAGATATTAAAATATCAGAAATATTGGGAAGCAGATCGGTATTGAAAATCGGTGCATAAACAATTGAGATATGAGGAAAAAACCACGACCACCTCGTTTTTTTCACACAACAACAACATGCAACACATACATACATACAAACGTGGTATACTGGTTAGAGTGAGCCAACAATTTTTTATTTTATTTTATTTTATATATTATTTATATTTTTATTGTTTCAATATTAATTTTTTTTTTGAAACACATAAGTAAACTCAATTTACAATATTACAATGGGATGTTTTTTATAGTATCTATGTTTTTTATATGTATGCACGTATTTCATATGAGATAAATGGTGATATAAACAATTGTTGTTGCATGACTACACGTTGCGAAGGGTATATAAGATTCGGCACAGCCGAATATAGCACTGTTACTTGTTTTGTATGTGTTTGCTACGATGATATTTATTGTTTTTGCTATGATTTACAGTATATGTATATGTATGTACATACATACATATGTATTTATATATTTATATATTTATATAATTTTATTGTTGTAAAAATGTCCAATACAAATTTCTCTACGGCTTTATGAATAATAACAAACTTTGTGCTAACTAACGAGCTGCTATCTTTCCCGTATGAAAATTTTACAATAAAAAAGTTAGCAGCTTGTACATAAGTTAGCACACGGTTTGTTTTTATGCATAACGCCGTTAATCCCTAACATGCAAAATATATTTAAAAACAAGTAACAGTGCTATATTCGGCCGTGCCGAATCTTATATACCCTTCACAACGTGTAGTCATGCAATAAAAATCTCATATAAAATACGTGCATACGTACACGTTAGAATAAATGTGGCATCGAATCCCAGCTGAGCCAAAAAAATTTTATTTTATTTTATTTAATATATTATTTTTTTTTATATTTTTTTTAAATTTTTTTAAAAAATTTTTTTAGAAAAATTTTTAAAAAATTTTTTAAATTTTTTTTTTAAATTTTTTTTTAAATTTTTTTTTTTTTAGTTTTTTTCATTATTTTTTTCTTATTTTTAATATTTTTTTTTTTATACCCTTCACACAGTGAAAAAGGGTATATATAGGTTTGTCATTCCGTGTGAAATTTCTACAATTTTCATTTCCGACCCCATAAAGTATATATTTTCTGAAAGCTTATTGTAGTGTACCTCACAAGTGTCTACTGCACACACATTGCCCACTCTGAAATTCATACATACGATCCAAATTAGAGTAGGGTATGCAATAGATCAAATAACTGTATTTATTAATTACCTCATATTCACTAGAATATAGGTCAAGTAATATAGGAATGCATGGAAATGAATACAATGAGAATGCATTCAAACCACATTGAGTGTTTTAATATAAATGAGTACATTTACAAATACCAACATTCTGATTGGCTAATACAATTACAGGGAGAGTGAATTCTGATATATTAATGGTACTGATAAAGACAGATAGAAATTTATCAATAAGTATAATAAGTTAGAAAGGCTAAGAATTAATTTTAAACTTAGTATATAAGAACCAATAAAATTAAATAAAGATAGACTTGAAGTTATAATACTAATTCGGCAACAACTTGCCTTGTGTTTTTAATTGAAGTCTCAACAATAATTCGGCAGTTCCTTTGAACGCCTTACAAATCAGCTGAAACCCTGACAGCTAGTAAAAATAACCAAGGGCTATAGGGAACTTACACTACACAACATAAGAAAAACCATTACATGGCGATCCTGCCAAATCTTCCAAATCTGCTAAATTTTCCAAATCCTGCCAAATCTTCTAAATCTGCCAAATTTTATAAATCTGCCAAATCTTCCAAATCTGTCAAATCTGACAATTGGCAAACATTAAATTAGGATCCGTAATATCAAATGTCCGAAGAAATAGACGAAATCTTTGCACGTTGGTCGGCGTATCTTGAAAACATACAGAAAGAAGAGTACGAGCCTGAACCAACAGGTAATGCAGCAACTCCTTACGAACCACAATAGCAGCTTATATATAAATTTTTCAATATGACGTGGTGGAAAAACATTCTAAAGGCTATCCCACTAGTTTTTGCAGGATACGAGGTAGGGAAGAATGAAAATAGGGAAGATGAACGGACCAATCAACAGATGATAGAATATATGAACACTATAAGAACACAAAATGAACATAAAGAAGAGGGTTTAGACATTTTTGAAATAACAATGATAGTCACATTAGCTTTATTAGTAATTGCCTACATCATAAAACTAATGTATGCAATAATTAATAACAGGAAGTAAGAAAGAAAGAAAAAAAAAACGAACAAAAAAAATATATATATATTTAAATATATACAAAACATACATATATATATGTACATATATGAAAATGTAAAATAAAAATAGAAATATATAAAAATAAATTTAATTTAATTTAAAAGAATAATTGTTCCCAATAAACGTAAAATACAGTAAAGAAAAACTATTACATTATAATAAAAACAAATATCTTCGCTGCACAATTAATTATAATTAATAATTATAATTATATATATAATAATTATCAATGTTGTCCAAAATAACAAAAATCTTTGTAATTATTACTTTAGTAACATTAATATTACATATCATGTATAAATTTATGAATAATTTTAGAAACAAAAACAATAGTATAAATAAAATAACAGAGGTATGAAATTTGAAGATGGAAGAAAGTTTAATAAAACTTAAGGAAATATTAAGGAACTTAAAGAAAAGTCCAGGAAGAACATATTCAGAAAAAACAATAAATCTTAAGTTAGAAGATATAAAAGTTATAACAAGGGAATTTGAGTTAGCACAACTAGAAGAAAAGGACGAGAATAAAATATCAGTGCTCAGATTAGAATTTAGCAATATAGTTAAGAGAATAAAAGAATACTTAATTAGTGACATTACAAAACCATTGGAAATAGGAAATACAATGGCGGCATTTAGTTTAGATACAGTTTCTAAAGCACTCCCACTTTTTGCTGGAAACTTTGACGAACTAGAAAGTTTCTTAATAACAGCAGAACTCATTGAGAAAACTCTTGCTGAAACAGCAAAACAAGATTTCCTACAATATGTCTACCATGCCAAGTTAACCTCAGGGGTAAGAACAGCGATAGGTAGTTATGCGAAACCAGAAAACTTTAATACGTTAAAGACACTATTACAACAAAGGTACAAAAATACAAAGACAATTCCAGAATTGCAATCCAGACTAAGCAATATTTACCAGGGGAAATCATCAGTAAGTGCATTCAGGGAAAGAATATTGACAGTAATAGACAACCTGAACAGGTTAGGAATAGAAGAACTTAGTAGTGACGCCACGGAAGCGGAGAAAAATGTCATTATCAGACTGAACTCAAAACTTGCTCTAGATTCATTTAAGAGAGGAATTAATGATAATTTAAAGACAGCCATTTTTGCAGCTCGTCCGAAAACTTTACAAGATGCGGTAGAACTCGCGCTAGAACTAGAGAATGAAAGTAAAATAACTACTAACTCAGTGCAGTATATACGAAAACAAAATCGTAATTATAATGATACCAGGTACAATAATGGCAATTTTAATAACACTAAGAATAACATTAATAATGGAAACAACCGAAATTTTAACAACTACACTAGGAATGACAATAACTTCCATAACAGTGGAAATAACAAATACAATTCAAACAATAACAGAAACAACACAAATTCGTCTGCAAACAACAATTACAACCGTAATTCACCTAGCAACGGTAATGGAACCTATAAGTATAACAACAATAGAAGTAACAATTACAATAGAAACAACAACAACAATAACAGACGTAATGTACATATAGTACAAGACGAGGGAAACGAGGAAGGCTCGGAATACAGGGATATTCCGGACAGCCAAAATTAAGAGTATTTAAAGTTTCCAATAGTAACACAAATTACATAATCGCTAAATATAAAAATGAAAATTTAACATTTCTTGTCGACACTGGTGCCGATATATCATTATGTCGCACTAAAACAATTTTTGATGATGAACCACTAAATGTGGAAAATAGATGCAAACTAACAGGCATCACTAAAGAAGAAATACATTCGTTAGGAACAAGTGAACTTGAATTATCCCTAGCAGACCAAATATGCAAATTCAAATTTCATCTAGTAGATGACAATTTTCCAATAGAAACGGACGGAATAATAGGAAGAGACTTTTTAAGAGAATACTTGTGCAAAATAGACTACGAGACGTTTACAATTTCTTTGTTCACCAACAATGAGACCATAATTCTGCCAATGCAAACAAAAGCATTTAACACATTGAAAATTACGATACCCCCTCGGACAGAAATTATACAACCATTGAAACTAAACCTCACTGAAGATTGCGTAATACTTAATAATGAATTAAAAAGCGGTATTTTTTTAAGCAACTCAATAGCACCAAAAAACGGTATGACACATATTAAAGTTTTAAACACAACGAATGAGACACAAATTTTACAGGGCATTAAAATACACACTGACCCACTAAGAAATTATAACGTATTAAATTACACAAACATAAACAGTGATGAACGTTGTGAACAAATTATAAATGAATTGCAATTAAATGAAACTGATGAGTATGCAAAATCAGAATTAATGAAAATATTCAGAAAATATCAAGATGTATTTCATTTAGAGAATGAAAAATTGACTGTAAATAATTTTTATAAACAAAACATTACAACTTCAGATGACACTCCGGTGTATATAAAAAACTACAGACTACCACACTCACAAACGGACATAATAAATGAACAGGTACAAAATATGCTAAACGACGATATAATAGAACCATCAGTTAGCCCCTACAATGCTCCACTTCTTTTGGTACCCAAGAAGAATGTGGAAGACAAACGGAAATGGAGACTTGTAGTAGACTTTAGAAAGTTAAATGACAAAATAGTTAATGACAAATTCCCACTAACTAGATTAGAAGATATTTTAGACAAACTAGGAAGAGCTAAATGGTTTTCGACTCTTGATATGACTAGTTCATTTCACCAAATTCAACTGGAAAAAGGTTCCAGACCACTTACAGCTTTCTCTACACAACAGGGACACTACCAATTTAAAAGACTACCATTTGGACTTAAAATTTCATCAAACAGTTTTCAGAGAATGCTTACAATAGCACTTTCAGGACTTGATTCAGAAGCTTTTCTCTATGTAGATGACATAATTGTATACGGATGTAGTTTGAACCATCACAATCGGAATCTTGTCAAAGTTTTAGACAGACTTCAGCGATACAATTTAAAACTGAATCCAAGGAAATGTTGTTTTTTAAGACCAGAAGTAGTATACTTAGGACACTTAATAACAAAGGACGGTGTAAAGACAGATCCAGCTAAGTATGAGGTTATAGGAAATTACCCAATACCTAAGAACGCAGATGAAGTTAGACGTTTTGTTGCATTCTGCAACTATTATAGGAAATTCATACCAAATTTTGCGGACATTGCAAAGCACTTGAATATGCTATTGAGAAAATCAGTAAAATTCTCATGGACGAATGAATGCCAAACTGCCTTTGATACCCTAAAGGAAAGGTTAATGAACCCACCAATTTTGCAGTACCCAAATTTTGACAAACCTTTTATTTTAACGACTGACGCCTCGAACTACGCACTAGGAGCAGTCCTGTCACAGGGTGAAATTGGCAAAGACTTACCAATTTCCTACGCAAGCAAATCTCTTCAAAAGCATGATGTGAATAAACCAATCATTGAAAAAGAATTGCTCGCAATTCACTGGGGAATAAATTTCTTCAAACCATATTTATACGGTCAAAAGTTCATAGTAGTGACAGACCATAGACCATTGATATCACTATTCTCACACAAAAATCCATCATCAAAAATGACAAAAATTAGACTAGATTTAAGCGATTATGACTTCACGATAATTTATAAGAAAGGAAAAATTAACACTAATGCGGATGCATTATCAAGAATAGAAATAAACTCAGACATACTAAAACAAATGATACCGTTCGAAAATGATGAAAATGAAAAGAAAATACTAATAACTACAAGGGCGATGACAAAGAAAAATGAAAATAAGAATAAAGAGGCAAATAAGATTGATGAAGGTAAAGAAATAAATATGAATACAGAGCTCGCGAATAGAAGTAATATGGGAAGATGTATCTCTCAGGAGTCTGATCAACTTCTAATATGGGAATGCACATCCATAAATGACGTAAAGAATATAAGGAAATTACAATTTAATAAGTTTGAAAATATAGAAGAAGTCGACATAAAAATTGAAGATAATATTGTGCACATAGGACGTGATGATAATTCATCGAAACAAGATTCGATTATGAAGAAATCACGTACCAAAAATGATAATTATATGAATGAAGGATGTAATGATAAGTCATCGAAACAAGATTCGAATATGAAGAAGTTACATGCCAGAAACGTACAAGATGTTAGTAACATGTATGAAAGATTCAGCAATAACTCAGCGAAACTAGATTCGATTCTGAGGAAACTGATATCTAAAATGCGAAAAGAAAATATAAAGGAATTAGCGCTAGCAAAGAATGATAAAATATTTAAAATGTATACAATGAAAGATTTAAAAGAAGCATATGCAAAAATAAGAATAAACAACAAAAGTCCTCAACTTAAAATATTAATTTACAATGCCCCAACAAGAATAACAAATGATATTCTGAAATATAAACTCATCGATGAATTCCACAATGCCAAACACGCAGGCCACTTAGGAATAAGAAAGACGATAATTAAATTGAAACAACGGTACATATGGAAAAATATGAATAAAATGGTTAAACAATTTGTAAAATATTGTGACAAGTGTAACATGAATAAACAAACCAAGAACACTAGAGAACCACTTACGCTAACGAACACCCCAAACGACAGTTTTGAAGTAATATCAATTGACACAGTAGGACCACTTCGTATTTCAAACGAATATCGATACATATTGACTATTCAGTGCGAACTAACGAAATTCGTTATTGCTCACCCAATGTCAACGAAAGATGCACTTACAACTGCAAAGACATTAGTAGAACAATTGATTTTAAAATACGGTAAATTTAAGGTACTCAAATCAGACAACGGAACTGAATTTAAAAACGAACTGATGCGTAACATATGTTCATTACTTGATATTAGACAAACATTTTCAACACCTTACCACCATGAGACAATAGGTTCGGTAGAAAGAAATCACAGGGTTCTCAATGAATTTTTGCTAACTACAGCAAATGATTATGAATGGGATAAGTGGATAAATTACTTTACTTTTGCCTACAACACGGCACCCCACATAGACACTGGTTACACGCCATTTGAACTAGTATATGGTAAACTACCATATTTACCATCGGAAATTAGTAATTATGAAAAAACTAAAATATACAATTATGAAGATTACGCGAAAGAATTGAAACAAAGGCTACAGTATTCTTTAAATAGGGCTAAAGAGCTTACAACGAGAATAAAAGAAAAAAGAGTAATAGAAAACAGATATACCAATAAACTAAATTTGAATATAGGAGATTTAGTTTTAATAAAAGTAGAGAATAGAAAGAAAAACCAAAGCCCATACAAAGGCCCATACAAAATAATTAGGAATAACGGTGTAAATACAATAATAGATTACAATGGAATAGAGAAAGAATTTCATAACAATCAATTAAAACCATACATAGCAATAACAAATAATGAATAAGTATACATAAGAACAAATTTTATAATTAAACCTTAGGCATTAATATATAAATCAAACAAAATAATATAAACTTTACATATAAAAATATATAGACATAAATAATCACCCTATAATAGTATATAAATAAAATTGTAATAACCAATACTATGAATATATCAAGAAAAATTACTCCCCTAATTTTTCTCTTAGCGGTGAGGGTGTAGTGTACCTCACAAGTGTCTACTGCACACACATTGCCCACTCTGAAATTCATACATACGATCCAAATTAGAGTAGGGTATGCAATAGATCAAATAACTGTATTTATTAATTACCTCATATTCACTAGAATATAGGTCAAGTAATATAGGAATGCATGGAAATGAATACAATGAGAATGCATTCAAACCACATTGAGTGTTTTAATATAAATGAGTACATTTACAAATACCAACATTCTGATTGGCTAATACAATTACAGGGAGAGTGAATTCTGATATATTAATGGTACTGATAAAGACAGATAGAAATTTATCAATAAGTATAATAAGTTAGAAAGGCTAAGAATTAATTTTAAACTTAGTATATAAGAACCAATAAAATTAAATAAAGATAGACTTGAAGTTATAATACTAATTCGGCAACAACTTGCCTTGTGTTTTTAATTGAAGTCTCAACAATAATTCGGCAGTTCCTTTGAACGCCTTACAAATCAGCTGAAACCCTGACAGCTAGTAAAAATAACCAAGGGCTATAGGGAACTTACACTACACAACATAAGAAAAACCATTACATTATGAATAGGGAAGTCGATTAAGCCCTGTCAGTCTGTCCGTCTGTCCGTCTGACCGTCTGTCCGTGTGTATGTTGAAATCAACTTTTTGAAGCCCCCCGACATAGGTTGGACCCGGGTAAGGTATTAAAATATCAGAAATATTCGGGAGTAGATCGGTATTGAAAATCAGAAACATCGGTACATAAACAACTGAGATATGAGCAAAAACTCACGACCACCTCGATTTTCTTTTCACAAAAACAACATTACAACAACAACATACATACATACAAACGTGTATACTGGTTAGGAAAAACGTGGCATCGAATCCCAGCTGAGCCAAAAAAATTTTTTTTTTTAATTTTTTTTTTTTTTTTTTTTTTTTTATTTTTTATTTAATATATTATATATATTTTTATTATTTTTTTTTTTAATTTTTTTTTTTTTTAATTTTTTTTTTTTTTTTTGTTTTATATATATTATATATGTATATAATAATTTTTTTTTTTTAATTTTTTTTTTATTTTTTTTTTTTTTTTGTTTTTTAAACATACATACGTGAATTTACTGTTATTGCATGACTACACGTTGTGAAGGGTATATAAGATTCGGCACGGCCGAATATAGCGCTTTTACTTGTTGTATTTTTTTTTTGTTTGGTATGTTTTTTACATGTATGTATGTATGTATGTTGTTGTTGTAATTGTGAAAAAAAAACGAGGTGGTCGTGGTTTTTTGCTCATATCTCAGAAAGTTATTGGGCGATTGTGCTGAATTTCAATAGCGATTCATTCCTGGATATTTCCAAGAGATTGATACCATATACAGATCTGAGGAACATATAGTTGCTTCTAAAAGTTGATTTCAACATACACACGGACAGACGGTCAGACGGACAGACTAACAGCGCTTAATCGACTCCCCTATTCATAAGCTTTCAGATAATATATACTTTATGGGGTCGGAAATCAAAATTGTAGAAATTTCACACGGAATGACAAACCTATATATACCCTTTTTCACTGTGTGAAGGGTATAATAATATACTTAAAAATGTTCCTTATATTAGATGTTGTATAACGAAACAAATTATAATTTTTGGTAAAATTTTAGTCCAAACAAGATGTAGATGACATAGCAATGCCCGAACCTCAAGAAATCTATTTGGAAGGCTCATTGGCACACGATTCTCAAATTTTAGTAGCCGAATCTGAAACTAAACAGGAGCAAGTTTATGATACCGAACTTAATGGATCTCCAGAAGAACCAGCTGTAAAAAATACTTTTTATATAAAAATCATTAATTTCTAATTCATATATTTTTTATATTTTTAGGTTATTTTAAGTAGTAAAATGACATTGTCTCTTATTAATTTGGATAATATATTAGATAAAAAATCGTCACCTTCAAAAGAGTCAGACATGGAAAGCCCTTTAGCTGATGATATTGAAATAATTGGACACGATGAAAATTAAGGAATGCTGTAATAGAAACACAAAAATAACTTTAAAAAAAATTATATAAAGTTTATACGAATATAAAAAAATGATAAACAATTTTGTAAATCGTAACGCAAAAAAGAAAGAAAACAAAATTTAAAAATAATGACTGATTTGTTTAATTTTTTAAAATTATTTTTTCAACGATTTGAATTAAAATATATTTTTTAATGACACTCTCAATGCTACTTAAAGAGGAAAAAGGGAAATAGAAAACAAAATCCAGTACTTCCGTTGAATGAAATGATTAACAAACAAATTTATGTTAAAAATCGTTGCCAAATATTTATTTTATAAATTTTGTTAATTTATTATTTATTTTTTAACTTATTTTGCATTTTTTCTAGTTTGTAGAATTAATTTTTTTAAAGATATACGTATGTCCATATGTGTATATTACTTGTATGCTCAAATTGTTATGCCAAATTTCAAGTTGTTTGTTTTTCTTCTAGTATTTTAAGTTTAAAATGTATGTCAAAACTTTTAAAAAATACATGTTAAATTTTTAGTATTAAAACTTAAACGTTTATTCTAGTCTTTAAAAATTTTTTTCATGCAGAATATTGTTGTTTTCTTATACTTATATAAATGGGTGTTGTATCAATTTTAAATTAAAACAAAATATTGCAAATAAAAAAATCGCATAAACAAAAAAATAAAATAAATTATACGTGTAAACTTTGTGTAGCAAGAAAGAATTAAAAAAAATTATTTTAATAAAATAACTAAAAGAATTTGAACTAATAGTTTTGATTATAATTTCTTAAACTAAAAATCTATAATTAAACTCGAAAATTTTTTTAAAAATTTTAATGTGAGCATTTCGAGAGTTTGTATTCAAAGCATGCCAACTCCATTAAGTTATCGACACCTTTTTTTATACGCCAGCAAAACATTTTTAAACTAGCGTTTACACAATGTGTAGTTCATTTTTGTCAACAACCTACTTAATTTTTTTGCACAAACAACAAAGTAATTTTAGAGGGGTTCGTAAAAAATATGAACTAAAGTGATGCCAAAAATAAACTAAGGTAACGGCTTGAAACTAGAGTTGGGTACAAATCGTTAAACTAGTTAATTTTTTGTCATCAACCTCGTTTGTTTTGTCACGAACCCGTATTAAATAACATTTTGGTTTGTACCAAAAAATTAAAAAGGTTGTTGGCAAAACTAAGCAAGAGCAACGATTTGTACCCAACTCTAAATATGTATGCGAGCAGTGCTGCCAAATCTGAAGATTTATCTATTTATTATAATCTTATATATTATCTATTTACAGTTTTCCATATTTTTTTTTTGAAGAAGTTAGTTTTTTTAAATATAATGTCAGATTTTTGCAGTTTTAAATTACATTTTATTAATTTTTTTTAACTTTAAACAAGAATTTAAAATTCTGTATCTTTATTGCGACTGGTTACTAATCAAGTATTATTAAAGTGATTTTTTGCATGGGGTTCTGTTCTAACTATACGTTTTTAATACAAACTATTTTAATATTATATCATAGCATATTTATTCATCAGGTAATCTTGATTTGTCAGCTGATTATTTTTTTCAATTATTTTAAATTTCAGATGTCAAAGTCCATAGATAAAAACAATTTTCTCTCTTCTCTCATTTTTTTTCAAATGTTAAACTTAATATATAAAAAATATAAAGAAATAAGTTTTCTCCGAACTGCAATAACCTGATGAATAAATGTGCCTTGTATTATACACTAAATCTACTTAATGATTTTCGTAGAAAGGACCTAAAATTTTTTATCGCATTTCTATTAAAGATGCATGACCAAAGAGTTTAAAATGCATGATACGAATATGAATAAATTTGTGTCAATATTGCGAAAAAAAAAATAAATACAACACAGGGAAAAAATAAAATTTTTATATTTGTACGCCAATATTTACAATAAAATTTTGAACTTATAAAAGATTTAAAAAACAAATTACTAATGTTTTTGATTCATATATAAATACAACACAGGGAAAAAATAAAATTTTTATATTTGTACGCCAATATTTACAATAAAATTTTGGACTTATAAAAGATTTAAAAAACAAATTACTAATGTTTTTGATTCATATATTAAATTCTAAGTTTCAAGAGCATCTATTGTTCTGTGTTTATATAACATTTTATTTATAATTTGTTAGGTGTGCACACTCCTGTAATCAAAAACTTTTATAAACTATACAGGAAACACCCTGTCTGGTAATGTATTCGCCAGCTGATTGTCAAAATGTCATAATTCATTGTAAGTTTTCTTTTTTGTATAAAATTACGTAAATTTTAAAGGAGGTTAGTGAGTTTTGTCTAATTTTTGTTTATAATAAATATTATAACGAATCAGAAGTCTAATGAATAATTCAATTAAAAAAGTGTGAAATTGAAATCCTGATAAGAAAATGCGCCGAATAACTATATCATTTTATGATTTTAACTAGTGCCTTGTTGGAATAACAATTTTTAACAAGATATTTTACGACTCAAAATGTGTTTCTCTTATTCTAGTCAAAATGTCTTTAATAAAGGCGGACTACTATGAAAAGCCTGAAGGACAAGATTGTTTTGGTAAAATGTTGGCCACAAATTCCTATGCTGCTGCTGTAGGTTTAGCCTGGTCTACCATAGATGTTTTGATGTTGTCTCACACCAAAGGTTATATACCTACAATTGCGCGATTTGCCTACAATGTAGGTCCCATGATGGGTATGGCCTCGGCATTTACTCTTACCACATATGTTGCCACAAATGTCAGAGGCAAGGATGATAGGTAACGTTTTTTTCTCACAACACAGAGGAACTTTTAGATAAAATAAATTTATTAATAGACTTAACTATTTTTTGGGTGGCATGGCTGCTGGTGGGATTTATGGTGCTTGGAGGCGTAGCCATGTGGCTGGCCTAGTTATGGGTTTGGCATTTGGTAAGTTTTTCATATTTTTTAGTTGCATTAAAAATTAATTTTACGTATTTCATTTAATAGGAATTGCTGGTGTTGTAAAGAAACTCTCCCGTCAAGAAGGTTGGGAATTCTTTCCTCCTTTAAATCACCATGCTTTTATGGGAGTCTCAGACACGGATTTTACTTTAATGGCCGAACGTCCTAAAAACTGGACAACCGGCAAGGAGAGTTCTTAGAGAGCAAAGATAATTGATTGATAAATCTTTGATTTAGTCATTAGTTGAAAGAAAACTATAATTAAATAATTAATAACAAAAGTCGTAATAAATTCATGAAACAATTAACAAATCAAATGGAGCTTGAGATCAGTTTATTAGATAATAAATTAATTTATTATTTAACTATCAAATTGACCAGTTTCTTCAGGAAAAAATTGAAAATTAAATGAATTAAAAATTAAATTAATTAATTATATCCAAAAACAGTTTTCACAAATTTTGCAAACAAAAAATTTTAATAGAAATATATTCTACATCTTGGTTACTTAAAGCCTTTAATTATCAGTAATAATACCTTTATAATCTGCACATTTCCAATATATGATTGGAATTGGCGCAGTGTAAAGATAACGCTGTTTTTTGTTGTTGTAACAGCGCTGCTGTAGACAAAAGTTCCTTTAAGAAAATAATTTAACTATAATTTGGTTTGTATTGTTTGGTGGATGTTGGAGTTAGAGAAATTGTGCCACCTCAGTCGGTCCCACAACACTTTGATATACGTTCCGGAACGACTCGAGTTTACCTCGGCCAAAGATTGTCAATCCAGAAACAGCTGTATTGGACGAAAGCTGTTTTTCTCTACAGATCTATTGTTTCTGTTTTTTTAATCAGACCTATTCCCAGCTAACTAGTTTTCAGTTTATTTTTTTGTTGTACCTAAACACTAAAGAGCTGCAAAAGCTTAAGAAAACTGGCTTACAAGCAATCTCATGAAATTTAAAATAGTGAGTGTATATTACTCTCTCATTACAAAATATATATAATAGCAAGAATATGTGTTTTAAATATATTGAATAGAACAAAACCAAAATAGAACAACGCACAGAGGAGTATTTGACCTAAAATGCTGGCCAAAAAGGCAAAACTGAATTTTAAGAAATCTTAAAAACTAAGTACGCAGTTCGACACAACAATATTTTACATTATATTGTAAATTTTGAAGACTTAGTTGCGATTTGTAGCTCTGAGACCCTGCTAAAGTCAGGAGAGTGAAGAAAATTATATGAGACTTAAATATTTTTTTCGGTTTCTGGATGTTTTCATGATATTTTTTTACGGCTAAACGAATAAAGGTTTAACAATAACTTTTTTTTCGCTGAAAGGTTTGATCAAAGGTTGTTTAAAAAAGAAAAAAAAAAATTTAAATATGTTGAATATTCATGTTGAAACAATTCGTTCAAAAGCTAAAAACAAAAAAAAATACACTTTTTTGCAAAAAAAGAAAAAGAAAAGGTTTTTAAAAGTGAGGTTAGCATCTCTACGAATTATGTTTGATAACAGAATAAAATTTGGAATCTCTAATTTTAGAAACAAAAAAAAAAGTGTGCGCAAGTTTGCCCCATTATTTTTGACGATTTTTTAAAATTTTTACATTTTTTATATTTTTGCTCATCAAGTACTTTTTGAATTATTATTGATTTCAACTGTTCACTTTTTGCACTTCACAATGTTAATACCTGCCTGTAATTATAAATTTGAAAAATTCTTTATTATCCATAATAGTTATAAGGGAATGTCCCACACATCCCCATAAAAAATATATTTTTATATACCTGCTCTACAAAACATCCATCCAATTGTCAGAAGAAGCTGCCGAGGCCTGAAATAAGCACTTACGATTATATCGTACGAATTATTCGAGGAAATTCATCAGAAGCGATACAAATCGGGATGGTTTGCATAGGTTATTTCTAAGCAGTGGCCCTTTTATAAGCTACAGTACGCAAAGAGAACGGAATAATAAAAAAGCTTTTTCATCAGAAACCATCGCACTTCTTCTTCCTGACAGCGATGATGCAGCTAATGAGAATATGCATACGACATAATAATTATTAAGGAATTTTTATTGGTTTAACTTTTCCGTATATTAAGTATTAAATAATATAAAATAAATATAGTAAAGCCTTTTTTCATAAAAAAAACATTCTGTTTTATAAGAGCCTTACAGTTTTCAATTTTTTTTTTTTTTAATTAGACCGTAAATCATATGTATGCATGTACCTACAGTCTGTTAACAATGAGTTTAAACCTTTAAAATCAACATTTGTTAATTGAGTTTTACTATTTATACCGACTTTTATTCCTTAGAAATGTGGCTTTTGGAAAAATCTTAAAAATTTAAACTTTTTGGTTCTTTAATTTTTTTTTATTGCATTTTGAAAACAAAAAACGTCGACGAATTTTGCAGGAAAATTTTTTTTCTACATTAATACGAAATAGTAATAGATAGAAAAGAAATGTGTTCGGTTAGTTTAAGCCGAATTTTCCGGTGCATCTTCTGATCCTCCTGCTATTAAAATCCGAGAACCCGTTTTCAAGTTACGATAAAATATATTAGGCAACCCAACAATTTAGGGGGTGAAATATGCCACGCCTTTAAAAGAATATACTTACGTAGTAGAGAAAAACCGAAAACAGATTTGAATTAAGGGCATCAAAATCCATATAGTCCACATACTTTTATTTCTAGGGTAGACAAAAATTTTTTTTGTTGCGCAGTGTACTTTTGTTGCGCAGTGTAATTTTTTCAAAATCTGCCACTTGACTTTTTATATCATACTACACCTAAAACCAGCAAAAAACTAAAACTTTTAATTCAAAAAACACGTTTAATAATTTTGGCCAGCTTTTCAGGCCAAATACTCCTCTGTGCAACGTTTAACTTAAATAAAACTGAATAATAACAAAGATGAATAGAACATAAAAACTAAAATATAATATTTAAAACATGTTTGAATGTTTTTTTATAAATTTAACTTTTAATGTTCTATAATGAGATGTGTTCACATATGTATGTATGTATGTACATTAAAAATATCACTTATAAGAAAATGCTTCTCTTTAAACAGCCCTATAGGTAAATAAATATTTATTTTGTAACCCTGCTATTTAATATTTTTTACGTGTTCCGTATATGTTTTGTTGTACTCTACTTAAAAAAAAAAAAAAGAAAACACTAACAAAGCTGTAAAGAAAACTTTTCCAATGATTAATGAAGTCCTATTTTATCCAAAAAATTTTCTTTTATTTTGGGCTCAGTTAATTTTTTTTAATAAACGTACGTGTATGTATGTATGTACAATATTTTTTAAATTCCATAAAGTTAGTTTTAGAATGTGGCTTGCAAATTTTTCAGCTGTCGTTTCCTACTTTTCTTATTTTTTCTCTTTTTTTGAAAAAGTCATTATTACCACAAATAACAACAACTACAATAGCAAGAAGTAGCTACAGCAGCTGTGGTTTTGAAGTGTTTATAACCTTTTTTTCACATACACGTAAAAATGCAAAATGAAGAAATAAAAAATGTTAAAGGTTTTCTGGTTTTCAGTTTATTTTTATTGTTATTATTTGTATATGTAAACTTACTCATCTTTATACTCATTTAGTGGCAACTCAACATGCAAATTTTGTAGTTCAATGGCATTTCCTGTATTTGCTTAAGACTTTAAATTTAAACCAACTGCAGATTATTGTGTATAATATGTAAAAAATTATATAGTAGGAATATGTTCATATGTATATACGTACAGACTATATTTTGGGAATTATGTAAATTTTCCACATTTGTATATCAAGTTTTGACCTACTATTAATACCTACATTTAAAATTTAGTTCTGATCAAGCTGAAGCGTCATTGCCAGAATCGCTTAAGAACAATCAGGCGGATTACAATTAAACTCAAGTTACCGACTTACCTTTGCACCTTAGTCTTGTATGTACGTCTGTCATTAATATTTCGAAGCTAAACAAGTTGTTATTTTGTTTGTCTAAAAAATTTAGCTTGTCGGTATGAACTCGCCTCGCTATAACTCTGACTGAGTTCAAGACATATTCTCGTTCTGTAAAAATGTGAAATGAAAAGTTTTTCCGTATCTTATCGAATGCTGTCACCCAATTTATCCATTGATACGAAAATGATAATTGAATTTGCCTTGTGTCAGCCGTTTACTTTTTTATATACAAAAGTGAAAAAGAGTATACATATGTATGTATGTAGGTTTGTCATTCCGTGTGAAATTTCTACAATTTTCATTTCCGACCCCATAAAGTATATATTTTCTGAAAGCTTATGAATAGGGGAGTCGATTAAGCTCTGTAAGTCTGGCCGTCTGTCCGTGTGTATATCAGCTTTTTGAAGCCCCCCCGACATCGCCTGGATCGCGTCAAGTATTAAAATATTGGAAATATTGGGGAGCAGATCGGTATTGAAAATCAGGAAATTCGGAACATAAACAACTAAGATATGTGAAAAAACCACGACTACCTCGTTTTCTCATAACAATATCATACATCTCATACATCCAAACGTGGTATACTGGTCAGAGCGAACGTGGCAATAAATCCTAGCTGAGCCAAAAGAAATTTTTTTTGTTGATATTTTTATTTATTTTTTTCTTATTTTTTTCATATTTTCTGTTTATTTTTTTAATATATTTTAAAAATTTTTAAGTTTTTTTTTTTTTTTTTTTTTTTGTCTTTTTAAACATATGTACCAAGGCATATTCATTCATCAGGTACTCTTGATTCGCCAGCTGATTATTTTTTTCAACACTTATTTTAAATTTAAGCTGTCAAAATGCATAAATAAAAAACAATTTTCTCTCTTTTCTAATTTATTTCAAATGCCAAACTTCATACATAAAAAATATAAACAAAAAATTCTCTCCGAACAGCAAATACCTGATGAATAAATATGCCTTGATATGTAAATAAACTCAATTTTTAATTTTACAATGGGATGTTTTTATATATGTGTGTTTTTTTATATGTAAGTATGTACGTATTTCATAATAATGAGATGAATGGTAATACATATAAACAATTTTTATTGCATGAATATACATATATAAAATTCGGCACGGCCGAATATAGCACTCTTACACGCTTTTTGCCACTTAAAAATATTTTATAATCACACTACGCTAAGAAAATATATAACGCTTTTATTTAAATATTTACGCAATGTGATACCATCTTCAAAAATTATTTACATTCATTCGTTAGTTTGTAATTTGAATACAGCGAAAAATCAATTAATTCTTCGAATATTCAAAAGTAAGTAAATTGATGTAGATGCTATCTTGTCTCTCCTGCATTTTCCTGCTATATTGTTTCCATTTTATTTTTGTTTGCTTAATTTACTATAGTGGACATTAATCATTTATTTCTTTTATGTTGGTGGCTGTTGTAATCGGCATTCCCTTAAAAATGAGTCATTTAAACGACACAAAAGAATTTCGACCAAGTCAAATACAAAATCCGACTATAACGCGGCTTATACCGCCATAAACAAAAACAAAAAAAGTGTTAAACGGCGACACAGCCGATGACCAATTTAACAATAAAAAATTAAAATTAAATAAAACTTATATGTACATATGTATGTGTAAAAGTATATAAAATCGTAGGAAAATAAATAAAACCAAGTATAAGAAATTATTTATATGAATATGTATGTACATATATGTATATCCATGTACGAGTACATATACATACATATGTATGTATTATGTATATGTATGTGTATGAACAAAAATACTACCTTTAAAACTAATTATCTTCATAGTTGAAATGACCAACATCATACAAGTGGGCCAGGCCAAACAAATAAAATTTCTAAATTTACTTTGTATTACAGTGCCGTGCAATTTAATGACAGCAAAGTGTTGTTTACATTTAATTATAATAAAAACTACTATGCCCTAGTGCGTTAATGAGATAATCACTAGTATTATTTTTGGATGGAGGTGTGTGAACTATGCATGCCAATCAGTGTCTTCTGGGAAAGACAAAGTTACGCTCTCTTTCAGAAAAGTTAAATTTTTTTCTTATCAGAATATTCGAGAAACCGGATTTTATATGTTGAATTATTTAACAATATCGAATAGTTTGGTTCGCTTAAATACATATGTCTCTTTAGAAATTACTTTCATCCCCAACACTTTCTAAAACTTATGAATATAAGAGTCGATTAAGCTATCTCCGTTTGTCCGTATGTTGGTTGAAATTGACTTTTAGAAGACCTGTATTTGGTATCAATCTTTTAAAAATGAATTGGAAATAAACTTCTATTCAAACCCAGCGCAATCCCCATAACTTTCTGAGATATGAAAAATTTAACACTACTGCCTTTGTTTTTTACAACATTTTTCGACATGTCTTTTTGACAAATCGATCACTAGTCTATTAAGTTATAGGGAAAATTTTTTCGGAAAAATATAAAATATTTTTAGACATAATAGTGACACCGAACTACGAGCCGTAACTAAACTTTTTCGTAATTAAACTTTTTCGGTGTTTTTCCTTAAATTTAGAAACGAAAATTGGTTTTTTTAAACTTTGAGAGAGAGAAGAGAGCTAACATAAGTATCAGATAAAAGGGCTTGATTAGAAAAATATAATACTACACAATTACAACAATTTTTACGAACAATAGTTACGAAAAATGTAACCAAACAGAGACACTATCTATGAATCTATGAACATAATCGCAATGATGTTGATGCGCTGTTTTGATTGCATATTTTGATATGCATATATAAATGTGTATAATATAACCTTTTCTTATATAATAATGTATCGTTATTTCCTTCATTCTAAAGAAGAGGCCGTTAAATATGTTTTTTTTTTTTAATTATCGCCTTGACGACGCAATTGTATGTCTATTAGAAGTGGTTCTATTCAATGACATTGGATTTACTTACAGATTTAACTTTTGTTTTCTCTTATACAGTTAAACCAAATATTCTTTTTACGTTATTTTAACTGTTTTTTTATTTAATTTTAGTGATTTGACATGAGCATTTTAAATAAACATGAAAGATTTTTCAAAATGAAATACCTTTGTCTAAGATTATGTTTTTCAGTATTTCAATATTTTCGAGAGCTTATAATTTGCTAAGTTTAAAAAAAAATGTTCACTCTACCAAGGATATATTACAAAATCAATAATAAGGATTACAAAAATTAATATATAATAAATATCAAATCATTTTTAAAATACAAAAATGCTGTGCCTTTTAATTGCAGGGTACTGTATGTTTGTATATCTGCATATAGCAATTTAACAGTAATACTGCAGCAACAAGGTATAGCGGTGAGAACATTTTCCTACATACATACATACATACATACATAAATAAAAATTGATATGAAACACCAAGTCCACGAATAACTGCACTTTAATTATTTTGTTATATGTGAAAATAATTTTACACTTGAATTTATAGGAATAATAAATAACGCAAGACGATTGTGTCTTTGCTTTGAAGAACTCTGATTAATAAAATAATATTAACATCGAGCATTTAGAAACTAAATGAAATGTAACGTGGATATTTGAAACGTGGAAATAGTTTTTTAGTTTGAGTGGTGGTCATCATGAATTTAAATGTTTTTATAGCATAATACATTGTGCTAGGTGAGCACTTTCTTTAAATACCCATGTTGCGTATTGCTCGTCTCAGTTGTCTACAAGCTATATTTAAGGAAAAACAACAAAGCAATTATATTTTTTGCTTATATCTCAGCTAGTTTCTTACCGATTTCTCAAATTTTCTCAGCTGTAGCTTTTGAGACTGTGGCTTGTATTTGAATGTCCTTAGGGTGTCAAAAAATTAATTTGGAGCTTGAGAAACTTGATATATTTAAAAAAATATATAAAATATATTTTTAAAAAATATTTTTATACTCTTCACCTGTGGTGCACAGAGATATATGCTATATAGCTTTGTCATTCCGTTTGTAATTTCTACAATTTTAATATCCGACCCCATAAAGTATATATTTTCTGAAAGTAAAAGAAAGGAGTAGATTAAGCCCTGATCGTCTGTCCGTGTGTTGGTTAAAATCAACTTTTAGAAGCAACCATATGTTCCTCAGATCTGTGTATAGTATAAATCTTTTGGAAATATCTGAAAATAAATCGCTATTGAAATCTAGCACAATCGCCCCATAACTTTCTGAGATATGAGCAAATAAATACGACTGCCTCTGTTTTTTTCCATATTTTTACCACCAAAATTAAAATTTTTCAGCCATAGAATAATTTATAGGTACCTTTGTTACTATTTGTACATATAATATACCTCAAGATATATTCGTAAAAAATTTAAGATAAATCAGGCTCTAATCGGTAAAGTTATAGGCAAAAATTTTTTTTGAAAAATATATATACCAAAAATTTACAAACAAAAATTATTTTTTTTCAGCTTCTAGACAACCGAGACAGTCAATATTGGTATCATCTGAAAGGACTTCACTAGCGCAATATAAGCACTATAAAAAAATTGAAATTCATGTTGGCCGCCACTAAAAAATGTAAATTTTTGAACCCCCTCAATATTGGTATCAAATGAAATGGCTTGACCAGTAGAGTACAGTAAACTATTAAAAAAATGTTAAATCCAAGATGGCGTCTAAATAAATTATCGTACCAATTGAACATCAACATTGCCATTAAAAATTTGGACCATCGGATGGAGATGTGCCGCAGAGGTAGCGGCGGACATTTGGCCGATACTTTATTCCATACATAATTGCACCATACGAATATTATCATAATAAAAAGATAATAATAATTTCCTAAATAATTTGTGTGATGTAAATCAACGTCGGCCCTTAAAATTTAACCACCCCTTTATATAATTTCACTAGGACTGAAAAATGTTGATGTTTATTGTAAAAATATGGGAAAAAGAAAAGGTAGTCGTGTTTATTTGCTCATATTTTGGAAATTTATTGGGCGATTGTGCTAGATTTCAAAAGTTACTAATTCCCGGATATTTTTTAAAAATATGAACATACAAATCTTTGCTGCATATGATGGGTTTTAAACCAATGTATGAACATATTCAATCGGCTCCCCTAGTCATAAACTTTCAGAAAATATATATTTCATGGGGTCGGTCGAGTATTTACCCTGACATAATAATTACAAAACACAAAAACTGCATTCAAAAGATACTTCGTCTGTTGTGAATCCCGTATTTTAAAATTTAAAAATTCAATAATTTTTGATTCAATAAAAATTTCTTTAGATCACATTTTAACTTTCTTATAGAAGTGTAGCACAAGGCTGTGGTGTAGTCTAAAACTTAAGGTTACATTCAGTTTTTGTGTGTATCTTACGGCAGCAGATATTTGAGTTGCTTCTATGGGTCTTAAACATGTTTGTGGTTTTTATTTCATTCGTTTTTTAAGTTTTTATGCTCGTTTTAGTTTTGCACCAAAACTGCCCGTTTGGTTCTATTGGCTGCTGTTAAAAAACAAAGTTTGCGTTGTAAGTAGTTTTTTGAATTTTTGTTTCTGTTAAATATTACAGTTGTATGTTTGTATTTTTGTTGACTTTGGAAAAAGTTTCTGGTATTTTTTTTAAGTTTCACTTTATCATTTCGTCATTCAAAACGTTTCGTTTTTGTTTAATTTTTAGCATGTTTTTGCAAGCGACAAAAATTTGCAGATTTAATCAAAATTTTGTTAAATAATATGAGTATGCAAAATGCTTTTGATTTATGCAAACTGAATCATAATTTGGCTTTGGTCAAAACTATGTAGGTACATATATTGAGAATTTTATTTTACTTTGTAGACTTATTAAAATTCAAAAAAGGAAGATACATACATACATATGTACATCTATATATATAAAAGTGAAACTCTGTGTGTGTGTGTGTTAGCTATAGACCCCGAAACTGTAAAACCGATCGGGCTCAAACTTTGGTAAGTTGTTGTACACATACCAGGGAGTGTTTATGGGTGGAAAAAAGTGGGCGGGCCACGCCCATAAAAATTAGTTATCATTTTAAGCTACTTTCTCATGACGATTTTTCTGAAACTTTGCACACATATCGAGCTCTCATGACTAAATAATTTAGTGATTAGAAAAGTGGGCGGGGCCACGCCCATTAAAAATTTTTAATTTTGAGGTACTTGCGCTTTACGGATTTTTCTGAAACTTTGCACACATATTGGGCTGTCCTGACTTTATAATTTCGTGATTAGAAAAGTGGGCAGGGCCACGCCCATAAAAAAAAGTTATAAGTTTGAGGTACTTGCACTGAACCGATTTTTGTAAAACTTTGCACACACACTAAGCTGTCATGACTTTATGATTTCGTGATTAGAAAAGTGGGCAGGGCCACGCCCATAAAAAAAATTATAATTTTTAGGTTTTTGCACTTGATATTCAATAAAAATTCAGAATGCAAATTGATTCATTAAGGGGCGTAGCAACGCGCGCCGGGTTTGGCTAGTACAAAATATTTTCTAAAATTTTTGAAATTAACATGTCTTTAAGGTAAGTTAAAAGCGTAGTGTTTGTAGCACCCAAGACAAGGCATGTATTCATCAGGTAATCGCAGTTCGGAGAAAATTTTTTATTTTAATGTTTATACCTACATATGTACATATGTATGTGTATGCAGATTGACATCTTCTATATAAGTATATAAAAATGAAACGGTACATGTATGTAACCGCATCACGTTAGAACGGCTGAAGCGATTTGGTTGCTTTTTTTTATTCGACTGGAAATTAATAACCGAACTTATAAGCAATAAATTAAGCAAAATTTGTGTTATTTTTTCTTTGCACTGAAATTGTTTTTTAATTTTTAATTCTATATGAAATACTATAGTTATAATCATTATAACCATTAGTAAATTGCTCCCGAGCAAAGCTGGGGCAGTCAGCTACTTTGAAATAAGAATAAGAGAGAAAAACGTTTTTTATTTATGGACTTTGACAGCTAAAGTTTTGAATAAGTCAAGAAGAAGATAATCAGCTGATGAATAAAGACTACCTAATAAATAAATATTCTATAAAACAGTTTTGATTGACGAGCATAATTGGCATTTGGTTCCTTAGAATTATCCCCAAGTTTTATTTTTGTTTTACTTATTAACTATGAATGCCATTTAATTTGTTACAAATCAAATATTCGTTTAAGACCCCATAAAGTGTATAGATTCCGAGTCCTACTAATAGTTTTATTTTGGGTAAGAAGTTAAATTCGCTTTTCAATTATGTAATATTAAACCTCAAGTTTTTTTTCTTTCAAATTTTGTAAAGTCAAAGGTCTTCGTCGATAAACCAGATGTAATTCAAAATAAGGACATCAACTATTCTCGCGCAATTGTCGAGATACCAGTAGCAATACTAAAAATAGTGACACATTTGAATGCAATTACCGTTGACAAATAAACGTTTAAAATTTTTTAGGACTATAATAAATATTTCTTTATGCAATTTTTGATTTTAAATTTAAATTTTGTTTATGATTTATTACAATATATTATGTTCGTTCGTTTACTCAAAAGTATTGCTATTTTTTACTGAACTTTGTTGGATTAAGTCTGTTACACAAATTTTCATGTAAAACATAAACAACCCAGTAAAGTCCAGTAAAAAAATATTAAAAACTTTTATTAAACAAACGAACCTACTATAACTAGTCGAACCCGTAGCCGTAATAGATGTACGGCAAGATTTTAAATAGAATTTTGTTCTAAAGTTTGGAATGTATTTTTTTTTTATGTTTACAATTTTAAGACAAAGGGTGTCTCAGTAAGAATGCATAAACACAAGAATTCACAAAACGCCAATTGACTTAAGATAATTTGTTCTGGAAATCGTTGATAAAATAAATGGATTGCTTCATGCCCTGTGTAGTAATTGAGGTCAGAAAAATTCCGTTATCATGTTCCTGTAACAAATGCCTTTCACAGTCACTGCAATTTTAACATCATCATAAAAAAATAAGGCTCAATCACGTTACTTGGTTAAAGAAGAAAGAAAGATGAGTTTTTCGAAAAATTTACATTGACTTACATAACTTTGATTTATTCCCTTTGAACGAATTCTCACCGATTTAGGGATGCCAAATTAATTTTTAAAATTCCGGAATTTTTTTAAAAATATTTATTTATATAATATTTTTACTCAGACAGTGATTTGTATTCAACTTTTAGATGCACAGTTTGGTGATTTTGGTGTATCACTTTCTAGTGAAATAGTAGCCCTTACAGCAGAAGGGGCTTTTACAATTCTGAAAATCGGAAATTATTGCACCCAAGCAGCAACAATGTTTTGCATATGGAATTCATCTGACTTTTCTTGATGTTTTTTACAAGACCTTAAGTTGTGTAAATGAAAATGAAGTATCTTCATCAGATGAGGATAATAAAGAAAAACATGACTTCACTGACTTTTGGGTTATTGAACAAAAATTGAGTCCCTGATAAATTTTTCATTAAAATACTTTTTGAAATGTCAGAAAAACTTCAAAAATGCTTTGAAAGTTGCCAAAAAATGAGGTTTTGCAAACATATATGAGCAAAAATAAAAGTTTCAGAGCTTTCGGCGAAACTAACGTTTATAACAGCAATGTTTTCAAGAAACCGGCCGGTACCTTGACGCTGACGTAGTTCTTAAAATTTGTTGGTAATTTTTCGAATGGTTGAAACATAAGGTGACTGAAAATTCCTCGAAGCTGGCGTGCGGTCTCAGCATAACTTTCCAAATATTATAATTGCAACTATATTACAAGATCTCATTGTAATAAAAGTAATATTACTTGAATGTTACTTAAAAATAAAGTTTAACTTATTTTTTGCTGTTAAGAATGATACCATCGTACTTCTGTTGGAACCACTTCATAGCATCTTCCTTAGTAAGACGATGGGGGAAGGAAAAGCACTTTCCAAATATTGTAATGAGTTTTCACAATTATAACTCGTTGTTCTTTCGCAAAGAGCTGCATTTTTAAAAATCGGAATAAGCACATGTGACAGCTACCAAATTTTGGAGTTGCCACTTGCAAAAAAAAATTAATTAATAAAATAATGTAATAATTTTAATAACAAATCTAAAATAGAATTTACGAAAACATATTTGCGTGATTCTAATTTAATATAAAAATTTCATCTCACCATAATTATATTTATGTGAAACTATTTTTCTTTCTAAACTACGAAAAAATAAATAAGTAAAAAACTACAAACTTAAACATTTTCGGAAGTTGTAACCATAAATATGAGTGAGTGTGAGCACCATTTAGTTAGTGAGTACATGTGCTTAATTTTTTAAGACAAATAAAAAGTATAATTGAAATTCCGGCGAATGATAATAATTTTTCTTTTATTTTTTTAATCGTTCAACTTTTTCTTACCGTCTTGTGTCTTTGTATGCTTGAATCTTTTTGTTGTAATCTTTGTGGTAATCTGAGGCGCAGCTGGATTTGAAATCATACTTGACTTGAGTATGTGCTTACAGATTAAAATTTTATTGCTGTTGTTATACATCTTTTGAACTTAATGTGCTTTCCATGCTCTACTCACCTTGATCTTTAATAAGCCACAAAACAAAAACAACACTCAAGATCTGCACAAAAACTGTTTCGAGTTATTTTTTATTTTTTTTTTTTTCAATAAAATCAATGCTAAAAATGAAGTTAAATTATGGAACATTTTGAATTATGTTCGAATTTAATTCTTTGAAGTCAGGCAAAAGGCCTTATGTCAGATATTACAGCCCAAGCAAAATATGAATTTTTCAGAATTATTGCCTTAAGAGCATATAAGATTGGAAGCTATTGTCTTATAATAAAAAAATATATATAAATAAGACTTAAATAGAAATTCAAACTGTAATTTTTTGATAAAAAAAATTTTTGGTTAACGTCAATGAATCATTAAAGAATATTTCGGAAAAGTAAATTTTTTCCCTACGTTGGCCAAAGAGTAATGCATTTTCGAAAGATTTTATCAATAAAATTTTATATTTTAAAATGATTTTGGGGTATATAGCCACCGCAGTAGTCCTTAACGATGCGCATAGCTGGCCGTATATCACCAAAAATAGGAATAATGTTAGCTTCGATGACTGATTTTCAAAGTAAATTTGAATTACTTAGTGACCTTAACCTATCCATGATATTTTGACAGAGTATATTGATCATAAAGTGAGCGCAGTATGGTTTGACAATTAACCCTTTAGTAAGTTCTATCAGGCTTGAATTAACACCTAATGGTTTAAAATATGTATCGAACATGCCAGTTTCTACGAAAGAAGATAATTTAAAATTTAGATGCACCGTTGTGCTGTGGCTGGACCGATTTATCCAAATTTTTTTTTTAATATAATCTATAAGGCTCAACAATGGTTCTTACGAAACACATACACAAAAGTTTTAGCCACATATCTAAAGTACTGTTATAATTAAGGTCTTTAACAGTCGTGTGGGGTATTATTCCTGCGGTTTGGAGCTAAAAGGGCCAATGTCACTTTTTTGCTCTTTTGCTTTAATCATTGCATTAGATTTGTTTTCTTGCTCTATTTCATTATGGTAAAACAGCTTCATAAATAAAATGCTGGCCAATGTCACTATGAAAGCAGCAAAGCGGTCAGCGTTCTGTTAGTAAATAAATAATTTAAGTTTTACTCAAGACTACAATTCACACGTCTACAATATGGTAATACAGGCAATATCAGGGTTTGAGACAAACGACAATTGAGAAACATTGAATTTTTTTTCCCTTTTTGATGAGTGCTGCCAGACATTGGTATCGATAAGCATGTCTGACGCCTCCAGAACTAAATGTTTTCCGCAAGCTTTTATTATTTCTTTATATTGTTTTTCAGAACAATACTCTAGCTATGCCATGCTGTTAAAACGTGTAACTTCTCCTATTTTTCTCTTTATGGAACATTTGAGGCTGTAAAAACCTATGTGGCAAAAAGGAATAACTGCTTAAGTTAACATAAGCTAAAATTGATATTATACCACCATTTTAACCCCGCAATTAAAAACAACCCTTAGGCGAATTTTCAGCTTTAAGGACAACATTACAGACAGATATAGTGTAATAACTTTTCGACTATATTTTTCAACGAACGATATTAGTTGAAATAATAAATTATTTTAACTTATAATATAATATACATATCAATTTATAATAAAAAAAACTACTACAAAATTTTAAGGTGATTTCCTGGAAAATAGGAGAAATAAGCAATTTTTCCTTATTTCCACAGGTATATTAACGTTTTTTATTGTTGGAAAAACCTTTCCCAGGAATTTCTTGTCGTTGTATAAAAACGACTATGTAACAAAGAGTACAATTTTTGTCATAACTGCTAAAGTGCGAAATCTTATGCATAAACGTAATCTAATGCGGCCATCATGGATTTTTTTAAATGAATTATATTCCGCTATTCAAGCTCTGTCGGTTGACAAGAAGTTGAAAAAAAAAATTAATTTGTGTTAGAAAAATTTAGGAGAAGTACCGAAGTAGTTCTTATTGTAAATTGTTTATTATTATTAATATTTGCCTAGATTAATTATTTGAAATTTTTTTTAAATAACTCGATACAGTCTTTAAGATGCACACATGTTTTCGAACATTGCAAAACTTTATTACTTATTATTTTTTTTTTAATTTTTCCTATAGTTTATAAATCATTGATTATTACTTGCATGCTACCTTAGGCAAATATTAATTTCCTAACTGCAAAGTCGTCAGTAAGATAAACTATTTTATGTTTCTAAATTAAAATGGTTGGTTTGTGTTTCGTAAGTCGACCTATACTTCGTATAGAAAGTCGCAGACATCTGAACATTATAACAGTTATAACAAAAGCATGCGGTTAACTGTTGAATCCTCAGGAAACTGTATCACGGTAAAGTAATGCGTAGCAAAGGCTGAAAACACTTGGAAAGCCTGATTGCTCTTAGGCGATAATGGTAACGATGTGCGAACTAATGACCCTACCAGAGCTGAATTAAGACAAAAACAGTTACAATGCTACATTGGGCAGTGCCGAATCTTATTATACCCTTCACCGTCATGCATGTACATAGATATAGTAACCAATATCGTAACTAAGCAAAAATTTTAATTCAATTTAACAAGTATAATTGCCGTATATGGAGTGAATCTAATTCCGAAATAGTCCATGAGACGGAACTAGACCAAGAACGCAGTTTAGTGAAGGGCATTGTGAAGAAAAATGTTTAAATATGACTGTCAATGGGGCGCGTTATTTAAAGATGTACCGAGAACTGAGCTGAAGACATATTCAGACAAGTTCATTGACGCAGCTAAAAATAGTTTTTGGGGGTGGTAAAAGTATATAAAAATTTTTCTCTCCGCAAATTCTTAAAACAAATCAATTTTATGTGTAAAATAGTTAGTTTTTTCAAATTTTCATGGTAAAAACAATTCTGGAGGGCATTACACCCCCAGCATTGTCTAGTTAAACCAATGGAGAGGTTGTGACGGAACTTCAACGAAAATTCTTAAACAAATTAATATGCTGAAACTTCAGCTCCCGCTTACCACCAAGGTGACGTAACCTGACTGTGCCAGACATTTTTATGGACATATCAAGCATGAGGTGTACAAGACTTCTTAAATGTCTTATTTCAGCACAATTGGTGTGCCACCCTGTACATGCATTGTGAAAGTGACTAGCAAACAAAAAAATAATCTACACTGAGAAACTCGTGCTATAAAAATATTGCAATAAGAATGATTTTCGAGTTTCTAAATACTTTATATCTGTTGTTTTTTTAGTTGTGTTTAATAAACATTTTTGTAATTTTTTTCAGGGTATATTTAGCAAGATATACGCCAAGTCGAATTCATACGGGTGAGCTGATCAGCCCTGTTGTTGGGAAACATTTTGTCAAAGTTGGTTGAATTCGCCTTGAGAAAAAGACGAATCTAGTCGGATTTTACAATGTCTAGTATTGTACCTACTTGATGTTTTAAATACAAGGCTCTACCAAAGTTCTCTGTCTATCAAATTTTCTGTTTCATAAAGTGCCTTTTTAGTCGTCGGCTATCAAACATAAATAAAGTTGCAATTTAATCTTTATGTTTTTTGAAAGACGTTTTTATACCGACTTCAAATAACATCTGCTAAATTATCAATCTTTTTTAACATTAAATTGCTTTTGTTTATTTGAGTACCTGCATTTCTAATAACGTTTATTTATAAAAAAAACTCATGTGTATGATAGTAAAAAATGTTCTAAGCAAAACACACATACATACATTTAAAAAAGTATTTTGTGTTGATATCTTTCAATAAAAAATATGTTTTTGGTTTGAAATTGATATGGTACAACATAATATGACATCATCAATGCCATCATAAATATCACAATTCAATAAATTAATAATCAATCAATTTGCAGTAATTCTTAATTTTGATTTTTTGTTGTCAATGTAACTGATTTTACGAAGATTTAAAATATATATGTATATATGTATGTATATATTAGAACTTTACCCTCATATAAGTAAATAACAAAACAAATTTCATTTTCCTAGATCTCTAGTTTCAAAGATATTTATTACTATTTTTTATTTTTAGCTTATTTCTAATAAAAAATAAAGTCAAGTCCACATGTACATCCATAAATATTTTGACTTTTCTTTAAATAAAATTAATTAGTTTTATATGTACAAGTACCTCTTTAATGATTTTCTTTTAAATACCAACAACAAAAAGCATTTAAATTTGACTTTTTAAATGATTTTAATTAAAATCAAATTGAAGCCTGTAATATAAAAGTTAAAAAGCCGCTTCAAATACCTAACAAGGGCAAGGGTATAAAAAACAATTTGTTTAAAGAAATAAATGCAAATGTAATTAAAACAACAATAAGAATCAAAAAACAATACTCGATCAACAACTACTTGTAAATGTAGAAAATTTATTTTTCAAGTACAAACTACTTTTCCTCCCTCTTGATTTCTTACAATTCAAATTTGCATTTAATTCATACACTTGAGATTATAAAGAAACCAGTTTCATAACCACATTATATTCTGCTCTACTCCAAACTCTATGTATCACTCCCCTTAGGTCTTATTTTCTCTTCAGAGTAAATAGAATAAATAATACAGATTTAATGCCTTGAACACTAACGCCTCAAAATAATTAATCTTCTTAGACTTTGTACGTACAACTTACAACAATGCTGGCTGTTGAAAATTTGTTGTCCAAAGGGCTGTAAAAGAAGGAAATTGCTGTGCGATGTTGTTGTAGTAGTTGCACATATTGTAATCAGGCCTGCCATATTTGACGATTTATCACCATTTTGCCGATTTTTTGTCAAATTATTATCAAAGTGCCGATTTGCCGATTTTTGCTTCAAAAATGTCGAAGACACGTTTACTTTTTTTTGTAAAATTAATCTTGAGCAACATAGAAAGACTAGTTTTATTAAAAACAGACAACTGTCAATAAATCAGCGCATCAACTAAAGAGTTAATTAAAAGTTAATTTGACGGAGGTTTTACAGAAATTTGTCGGATAAGCCTTTAAAAAATCTAAAATATCTTTTATGAATACGGGGGTTTATACCTAAATCAGAGATTTACAAATTATTTAAATTCTATATAATTGTTTCATAATTATTTCAATTCTTAATAATTGTTATATTGAATTTGCAATTCAACTAATAAAAAGTTTTGAGTTTGAACATAAATCTTTTAATGCGATTTACTCCAACCAAATTACAATAAAAAACAAGTAGCAGTGCTATATTCGGCCGTGCCGAATCTTATATACCCTTCACAACGTGTAGTCATGCAATAACAACTGTCTGTATCACCATTCATCCCATATAAAATACGTGCATACGTACACGTTAGAATAAATGTGGCATCGAATCCCAGCTGAGCCAAAAAAATTTTATTTTATTTTATTTAATATATTATTTATATTTTATTATTTTTTTTATAATTTTTTTAAATTTTTTTAAAAATTTTTTTTAGAAAATTTTTTTTTTAAATTTTTTTAAAATTTTTTTTTGTAGTTTTTTTTATTATTTTTTTCTTATTTTTAATATTTTTTTTTTGTAATTTTTTTTTTGTTTGGTATGTTTTTTACATGTATGTATGTTGTTGTTGTAATTGTGAAAAAAAACGAGGTGGTCGTGGTTTTTTGCTCATATCTCAGAAAGTTATGGGGCGATTGTGCTGAATTTCAATAGCGATTCATTCCTGGATATTTCCAAGAGATTGATACCATATACAGATCTGAGGAACATATAGTTGCTTCTAAAAGTTGATTTCAACCAACACACGGACAGACGGGCAGACGGACAGACGGTCAGGGCTTAATCGACTCCTCTATTCATAAGCTTTCAGAAAATATATACTTTATGGGGTCGGAAATGAAAATTGTAGAAATTACAAACGGAATGACAAAGCTATATATACCCTTGTGCACCACAGGTGAAGGGTATAATAAAGAAATATTCTTTTATCGAGATTCTAAAAGAATTCCCCAGCTTTGTTTGTGAAGAAAACAAATCTAAGACTCTGATTTAAAAGAGCTAAAATTTGAAATTTTTGAAATTTTTTACAATTCTTTCTCCAATGCTGTAAAGAATTGTAAAAGTTATAGTCCTTCCACATTCTTCTGCGGATGTGTAAAGAATTTTTAATCAAGACAATCTAAAAATACACAATTTCGACGTTTTGTAGAGAACATACATTTTCCTTTTCTAAAGGTTATTTCAAATTTAGTTATTCCAACCGTTTCAAAGGCGAAAATGTACTTACAAAATATATTTAAAAAAAAGTTTAAAATAATTCTTCTTTTTACACTAAAGTATAAAGCATATATTTCTTTTAAATTAACTACAATTTATTTTTAAAACATTTCGTTTTATTGAATTTTATATTATTTGGTGTTTATAACTTAAGTTGATTCTAAATTGTGCTGTTTTGATATTCTTTTGTCTATAAAAATATGTTTTATTTTATATACATATAATAAGTATTTCTAATTTACTGTTATTTTGTCAATTTTTATACCTGTGGTGCACAAGGGTATATATAGCTTTGTCATTCCGTTTGTAATTTCTACAATTTTCATTTCCGACCCCATAAAGTATATATTTTCTGAAAGCTTATGAATAGAGGAGTCGATTAAGCCCTGACCGTCTGTCCGTCTGTCCGTCTGCCCGTCTGTCCGTGTGTTGGTTGAAATCAACTTTTAGAAGCAACTATATGTTCCTCAGATCTCTATATGGTATCAATCTCTTGGAAATATTCAGGAATGAATCGCTATTGAAATTCAGCACAATCGCCCAATAACTTTCTGAGATATGAGCAAAAAACCACGACCACCTCGTTTTTTACACAATTACAACAACAACATACATACATAAATATATGTAAAAACCATACAAAAAAAGAAAAAATTACAAAAAGAAAAACTATTAAAAATAAAAAAAAAAATAATAAAAAAAATTACAAAAAAAAAAATTTTAAAATAATTAAAAAAAAATTTTTTTAAAAAATTTTTTGAAAAAAATTAAAAAAAAAATTTATAAAAAAATAATAACAAAATATAAATAATATATTAAATAAAATAAAATTTTTTTGGCTCAGCTGGGATTCGATGCCACATTTATTCTAACCATTATATACATATGTACGTATTTGATATGAGATGAATGGTGATACGAACAATTGTTATTGCATGACTACACGTTGTGAAGGGTATATAAGATTCGGCACGGCCGAATATAGCACTGTTACTTGTTTTAAAATTTTTTTTTTATTTTTTTTAACATACATACGTAAATTTATAATTTTACAATGGGATGTTTTTATATATGTGTGTTTTTTATATGTTTGTACATACATACGTATTTCATATGGGATGAATGGTGATACAAACTACTGTTATTGCATGACTACACGTTGTGAAGGGTATATAAGATTCGTCACGGCCGAATATAGCGCTCTTACTTGTTTTATATTAAAGTGACGATAATTAAAAAAAAAATGACGATTTTTTTTATCAAAATCATCTGGCACCCCTGTTTGTGATCCTTTATATAAGAGTCTATACTGTGTACTCTATGCCACATATTGTGGTTTTAAGAAACAATTGATAGAAACTCTATTATTCCTGTCGAGAAGCACATACGTTTGTCACGTACTATAATAAATAGTGAGAGAGATAGCAAACATTTGTTTATAATAAGAAAGTATTCGAAATAAAAGCTATAATACCATTATTTTTTTTATAAAATGTTTTTCACGGAAACAAATAATGTGTTAAGAACAAAATAAATTTGTTCAAATTTCACTCAGACGACTAGAGATTGAATAAATGAATTTTTCAGCAGCACATTGATCATTTTTAATTACTTAAAAAAACAATTATTCATGTTCTGGGTTCTCTGGCTTGTAACGGGTCTTTGAATAAGCGTTTCCTCTTTTTAAATTTAAATATAACGAAGTGTGTTTGAGATGTCATAGATTTTTTGTTTAAAAGACATCGATGCCATTATGTATGAAATAAAGGGTGTTCAACTATAAAGTATCAATTATTAATGTAAATCGCTAGAGGGAGATGACCTGAAGCTTTTTGTGTTGGGAAATCGATAATTTAGATGTAGAGAAAATGTGGTTTCAACAAGATTGTGCCACTTTCAACACATCAAGAGAAACAAAAGATCTTTTGTAAGAAACGTTTGAAAGTCGCTTTAATTCTCGGAAAGGACAATTAAATTGGCCGACAAGATCGTGCAATCGGATACCTTTAGACTATTTTTGGTGGGTCTTTGTTTTTAATTTAAAGTGTACAGCAATCATTGAACAACAGTTCAAGAGCTCAAAAACAAATTTAGCAAGTAGATATTAACCATTGACAATAGTTTCTTAAAAATCGAGACTGAGAATTTTGCTAAAAGATTAGGAGCCTGCCGAAGCAGTGGGAGGTCACTTGATCAACATAATTCTAAATTTTTAACTGGAACCTATTTAAAATAAACTGAAAAAAAAATATTTTAAACTTAAAATTAATATAATACCTCAAATTTTGACACCCTCTAAAATATGATGCCTATATTCCCCACTATTTTACTGTTTATTACTCATACGAAATGTTAATCCGAAAAGTTAAATTCAACCGATGGTATGATCTTGAGGACCTTTGTGGTTTATTTGCGCCACAGCAAAGAGTTAATCGGATTCAAACCTCACGATCGATACAATGTAACATGAACTGTGTGCCCGTAGTATCGTAATGTCGTAATGTCGCAACAACATGTTCTTTTCATCCATATCAACTAATTTAAACTAAATGAATATGGTAATCATTGACTAATAGTAGCACCGCCAGCCAAGAATTCAAACCAAAATGTGATTTTTTTGGGATGCATTACACGCTTCGATTTCGGGTAGACTTATGTGGTCCTAAATTCGAAAGTTTTGTTTGTTTACGTAGCCATTTATACAGAAATGGTCCTTATCGCTGAATATAAATTTTGTAATAGAAACACACATCAATGGTGAGTTTGCAAACCAAACTAAATAAATAACAGCTAATTCGACCGATGTATTTCAACAATATTACTGCTATCAAATTTCAGAAGTTCAGAAGCTCCAATGCGAAAATCTGTTACAATATAATTCACACATACAAATATTTTAATTATTATTGAATGTATTAGCTAGGTTTTCGCAGCACACTGTGCAAAGTTTTAACCGTTTCCTACAATTTTATTTTCTCAATTAGAATACAAAAATTTTGGAAATACTAGTACACATGGTGTAATGACATAAGGTGATAGCGTAAAGGAGAACAATTTTTGTCTCTCTTTTTTTATGTATGGAATTTGACAATTTCCGGAGTTGAAATCTTTTTTTAAATATGTAGTTTGACATACTCCAGAACACAAAAAAATTGTCAGCTGGGCTGGCACCGCCACCTGGTATAAGTGTACCCTGCTAGTACATACATATTTGAAAAAAGTACTAATACATAAAATTCAATAGTGTTGATTTCTATTTCTGAAATCAATTTACACATTTATTTATTTCGACTGTTATCATACTGCATCAGTCTCAGTTTTGAATAGGGCTTTACTGAGTCGTTTTAAGCCGTGTTTAATTGTTCTCATTGCTGCATGAAAATTTTTAACGTACTTGAAGTGACATCAAGTACTGTCAATTAATCACTCAATTCATTCACTTATATTTAAAATAAAAATAAAAAAGTTTAAACTGAATGTATGTTCTTTCAACTTTTTATAAGTCCGTAAAAGAAGACTAGATTACAATATGCATCACTGTCATTTTCATATTTGTATATACATACATACATACATTCATACATACATGTATATTTAAATAAGATAATAGCAGCAACAACAAGCAGGCATACTTGCACATACAATGCTCACGCAATGTAATGTAAATGGCAGCGACACGTATGAATGTATGCATGTATTTATGTATGTACGTACGTATGTACTTAGTGTGCTCCATACAATACAATATTTATTAACACCAATACATTTTATTTTCAGCTTAAAACTCTAGTCTTTTGTCATCTTCTTCTCCACCAACGTGTTGCAATGTCATCATGAGCACCATAGTAATTTTCATGGTGATCATTATGTCTTCTCTGTTGCATCTGCCACATAGTTTAGGAGTAAAAATAAGCAACAACATTCAAATTCATTTATGGATATTTTAATGCGGTTGTACAAACGAAGTGATCCAAACATATATTTTAGTAGAGATTCAACATTTTGCCACAATCGTGAATAACACAATATCATCATGATTATAATTGTTACCAGTAGGAATGCTTGACTTTGTGCATATTTTATTAACCCATACTGAGATATCATAAAAGATATGTATACTTTAATATACTAATGCTTATACTCCAAAAAAATTAATTGTATTTGAAATATTTTTTTCCAAAAAATTTAGTATGAAACATTTAAAATAAAATACACTTCAAATTTATTTAAAATTTAATTAATATTTGGGTAAATGTGGCGTCATTCTGCGGTAAAAATATGTTTGCAAAAACATTCTATTCCAGTCAACTGGTAATTATAGCGCTTAACGCTCACACAGAAGGGTAACATGCGGCCACATTTAAAACGAAGTAAGCAGTACTTTTTAATGGATGCGTTGAAATTCTGCTTGTTGACTATTGCTTCAATAATGAACCTAGAATACTCTACATTGTAAAATTAGATTATGATTAAGGGTCATTATTACAACTTGGCGTTAGTTAATTTCGGGAGATCAAACAGTTTATCAGTATCACATCTTTAGTTTGACCTACAAGTTTGAATAAACTTGTCTTTGACTTAGCGCTCAATTTAGATTGAAATAAAATTATAATAATCAATAACTGTTTATCCGTCCGATAAAATCATACCTTTAGCTTTTAACTTTAACAGTGACAAATATGAAAATATTAAACAACTTTCAAGATTTCTGAATCTAACGCAAAATATAATTTATAATGCTTAAATAGGTCTTTAAGCCACAAAAAAAATATAATAACAATAACAATAATAACATAGCATTTCTGGTCTTAGAGCCTTAAAGTCTTAAAGTATGCAGTTCTGTCTGAATTTTAGATTTTCATAAGAAATCAAAACATATATACCCTTTACACAGTTTGTACCATAATGTAATAACCATAACTAACTATTTTATGGAGCAACTGTGACCAAAACTTATTCCAAAAATGTTTGTCGCCGATATCTTTGACCCATTGATCCAAGATTTTCTATAAATGTTGCCAATGGTACATATTTTATATACACGTAACAAACGTTGCAAAAAGTTCCTGCAAAATCTGACTTTGTTTGGGTTAAAAATAGAGGCAATCGTGTTCTTTCGCTCATATCTGAGGTCGTAATATACCCACATATCTGACATTCAATAGCAAAATTCTTGAAAGCATATATGTATGATAAATTGATACCATAAAAGAGTTTGAAGTATACATAGAGGCTTGAAAAAGTTGATTTCAATATACACACACGGACAGACGGACCTAGCTAAATTAATTCTTCTATCTAAAAGGATTCAGAATATAAATATATACTATATAGGGTCTAAAATTAATATTGTAGAAATTACAAACGGAACGGCTTACTTTTACATTTTTGTGTGAAGGGTATAATAAAACACAAATAACTTCTGTAGTGGTCGCTATCCATGGTAATGCTGGCGCTGGTTTCGAATTTAAACACAAATGGGTCGATGACGCTTTCGACATGTAAATTGCGGGATGTAATGTGCTTCTTTCAAAAACAAGAATTCTGCTTGTTTATATAGCCATGAGCCTCATCGCTGATGATAATTTGACGATAAAATTCTGGTTCAGATTTCAGTTGATTTTCAGCGTGAATTTTGGAAATAAATTTTCACGATTTGTAGCCGTTGTTTTGGTATAAGTCTTTGTCGATTTGCCAAAAAAAAGTTAAACACACTTCATTAGTATGACAACTAGTTTTAAAGTTATCTACATATATCGAAAGTTCTATAAAACAATATGTACCCTTTTTTTTAATTCTGTTTTTTTCACCTCTTAATGTTTTTAGTGCATATATATTTTTTATTAATTTTTAAATTTTCAAGCACATTGTTCTTGTTGATCTAAACAATTTTGCATTTGCAATTTTATAAGTCTGAAAAACTAAAAGGTTTCCCTTGTTTTGCAATGGGTTAAATATTAAAACACAATGATTTGTTTTTTACCATATTTACAAATAATTGAAATGCATCACAGAAACAATAAACAGAAAATGACAAAAACAAAAAGTGTTTAAAAAAACCAACAAACAAACAAACAAAATCTCTTTAATGAATGACCCCTTTTTCAATTTATACAAAAGATACATCGTTGTTGTATCATTTCTTTTAACAATATTTTAAAATCATCTCCATTTTTCGCCTACCTCTTCATGTCTTTTTGTCTTGTGGTGTAGTGTCATCGTCTCCTCTTGAACTTGAGTCTTAATGCAAATACGTTGTGGCATGATGTGTGCGCAGCGACATATTCATCATAATCAAATAATTTAAACGCATTTAAAACCGAGCGAATCGGATGAATGATCTTCATTACTTATAATTTATGATTTTATTTCTTATTGTTTTTTACACTTAATTGAATGCCAAATGAATAATTTTAACACTTTTTGAGTATCGTGTTCTTTTCTAAACGAAGTTTAATTGTTTTGTGAATAATTTTTCTTGAAATGTAAAGTAAGACAGCTCTCACACGCTCAAATTAAAGTTACCAAACTCTACAGAGTTATTTGTACTCGCAAATTTCTTTTGTTTTTCTTATTCATACATCTTCACAAGCACACATGATTATATAGCCACACAAGTTAAAATTTGTCAAATTTAATTTTCTTTGTCTAAGCACCAAAGAAAGCCTAAAGGAAGATTCAAGAAATTTGACAAACAAAAATTGGTGTTTCTGAGAGTTGTTTAATTAATATTTCAATAAAAAAGTATATTATATATGTATGTAGATGTTAGTTGGGCAACAGAAATGAGTACAGTTATTCTTTTTGAGGGCTATTATTGCAACTTGCCTTTTAAGTTAGTGTTAGTAAAAAAACTTTAACAATCTGTGCTTTTACTTAAAACTTTAGCAGATTATCTTTTCTGTAGGTATAATTTTAGTTCATTGGGAATAGAGTCAACGCTCACAGTCAGTAATTGATATCAGAGGTAATAAATTTAATTTCCATAAAACATAAAAAATTCAAGAAGTTCATGCCTTTACTTAAGCAGCTAATACACGGCATGTTTTTTACATCTGACTTGACAAATTTCACACTGATAAATACAAACAAGTCGTGTGTTACCTTTAAAACATTACATCTGTGAAAAACATGTGTTGAGACATCTGACAAAATTTCAGTTAGAGCGCGCTCTATTTTCTTCTGTCAAAACATGTGACATCAGTCGTTGGCAGAAATCTCTACTGGTGCAAAGCATTCAGCAACGGTTGCCTGTTAAAGTACAATTTTGACAGACATGTAGATTTTCTCACATATGTCTCACAAATTTTAAAGTCAGATGTAAACGATCGTAAACTTTTACAGTGTTGTTCGCCATAAATTTCATTGCCGATTCTGTATATTCAATTTACACCTCGATTTGTAAGGTAAAATAAATTCTTTTAAAATGGAAATCTAATATCAGTAAAAACAAGTAAGAGCACTATATTCGGCTGTGCCGAATCTTTTATACCCACCACTAATTTTGTGTACATTTAAAGCACAATATTTATTATTTTGTTAATCATTATGGAATAATCTCTTTATAATAAAATATGTATCACTTTCTTTGTAGAGGGTGGTTAAATTTTAAGGGCCCATGTTGAAGGTGAACTACATCTAGTCTTTAAGTTTGTTTTCTGCATTTCACCAACGCTTTAAAGTTATTCAGGTTTTTTATAAAAATGGGCGTTCAAATCAAAATGCATTTTGTGCACTTCGTAATTCTTTTGATCAACATAATCGTTCAAATTCGTCCACAATCGGGAGAATTTGTAAAAAATATTTAAATTTCTGCAAAACAGGTCTGTATAAAATGTTAGAAAATCTGTGAATGCCTTCTTAGTTCGTTGAATGGGAACTGTTGCTGTTTTTTGCGATAGTGTGGCAAAAGAGCAGTCAACCTCGACTCATCATCATGCCCAATAATTGAGCATCAACATTGTTATTGAAAATTTGGACCATCAGATAGAGGAGTGGCGCCAAGGATGGGGGGGGGTCATTTGGCCGATATTTTGTTAAATACATAATTGAACCATACAAATATTATCATTATAAAAAGAAATAATAATATCCTAAATAATTTGTGTTTTATTTATATACAACATCGGTCCTTAAATAAAATGAAATTCAATGAAAGTGTGTTAAAGTAGATGTGTCAATAAAGTTTCTACTAATAAATACAACTTAAATATTTCAATATAGCCCTTTATTTTCCCAAAAACTTTGTCAATAGAGAAATTACATGAATTTAAGGTAAGCCGTTGTATGGGAGGTAGGCGTTAAAGTGGCCGTGTCACCTAAACTTTTTGGCACAACAATAACATTGATTAGGAGGATATACACAGCAAATTTGATCATCATACCTCTAATTTTGGCGGTTTTATGAGCTTTTAAATTTCATTAACGGTAGATTACGTGAAAAGTGGGCGTTATAGTAGGCGTGTCAAAGTTGTTTTGGCGAATGAGTACAACTTAGGTGTTTCAATATAGCCCTTTATTAATCCAAAATCATTATTAATAGAGAAATTAGAGGAATTTTGAGTAAAACGTTATATGGGAGGTGGGCGTAAAAGTGGGCGTGGCAACTCAAATTTCTAGCACAGTAATGACATTGCCTAGGGGGATATACGTAGCAAATTTTATCATCATACCTCTTATTTTGGCGGTTTTATGAGCTTTTAAATTTCATTAACGGTATATAACGTGAAAAGTGGGCGTTATAGTAGGCGTGTCAAAGTTATTTTTGCGAATGAGTACAACTTAGGTGTTTAAATATAGTCCTTTATTATTCCAAAATCTTTATTAATAGAGGAATTATATGAATTTTAAATAAAACGTTATATGGGAGGTGGGCGTAAAAGTGGGCGTGGTGCCTTAATTTTCTGGCGCAGTAATGACATTGCCTAAAAGGATATACGTAGCGAATTCGATCATCACACCTCTAATTTTGGCGGTTTTATGAGCTTTTAAATTTCATTAACGGTATATAACGTGAAAAGTGGGCGTTATAGTGGGCGTGTCAAAGTTGTATTTTCGAATGAGTACAACTGAGATGTTTCAATATAGCCCTTTATTATTCCAAAATCTACATAAATTGAGAAATTATATGAATTTTGGGTAAAACGTTATATGGGAGGTGGGCGTAAAAGTGGGCGTGGCACATTGATTTTCCGTTACAAAAAAGCGTCTCACCAATAAGCAAAGTATGCAAAATTTCAGAGTCGTACATCCAATTTTGTTGCTTTTATGACGTTTTTGTTTTTAAATATACCGAAAAATACACTGTGCGGTATAAATTTTCGTACATTTTGATCGTTAACTCCTCTCCTAATGCATAGATTTAGATAATTTTCAGGGAAAAATATTGTTTTTACTCAGGAAATATATATTCGAAGTCTCATGAGTCTACGTTAATGCGTTTGGACACAATTCCATTTTATTCGATGTTTGAAGGACACGGTTTTTTCGACCTACTCTTGCTTTTCGAGCTATAACTCTCTTCCTAATATTCCGATTTAGCCCATTTTCAATACCAAACAAACCTTGTCTATAAGAAAGATTCTGGCAAAATTTGAGCCCCCTAGCTTTTTCGGTGCGACCTCTATCGTGCTTTCAACAGACGGACAGACGGACAGACGGACAGACGGACGGACATAGCTAGATCGTCATAAAATCAAACCCTGATTCAGAATATATATACTTTATGGGGTCTAAAATGGATATTTCGATGTGTTACAAACGGAATGACAAAATGAATATACCCCCACCATTTTTTTGGTGGCGGGTATAAAAAGTAATAGTCGTATCTGTCCCGTACTCCGAGTGTAATTAAATTGTTCGAAATTTTCATAGAATTGTTGTTATAAGCAAAGTCACAATCACAATACCGAACAATTTGATTTAAATCAGAATACAGAACATGTATGAATATTTGTAAACAAATAACATACTTATATTCAGTCCGTTTTGCATTTAAAAACCATGTAAGAAATAATTCTTTGAAGTATTTTGGCAGTTGGTAATAATTAGTAGGTTGTTCTATGGACTACATACTTATCCTATTTTTAATGTATCAACATCATAATGGCTAGTAATGAAAAAAAATGACATCTTCCACAAAATTTTCCGCCATATGACGTATTGTCCCTTTATATGGATTTCCAAGTTTATTTCATATTTGCAGTTTACAATTTTTTGCGAGAAATGTATGTATTATGTGAATGTTGGCAGCACTATCATTTAAATCAATTTGGCCAAAGACTATAGACAAGACTATAGACTAGACTATAGTCTATAGACTTTGCTTTGGCACTTTAAAGCTATTAAATAATAGAATCACAGGATGCTTAATGTCAGTTTTCTAATATGCCCAACAAAATTTTAAATATGTCCACAAGATGGCGTAATATTTATGTTATCATTCTTCAATATTCATCAACATTTTCTTTCTTTTTAATTTCCAGTGGCTTTATTTAACGAGAATAAAGACAAAGGTAATTTATTCCGTTTGCTATTGTTGTGCAGTATTTAATTGCAACCACATAAAATAGATGAACATATGCACATACTCACTAATGTATATTTTGAATCATAATAGCGGTAATGTCCGTCAGTCAATATGTGTTTTACGTTTTCTTAGCCGCAAATGTAAATCTGTTTCATAAACAACTTTTCAACTTTTGTAAAGGGTGTATTAAGATCGGCACAGCCTAATATAGTGCTCTTATATGTTTTTTTTTCTAATTTAAGACGCGTGACTTTATTTATTTAAATAAATTCTTAATCTCTTTTCAACATTACAAATCCCTTTAATAGTGATGGAGTGTAATTTTAAATGCTATCAAATGCGCTGTCAATTATTTACACTTTAAGCGATGTAGAATAATCACATGAAATGGTAAAAGTTACAGCTGTTGTTAGATAAATTCCTCCATTTAAAATGCAAGTTTAGAAGACGATCGTCGTCTCTGTATGTTGCCGCATTTGTTTTTAAAGTCGTATCAAACATATTTTTTTCGAATTCGCTTTAAAAGATCTTAAAAGTTTTTTAAGTTGGTTTAATGATTTTTTTTAACCTAACAGATAGACAACCGTTACCAATGCAATTTATTTATGGTCATAAATTCTGAAAAGAAACAAAGGCCAGCAAAATGAATATATAAAGAAAAAAAAACAAAGTTTTGTCGTAAAATCTGAAATACTTTTAATTGTAAAAGTAAGAAAGACTTTTAAAGGGTAAAGTGTTTTCTGTTAATTAATATTCTATTCTAACTTTCATTTAAAAAAAAAATTCCTGGTTTTTTATTTCATCTAAATAGTAGTAATTGTGTGTGTTTTTACATATTTAAATAATTTTCTTGTATTTTAGCAGTTGCTTGCTTCTTGAAATTGTCATGCCACATTTGCAACAAATTAGTGACATCCTTAAAAACTAAAACACCTTGTGTCTTTCAATTTTTCTTCTTCATCCCATCGAAGTACACAGACAGCCACTATGTTATTTATTTATTTAGTGTGGCAGTCATTCAGCCATTTATTTATTTTACAATCACAATTTGTTGAAATTGTCTGCAAAATGTGTGGAAAAAAATTTGCTAAATATATTTTTTATTATATGGAGACGACAAAGACACACAAGCATATATTAAAGTGCATATGTAAAGGGTGTCCCAATAAAAGCGACGTATTTAAATTTGCCACAATTTTGTTAATACGAGTTTACGATGATTTTTTTTACAGTTGTCGCGTACAGAGTATCCGATTTAGACGTACATCATCTGAAAAAAATATTTTCCTTTAAAACTTCGCATTCATTTGAAAATGCTCCAACATCTAATCTGCAATCTCATGGCGCTGCTTATGGTAACTTGACTTGATTTCTTATACAAATTAAAATTCGTACGAAGGCAAATGCAGATTTTTTTAATCAAAATTCGCTGCATATTGTTTCTGAAAATGCTTAATGCCTAATAGAAGTTTCTGATTTATCGGAAACTCTTTGCTTTACTGCAACTATATTATCAAGTGTCTTCCAAGGATGAGGACAAACAATATTCTTCTGATTTACTTGGGACCAAATACCTGACGTAAAGCTTTTACCATTTTTGTAGTGTTTTTTTACAATAATTAAATGTTGTTCCTTCGAATACTTCTTAAATTGGTATGTTGTTCGTTTGAATACATTTCCATATTTTGAAATAGAATGGCTTATATGTGACAAATGTAGAGAAAAAAAATCGCCGAAAATGGCAAATGGTGGCAAATGAAATTCGGTCCTCTTGTAAGGACACCCGATATATACCACTGTTCAAAAATATATCCCAGTTGGCAATAACGTCTTAAACGACGTTGTCTTTTTGAAGACTTTTTAATGTTAACCGTGCTAATTTTAATACTAAATTTTTCGCTAACGACACTCTAACCGCTGTAAAAGGCGACTGTTTTAAAAGATTACTCTTCTCACATTTTGTTGACAATAAATTTAGTGATCTGGTTTTGTATTATCGTTTATTTGTGTTTAGACGACAGGATGAGCTACAAAGTATTCAAGTTATTAAGATCTAATTATCTAATTTTCATTGTTAAACTGTTCGTTCTAAGCCTATATTTAAATCTTATGCAGACTTGACAAAACTATTATAATATGAAAGATGATAACAAACATAAAAAAGAGTTGCTGTTGATACATTTCATTCTAACTTACTGTGGTATGAAAATATATAATAGGAAACATAATAAGTAGCTACCGAATTCAATTTACATAAAATCTGGGTGTTAAATAAATGTTTTTTCAAACCCATACTTAATTACCGATCGAAAAGTGCTAATAATAAAATTGTACCAAATTTCAAAAATGCATTCCGCTCGGTTAGTGTCGGCAAAAAAAGTACATTTCAAGATTATTCTTTTATTATCATAATAAAAATTCTTTATAAAATTAAGAACAATTTTTGAAAATCAACTCAAGCCTAAATAAAATTTGAAATAAACTACGCATCATTGTTCAGTTAACTATAAACTGCAGAGCAGGTAAGTGCAGATACAGAAATATTATATGTGATTATATAGTTGTATACGTAACAACAAATTCAAAATTGAGCATACGCTGCAAACACTGCAAACAAAGTAACTAATATGCGGTTTGAATTATACTTATTGCTTGTTACTTCAGTCTACTTAGTTGCCTATCCGTCCTATTTATATACCAGACTACTGATTTCAACATTAGGTTGTCATAGGAGCCCAACTAGTTATATTGTATTTAGTTGTATAATAGTTTTTTTTATACTGAGCAGTCATGGGCAACAAATACCAAATATGCATCACCACATCCATTTTCATTAAAAGCTGAAAGGTGTTACCAATTACATGGTCGTCAGTCGTCTACAAAAAAAAAAGAGTTACAATGTCACTCATTTCATCTTGCATAATTTCGCGTCAATTTGTTTGAAAATGTCTTTGATCCGTCATTGAGCATCTCTTGAAAATCTGGCCAACTGGGATGTGTACTTACATATGTATGCAGTTATATATGACATGCATTTTTTGTTGTTTTTTTTTTTTGCATTCATCTTAATTTTTTGCTGATGCATCATTATGCCTCTTTACAACTCCAACATATTTGTGCTACTTTACGGTAGCTCTTTCTTCAAGTGAAAAAGAAAAAGCATAATAGAAATAGTTAATGGGAAATATGTAAGTATGTCTGCTATTTATAACGATTTCTAGTTAGTTAAATGATCATTAACTAATTTGTAGGATTAAGAGCGGAAAAAATTATTTTATGTTTGTGAGACGTGACTACTATACCATCTACATTTAGTGGCAAACAAATTTTAAAAATACGTATTAAAAAATAGTTGACAAAGTTTGAAGTTATAATGACAGGTTATCACACTTTTATTAAAGGCTAAGGGCCGTATTCATAAAAAATATTTTAGGCTTATTTGACAAATTTCTCTACAACATCTGTCAAATAAGCCTTTAATAAACCTAAAATATTTTTTATGAATACGGCCCTAAGTCATCACTTGTTTAAATGTGTAAACTAATATAATTTCTAAAGTTTTAATGGTCTTTAAAAACTTGTATTTTTTTTATTATATGCATTTTATCCATATAATAATATGAACGGTTTACAGTAAATAATAGAAATACGACGCGTCCCAATGTTTTGTTTTATTCTGATCAATGACTATAATCCACTATTTTTTTTTCGGAATCCATTTTGAAATTATGAAGTTATGGTTAGTAGATTTGTATCGTAATATTACGAATCAGCGGACAATATCTGTCGCATAAACAATATGTTTATTTAAAACGTTTTATATGTTTTCGTGAGGTAGAAACCTACAGAAAATAGATTTTTACGGAGAGAACGTAATTCATTGAACATATTGTTAAAAGAAAAACAGAAACAACACTACGATTTTACTAACTGACACACAAATTTTAACGTTTCTGAAAGCTGTAAAGTAAAATAATGTAAGTCTACTAACTAAACCATTAAGTACCTTATCTAACATTTTTATAAAGATGGTAAAGACTTTGTTAATAAACAGAACTGTAGGTTCTGAAAATCCAATAGACTTTCTTAAACGCCAATTGCACTCTATTAGGAGTACAGTATGGTGTAAAATTACATCCGAAACTATCATTGGGCCCTAACTCTACGAAAATTAAGATAGAAGTGCTAGAATTGTAAAAGAAGAGCGATATCGGCAATTAGTAGAAAATTTTTAAAGTCCTGCTCTTGAAAACTGACCTGAGATGTTTTTTCAGAATGGCGTCACTATCCCAAGAATAAGTTCCAGAAATTTGAAATTTAAAAGGTCATCGTGTTAGCCAGATTTTCTTTAAACAAGCCCAAACAATCTTTGAACTTAAGACCAACTTTGTTGCTGAAATTCAAAAACTAGCCACAATTTTTATGAAATGTTATAGAATAAGTTCTACAACTAGTCCAAAGATAAAAACGGTTTCCATTTAATTGCATTATTTTTCATAGTTGGTGTGAAAAAAGTTCCATTACATATATTTTTAAATCTGGGAAAAAAATTATTAAATTTTTAAATCATGTTGAGATTGGCCGACAATGTATATTTAATACTTATGTTGTATTTTATGGGTTATTTTTCAGACAGTTTCGAACGGATTTTTTTACACATTTTTTTTGAGAAATAATTATTGAGACTATAACGGGCTATTTTTTGTCAAAATTGTGTCCAGAACTTAATGAAAAGGTTAAGGAACTTGATTAACTAAAACAAGGCGGAAATTGTTAACTCAGATATAACATGCTTTCAGAGATAAGCTTTTCTAATAATGTTCAATTAAATGCATAGTTATTTTGCAGATTAGGGACTTTTTAATTTTAATTAAATTAAAAGCAAAATAATCCAATAATAAACGAGTGGAATACATATACATATTTTGGAAACCAACTAAGATTTCATATTCGGCGCAATTTATCGGTATCCTCATATTTAAAACTACTATTTGTGTTACAATTTTTATGAAATTAGAAAACGGGAAGCATAGCATTTATTTTTCTTTTTTTCGTTTTAAACTACATTTTCTTCATTTTCATATTTTCTCATAATAATTTCTGAAAATAAACTTACATTGAATTGCATTACATTGCATTGATTTGCATTAGAACTATACTTACTAAAATTGGAATTTTAACTTTGCATGGCCGGCTAAGAGTCATCAGTTTTAAATAATTTTTCTGAGAATTTTTTTAATATTAGTCGCCTTTTTTGTTAGGCCAACACTTTTTTGCGCTTCCATTTAAAGCTTTTAAAATTCAAGTTATTATGTATTTCCATACCATTTCGCAAATATCCATAAATTATGGACAATGTTTTAAGTGGCATAAGCATTTGGTATTTAATTTCTAGCAACCAAAGACTGAACGCACTTTAACGTCATTTAAGTAATGTTGAAAAAAAAAGTCAATAGTAATAATAAAAAATTTTTATAAACAAATAAAATATTTTTTTAAACATAAAATATTTATCAACAAATAAGTTGTACCGCAGTCACATAATTTCAATAATTTCCAAATTAAAATTTTAGATTTCCTTAAATAAAAAAAAAAAAAAAAATTATAATAAATGTTCGATTGCTTATAGAGTATCAAAAAATATTTCTTCAACTTTTTATGAAATTTATAATAACAACTGGATATAAAACATAAGGTTCGTGGTAAATATAATTTGAAGATTCCTGTTGTTTTACTTTACAATTAATTCTCAGTGTCGCTTAAATGTGTGTGTGTGTTAGTAACACCAACAGATTTTTATCAATGTTTTATCTACGACTATAACAGAAGAACTCTGTTTTTTTTCAATTTATATTTTTTACCATAATAAATGAAGTAAATGATGTTGTTGTCTTTATATATTTTTTTTGCAGTTCTAAAGATTTAGAACCTAAATACATATTAGGAACTCATCTTATTAAATATTAGACATTTTTTAACAAAAATTATTGTTTGCTTTTGGGTTTAATAATCAATATTCTATACATTTTAAAGTGTAAATATTTTTGAGCCCACCGTTGACTTTTGTGTTTGACTTATGCACAGAAAAAACAAGTAACAGTGCAATATTCGGCCGTGCCGAATCTTATATACCCTTCACAACGTGTAATCATGCATTAACAATTGTTTGAATCACCATTCATCTCATATAAAATACGTACATACATGTAAAAAACATACAAAAAAAAAAAAAATAAAAAAATAAAAATATAAAAAAATTTTAAAAAATTGTATAAAAAAATTTTTTTAATAATAAAATATAAACAATATATTATATATAATATATATTCATTCCTGGATATTTCCAAGAGATTGATACCATATACAGATCTGAGGAACATATAGTTGCTTCTAAAAGTTGATTTCAACCAACACAAGGGCAGACGGACAGACAGTCAGGGCTTAATCGACTCCTCTATTCATAAGCTTTCAGAAAATATATACTTTATGTGGCCGGAAATAAAAATTGTAGAAATTATAAACGGAATGACAAACCTATATACATATACCCTTGTGTACCACAGGTGAAGGGTATGATTATCATCAAAATATGTTCAAACAAACACATGTTTAAAATAAATTTAATTTTCTATAAATATTGGTGGTATAATGTTTTATTTAAAAAATTTTAAAAACTAAACTAACTAAATACAAAATAGACAAAATATGGTTTTAACTTTAAAGTTAAAAAAATTAATAAAAATATTAAGAAATAATAAAAAATGTTTGTAAATACCCAAAAACAAAATGCCTGTTGTTTTTGCATTGTTGTAATTTATATATGCCTTGATTTACGTACAATAAAAATATAACCGATATAAGAACGGGTCTAAACAACGGGAAAAAAACTAAAAAAAAAGTAAAACTAAAATCCAAAAAAATATAGGTTGACAACACTTTTTTTTTAATTTTTATATATATTTAGGTTGTGATTGAAAACCCATTGTCAACTTATTTAATTAAAAAATTCAAACATATTTTCGATTGTATTAACAATGGAATTAGTTAAACTAAAACGAAATATTTAAAAAAATTTATATTTTGTAATATTTTTTTTTTAGTGTATAATATACATAAGCTGATTTAACTCTGAGTTTAAACTTATTGAAAAGTTAAGTTTTTTGTGTTTGTAAATAATAATACACCAAAAGTTTTTTCAGTACGAAATTTGCGACAAATTTTACTATTTGATTAAGGAATTGAATTTAGATTTAAATTTTTAATTTTGTTAAATATATTATGTTTTACCACATATGATTTATATATCCCCATATATTTGCTTAAGCCAGCTTATGTACTTTATAGTTGGGGCTTAAATCTGATAGTGAATTATGTACATATGACCTTAATATAACTTTCTAATATCAGCGTTAAAGTTTGTTTATGTCTCCAAAAGATCACTGCTGTGAACAACGAAAATATTCTCTTGAGGAACATTTAAAACGCTGTAACAAAAGGCTGAAATAATAAAAATGAAAATTGAAATGATTTTTCAAATGTATATACATATGTGTGTATGAAAGCATTCAATTTTTATTTATTTTATTTTTAATTTTTTTTTATTTTAAAATGTTGTTCCTGACTGCTTGAAATAATCTTTTCCAGTTGCTCGTATCTGAAATCTGTTCGTTGAATTATTTACATGCGTTGTTATTGATTTAAATGATCTTGACTTGAGAAGTTAATGTAAATTTATTGTCAAATTAAATATAATTGTTTACTTTTAATAGTGAAACTGAAGTGGGGGAAATGTTTTTAGTTCTTTGGCAGGCAGTAGAGAAATTTTAAAATATTAATCGTTTTTTAAGTTTTTTTTATATAATTTTAACTGCAAGCAAATTAAATGCTTATTATTTATAAGATAAATTTATTTATTCATAGACTACAAGTTCATTGCGATAATATGAAAAATAAATTTTCCAACACCAACCGGTTGGAATGCACCAGGTACGTTTCCATCATCAAAATAATCACCATCACAGTGTAGTTTAAGCCTATAAAAATATAAATTTGTCTACTTGTTTATTAAAAAAAAGTTTAAATGGAATATTAAATATTACTTAGTTTTCACATTATCAAGAAACTTGTTTAAATGTTTCTGGCAACTCCAAAGATGTATTTTTCTTAGCCTAGAATTAAGATAAGCAAAACGGACAAATAAATATTCAAATTTGTGATCTTTTCTCTGGAGCAAAAAAAAAAAATGATAAAAAAAAACACTTTACATTATGCAATGGTAAGGGGATCGAATATCAAATAGATTATATTAGATGGCACCTTATTTAGAATGACTGCCATTGCATATGGTAATAAGTATTATTTTAAACGGGGAAAAATGAGACAAATGCAATTTGTTTGTAATGTTATGTTGATAATTTGCTCAAATGTACAAATACCAAAAATAGGTATTTTATTTAATTTATTTATTTATTAAAATTTTATTAAATAGGATTTTAATAAAGTCCAATACCCTATGATAGAATAAATTCCAAATGCCAGTTGGAGTAGTAAGCCCACAATCTAGAAGAGATAATTAGCTAGTCCAGGGTGTCGGGCAATTTTAAAGAACGTGCTCTGCGCTCTCATCTTCCATAACGCAAATAAGACAGGGGACAATGAACCACTCAGAATGATATAGTAATGGCAATGTAGACAGTATTTTAAGGTCCTTTTTATCTAGGGATAAAAATTTCTTCGATTTTGCTTTAGACAGACGCAGAAACTTTTTAGGCTGACGTTCTCTCTCATGACCTCATAAATCCAAAGCAGTGTTAGCTTATTGTGCATGCCAAGATGGTTGAAAAAGATGTTCCTTCGATTTGGATTTAGACAGACCGAGAGAATGTAAATAAAAGATTTCCTCATCAGTATAACGGGTTTGAACCGCATCCTCAGTTCTCCAAGACCGATGGTTCTAAACATAACTTATAAATATCTTAACATTTAAGTGCCCTGCAAAAAATTAAATGCAAATAATATTTTGTGATTTTTTATATGTCTTCCTTTTGCTAAAGTCGTAGAGCGCTAGAGCGTGCATTGTTGATTACAGACAAAGAGAGAAGAGATCCCAAAGCGTCCGTCGATTCCTATAATACCAATGTCTGCAAGGCGAAGAAAATGCCAGAGTGTATCCTTTACACCGAACTCCTCAACGTATATACAAGTGATGCATAGGAAACGGTTAATACTGCATTTAAGTATAAAAAATATTTAATATCCCAGAAAAAAAGGACAAGCAAAGAAAATAGTGAATGCATGGGTTCAACTTATGATGAAGTGGTACAATTTAGGTAAAACATGCATGATTTTAACGTTACTATGGCATTATTTATATGAACATATTAATAATCTGCATCTCATTCTCATAAATGGACAGAACGCAAGCATATTAGGTGAAAAGAAACCGATGCTTTATGATGTTTGTTTACATGAATTGTTCAAGATATTTTACATGTCTGTGCAAGTATTTTGAAGCACATTATTTATGGCAAACCATTAACTGGCATGAACTATTGCGGCATTTTTTGCTATGATATTTTTCAATTTTTCCTTTTTATTAATTCAATATAAATGAAGAATTTTAAATGTATATTTTACACTAAGTATGGAAAATAATGTTACTTAAGCTTGTCCCGCTTTCAGCCTCGCAATGATTGGCTCGTCTTAGAGCATTTTACATAACATTTTTAAAAATTTGTGACTGTAGCGATCGAATGCCTGCAACAAGATTAGATTAGATTAGAAAGGGGGGTATGAAGTGCGTCCTGCGACTATTCATCACTCGTAATTAGATTTTTAATAAAATTAATTTCATATCTGACCAACTGTTGAAATTTAACTGCAAAATATAGACACTGCCGATGAGCTTCGGGTTTTAATTCTTATAAGAGAAGAACAGCAACATACGAGCCATTCATAAGTGAGTAGAACGCCCTTTGGTACATGTCTCTGGAGTTTGAGTAACACTTTGCTCGACACGTCCAATATTTTAAAGGCAAATCTCTTACGGTGCCATGTTTAGTGACGATAAACTAAGCAATGCATCACTGCTTCAGAGGGCGAAATTCTAACGTTAAAATGTCAGCGATATACTTAAATAATTTATCGCTGATTTAAATAATAAAATTTTATTATTCTGGTTCTTTGTTCAGTTGTAAATTTTTCTATTATTCATTCTTCAGGTGTTGTCTGGAAAAAAATTAAAAAAATATGAATAAAAAAGTTATGAAATATATAATATTGCTGGTATTTTAAGGTGCAACTTAATATAAAATTATGATCTCAAGCCTTAGCCATTACACAGAAACATCTTTGCAACTACAACATGACGCCTTGTTTCAGATTTGGAAAGCAGCACAACAAATTAACAGAAGTTATAAAAATGCCACAACAAATCAAACTTCAGCACTCCAGATGAGACGTACTTCATTAAACATCATTTCGTTTTACATATTCACCCATTTTTTTGTGTTTAGCCAGCCAGCCCAACATCAAATTATTAATTTTCCTCATTTGAAAAGTTCATTCAATTCATTTTATGCGGGCTGTTTAAGAATTTCTTTAAATACAGAAGCAATAAAAAATCACTTCTGTATGTTTTTATTATTTTTTATTATTTGTTGTTTTTTCAAGTATTTTCAAATTTAAATTTTTTTGGATTGGTATAATTCAATTCAATTAATTTTTGTTTAAAAATACAATTTGGTTCAAGTTTTCTTGTGTTTGTTCTAATAATTTAATTAAACATATCCAACATATAGAGATTGCTATTATAATTTAAAATTATATTTCTCAATTATCATGGTTTGGTTTTAATTAATTAATTGTAATAATCTCAAGAATTGATTGTTATTAATTATTTAGATGCATATTGTATTGTATTGGATTATTAACTGGTTGGCTTCAATTTTTTATAGAAAAAACAAAAACTACGTATACATCACGGATATTCATCACACCTTTTGAAATTAAAAAAAAAAAATGATGAAAGAGATTTTAAGCATTGTAATCAAAATAAAATTTAATGCATTTTAAGATACATATTTGCTGAAAATGCGAAGCGACAATTTTATAATTCCGTAATGAGCTGTCAAATAGAGTTGTGTAGTTTATGAACGACAGAGTTCAATTGAACGATCCAGTTTATTGAACTAAATGACCTAGTTCAATCTTTTAGTTCAATTAGGCTCTTAGTTAAATTTTTTAACTATACAACAAATTGAACTAGGGGTATGTGCATGTGTATTTTTGTTTCTGTTTCAATCGTTTTTTGATTAAAAATGAATTATGTTTGGCATCTCCACAGTATTGTTGACAATTTTTTTTGCGTTCTGATATTTCTTTAATTATACCCTTCACCTGTGGTGCACAAGGGTATATATAGCTTTGTCATTCCGTTTGTAATTTCTACAATTTTCATTTCCGACCCCATAAAGTATATATTTTCTGAAAGCTTATGAATAGAGGAGTCGATTAAGCCCTGACCGTCTGTCCGTCTATCCGTCTGTCCGTCTGCCCGTCTGTCCGTGTGTTGGTTGAAATCAACTTTTAAAAGCAACTATATGTTCCTCAGATCTGCATATGGTATCAATCTCTTGGAAATATCCAGGAATGAATCGCTATTGAAATTCAGCACAATCGCCCCATAACTTTCTGAGATATGAGCAAAAAACCACGACCACCTCGCTTTTTTTCACAATTACAACGACATACATACATACATACATACATGTAAAAAACATACCAAACAAAAAAAATTATAAAAAAAAAAAATATTGAAAATAATTATTAGTTTCTTTGACCTTTTTATAATAATATATAATAGTTTTTTTAAGCTTAAGGTCCTTTCAATAATAAAAATTTTTTTGGTTTTATTTTATATTATTTGATCAATATTTCGCTACCTCTTTGTGTAGCATCATCAGGATACGAGTTCTTTATTATCTATATATTTGTTTTTTGTTGGTTTAGTGTCTTGATATTTGTTATTTTATAAATTTATAGTTTGATTAACAGATTGAAAATAATATTATTTTATTTGTTATTTTATAAATTTATAGTTTGATTAACAGATTGAAAATAATATTATTTTCAATCTGTTAATCAAACTATAAATTTATAAAATAACAAATATCAAGACACTAAACCAACAAAAAACAAATATATAGATAATAAAGAACTCGTATCCTGATGATGCTACACAAAGAGGTAGCGAAATATTGATCAAATAATATAAAATAAAACCAAAAAAATTTTTATTATTGAAAGGACCTTAAGCTTAAAAAAACTATTATATAATATTGAAAATAAGAAAAAAAAAATAAAAAAAACTACAAAAAAAAATTTAAAAAAAAATTAAAAAAAAATTTAAAAAAAATATAAAAAAAATAATAAAATATAAATAATATATTAAATAAAATAAAATAAAATTTTTTTGGCTCAGCTGGGATTCGATGCCGCATTTATTCTAACGGGTACGTATGCACGTATTTTATATGGGATGAACAACAATTGTTATTGCATGACTACACGTTGTGAAAGGTATATAAGATTCGGCACGGCCGAATATAGCACTGTTACTTGTTTTTTTTTATTTTATTTCTTTTTTTGTTGCAAATATTAAGATTTATTATATTATTTTATTTATATGTATATAGTTTGCAAGGATTGCCACCTATATCTGTCATTTGTAAAAATTATAATTTTGTGTGGCGTAATGTATGCATATATATATGATATCGAGGTGGCAAAACTACCATTTAATTACATACTTTCTATTATTAGACATTAGACAGAAACAAAGTTTGCATGAAGTTATTTGTTTTTTAAACTTGATGCAAAGGACAGCGTTGCCTTTTTTCTAATATTCTTGCATATTCTCCACCCATTAAACATAAAAATACTTTTGTACTTCTGTTCGGGAATAGAAATTGATATTTGCCTTTTTATACCCCTAGCACGAGAGTGTAAAAGGGTATATATGTATGTATAGGTTTGTCATTCCGTTTGCTAAAATAAAGTTTTTAGAGCACCCATATTTTCCATGGACTCGTACAGTGCATTAATTTATCAGTAGTACTTTCGACAATGTTGGTATTAATATCCAGCATAATAACCCCCTAAACTTTCTAAGATACGAGTAAATAAGCACGACTGTCTCTGTTTTCCCACATTTTACCATAAAAATAAAAAATTTGCAGTTCTAAGTTAATTTATTGTTAGAATATGCATCTCGAGACATTCGTAAAAAAAATGTTTAACAAATCGCTCAACAATCGGCAAAGTTATAGGCAAAAATTATTTGCAAAAATATTTATATTTTTATATAACAAGTTTCTAAAACTAAAAAATTTCAAACACCATAAATACATCAAATTACATGTCATAGTCTCGAAAATTATTTTTAAGAAAAACTTACTAATCGGTTGGAAACTTACTGAGATATAAACATTAAGCTAGAAGTACTTCGGTATTTTTCCTAAAATTTTCAAACGAAAATAAATTTTTTTTGATTTCTGGAGAAACGACAAATTAAATGAAAGAGCTTGACAAACGAAATATGTATGTAACTCATAAAAAATTTAAAAATCCATTATGACCGCCACCTCAACATGGCGTGCCTTCTGATATGTAAGTAAGTAAGCTGATATATAAACCCATTCTATAGGGCTGTTCAGTTTCCATTAATACAAGTATGTACATACATATATATGATTTCAATTTATATTTCAAACATTTTAAAATATATGTACAATAACAACTCAATTACACAAAAATATACTTCGAACGCTTCGCTTTATCTCACTTTAAAATCACCAATATGTACAAAAAAGGTTCATAATCCGCTTTAAAACTCTATTATTCATTAATTTTTTTCCACGACTCATTTATTTCTTGTCATTTTGGCCTTAATTAAGCTTATAATCCTTCTATAAACATTATTGTTAAGTATTATTTCGTAATACGAAATATGAGTGCAAAAGGCAACACATTCAATATCAAATAAATAAATTGAAAAAAAAATCAACTTTAAACTCTACATAAATTCAATATTTTATTATTGCAGAGTACAATTTCTAAACTGAACAAGCCCTTCATATTGTAATTGTAATTGAAAAAGAAAAAGATATAAAAAATTCAAGTGATTTTGAAAATCACCACTTTCGCATTAGATTTAGTCTGGTGTCTAATGTTAATGGATTATGCATGTCGAAATGACTGTCATACTGTCTGTCTGTCCGTCCTTTTGTATGTTTTGTTGAAAATGATGGTAATTGAGGTCATGTTGTATAGAATCATTAGATTTAACATAAGGGTTACAATTACACTTTAAAATTTTCTTGTTCTCATGTTGCATGGATGATTGTTGAATGTGTCATCAACAAATTTGTTTCAATTAAACAAGAAAAGGTTTTCTAACACATTACGATGATAAATGGGTAGGCATTGTTGGTTTTTTCTTCTTCTTTCTATCAATTCTTAAATAAATGTTTTGTATTTACAATAAATCGACAAGCATAAAAGTTGTGATAAAGACATTTCTGTTATTATATATGTATGTGTGTACAATACAAACACTTTTTATAATTATAATAATTTCATAGAAAGAATCAATTAAGAATTAGCTTTGTATAAAAAACTATGTATGTACAAACTTATGTATACTGTACTTTAACAATCGCCTAAAAAGTAAGGCAATTTTAAATAAATTAAACAAAACTTCATATGAACCCTCTTTTTAATACAGAGACTCAAGTAAACTTTGATGGTCTTAAGAAGTTTAAACAAATGCTTTTAACTTTTTGAATGAGATCAAACACAGGGAAAACTTACAAACGTGGCCAGCTACGCAAAGCGATTTTCCGTTAATGCAGTTTATACACTGTTGCCATATTTTTCTTTTATAATTTTCTTCAAATCACTACAAAACCTGCTCAAAGTCGCTAAATTTTACGTTTACTGGAATATATTACAAATTTCGGTAAAACGTAAATTTTATAAAAAAAAAAAAAATCTAATTTAGTGCTTTTATAGCATTATTATATATTAATTTAAAAGATTCGGAATATATATTGTAATCAAGATTACAACATTACGAAAATAAATTTTGCACACAAAAATTATCTTATGATTAAAACTTATGGAATTAGGGAAACTGTTCAAAGAAAAAGACTCGAAAGACAGAACTAGAATTGACACCCATTATGCAGCTCAACCTTAATATCAGGTACGACATTTTTTATGTATTTCAGCACGGAAAAATAATCGTGTAGAAAATTTAAATCGGAATTCATAAGATTTTTTTAAAATATACGGCCATGTCACAATTCCGATCAAAAAAGTTTTTAATACCGAAAGTCGGGTTTTTAGAAAACGAAAAACAATTTCTTTGCATTTTTATAGAAAGATCGATAGTTAGACTTTTTTTATAAGTCGGTTTTCGGTTTTTCAGAATAGCTGCTATTTAAAAAAAGAAATAACAAAACTGCAGGATAACTAGATTTATTTTAATAAATAACAAAAAAAAATCAAATTAATTATTGATATTAAAAAAAGGTAATTAATTTTAAATTAAAATATTTCCACACTTCAGAGAACATCAGTATTAAACTATTATAAAAGTTTAGAATTCTCTCACACAAAATACTTAAGTAACTGTACTCTTTTAACTCAACACTACTTTTGTACTTCTTTCATTGTTTTTAGTTTTTTCTTTTTTAGAAAAAAAAACGTTATTTGCTTTTACACCGTTTATTATGTTTTTGGACTTTTGCTAGATTTTATTTTGAAATTCATCATAAAACATTTAAGATTGCTAGATGTATCCTAAAATTAAGCTCAAGCCGCCACCGTCTTTGTTGACTTAAACGGCACAAGAAAGCTGCCGTTTTGAAAAGCTTCAGTCGACTTAAAAAGAAATTTATTTTGTAACGATAGTAATCGTTAGATTTTTGTTCGAAAATTTTTAGTCACTTTGAATTTTTGAGCCGCCGAAATAAAAACCGTTCGACCTTCCTACTCCTTATATAAAGAATGTTTGATAAATATCTTTAATTTCATAGCTTTTTTTTAATAAATTTTGTAAGAAAGAAACTGTAGTTATATTTTTCTCAGCGAAGCACACCGGGGCTGTGCTAGATATTGTCCATTAAAGATCTCATTAACAAGCGTATTATGTTTTGTTTGTCTGTAAACTAAAAATGTCAACAACATTAACGCTTGAATTGTTTTGAAATACATAAACCAAAATAGGTATAAAAATAATTAATGAAAAAATCATGTTTTAACACAAAAGTTCTTCTGGCCCTCAATCAGTTTTGACAATTTTTTTTTTTTTTTGTACATTACGTGTTCGTCAAATACGCGTAAGATATTTCGCTACTTAAGTGGTACTATCTAACAATAGTTTTTTCTGTTTATAATTCTTTTACTTTTATTTTGTTAAAAAAAGAATAAGAAACAATTTATTTTAGGCCATTAAACTTAAAAGTAACGTTTAAATCGTAGTTGTAAATTCATATAAGTTGATTACGTTTATACTTGTTTACTGTGTGTGTGTGTGTGTAAAAGTATGTGTACAGAATATAAAAATAAATATTTTCTTTTATACAATGTTATTTTTTAAATGTTAAAATTGTATAAATTTGAAAAAAGAAACTAAAAAAATCAAGGTACAAAGAAAATAGAAAACAGAACAAACGCTTAAAATTAGAAGTGTTTAATGTGCAAATTCCTCTCTTGTTAATTACGGCAAACAAAGCGCTTTTCAAAAGAAAATATTAAAAAAAAAATAAAAAAGTATAACACAGAAATATTTTCATACTCAAAATAATACCGAAAATTAGGTTCTCATAATCAAAATAAATGATATTTTGTGCGTTATAAATACCTCTATTATTTAATTTGTTTTTGTTATAATAATTATACTCTGTAATCTATATTTTATAAGACTAGAAGAGAATTTGTTCCATTCAATAAATTTAAAATATTCTATAACAATAGAAATTTGAGACTTTTTTGATTGTTTATTTTCGGTGATGAATTTCTCTTTTCTTCTTTCTTTTTATCTACAAAAAGTTTAAAAACCAAAAAAAAAAGCAGAAAACATTACTCGTAAAATAAATTTTTAATTGATTGTGCCACAAATAACCCGCAATTGGAACAATAGATTCAATCATCAATTAAAACTCAAACAAAAATTCTATCGTAGTTCATTAACTCGCATTTACTTGCACATTCTCTAAATATCGTTCATGATATTTTAAATCTTTGATAGCATGCTCCTCAGAGTGCACACAAACAGTTATAGGGAGTAGACATACATGCATATAATACGAACCTTTTCTTTAAAAGTTTGTATTGAAAACTAGAGAAACAAAACAAAAAACTCAATTTAATAAAATTTCAATAGATTTAGATTTTTTATTGAAAATCTTTTGTAAATTCCTCCAAATAAATAAATAAAATTCTATTCTGATCTTTAAGTTTAATTATGTATTAAAACCTCAGCAACAACAACACTCTAACGGTCATTATTACAACTTGCCTATAAAGTTAATGTTAGTAAAAAGTAACAGAAGTTAACGTAGGTAATAACTTGACTTTTTTACAACCTCCCTGCAAAAAAACTTTAATTTTATTCCCTTCGCCTGTAGTACCAAGGGTAAATCGATGTTCATAGGTAAGGAAAGGCCCTAAATCGTATTTTTTACGATATTGAGTTTTTTTAGTGATTTGAATACATTTCACACAAATACATCGTGACACAAAAATTTAATGCATTAGTATCAGAAATAACAGTTTTTAAAGCCATCTTACAAAAGAATACAGTTTCTATTACGTTATCCTGTAAAGTTACAATTATGCGAGTTATAGCCTTACTATCTGTGACCATCGATATATGGCTTTGTCATTTCGTCTGTAAATCCTAAAATATTTATTTCCGAAAGCTTATGACTGGGGGAGAGGACTGTACAATGTCCGTTTGTCTGATTGCCCGTGTGTTGGTTAAAATCATCTTTTTAAATCCCCTACATGTTGCACAGAAATATCAGCTATTAAAGTCCAGCAAAATTGCCATAACTTTCAGACATATAAGCAAATGAACACAACTGCCTATGTTCTTTTCCATATTTTTACCATAAAAATAAAAAATTTCTTGCCCTAGTGTAATTTATCGCCACCCTCTGTAAAACTTATGTTTATAAAAATATGAATTTTTTTTAAAACATCAAGTTACTAAAGCTCCTAAATAATTTTTGTACACGCTAAAGACACCAAAATAAGAGTCGAAGTCTCAAAAATGTATGTTGAGAAAAACTGACAAATCGGTTTAAAACTAACTGAGATATGAGCAACAAAATTAAATTTAAAAAATAAAATCGATTTTTGTAAACTTCTGGAAAACGGAGAGGAGCGATATGTGTATTACAAGAAAGGGCTTGACTAGCAGAATATAATACACTATAAAAAATTTAGTTTTCAATTATTATTATTTTGGACAGCTTTACAGGAAGCTATGGCATTAAAACTTATTGCGAATATTTTTTCGATGAACAATATCATTTGGAATAATAACTTGTTTTATTCAACTAAATATACGATATGCTCTTGATTTATACAGCAAGGAATTTATAAAAAAAATACTAATTTTCAAGGAAATGAATTTACAAAAATCAGCTGAAAAATTGAGAAGTGCTTTTTTGAAAAGTTATAAAAACAGACATCTGCAGTTTTTCCTTATTGCCACAGATATCGGTGTCTTGACTAAATCGTGTATACTATAGGACCCTTCAGAATAAACAAATTTCACCGTTGCCTCTTGCACAAAAAATTACACTAAATTTAAATAAAAATTGCATTCTGATTGAGACATCCTCTATACATATGTATATATTTACAACAAATAACAATTGCAAGAGTTATACGTGTTTAACATTGGTTGGTCTTATTCAGGTCACCCTGATGTACATACATAAATATATGGAAAAGTTCATACATAATTTTTTATGTTTAAACTAAACATTTGTTAAGATGTATTCAATTACATTTAGCTCTATAAACGTTATTTCTTGATGATTTATGAGATAATTATTAAATAAAAGTAACTTTATTAAAGTCCAGCTACATGTGCGTAGACATGTTACAAAAAAAAAACTGATCATAATTCAAATTTTTTTCTTTTTACATATTTTGAACGGAAGCTTCTCATTATGTTTGTGAATAGTTGTTTTTAAGTTGCCATATTGTTTTGTAGTTTTATCGCCTTATAAATTACGTATATCGCTAAAATACCCAATAAGAAATTTTTTAAAAAAAGGTTTTTCAATGAAATGAAAAAATTGTGTGTGTGTGGTATTAATGAAATTTACTTTTGATTTTAAAGATCCATGTTTGATATCGTTCAAGTGATCACCGTGACTACATGTAGAGTCACAGATCCAAGAACTTTTATTTTTAATGAATCGGCACAGATTGGTCCTAATTTGCTAATGGATGGATTTTATTAACACTGAGGCTATAAATCAAATGCAGCTAATTGCAATAGCTGTACTAGTTACTTAAAAAAAGTAAAAACAAACGGGTTTTAATTTTACTATCTATGTAAACACTTTCGTTACCAATCCTCGATTACACTTAATACTTATATTGATAAACTTATATCATTTGGATGTGCTCCTCAAGCATTTTGGTGGGGCCAACTTTATACTCGGTGCTAAAAAAAACCTGTTTTTATAAATGATAACGTAAGTAATAGAAATCATCAAAAACTGTAAAAATTTCCAAAAAACCGTTCAATAATAATTTTAAGACTGTGTGTTTAGATGGAAGGAAAACATTTAGATTTGGAAGCATTTTACGTGTGAGACAATCGTTTTTGTTAACACTAAAAATGATATGTTGCTGACAACATGTTTGTTTAAAAGAATAATAGAGAATTTTATATGTTTTTTTCTCTCAAGTATTCGCCCGTCTAAGCTCGGTTTAATAGTTTTGCACCTAAAGCCGACGTTTGACAAAAAATTGAAATATCTGGCAACAATGATTTTATAGATGTTTACACGTAGTAAAAGTAAAAAAATGGGAAAATTTTATTATATTTTTTATTTTATTTTTTTTTTATAGAAATATGTAAGTGAAGAACGAGTATTATTGCATTTCTTTTTTGAAGTTGACACTTGTCACATTTACGTGTGAGTGGGCATATTATTCATGCAAACACAATGCATTTTGAAAAAAACTAAACTCATAAGGCGGTATTTTTTTGAAATGCATATGTACTTATAGTTGGTTTGTTTTTACTTAAAAATTATGTATGTATTTACTATTGTAAAATGTGTTCAATATTAAGAAGGTATATGCGATTGTATGTACATTTACTCGCATATTTACGTGTACACATATTTTTGTAGGTATATTAAAATATTTATTTATGCACACATGTATGTACGTGTTAAATTCGAAAAAAAATTATACATAAATTTTTGTTTGTTATTTTGATGTTGTTGTTGTATTTTATTAACAATACATATTTATTTACATCCTTTTTGAAGTTTTATCATGTGCACACATCATGCATTATCCGCATCTGTTAAATTACTCACGCCCTTTTTTGGTAAAAGTCAATTTGCGACTTGTAACACCAGGCATGGATAATCGATAATCATATTGATAATACTAAATCAATCACTAGAGAAAAAATAAGTTTATTTTCGGTATTAATTAAATTATTATTATTTTTTTTTCAATAAAAAGTATTTAACAATTGCATTTGGATACATTTATAATTACCCTATTTGACCCGTATATAAATATCTTGTGCGTCATTTTGTAGTGGCGGCTATAATGGATTTTAAATTGTTCATAGTGCTCAGCTTTCTGCTGATATCCATATTAACCATCTAGATTGTCAAAGGCTGAACAAATTTTTTTCGTTTGTGAATTTTAAGAAAAACAGAGAAGCAATTTTATTTTGGTGTTAATATCTCATTTAGTTTAAGACTGCTTAAAGTAAATGAGCTACATATATATGTATATATTTACCCAGTAAATAAAATCGAGTTTTTCGAAGCACTTGTTTTAGAATTTAAAATGGAAGTAAGTTAAAAAAAAAGGTTTGCTTTTATGCAGTAGTAGAAGTGAATAAATAAATGAAAAGCTTTAAAAATTAGTCAATTAGAATTGCATCCATCCTTCCTGTACTATGAAGCTGATTTGTAAAGGAGCAAATTTGAAACATCGCACCAACAACTTCATTACCCAAAAGCGCTTCTTAAATCACTTACTCAGTGTTTATCTACTTCCAAGAGCGTTTCTAAAAGGCTTAATTTTTATATGTGATGTCCCACAATATAAAAAAATACTATTGAAATAAATTAAGCTCATGCACAATAATTTTGCTAAAGATCATAACATGATCAAATGCATAGCTTACGATTCTATAAAGGACATATAGACAAACATACAGTACTTATATAGATATATAGATAGATATATATATAGATAGATAGATAGATATAAAGATAATACAAATATAAGTTTTTTCAAACTTACTCATTAGTTTGTTTACGATGTTTATTAATAAACACGTAAAAATGATCATTGATCGTTACTAGGTTATAGTCTAATTGCAATATCAATACACAAGTTGGCAGTTGAAGGAAACTTTTTTTGATAAACGAAAATTAAAGAAGTGAAATAGGAGTAAAACACTTGCCAGTGTTATATTTAAGATATGATGATTTTAAATTATTTAAATAAAAAGCTAAGCTAAATTGTACTCAAATTTATTACGTTCTATATTTCTGTCAGGCATAAAAGCATTCTTGCTGCTACATACAATATAAGCGCTAGGATATATTTTTAACCTTAAAAATATAATAATAAGCAATTGTACTGTGATATATTCTAAAATAAAATGTACTAAAAGTTTGTTAATAGTCCCCACTTTTCCATCCCTGCAAATCACCACCCTCTCACACATTCATAATTCCTGTTGTCCTTTCCCTTAACATTTTGTTACAATCGTTTCTTTATCCAAAGCAGTTAAGAAACAGATGAAAATCAATTGATATTTATATTTTAATACGCTTCGATATCAAAATTTACAAATCGATTTGTAATACACGCCTTGGAACACAATATAAAATACAAAACATTTATGTAATTTTAAGAAAAAAAATATTTAACAGTTTTGTGGCAGAAAATCATTTGGATTGAGAAAAATTTTAAATTCTGCATTTTTTTTATGAAACAGGGTGTAACAAAAAGAGATTATTTAGCTTATCTTGTTTCTAGAAATGTGTAAATTTTAATCTTTTAAATAATATTAAGATTCTGATAAAACTGAATATCAAACTGACTATATTATATTGGCCCTTAAGACGACGGACTCTTAAAAATAATATTTAACTGTTATTGCCTAAGACACTCCTTGAATATATAAAATTATGTTAAAAATTATCTAAAACTGTATTTTAATTAACATAAAAAACGTGATTGTTGAAAATTTTATTTTGACGATTTAGCTTAATTTTTGATAACAGATCTCTTAAACGCATATCGGAGGGGCGGCTTACAAATATTACAGACGGCTCGGCTTAGCAAATTCTTAGTCGATTCTCGCAGGTATTTGAATAGTTATGACAGCACAATAAACATACCATACACAGTAGTATTATTTTAGGGCATTTTGACAATATGACATGTTAGGACACCTTGTGAATACGGTTAATAAGTCTAAATCGAACAACCTGCTGAAGTACGTTATTTTGCTAAATTTTATCTAAATTTTTGATATGAGTCTTCCATTTTTGGTTTTTATTTTTTTTATCAGAGGTATGAATTCTTTTTTGATAATTTCTTTCAGCAGAAATAATAATTTTATTTTTGATTTTTATTTGTTTATTTTTGTTTTTGCAGAAATAATTGTTATTTTTATACACTTGACGCGAGAGTGTAAAAGGGTATCTATAAGTTTGTCATTCCGTCTGTTATTTCTACAATATTCATTTGCGACCCCATAATGTATATACATTAGGGTAATCGACTCGGTTTTGCAACCGATGAAGCAGCCGTTTTATCTACTTTTTTCGGTATCGGCATTTTAAAAATGTTGATTTTCCAAATGTCGAGTAAACCGGTTTTTTTTTCTCTCAAAAACCGGGTGTTTTAAGTTTATGTTTATCTACATTTACAACTAATAGTTCCTTAGCATATAAAAAAAACCTGAAAAACTTTCCAAAACCTAAAATTTTTTTTAAAATAATTTTGTAGTGGTTTAACTGATATTGAAATTAATGGTGGGGTGAGGTGAGGTGAAACATGTAATGATTTTAACAATAGAATGCTATTGGAGATCATGGGTTTATATAAATGCATAAAACTCATGCAAATAAAGTGAAAAGAAAGCACTATTTCATAATTTAATGATGTTTTCTTACATAAATTGTTTAAGTTGTTTTGCATGGTTTTGAATCTATCTTGAATCACATCATTTATAAGAAATTATTTCGTATTTAGAGAATCATTTAGAATAAACTCTCTCACACTATTGATTTCAAATTCTGACAATGTAAATAATTCATTTGCCTAACTTCTAAATTTTTTTGTAGGGTAGTTAAAAAAATTATAAAAAAAATCTAGACTAAATCTTTTATAATTTTAAACTACTGACTTGACTTTCTTTCAATTCTTTCACTTGCTTTGTTCTCCTCCAGCTGTTAAAAAATTATATGTACTTATTTATTGAGATGTAATTTTTATCATAACTTTTTTTAAACAATTTTCTTTAGTTTTTTTATTAATCAATTACGGGTGGTCTTGATTTGTCAACTGATTATGTTTTTCTTTACTTATTTTAAACTTCAGCTATCAAAGTCCATAGATAAAAAAACAATTCTTTCTCTTCTCTCATTTATTTCAAACTTTATAGATAAAAAACATGAAAAAATATTTTTGAACTGCGATTACCTGGTGAATAAATATGTCTTGACACAAAACTTATTAAAACATATTTTGTGGTATAAATTGTTTAACGTAAAACCGGTTCACCAATTTTTTTATACTTTTCAAAAAAGCAACCGGTTTTTTTTCAGATTCTTAATTTCGAACTGCCTTTACGGAAACCAATACATATACCGAATGCTTTTAAAGGCCATGACTGACTATCAGATTTAGTCGTTCGATATGTCAAAAATTGTATGTGTGTTCAGAAAGTGTGCTAGTGTGGACACAAAGTGCACATGTGTGACAGATTTTTTGACAAGTGTGTCCGATTTGATAATCTTTTGAAAATTTTCATAAAATAATAGAGTCTGTGCGATCAGAGTTGCTTTTTCTAAGCAAGTATGACAGTGTGGCATCCAATAACACATTTTGTTGCGATTTTTTCATGTAGGACAGAAAACTATCAGATTTTTATTTGACATAATCGCACGACTTTGTAGGATAGTCAGTCATGGCCTTAAATAGAGAAGTTAATTTAACTATGTCCGTCTGTCGGTACGTGTAAGCGTTGACGTCAACTGTTTAAAGCCCTCATATATTCCATGGACTCCTAATTAATATAAATTTATCAGAAATTAAAATAATAATAACAACTTTTTTAAATTTGTGTCTATCTGTCTTTCTGCCAGTCTTTCTATACTCGACTGAATTAAAAACTACAGGATATATTTTAATAAAATTTGGTATGAGGATAAATAGTTTAATACCTGGGTTAAGATATAGCAAGGCGAATTCACATCAGGCACAAATATTTGTACATATTTTCATACAACTTTTATTAAATTTAAAAAAAATTTTTTTTTCAACCAACGCACATAAAAATTAATTTAAATGTAAACAAACTTTGACATTGTGCGGTTCGATATGAAACCAGTAAAAAAACAATCAGCTCGCTTCGTAACATCGCCTGATGTGAATTCACCTTAACATATAAGATATTCAAGACGAATGGTTTGTTGGGACCAACTTCGTTACCCAGTCCATCTAGTGTTAAAACAGAACGGATTCTGAAAGGTAACAATACAGAGCCTTTTGTGATCAGAAATATACTTCGTTTATGAAAACCTTTAAAACTAACCAACAAATAAAATAGGCAGAGTTAATTCTTAAATTAAAATAAAAAAAAATTCAAACCTTTTTGGAAGTTAAATACAAGTAGTAAAAAGTGTTTCCTTCTATTAAACACCCTTTTTCGAAATTATGTTAAAATATAATTTATTTTCGTTAATGGCTGTAAATGGTTAGCTGAATATTTGCTATGGTCACGCTATTTTATGGGTGAGAGTATGTGAGAGATGAGAGGGAGTGATTAAAGCAATGATAGAGAAATAATGTGTAGGGGTTGTTTTAAAAGGTTTTATTTTGGTGTTTTTATGCATCTGTCTAAGATTTTAATTTATTGATAATTTTCAATGATTGTTATTGTAATCTCTTTTTATAAATACAATTTAATTATTTTTTTTAATTAAAATTTGATTTCGTAGAAATAATCTAACAAAAGCTTTCATTTATATTGGCCGTATAAAAAAAACTGGAGGAGTTTGGAAAATATTTTTTATTTCGTTTAACGTATGGTGAATAAACTTACTTAACTTACATGATACATGATACATAATTGTGACAAAAAAACTTTCAATAAATATTTAGAATCCATGGGAGTTCAAAAAAGGAAGAAAAAACAGCACCATTCACCACCGAAAAACAACAAAAGACTATAAAATGCAGGTTACGCGAACTTTCCTAAATTTATTACTCCTGCTTATCAGAGCACAAATGCGTGATGGATGACGAGTCATTTTTCACTGTCGAAGGCAAAATTAATGGCAGCAATAATATTAGTTTAAGTCTTTCAGCCACAAAGCACTCGAAAAAGCTAAGCTTATTCGACAGACCAAGATTCTTGGAAGACTTTTGTTGTGGTTAGCCATAAGCGAACGTGGCATCAGTGAACTAGTTTATTTTAAAGGTGGTTTGACTGTGAATTCATAAGCTTATAATGAAAAATTTGCGCCAGCTTCTATCAACTTTATCCAAAAATAACATGGAAAATAACAAACACCTTTTTGGCCAAATTTGGCAAACGAAATGAATCGCCTAAACGTTCCGCAATAGCGGCCTAATGAAACTTTTTGGACCAGTTTGAAAAAAATGTATACGAAAACGTATACAGAGTCAAAAATGTTGATTTTTTGATCATCAAAATAAATAAAAGAGTTAAAAATCATAAATACAGAGGGCAGTCAGATGTCCATTAGAAATGTAAAAAAAAAAATTAGGAAAGCAAACACTGCCGGAGCTATTTTTTTTCATTACAATTCCGAGTGGTTTAACTTCACTCGAAATGCAAAACACAGACGTTAGACTATTTTTAGTACTAGAAGGACAATTAAATATATATTTCATCCCCTGTACCACCGCTTCTGAGAAAGAACTTTATATATCTTTTATATAATCTACTCATCAAGGGCTTTCAGCGGATATGTCACTACTCCATTCAGGTATGCCCGAAATGGCCCGCAAAACACTTAGAATATTCTTAATATTAGTAGTACCAGGTCATGTTTTTTGAGATCAGCGGCTATTGTAACTCTGTGTGACCTAAAATAACAACAATTGTGTATGGAATATAAACTTTAATGAACAAAAAATTTGGATTTTTCATACTTTGAGCGACGAGAGACACGAGTTAGCGTCGTTTAATCCTGCCCCAATTTTTGGTTGTCTAGAAAGGAAAATCGTTTAATATCTTCCAGACCAACAAAGTTCCGACATCGATTTTTTACGGTCACCATAGTGTAGATACACTCGTACCATTTTATTTACAATTATTTTTTTAATTTGCAAAAGCTTTTTAAAACATAAATATGTGTATCAAACTTTAATTCTTATTATAAGAATGGTGCTAGAGAATATACTATATCTATATATGTATGTATCTTTTTTTGTATAGATATGTATATATATACATACATACATATATTGATGCAATATTGTACAATGAACAAATAAAATCTCAAATTTCCTAAAATAAAAAATTAAAAACAACAAGGTGAACTTTTCCATTTTGTTAATCAAACAAATTAATCCATACAACATCAACTTAAAAAAAATATAAAAAAACGGTAACACGTTCGCCTCTGACAGCTGTGTGGCCTAAAGGCATCCGTATTGTGTGTATTTATGTACGTAATGAATCCATATGTTGCATTTTAGAAAGTTTGTAACAACCAACTTATTTCTTTTTGTAACATATATTCTATTCAAGTTGTTTTTGCAAACGACGTCAAAAAAAAAAAAAAAACACTTCCTGTTAATCTAATTTATTTTGTTACTTTTTATTACATATTTATTTGCGTTTCCCCTTTGCTGACTGTGTTTTTTATAAACTCGGGGAAAAAAACAGCGAACAAAGTTTCCTTTAAATATTTTCTTTGATTTCATGTTTTTGGTCATAAATTTAATTTCAAAACATGCAGAGTTTGATAAAAAAAAAAATAAAAAGTTAATATATTGGGTATTTGTATACAATTTGTAGCCGATGCAGTTTATAAAAGGAATTAATTGCTCATTTGGCGAAAAGTCTTTAATCCTCTTCATAAAATATACTAAAGGATGCTGAGTTGTCAATTACATACATACACAGAGAAAATAGTATCGGTTGTGAGTACCGCAATTGTTGCCAATCGCATAGTTAAGTTGTGATTGTAGAATTTTAAAATTATATCTACAGAATTTCGTTTCGGAATATAAATATGTAGTCAGCACTAATAAATTATGATTCTTGCAATAGAAATTTCATAATCACAAATGAAAAGTTTGATTCAAAGAACTGAACCATTTGATTGGCAATGAATGTGATTTTCTGTTTTCTGGATGTAAGTACATTAAGGTGACAATGAAAAGGCTTCTAAGGAACAAAAATTTGTTCGAATTTCGAATCAATAATAAACTTTGCAAATATTTAAAATTGATGTAGATGCGCGTCTTGAAGGTATTGTTCGATGTTGCTCTATTTTGCAGCATTAAATGTTTATGGTCACAATATTTAAAAATGAAAAAACTGGTTGTTACCATAACGTAAAGTCGATATCCTAGAAAAGGATATTCGTTCTTGATCAATTGATTAATATCCGCTCGTTTTAAATATTTTGCTGCCCAAGAATGAACCTTTGTCATTTTAAGTCTCATCTCGCATCAATAGTCTCTAATTTAAAAAATATATTTTCACAAATGTAAAAAATACAAAAAGTATCAAGCAAATTTTTAAAAAATTTGTGTCGCCCATTTTAATTTTATTCTTAGCTCGGATTAATAGTTCCCAGTTTCTAAAAACCCTAAATTCATAAACTTAGAAAAATACAAAAAGTAATTTATTTAACCAACAGTAAAGAACATGAACAAATTTGTGTTCGCTTTTGCGTACAAATCGACGAGTGACTTTTGTCACAATGTGTAAATTTTTTTTTTTTATTTATTATCAGTATTTTGGGAAAAATATTTTTTGTACAGCTTCGAAATATACGTAGTGTGCATTATCAGTTCAATATTATCGGCCAATACTGCCACTAGTCCCAATACAACTGGTATTTGTTTATGGTTCTTTCAGATCTGGTTGCCAGTGTTTACGACGCTGCATACATATGAGGATGTGCATTATTTTTTTTTATTCAATAAAACTATAAAAAAAAACTAATACAAAAATATGTTAATTAAAATTAAGTGGAAAGTGTTTTATAACTATAGAATTTAAAAGCAATTAATTTTAAATCTAGAATTTATTGAATATAGATAAGGTATTTAAAATGTATGAAAATATCATATAAAAATCATAGAAAATAAGTTTTAAAAACGCTTTACAAACTTTTAATAATAATTATGAATAAGACAGAAGGAATTTAAGTTTTTCTTTCATAACCTTGTTTAAGTTTTAATTCTTTTAAGACCAATCTTTTTCAAGTCAAATATGTATTAAATATGAGTGTGTGCACTTACATACAAACAAACATAAAAATGTGTATAGAATGTGTGTGGTTATACAACCATGTCTAAAACGACCCCTTTTCAATAACAAATGCTCAACACTCGTTTATGCCCAACGGGATAACGATGGATGGTTCGCTGACTGGCATGGATGAATGTTATGGGATGAATGTTATTTCATCAATGGATTTACTCGTACTCGTGATAACAAAAGCATTTTTTGTGACCGGCAAGTGGCAGTTAATGTAATTTAGTTGGCAATATGAGCGAAAACATACTAAATGAAATCTGTTTTGTTTTGTTTGTTTTTGTTTGTTTATACATACATGTACCAAACTTGTAAAAGCAATGTTGATTTCATTTTGATACCCCTGCCACTAATGATACGGACACGACCCTCCCTCAACCCACAGACAAACAACAAAACGAATTTTAAACTTTGATTGCATTTGTTGATTTTTTGCAAAACATTTTTTAAAACAAAAGCAACATCCCATTTGAGAATTATTGTTTTTTTTTGTTGCATATCGAAATGAAGCAGAAACAAAGCAATCAAAGCCCTTCCATTGAAATGAGCTACTAGTTCCTTCATTGTGTTTGTGTTGATTACATTTAACGATTCATGCTGTTTGTTTTTGCATGTGTGTATGCTTTTCCTAGTTCTTTTCACTGTGTTCGTGGTCTTGTAAAGTTTTCATTTATCTGCAATTTAAGCTCTCAAATAAACCTTAAATTGCTGCCAGTCGTTAATCTCCATTCTTGCATGCGTTGAATGAGGGAAACAACCCTCTTTGGTAGTTTTTAGCCTCTTAGTTTTTGTTCTATGCTCCATTTTAATTTTATTTTGATCAGTTTGCTTTTGTGTTTAACTTTAAAGTCATCATAATATTTATTGTCATCCCTTCTTGTTCTGTTTCTGGCTCTTGGATTTGTTTGTTTATTTTAGTACTTTGTCAATACGACTTTATCTAAATAAGCACAGGCTCTTTGCTTTCAGGCTTGATTGGAAAGACAGAGTGATAGGAGAGATTGTGGACGTATTTAATAAGTAAATTTTTTTTTTTACAAACAACATTGTGTTGTGATTTCTTAACTGTAAGGATTTTTTAAATTAAAAAAAAAAACAGAAATTTTGCAAAAGTGATTGAACGAATTATTGGGGGCGAAAAATGAATGCCTGCGGTTTACATTTGAAAGATTACCCGCGTCTATCTATAAGCTTCAATTTGGCGTACTTTTTCCAGCATTTTGGATGGTATTTTACCATCAATGTTCTTTTCTAGAGCTGGAATTGTGAATGGATTGTACCTGTTTTCAACAGACTTCACGTATTCTCACAACAAGTAGTCTAGTGAGATCAAATCACATAAACTACCCTAATAGGTGAAATTCGCCTTTAAATAAGTTCATGGTATCGGATGCCTTGTGGCACTGTCTTGTTGAAACCACGTGTCATCATCGCACGGTATCTAATCCATTGACTTCAACGTTGCAATTTTCGTTCATAAAGAAGTGTTTGAGCAGCTCTTGACAGTCTTTGACTGCTCTTTACACGTAATTTTGTGACAACGGTTTCAATATAACCTCTTCGGTGGGTCGATTATGATGACCATAAAATGGGCGTAGTTTACGTAAAATATTTTTTACACAGCACAAATTTTAATGATTTTGATTTCATGATTTCCCAGCATAGCTCGTTTTTTAATCTACTCATGGCGACATGGCAAACCTTACTGAACATTTCTAGCGTTGCCACATGTAACGATTTTTTTTTTAATTTAAAAATATACATTGAAAAACCACATAGAGTAAAAATCTACCCTCACTTATTAACTTTTATTACAACAAAAAAAAAGCATTTTCTTAAAACACAATTGGTAAATTCACAAGGTATCATAATGTCATAATTTCACAACATTTAAAAATGTTTAAACAATATGACAGTTTATAGGTACAGCAAATGTAAACAAAATTTATACTTATAAAAAGGTGTGTCTATAAATACAATATTTTTGAAACAATTTTAAAGCAGTATGTACAGTCAACGATTTAGAATTCAAGACAACAATTTTTATATTGCCTGATTGCCTGTCTTTCTGTCCTACTGCGGGATGGCTTTTCATAGAATTTGGTACATAGTAGTTCTTTGATATCGATTAGCGTAGATAGGAATTTTTTGGGGAGTTAAGCCCAAGACTTTTTGTAAAGTAAATTTTTTATGAAAATAAAATTTATTTACAGTAGAAAAGGTAAAAACAAGATTTAAAAATATTTATTTAAAGCAAAACATGTATTTATTATAAAATATGTAGAACCTAGCAATAAGAAATCAAATTTATCGATTGCCAAAAGTATTTTTTTCCTTGCTCTTGCACTTACGAAAAAAACATGTTCATGAACTTTCAGTCTTGAACCGAACCTTTCAAGCCTATATTTTTCGAACTACAAAATTTATAATTAAATTTCTTCTTCTTAGACCTATTCGTTTAAATGATTTACATATATATTATGTTATTTTAAATACCTCCCAACAGGTACAATTTTGTCGGCTTTTTAACCGATTCTCATATTAAATTTAAAATAGCTCTGAATGTACTTATATTTTCATTAACAAGCATTATTTTGAAAAGTTTTATTATTTATCTAAAATATAAATAAAAATTATTATTTTATTAAATTGAATGAATTATTTACTGTTACTCTGTTTATAGATTTCTTTAAACATATTATGTGTATGGACTAGTGTATACCGTTTCATAAATTCTTCAAAAAAAAACTTCATATTTAAGCCCTCCTCTACATGCAAATGTCTGTGAGTTCATGTTGTGCAATAAATTTTTTATTATTTTTTGTTTATTTTGTCTGGCATTAGAAATGTCAAATTTTCAAAAAATATTGCTTTTAATAACCGTTATTATTATTTACTTATCAACATCGGTACATAAATGAAGAGCGTAGAATATTTACATATTTCATAAGAAGTTGTATAAAAAGGTTAATAGTAAGCAAAAATATCAAAGATTTTTAATTTAATAGAGAGTCTACTATTTGTGCAATATATCAAATATTTAATGCCTTTTATGTTTTCAGGTATATACTTGGATGACTATAAATATTATTATCTTTATACCAGGAAACATAAATTCTTTTATTAAACCTTTTAAAAAAAATCCTTGTTCAACAAATTTCTTTACAGATCCAATATCCCAACTCAGCCAATATTTCCACAGACACAACTTCTTAGTGATTTCCAATTTAAATTCTTAAGCTACACCAAGTTTATCATAGTGCCCACGTTCTTAAACGTAATAGTTAAACACAAGGCATATTTGTTAATCAGGTAATTAGTTAAGCAGCTAATACACGGCATGTTTTTTACATCTGACTTGTCAAATTCTCCACTGCTAATACAAACATGTCGTGTGTTACCTTTAAAACATTACTTCTGTAAAAAAACATTTGTTGATGCATCTGACAAAATTTTAATTAGAGTGCGCTCTATTTTCTTTTGTCAAAACATGTGACATCAGTCGTTGGCAGAAATCCCTGCTGCTGCAAAGCAGTTAGCGTAAAAGTACAATTTTGACAGACATGTAGATTTACATATGTCTTACAAATTTTAAAGTCAGATGTAAAAAACATGCCGTGTATTATAGCCTTTAGTAGTTTTGAGAGGCCTTTTTTGTTTTCATTTTTTTACTATGGACTTTAGAAGCTTAAGTTTAAAATAAGTGAAGAACAAAATAATCAGCTGACGAGTCAAGACTACCTGATAATAAATTTGACTTGGTTCAGCATTAAAAATATATTATTACATTCATGCAACCGGATTTTATGAGAACAATTCTTATCATCTAAAAATTATCACTTTCGATTTACATTCATACATACATACAATGTATGTATTCCTCGTTACATAAATAGCTGCGCTGTCCGCTTTACGATTTTCCCTAGAGCAGTGTTGTGTTGCACATTTTAAAAGGTACTTGTACAAACGAAATGTCATTGTATTCTTTTTCTTTTACCTTTTCATAGAGAAAACAAAAGCCATTTAGTTGTTTCTTTAATTGCATGCAAAGCGACGTCATGTTAGTTGAAATTTATTAACCATATTATAAAATTTCATTGTTTATTCTTATAATATGTGAAATTTATCACCAGCAGTTGGAAAGATCCCACGCAAAAAATTAAACAGCAACCACAGTGTCAGCAGAAAGACGGACTTGACATTGCGGGGGACAAACAAGAATTTGCATAAATTTAACATTTTTAAGTTAAAGAAAAACTTATGCTGACTTATGCTTATGAAACAAAGAAGTTTTATGCAAGAATTTAAATTAAAAAAAAATAGAAACAACGACAACAATTTTTAATATTCTACACCAAACTTCTCATGAATCGAAGAATGCGTCGTTTCGTTTATTAAAATGTTAGCTGAAACTCATAAACAATAAGACGAGTTTCGTCTGTCGTTTATTTAAGTCCCTTTATGATTTTAAAAGAATTTTTCATTATCCCCTTCTTCGTTTTGCTTCTTATGATTTTTTAAAATTTCGTTTTGATAATAGACACACGTTAAATTAAACATATTTTTGGATTTAAACAAAAAATTAAAAAAAAAAAAAATAATAATAATAATCAAGGGAAAAACGTTTAAGAAGTCGCGTGTCTTACGACCGTTTCAACCGTATGTTTTTGTCCAAACAAAAATCGTTGTTAGATTTTGTTTCTTGTCTTCTTTGTCTTCACTCATTGACTTGTTTTTCTATTTAGCACATTCACCATTAACTGTTGTTAATCTTTCTGCCATTCGAATAACAAAGACTTGCTTCTTTATTAGACACGTGTCCTTTTCTTGTTGTTGGTCTACAAATGTGAATTTCAAATGACTTTATCTATCTGTGCTTCCGTTAAGGATGTGGTAACGGAATTGCATGACACTCGAAATGTTGTTTTAATAGGTTTGCAATTTTCATTTTTTTTTTGTATTTTTTTTTAGGTTGCAGTGTTTATGAACTGTAAATTAGTAATTGTTGCAATTTTCCCCGGCTGCAAAAAACTTTGACAGTATCTACACACATACATACATCAAATCTGTTAAAACCAAAGTTCGCTCGACTGACTTTTATGGGTGACTCATTAATTGTGAATGTTTTGTCAGTTTTTTTCCATCAAAGTCAGTCACAAAAACTTTAATAAATATGGGTTAGGGGAATTTAAGTCATTGTAAACGCGTTTTAAATATCACGCTGAATCATAATATCCTTGTTTTGTATTTAATAAAGCCAATCTGATAACGTATGGGATACAGAATAGCTGTCTTTCTCATTTCTGTTTTTAGAATTTTAATTCGTAATTAATACTTATTTTAAGGAATATATCATTTTTAAAAGCATGCTCCGATCACTCACAAGTTTATATACAGTAATGAATTCGACTGATTGTGTTTTATTGAAAGAATGTCAAAGTTCATATAAAAAAATATTAAAAATTGATTCTTATTTTTTTTATATAGTTTGGTAAGGTGATTAGTGAAAAAGCACATTAGTGTTAACAGTTTTTAATTATGGACTTTTCAAGCCAAAGAGTATAGAAACAGAATTATTTTATTATAAAATTTGCAACAGAAAAATACAATCAGCATGGCCAAAGTGAACTAATTTATGGTGGCGTTAGGGGTAAATTAGAATTCAAACCGATTTGTTAGCTATTCTCAGAAATAATTTTCGAGGCAGAAACTTGTAATTTGGTGTCTCTGTCATGCCCAACAAATATTTAGGAGCTTGGGAAATTTATAGCCTCTTTAACGATGTCGAATGAATGCGTTCTTTCGCATTCTAAGCGAAAGAAAATTGATTTGTAAAACTGTTAGTTTTAAAAATTTTTACTCATTAAAAAGGTAGAACGACACTATAACTTATTACACCCAAAACAGATTTTATTTCACAGTTTCACCAAACACAGTTTCAACAACTAATCCTTCGAATTAGAAGACTTAAAACCAAGTCACAGGATTACTGCGATAATTTTTGTTTTATTTCTATAGATCAGAGGAAAATTACTTGTCAGTCATATGCGAGTAGAAAAGGCGTAAAAAAATGAAATGTATACCTAAATGCTTTGATCGTTTAATTAAAAAAAATTAATGCGTTTTCTATGCCTCATTCCACCTATGATGGCGTAAAATTTTTTTAAAAACTGTAACTAATTTTTATTAATGACCCATTAAAACCGCTTCTACCATCTAATCGTAAATAAACCTTAAAAATAACAACAACACTGCTTTGGCTGTTACTTTTTAAAGTCGTCTGTCTGGGTGTCTGCTTGTCTTCCATTCAATTACGCTGCAACTTAAAATGTTATAATAAATCTTTTATGGGTCAAACGTCTTAAATGTTCATTTAACGAACTCTAGCAAGAGGTACCTTTTAAATTTTAAAATTATTTGCAATTTGACCACACGCCACCATCAATATTAAAAACGTGGCACGAGGCAACTATTAAAATTTTATTAAACAAAATGCTTTTAATACAAAACTTAAAACGTTACAGTTGTGTAAAAACAGCCACCAACTCTTAATACATTGTTTGTCTAAGATTACATATTATGTAAAGGGTGTCCCAAAATTAACAATATATTTAAATTGCATAGAAAAAACATTTGGTATTATTATAAAGTACACAGGAATAAGTTGTCAATGGAGTGGAAAATGCACACACTTAATAATGCACCCAAAGATCAGTACTCGCCCCTCTGCCAATGTCATTGCTATAGCCACTGAACGATACCCAGTGAAAAATGCTAAATCGGTTCTCACAAATGAACTCTCCGCACAAGATTTTTAAAAAATTTAAATCGTGTCCCAGCTAGAAAAAAGTTACGTGGCTTTTAAGGCAAATAAGTAACTCTCATATAAACTAGATTTATGCAAAATTTATATGAATAATATAATAAATGTGTGTATATGTATCTCAACTGTTTAAACTGCAGCCAGTCAATCACAACTTTAAACATAAATCCATATGTATGCAAGTATTGCAAAAAGTTCGTTACATTGTGTTTAATTTTTTTTCAGTTAAAAACCAGTTAATTTTGTGGTCTTGTTTATTTTTTGTTCATAAAAGTACAGCAAAAGATAAATAAAAAAAAGCTGTACAAGTAATACGATTGTAGTCATATGTATGTTAATGTGATCATTATATTGTTTTAAACAAACAGAAATATAGTGAAATGCCATGAGATCGCGTCATTTGAGAGTTTTATTTCACACGAGTTAAAAAAAATGTATTTGAACATTTCACACAGAAATTTCTTAATTCATTTGATGTATGCTAAAAATATACGTTTGAAATATTGAATTTGAATTTAAAATTAATAAACATACGTTTACATTATAGCACATAGGCTTATTGCAAAAAAAAATATATTGCAATTATAAAACTCATCGCTTATACGCACAGATTGCTTAAACAAATTTTCAACTTTTTAGTGCTGTCGGATGAGAAAAATGCAACTACAACGATTACTTGCGGCGTTAATTTTAAATACTATTTATTTTATTTTTAATTTGTTGATATTTAATTGATATGTGTAAGTATAGTATAGCTCACTGTTAAATATTTAAGTGGTAATAATTTTTTTTTTGTATTTTTATTTTAACAAACAAAAAAGTGGCAACGTTGTATAAACAAATAGCTTACAAAAACTTTTGTTGATCAAATCTTTTTTTCTGAAATTCTGAAACGAAAACTAACTTAACTCACAATACAAATTGCAATAAATTTAACTGCAATTAAGAAGCACATACATACGTATAAACGGGGAAGTAGTATACAAGCAATTGATATAAAAAGTTATTGAAAACATTGGCCAACATATCATATTTGTTAGGCAGTTTTGACACATATACAAATGCGATACACAACATTTTAATCAGAAGCAGATAAATTAGGTGCTCGTATCCAACCAGCTGATTGTTTTTCAAGTGATTTTTTTTTCAACTCAACAAAACTTTTCAAAACTGTCTTTTGTAATATCTGTCTGTTTTCGTCACTCATTGTTAAAAATTAAATTAAATGAATTAACTTCTTTGTTTCTTAATAAAATAAATTCGAGCTAAAGAGACAAATTAAAAATTCTTTATAATTTTTATATTGTCAAATGTTTGTTAAATTTAATATTTATTTAAGATTTATTCAGTAAAAAAAAAAATCGTGAAAGAAAATACACTCTCCAAGGTTTTTGACCTTCTTTATTATGCTCTTCTATTTGGTATTCAATTACAGTGTCAGATTTGTTTATTCGAAATTTTATTATGTACTGTGCACAAATACATATACATACATACATACATACATACATACATACATACATACATACATACATACATACATACATACATACATACATACATACATACATACATACATACATACAAATGTAGAGTTATTTAGTGTAGAATTGCATTTTTATCTTAAAAAAAAGAAATGAGTAGATACGTACATACGTCCAGAGTATATTTATCTTATCAGGTTTGTAAAAAAGTTCCTGATAAAAAAAGAGATAATCCAAAGTCATGCAAATGTTTCTAGAATGACTAATTGAGAATATCAAGAAATTAAAGAGATTTTTTATGTAGGAGTAAACAATGATATAAATGATCGAATTCTCGGTCTTGCATACATAAAGACTCGGACATTTTTGTGAATTAATGAATGTGTTAATTTCCATATATAAAAAAATAATTCTTAATTTATAACAACTTCAAACTCCTTATTTTTATCAAAGAGAGAGAGAGAAAATCCTTCATCCTTCATTATAGCTTCATGTATAAATTCACCTGCGTTGTAAACCAAACAAAACAACGAATTATTATCAATAAAGGCTTAAATTTTCAATCTATATATCTTAAAAAATTATTAATGTCCACACAAACTGAAGAGTTCGTTTAATATTTGAACTTATAACCTTAATTTTAATTTTCCCATAATTGTTATTGTCGTTGATAGAAAATACTTATCAGGGTAGATTTAACAAGGTGCCCTTAACTCATCAGCTGATCGTTTCTGCTTTCTACCATCAATGCCAAAACTTGTTACTTATTATAAGAAGTTCACTTTCCACTTCTGAATTATAACTGCGAATTACTCGAAACATTATTATATTTGTATTTAAAAAATGAAAATTAGGAATATAAAATAGGTATGGTGCGCCATTTTTATCAGAAATTGGTTTATATAAAATTGCAAAAAAACCTCAAATTTCGATTTTTATTATTTCTAGAACTGGCATTTCTAGAATATGACATCGTATGTAAATATGTAATATAAAAGTCGCAATTTTTGTCCACTGATTTGGTGATAATGTCAACGTCAACACTTCAAAATAATTATCAGAAAAATTGCAAAAATTTTACAGTAAAAATATCTTCTATGATAAAGTGAAGTTTACTTTTACATATAAAATAATTTAATTAAATGCGGCAAAAAGTACTAAAAGTGTGAACTAAAATTATTAAAATGAACTAGTGAATATGGTCCCAAAGATAATGTCACTAGTACATTTTTAATGACAAATACATGTTACAAGTCTATAGCAAAGAATATTGTCTGGGCTATAATTTTCCAGGAGTATTGGTAACAGAAACATTAGTGAACCAGTACTGTTTTACTACAGACATTTTCTGCAGGGTACGCATTGCACTACTATGTATTTTTATACCCTTTACACGAGAATGTAAAAGGGTATATATAACTACGTAATTTCTACAATATTCATTTAAGACCCTATAAAGTGTATATTCTGAATCCTTATAGATAGAGGAATTTGTTTAGCTTAGTCTGCATGTCCGTGTGTATGTTTAAATCTTCTTTTCTTTGTTAAAGTCTCACGTATACTTCAAACTCTTATATGGTATCCATCTATCAGATCTGCTTTCGAGAATTTTGCTATTGAAAATCAGTTATATGGTCACATGGCGAACTAAGATATGAGCAAAAAAATTTTTTTTGCTTCTCTCAGATAACTTCTTGACCCGTTTCTTGTGTATATGTATATTAAATATGTAACTTTGGCAATATTTACAAAAAAATCTTGGTCACATGTGTCAATCACCTACAAATATATCGGCGAATAAAATTTTTGGAAAACAAAAAGTCAACAAAAATTACAAGTGATCGTTTTTCCTAATAAGTTTTGGTCACAGTTACACCATATAATTGTCAATTTCGGTCATTACAAGATGGTGCAAGCTGGTGAAGGGCTTATAAGATACGGCACTGCCGAATATATCGCTCTTACTTGTTTGAAAACAGCTGGGGTACTTAAATACGTTCTCCTGTGTTTCGCTCTAAAAAGTGACCCACATAAACCCAACAAATTCGCACATTCAAACGAATACACATATTGATGCTCTACATTCATATGTAGATACATCTACAAATACATACATACATAGTGACTTGGACTCACAATAATAGACAGAGTAATTAAAAATTAAACAATACAAAAAAAAAAAAAACAAAAATAAGTCCATACAAATTTACGATTAAGGTAAAATACATACAGCTATTGACAAAATAAAAAAAATATAAAATAACAACAACAATAGTTTGAAAAATAAAATAAATAAAATACTAAAGGGAATTTATAACAAAAGACCGACAAGTTGCAGCTGCGCAAATACGCAAATATTATTTGAAGGCACATAGAACATACATATGTGGACACACGCTTGAATACATGCATGCAGCATACGAGTTCCACACCCAGTTTATAGTCAACGGCAACTACTTATGTAATATATACTGTATTACAAATACATACTTACATATATATGTATGCATACACACAAACTTATACTTCATTCTCTATCACATCTTCCGGTAGATGGCTTACCATCATAATACTTTCGAGCACAAAAACTTGGAATTATTAAAAAATTAATTAGATTTCCACAACTTCTATATTAATAAAGCAATACAATGCATTCTAAACGGCTTTAGTAATGAGAAATTATTTGTCATTAATGATGTGCTTCCAAATGTGTACAAAATCAATCAAAATATCTTTAATAATTCATCCGTGAGGGGCAAAATGGCAACATTATATAATTACAATAAAATGCTCAATAATATTTTATAACGTATAGTGAACAATTTTATGCTTTTTCTGTTATTGTGTAGATTTATGGCAACACTGTCCGGCCTATAGGTGGCAGCGTTTTCGGCGTTTATGCTTTTTGCTGTATTGAGTATTTAATACTTGCAACAATCTACAATCTTGAAATTAGCGAAATCATTAAGCAAAACAACGCCGAAATTGAACAAATGAATGGATTAAGAAATTAATGATGGATGAGTTAAGGGGAAGAGAAAGTCAGTATTAAATCTTATATTGAGTATTAGTTTTATCTAAAGTGTATCCAAATTCAAAAGTGATGCCGCGGCATGCCGATTGTCGATATCTAAGGGTCCATGATGAATAGATCTTATACCGGATATTGATTTCCTAATCAGTGATCAGAGGCAGTTACGTTGAAAGGGGTCTAAGTAAGAATGCACTTTTAAAATTTTGTGTCATTTTTATTTTTCTTTTTATTTTTTAAGGATTTTCAATAGAAAGTGCACACATTGGCACATTGAATTTCGAAGAGTTGTAAAAAATTTGAAGAAACTGTGTCGAGAACAATTGATCTCATTAATATAAAATACGTACATAAATACATAAAAAAAACACACATACATAAATAAAAACATCCCATTGTAAAATTATAAATTGAGTTTATGTTAAAAATAAATAAAAAAATTTTTTTGTATGTTGTTGAGAAAAAAAACGAGGTGGTCATGGTTTTTTCCTCATCTCTCAGTTATTTACGTACCGATTTTTCTGATTTTCATTACTGATCAACTCCTCTTTTCATAGGCTATCAGAAAATATTTGCTTTATGGGGTCGGAAATGAAAATTGTAGAAATTTCACACGGAATGACAAACCTATATGCATTACCCTTTTTCACTTTTGTGTGAAGGGTATAAAAAGTATTGCTGCTGAGACAGTCACAAAACTTTTTGAACTTTTTGAAATGTTTATGACATTTTGCTGTGTCTATTCCATTATGCTTTTAGATTGAATTGCTTTTTTATGCTTTTCTTCATAAAGAATGACAAAAACAAAACGTAAAAGAAATAGATAAAATCATCATAATTCACAAGTATTAATGATCTTGTGATACTTGGGGATTCAAAATTGTTAAAAATTGTATCTCCTTAACACTTTAAAAAAAATTTCAATGCATCGAATTTTTTATAAATTATTGCCATTTAATAGTGTCCTACAGACTTAACAGTTCTTGTAGACTAACACCATGTTTTCGGCCAATATTAACTTTAAAATAAGTAATATTTCTTACATATCGATATTTCCTCAACTACCTTGAAATCGCCTTGAAATTACATTGAATATCCCTGTTTTTTTTTTTTTTTCTAAAAAAATTAAATTGTTCATAATTTCAGCCTAAAACGTATTAACTTTTCGCAAGAATAAATGCGCTATAAGATTGATTAATTTTAAGTTTATTTTTAAATAGAGTAAAAAAAATATGTAAGTAAAATAAACTGGAAATGAAATTACAGTGGAGCCTCCCATTACGAACAATGCCATTTAGCAGACACTCTCTAGGCGACTAATGTTGGCAAGTCTTAGCAAATTTTTTTTAAAACAAGCATTGCATTCACTTGACCAGACAATCTCTAGTACGGACACATTTCAATGGTCCTTTCTGTGTCCGCGCAAGAGAGATCCCACCGTATTTTATAGATGCTATGAAGTCATACAAATATTTATTTTAATAATCGTTCTGCTTTGATTGTTGAATCCGTGTCGTCGAAAGTAAATTAAACTAGGTAGTCTCAATTCATTAGCTGTACATTCTTCTATAATTTACAGTTGTCAAGCTTCGTATAAAAATTTTCTTTTCGAAAAATTCTCTGCAAATTGCTATGACCTTATACAACATGGCGCAAAATTAATCACCCTATCATAAGATGTAATAGCTTTTGCAAATGGCAATTTACGTCAATCATATTTGACATTTGCGAACTAGACTGCTACAGAACACAAACAGACATACAAGACTCCGCAAGAGCATAAAATAATTGTTTCGATTTTTAATAACCAATAATCGGTGGGTTATGTTAGCTTAGCATGAATTTCGTCGTAGATTTCCTAATCGTGTCGTGCCAACTGGACAAATATTATGCCGCTTACCTGCTCGACTCGAACAGACTGGGACTACAACAGATCTTTCAGGATGTGGCCGGCCCCGGACTGGTCGTTCTATTGAGATATCAACTAGAGGACGTGCCATGCAATTGGGCATCACCAGGCGAACCCTACAGCAAATTTTAGTGAAAGACTTTCAAATTTGTCCATACAAAGTGCAAACAGTGCATCAGGAAAATGCATGATGACCCGTCAGTCGCATGTAAACGTAAGCGCCAAAAATATATGGTTTTGGAATTTTTCCTAAAATTTACAAACGAAATTCGTTTTTTAGCTCCGGGACAATTTAAAGAAGAATGGGTATGCTCTGATTAACAGCACACTATAAAAAAGTGTAAAATTCAAGATGGCGGATCATTTTTTTCTTAACCCCATCAATGTGGATATCAAATGAAAGGGCTTGGCTAGTAGAATCAACAATGTTAAAATTTTAAATCGAAGATGGTATCGACAATATAAAAGCAATAGGGCGTATATAACATTAAATCAATGCTACGCTACTATGAGGTCATTGTACATGCATGTACATATAAGTTGGTGCAGAGTATTATCAGATCCGGCACGGCCGAATATAGCACTCCTGATAATGTTGTTTGCTCTTAAACATTATCTTTACATATTCAATATTACAGTTGTGTGTTATAAGAATTATTGGAAAAAAGCACACACAACATGTCTTGTGCATCATTTGACATATATCACGCGATTTGAAATGTTTTTTTTTTCTATGCTTTTGAATCTTTCTGAAGGTCTGTCTATTTTATATTTTAAATGCATCAGCGTTTAAATTATAAATGTAAATTAAGGTCATAATAATATTAAATTTATGGGGCAAATGATTTTGATGATACCAAACACATACAAAAATTTATTTATTTTTAGAATATTTATAAAGATGCTAAGATAATAAAATTATATTGTAGAAAGTAAACGTGGACCCAGTGGGTGGTGGAATAATGGTTAAGGATATTTAAGCACCTCCCCCTCCAAACCAATTTCTTTCTTTTGATAAGTAATAGTTTTGGCAGACATAAAACAATTTAAATATTTGTTTTTATGGAAAAAAATAAAATAAAATTTTATTCAGCGTCGCCGTGACGTATGACCACTAAGAGTGGATAGAAATAGAATTCGAAAAATATAAATATAAACACCAAAAGTTCTCACTTTAAGACAGATATTATATCCTAAACATCAATGGTCTTCTAAAAATTATTAAAAGTTGTTTTTTTTTCGAAAATCCACGAAGTTTTAGTTCAAATATTTTGTATTTCATTTGATACAAACATTGAGGGGGTTAAAGAAGATACATTTTTCAATACTAGAAACTCATAAGCAATGTACTAAGATTGAATTAAATTATTGTGGGTAAAACATATAATGGTTGCACGTTATCATAATTGTGTTTACTTTAACTGTCATGTAATTATTATATTATGACTACGAATGAAATATTAAATTTTTGCTCTTATCTAAAATACCTTTTATTAAAAAAAAAAACAAATGTCTACGCAAGATTCTAAGGATATATTTGCGCTTAACAATCTCCAACATTCAACTGTGGTAAGAAGCTAACCAACAACCATCAGGTGGCATAGCAAAACAATACAAAGAGTGTGCAAATTAAACTTCAATGGAAACGAAATTCAACACCGAGCAAAGGAAACAAAATATTGGAAGGAACTTGCTCCGGCCCTATGCTTGAAGGAGTTAAAAAAACAAATGTTTACATAGAAAATAAATTATAATCCATGCTATTTATTGGAACTCTTTTTTTATATAGATTTTAGATGTATATGGATTTTAGATTTTATTTTAATAACGGGTGTCCAAATTTTTAAGAATCAGTGGTCAATGGAAATTGCTACTGAGAGATGACTCGAAACTTTTTGTGCGAAATTGATGTTTTAGATGTAGACAATATGTGGTATTAATATGATGTTGCCTCTTGTCATACATCAAGAGAGACAATGAATCCTTTGATATAAAATTTCGAAAACTGCAAGATAATTGGCCACCAAGATCGTGCAAATTAACATCTTTAGACTATTTTTTTTTTGGTTATTTTGAAATCGAAATTTTACAGCAATAATCCCACAATAATTCAAATACTTAAAAAAAACATTATAGAGCAGATATCAACCATTAACAACAGTCCAGAAAAACCCTGAAGCCGTATGGATTGCAAATTAGTGTCAGTAACAAGTAACAAAACGTATTTAAAAGGTTAAAAAATTTTATATATTTAACAAAATATATATTTCTTTAAATAATTTTTACTTTTCACTTTGAGAATCGGTGTCCTAATTTTTCACTAATAAGTAGCCCTAGAGTCATTTTTAAACACAATTAGTAAAGATGTGGCTATAAATTATACTAGGGCTGCAAAATTTCAATTTTTATAGAATTTTATTGATTTGAAAAATCAGAAGCAGTTGTGTTTATTTGCTCATAACTTAGAAAATTATAGGGCGATTGTGACGATTTTTTTCCTAAATATTAATACCACATACGGGTCTAAGAAATATGAAGGGGATTCTTAAAGTTGATCTCAACCAACATACGAATGAACAGACATTGACTCTATTACATTTCGCATTCAAAAGCTTTCAGAGAATACATATACTTTATAGGGTCTTAAATGAATATTCTAGAAATGCTATTCACCGAAACTAACGTAATACTTTTAAAATGTGTTTGACACTTCCGGTTAACCGATTTTTTAAATTCAACAAAATCGAGTCTAGTCAATATATGTATATTATTCTAACTAGTATATTTCATTCTAATTATCAAGCTTAAGTCCTCTTTTGTGATTTTTTTTTACAAATGACACAATAGTTTAAGAATTATATTTTTATTAGCATCATTGCGATCACTTCAGTCAGATCAGTTCAACTGCATCACAAACTTCAATAATGTAATGGTAGCATTAAATAAATAAAATTCTTAATTTTAATATTAGGCTTTTACGATTATTTTTAATAACCAACATCATTTTAATCAATTAAAATCTAAAAGCTGTCCAATGGCTACAATAACCTATAATTTGTGACAGAACTTATGTCCAAACTATTTAAGTCAAAAACTCAACAGATCAGTTAAAGTTTGAACATTTAAGCTTTATTTCCTCTTGTTCAACATTTATTATAATGCGATTATGTACTTTAAATCAAATTAGTAACAATTAAATTTTATGTGAATAATATTTCTAATTAAAAACTTTTAAATGCTTAAACATGTGTGTGAGTGTGTGTGTGAAAGGGCGTTGTAAATATTCATTTAGATTTTCGTTGGCTGTAACAGTTGAAACAACAAAAAAAAAAAAAAAACTCTTAACATAACTTTTAAAACTCAATCAATTGAAAAAATCATTTGAAATAAATAATATTTTATATACTTGTGTTTGTACATACATTTAAATAATAATTGTACAGTACGGAATGAAAGTTATGCCACAGAATGAAAATTATTACAAGTTTTAATAAAATATATCGAGCAATTACCTCCAAATTGATGTAACCCAGATCAAAATCGATTTAATTTTTTTTATTGAAATCGATAGTTCTCGATAATTTGCATCACCTGTCAAAATGTCATTACTGTAGATTGAACCGTTATGATTTTATAACAAAAATAATTTCAAAGCAATAGCTTTATTAAAACTGAATTTATTTACAAAAAACTCTCTCCTGTAAAATTCTGATTTTGAAGGAACATTATTTCTGCGGTTATGGCTCGATATCTGTTCACTTTTGTAATTTTTATCGTATTTCAATATACAGCTTTGGTTTGTTTATTTAGACCAACATTTTTTTTTTAATCGATTGCATTGTTAAGGGTAGTATGTCAACACAAACGGTTGGTTGAAACGAATATTCGCCGCGAAAAATGCATGGTTCATTGCATTATACATCACCCAAATAAAGATAAAACATAACAACAACGTAATGAGTTTTTGTCTGTAGAGTGCAATTTTATTATTAAAAAGTTTTTTATAACTTCATTCAGCCAACTTGAGGACGAATTAGAAAAACAAAAGTTAATTGCGAGCACCTGCAATTGTCTTTCGCGTTCTATTCCATTTTCTCTCGCTCTTATATTATATTGATCAGCACATACAAATAATCCAACTTAATTATAAAGTGAGTGTATTATACAATTTAACCAGGCAATTTTTGGGTGAGTTTTATAAAGTAGCAGATACATATGTCAAGAAAATAAATTTATCAGCTAACTGAGAATCAATGCAATCCAGGTATTGCTTAAACTTCGACCGATATGCTAGAATCATAAAATATAAAATTTCTTAGATCCGTAACACTGTTTTAACCCATGACACAATAGCATACACCATATAAAATTAATTTATGGATCATTCCATATTCCAATGGCCCTAAGTGCCATTATTACAACTTGCCGTTAGTTAAATGCAGGATTTTGTCGAACCGATAAATGGCTCTGCATTATAAGGCCTTCATTTATTATTTTTAAATCCATTTTTATTATTAATCAGGCAAAAAAAATTCTACCATTAACTTAAGGCAAGTTGTAGTAATGGCTCTTAAAGTGTTATTATTACATTCTCAACTTTATATATATATTTTTTTTTCTAATTTTGTCTTAAAACAGGCGTTGACATAACAGAAATAAGGGACAGGAATGCCGCGTTACAAAGAAATTCTATAAGACCTTTTAGTTAGAACTTTTACCGGAGTTGTAAAAATTAAAAAAACGAATGCGGATTGATTAATAAAATAGCTTTATTTTAATTTAATTTATAAAACTATTACTTTTGATTAATATTAAAGCATTTCAGTTACTTTAATCTGAATTTGAAATCTTAGATTCATAGAACAACTCGTTTAACCTTATCCGAAACAAAAAAGAGAAAATATTCCTGAATTTTCTGGTTCCGCTTAAGCATAACAATTTAATTTAAATATTTTTCTAAGCTGAAAAAAATTGTCCATTTCCCATCTCTGTTTAAATGTAAAATATGTATATAAAATAATTTAAAAAGTTTTAAAATTTTCTTACCAACAAATACATGCAAAACTGTTAACATATACAAAAATACAACAGCGATACAATCAACACTGCACTACTGGCGAATTAAACAATCGGTAAATTATGACATACAAATTAAAAATAATTCAAAAGTACAATTAAGGAAAAATCAAAGAAGTTTTTCAAAATTTTACCAACTTTTTATATTCCAAAATTCTTCAGAAAATTTGTCCAATACTTAAAACGAAATTTCCTAATTCGATCTGGATTGAATTACTCCGAAAAATTTCTACAATTTGTATTCTTTATTTGTACGATTTTTTTTTACAGTAACTGTAAAAGATACAACATTCATTTATTTGAAAAATCCAAACCTAATTCAGTTTAAAAACAAAGTAAAACAAAAAATTATAATAAAATTGTGAACGACACAAAATGTTTAAATAATGAAAATATTTGAATGGCCATGATCACAAAAGGTTTAAATTTCCCATAAACGCATTCAGGCATAAAGTGTTGGCTGAAAACGAATTCACCTCCTCATCCTCTTGCTTCGTAGTTTCCCGCATGTCAACAAAACGATGACGTGTGCATGTATTTGCTGTTGTTTCTTTTTTCCTATTGTCCAACAATTTATGGAAACAAATAATGGAAAAGACAAGAGCAAATATGAGGGCGTAAAGTTAGTAAAAGTGGTAACAAAACAAGAATAGAATAGTTCAGAACACTTCTAACTACAACACCAACTCTAGTTCTTGCAATTGCACCCTGAGTCTCTGGACAGTGAAGTTATGTGCGAGTATGTACATATTTATGTATGCATGTGTAAGAGTGTGATTAAAATAAGGTATGACATTTCTCCTTTGTTCGTTCGTAGTTGATGTTGTTCTTGTTTATCTACCTTTTTCGTATGTATGTATGTATGTATGTACCAATGTAAGTATAGCTTTGTATGTCCATGTTGTTTTTTTGTATGCATACATATGTATACATATAACCTTCAGATCAGATACTGTATTAGATGGAGAAAAAAATCATTTCTAGTATGCATGTTTTATTATGTTTACATTATCTTAAACCTATGCACGGGTAGACATTATTTGCTAATAATTTTATGCTTTTAAAAAGTTCAACCTCAATATTAATAAAAAAAAAAGTTTAAAGTTTTTAGAACAAAACCTAGAACATTTTTACAAGAATATTCGACAAATGATTATTTGCTATTTTTATTTGAATATTTACTATTCATTTATATTGTGATTCATTTTAAAATATATACATATGTATATTATTTAATTGATATTACAACTCAGATATAAAGGTATCTCAATATCAAATTTTGTTAAAAAGCTTTTGAGCTAAACGAGTACGGAAAAACAGACAGAAAGATCGTTGACTATATACATATATATACAGCGGCATTAAAATTTAAAAAATAAAGTTTTTTTCATATGATTTTCCACTTGTTAGCGCTACGACTAGTTCGGATCCAATCGAAAAGTTCCATTTTCGTCCACTGTCTTCAAAGGTGTCATTTATGTATTTTTTGTCGTAAACCAGAGAAATTATTTAATTTCAGCAAAAATATTCTAGTGGTATTAAAACGTATGATTTTGAAGATCAATTTACAGTTCTATTACACGAAATCTTTGTTCACAAAATGCCTGTTTTAATAAATAAACAATGGTACAAGATCCAGTTTTAGCTTTTACGCTGATGTGTCAGGACAGTCAGTAAGACAAATTAATCCAGCCATTCACCAATTTTAGATAAATTAAAATTAAGGGCGTGGTAAATTTTTTAAGTAAAAACCTTAGCTGGGTTATAAAAAACACACTAAACAATTGGTGCAACAGTCCATAAGTTATGCAAACGACATTTGTCTTTTATTTACGTAAAGTTTTCAATAAAATTAAAATAAACTAGTCATACTTTACCATTTCTGAGTGCACAAATCAAAGTTAGCATATAGGTATGTAGCGAATAATGAAAATATGTTATTTACGTTTAGAAGCAAAATTATCAACAGAGTTACAACTCTTTCCCCTACCCAATATAATCACACAAATCTATAGTATAATTTATTAACTTTTTTCTCATTATAAATTTTATATTCAAACTAAAAGTTTTGTTTGGTATAATTATACTAACGTGATCGTTGGTAACCATTTGAAACAGGTTCAGAGCTCTGTAAATATTAAAACAAAAATAAAAAAATTGAAGCAGGTGTTTCTCTTTTGAAAAGGTTGACTTTTTATAGAGGAATTTGTGGCTGGTGGAAATTGTTAGTTGAGTTCAGATCTTTTTTTCAGTTTTTTTTTTGTTATTATAGCTGTTGCAGGTTTTTATAGGGTGTTGATGCAACTAAAATGTTCTCATTTGTTGTATACTTATTAATTATTTATTTGGATTTTTTTTCTTATGTTTCCAACGCGATCTAAACAATTTTATTCACTTCCTGTTTTATGGCATTACAGAGTGGTGGTGATTATTTGCAGTTGAATTTGAAGTTTTTCATTTATAACATCTTCTAAATGTTGAGTGTCTACCACTGACCATTGTTCATAGTTTTTTTTTATTACATGTACTTACAAATGTAAGTAATGGAATATGTATGAAATTATGCACATAAATATGTAGTTTTTTTTATTTTTACTTAACAAATTGTTTCTTACTTTTTTGCTTAATGAATTTTCTTTAGTTTTTCTTTACAACTACAAGAAAATTACTTTTGTATTTTTTCCTTATGAAACTTAAAATGATTTTAATCAGTTATAAAACAAAAATTCCCACGCTACTCCAAAGTTATTTCTTCGATTTTTTCTTCTTCTTTTTTCTACAAAATGATTAATGTATTTTTAAAGTCGTATTTAAATTTGAAATTAACATATGGGTTAATATGCAGTAGTTCCAACTGATAAAATCAATCGCATAGTACGCAATCAAATGAAGAATAATGAATGTCTTGTTCGTAAAATTTCATTAAGATAAGAATTTTCAAACAAAAATATATTTAGCAAATGAAAAGACAATGGAAAAGTTGTTAATGCATAAAAAAAGGTTATATTTTAGAGATATTTTATAGTACTTTAATACTGCATTATTCAGTTTATTAAACTGATTTTCTATGAAAATGTAATTTAGAAACCTCTTATTAAGCTGTTTAATGTTATCGGTCTGAAACTCTCTTCGAAGTAAATGATGTTACATTAAAGGTATTTTTATTATTTATGCAAATAATAATAAGAAAAATAATAAAAATATATTTCACAACAAGATAATAAATATTTTGAAGAAATAAGTCTATATTTTGTTTTGTTTTCAGCTGTGACATTTTACATTTTTTTTCGAATTTTTTTAATTAGTGGTGGACTAGTCAGTAGTCCGCCAGAGACTCTGATCTGTTTCGTTACAACGATCATATGATCTCCTTTACAATAAAAACTTCATACTTTACAAAACAGAATAAAAACTACGATATATTCTTTAAAATTTGTCATGTTATTTATTTCGCAATTATATCTTCTATGTAGCCGTATTTTCTCGAAATTGCAAGCCTTTGGTAAATTGAATAAATTATAAACCTCCTTAACTGTAAGTAACATTATTTTTCTATACTTAGTGGAATAAAAATTTCATTTAATACACCCCATGGAGTCTTTTGGCATCTCCCGTACAAATGCAAAACAAAAACAGTTGTTCTTCAGCCAACTGTACTACCTTAGGCTGTGTCAACTTCGGATGTTCCTATTGCAAAGCATTATTTTAACAGCTTAAAGATTCTTGTTGCTCTTGTCAGGTTTGTCTGTTAGAAGTCAAAAATGAAAAGATTTCTTCCAGAATGCGCTACATCCGAACTATCCTCGGCGTCCACATGCCTAAATTATATGCTAAAAAATTACATTAAAACCATTTTTTGTTGTTTATCAACTTTATATTTTTCTTCATACTACTAAAGGACACTTAAGGATAATAATTAAAGTCATATTTATGTAAATGTTCAATATAATTACAATACATTTCAATAAAAAAAAACACATTTATTTAATTCATATGAGATGCAAACAATAATTGTTCGAAAAAAAAATGTTACAGAAACACAAAACAAAGTATTTATGACAGTTTGCATCCAAATTTTAATTTTTGATTTCTAATATTGTAACACGTTCTCCCTCCTCCACGAAATGTTACAAGAACTTGTCATGTTTTTAAAATATTGATTAAAAAGTTTGGAATTTAAAATCATTGCCTAAATGACTCATAAGCAAACACACAAAATCACCTTGTGTTTATTCATAAGTATGTATGTACATACATAAATACAAAAACAAATACATGCATATTAATAGTATTGTAGTGAAAGCATGTTTAAATACTTTTGTATTTACAAGATTAAAATTCCTTAAAATACATATGTATGCATGTATGCATTTATTTATTCGTACGGTATATTTGGAAACAAAATACCGCTAATTACAAAAAGTCCCCTCGAAAAAAATAAAACATTTTCAAAAAGAGATGGAGGAGTGAGTGACTTTTAACTCACGAGAAAAACAAAAATACTTTTTGAAGCAAACTCACGTAAGTGTAAACAAGTAAGAGGACTATACTCGGCAGTGCCAAATTTTTGATACCCATCATGAAGTACTGTTATTCCACAAAATTTATTATTTTGTTTACAACTCTATCCCTATGGGGAAAAAAAAAACTTTTTTTTTCTTATATTTAGTCTTATAATGAAGTATTTTTACAATAAGAATGATATTATCTACTTCTTTTTACCACAATATTCGAGAAGTGGGCGTTAAAGTAGGCGTGTCAAAGTAATTTCTTATAATAAATTCAACTTAGATATTGCAATATAGAAAATTTTTTCTCCTTAGAAAATTATATGAATTTAAGAAAAAGCATTTTTTTGGAAGGCTGGCGTAAAAGTGAGTATGACACCTTTATTTTCCGTTATTCTAATAATATTCACCAAAAGGGTATATTTGCAAAATTTCAGAGTCGTAAATTAAATTTTGTCGCGTTTTTGACATTTTAAATAGACTAAAAAGATACTCCTTTTAACTCCTTTCGCAATTTTTGGGATACACATTTTTTAGACGCAGTCGCATTTTATTCGATGTCAGAAAGACATTTTTTATGACCTACTCGTGCATTATAAGTTAAAACTCTCTTTCAATTCATATCATTTTCACTGCTAAACATGTCCGATAAATAGAAAATATTCTGGTGAAATTTCTTCCCCTAGGGTTTTCCGTTTGAGCAATGACATGCTTTTAACAAGCCGACAGACGGACGGACAAAGCTAAATCGCCCTAAAATAAAGCCATGACTCAGAAAATATATACATATATGTACATGAATATTTCGCTGTGTGAGAAACGAATAAATAAACTTAATCTGTTTTGATATTTTATGGCTTCATAAGAAATGAAAAATATTAATTGAACTCAGAAGATATTAATGTTCGGAATATTCAGAATTGCAAAAGCCAGCTCTAAAATTACAATCCATAGTTGAATTGACGCTAATAACTTTAAATACTCTCATTCCATTGTTTTAAGCGTTCATTGTGCCAAATTAGATTATAAGACAGTTTGAAAACGCTTGCCGTTCTTGTTTAGGTTGTTCTGTTGGAAAATGCATTCCTTGCGTAAAGTCTGTCTTACTTCATAGTTTTTATTCACAACGACTATTTGCCTGTGGCCTTAGGTCACTTTGTAAATACATTTTTATATGAATGTAGAATTTTTTTTATTTTATGCTTAATTCGATTAATTTTTTTATTGTTTTTATTACCTGTAACTTTCATTCCTTAGGGGAAAATCTTTTATGTGGATCATCATGAATAAAAATTCAAAATATTTTTTGTTTTCTTTTTATTCCATTGTTAAACAACAATAACAACAACATCTTTGATGTATACTAGCCTGAGCAGCAGAAAAATATTGCAATATGGACTTATTGTTGTTGCTGTTTTTTGTATTTTTTGCATACTTATTTTTGTTGTTCATGTGCAAGGAAATGGTTGTGTTAGGGCAGCGGTTCCCAACGTTGTTGAGGCCCCTGCTTTATTGACGATCCTAAAAAAGAGCGCCATCGTTGTGTAATGTTTAATTATTGACGTATTGATTGACCTGGAAATAACTAAAATTACATTATTTAAAAAGAAAAAACAATAACAGTTGTTGATCAGCCAACTTCACTTTTTAAAGCTGTCTTTACTGATGACAGAAATTATTATCAACATACAGACAGGCCTTAAACATGAAAGTTCTGTAGTAATTTTAAAAATAAATAAAACGTACTAGTTTCATTTATGAAGAAATTAAATTTTATTTGTGATAATTAAAGAACACATCGAAAAAGTAAGTTTCAACCGACTATATTTGAGTGGAATACATCTTCAAAACCAGATACGGTAACATCAACAGCACTCTTTGATCGGCATTTTAGTGTTAGTTGTAAATATCATCTATTAAGATCTCAAGCATTTTAAGAAATAGAATTTGATAATCAAATGATTATTGTATTTATATTTCCTAGCAACCTTATACTATAATTAATTTTTTTATTTAATTGTATTTTTTTAAAATTATTGTTTTTTTCAAAACAAGATTTCTGATATCAAATTGGTTTAAGCAAAATATGATTAGTTCACAGTGGTTTAAATCAAGACATGATTATTTCTTTAAAGCACAAACGAAGTTTTATTATTGCAGTCAGCCGCGTCAAAACGAGATTATTTCATCTCAAATTTTAGATTTACTAAAAAATTATTATTATTGCTAAATAGGTAAGTCCTATAGAAAAAGCAATGACTAATCTTGTCGTCTATGATAATGCAACAAAAGTTCGGGTTAAACGCATAGTTGCATTCCTAAACAACTGTTTTCTTTAATCGAGCAAAAACGCAAAAACTTGAATAGTGCACTTTTGAAAAGAATCTCCTCAATTATTGGAATCGATAGGAATTACTAGAACATACGAATTCAAAAAAGTTTTCTTTCGAATCGAATTACATAGTAAAACCTGAGCTTTTTTGTTTAAATAAAGTAAGAAATATTTTTTTTATAAAAAGTAGCTTTTATTTACCATATATGGCCTTATAGGCTCGGTTATGTAAATGAAGAATTAATAAAAAAAAACAATTGGTTTAAAATAACTTTAAAATCTGTTTTATTTCAAAAGATAGAGACAAAACATTGCCAGTAATGAATGGAGTTTTTATCTTAAGACATTCCGGCTGGGAGATCTTAAAAATAAGACTATTGAGAAACTCTGTGTTATTGTAAAATGCAAAAGAATGCTATTATTTGAATGGGGTGCAAAATAGTCTTTACGTCACTTGGCTTTATATTAAGTTTCTTGTTAGTGTTGCTTTTTTTGTTTTTGTTTTACAGACTTGATAATGTAAGTACAAATACGAGTACAACGATCATCATTTAACTGGTAGAGTTTAAATATAAATTTTGTTTTCTTTTTAGCTTTTGCTATAATCCTTCTAAAGGGTGTTTTTTTAAGGCCGATAGAACTTGAAATTGTAAAAAATTACACAAAAAATTAAATTGTAATCAAATTTTTTTTTTATTCGAAAGATCAATACGAGACATTAACATTTGAAAATGATTCCGGGCATATGGGCACCGCGGCTGTTCTTGACGAAGCGCATTCTGGACGTCCAATTTTGGGCCACTTTTTCGAGCACTGCTGGCCGTATGTCACGAATAACACGAACAATGCTGGCCTCCAAGGCGTCAATTGTTGCTGGTTTATCAGCATAAACCAGTGACTTCACGTAGCCCCACAGGAAATAATCGAGAGGTGTCAAATCGCACGACCTTTGAGGCCAATTGACAGGTCCATTTCTCGAAATCAACTTATCGCCAAATTTTGATTTCAATAAGTCGATGGTTGCGTTCGCCGTATGGCACGTAGCGCCATCCTGTTGAAACCACATCTCCTCCGGGTCAATGTCATCCATATTTTCAAACAAAAAATCATTGATCATGGTGCGGTAACGATCTCCATTGACCGTAACGCGAGCTCCGGCCTCATTTTTGAAGAAATAAGGTCCGATGATGCCACCAGCGTGAAAACCGCACCAAACGGTGCATTTTTCTGGATGTAATGGAGTCTGTAGGGTCTCTTGTGGATTGGTCTCGCTCCATATGCGGCAATTTTGCTTATTAACAAACCCGTTAAGCCAAAAATGCGCCTCATCGCTGAACACAATTTTGCGATAAAACAACGGGTCAGTTGCCAACTGCTCTAGGCCCAAAATTGGACGTCCAGAATGCGCTTCGTCAAGAACAGCCGCGGTGCCCATATGCCCGAAATCATTTTCAAATGTTAATGTCACGTATTGATCTTTCGAATAAAAAATTTTGATTACAATTTAATTTTTTGTGTTATTTTTTACAATTTCAAGTTCTATCGGGCTTAAAAAAATACCCTTTATAAGTAGATTCCATTCCAAAAATAGATCTCAAGTACTCAGACTGGCGTCTTGTTGTAATTTTTTTATATTTCTTCTTTATTTTCCTTTTTTTATTTGGTGGTATTTTTAATGATTACTGTAATATGCTCTATTTCTAGTCTAAATGATCACGAGTACACACTTTCAAGAAGCAGAGGAATGAATGGGTTTTTCTATTTGGCTGTTATTAAAAATTTATAGTGATAAGAATTCCTTAATTATTAATAAGATTAGTAGATTAGTATACATGGCAGATAAGTCCTTAACTAGTTTTAAAATCATTCAGATTAAATATATTGTGTTTGTAGGGAAACATATTTTTTACACCAGACTACACGATTAATTTAACGTGTAGAAATAAAAGAAAAATTTTGTAACTGAAATTTTTTAATACTTTCCTCAAATTGCTGCACAGTGGGTCAACATCAAAATATTTTAAAAATTTTTCAACCATTTCTAAAAACAATTTTACATGAACATATCAAAGCAGCATATCACTAATAGCATTGGTCTCCATAAAAGAAATGTTTGAAACCAAAAACATTTTTTCTTCTTGCCCTAGTCGGCCACTTTTAAACACAGGCTCAGTAAGGGAATTTCTAACCTATTCCATTCGGAATTGAAGGAACCACGAGGATTTGTCGATTAGGTGTTGAAATCCTGAATTTTCGAAGAATATAAGCCTTTCAGATTGGGCATATATCAAACGACGTTTACAGGAAATATATACTTTATGGGCTCAGAAATAACACCACTCTTTGCTTAATAAAAATGGATGTTTTTTGGGAATGTTAAATAATTTTTTAATCAAACCAACCTGAGTAATTTCCAAAAAACCCATTCTGCCTTAAATGTTTGCTGCTAAAATAATACGCTCGTTTAACAGAGCCGAATATTTTATATGTATTTTGTTTTTGTAAAACACCCGATTCATTTTTCCACTCAAGAAAATTTATGTGTATGTATTCATTTGGGATGCCAAAAAGGGCTGTGTTGTAAAAATCACCAAATTCGGTATTTTGGAATTTTTTTTTAATCGTAAAACATAAAGAAATTATACGATAATTTTTTAAATATATTCAGTTTTCAATTCGAAAAAGAACTGCTGTCAATGGAACATTTACAAGAACCATAATTCAAAAACATAAAAAGGAAAAACCTTAAAGTATCTCCTATCAGTTTATCGCTTAATATGTATGTATATGTACATAATTATGTTTGTATTTCTAGGCGTAAAGGATTATATTTTATTAATATTTTTCAAAAATGGACAAACATTCACTTCAAATTATGGCAATCGCTTCAAAACTCACTTTAATTCTCAATGATATACATAAGTTTATGTACATTTCAGTATTAATTGCTAACTGATTTGTTTCAACGGAAAACCAATAAAGGAAATTTCAAAATCAAATAGGTACAACATGCAGAGAGAAAAAACATATTCGACATTTTGACAGTTGAACGAACGCAAGTAAACATAGAACTGTCATCACCAGTCAATAATAAAAATCGTTCATTTAGCACTTTGGGAAACCAATAGAAAAATATTAAATAAAAAAAATAACAAGGGTCTCTCTACTTCTAAGCATCTGGAATAATTCCATTCAGTGTTTTAAATGTTCTTTTGTTACTGTTGTTGTGCCTGTTGTTTGCAATAAGCACGCCTAGATCTTTAATGTAAAAGAGTAGAGTAGATTTCAGATTTCATTAATAATGATTGACACATTATTGAGTGAGTGAGTGAGTGAATAAGTAAAGGAGGGATCTCAAACAAAGTGGTGGATAATATGAACTAATGAATGTTAGACGAATGTTAGGTAGTCAAACTGACATGACATTCGAATGGCTTCTAAGTAAAATATTACCCATTTGAACTTTTCTACATGTTTATTTTTTTCTATTTCTCATTCCCTTTGCTAGTCGTTATAATTTATTAAATATTCTTTTTTGTTATTTTGCTCTGGTTTTCATTAAATTGAAATCTAGAGGAAATTCTAAAAATACAATTGATATGAAAGCTTTAATAGTTTATGAGCAAAACTACAGCGATAATTAAACAGTGAGTTGAAGTTTGGTAAATTTATTAATTTTTGTAAAGGGTTTTTAATTTAGAGCATGTATATATTAAAAATAAGCTAATAAGACGAGCTATGTGCAAGGTATTAACGAAATTCTCTTTTTTTCATTTAAAAGCCCATGTATGATTTACGTATGTAGATCATAACGTTCAAGTCACCGCCGTGACTTTTCACGTTGTAACTGGTCGTTCTGTATTTCGGTGATAGCTAAGGTTTTTTTGACTCTGAAGCAAATGGTCAGCTACAGCATATTGACATAGATCTTCGAAATTCGTAAGATTCAATCTGAAAATTTCTAACGGGATTAAATCGTACGAATACTCACTGTAATCATAACGCTTAATCATTTTACATGCTGCTCCATCGAAATATCCATTTTAGACTCCATAAAGTATATATTTTCTGGCCCTGGTATCATTTTATGACGATCTAGCCATGCCTGTCCGTCTGTCCGTTTGTTGAAAGCACGATAGAGTCTGAACCGAAAATGTTAGGGGGCCCAAATCTTATATTTGAGAAATCAAAAATTTCTTATACACAAGGTTTGCTTGGTATCAAATATGAGCTAAATCGGTTTATTACGAAGAGAGTTATAGCTCGTAGTGTAAGAGTAGGTTAAAAAAAACATGTCCTTCCAACATCGAATAAAATGCGATTGTGTCTAAACGCATTGACATATCACGATTAAACTTCGAAAGTTTTTTCCCTGAAAATTTGGTCAAATCTATACATTACGAAAGAAGGTGTAAATCAAAATGTAATAAAACTGACAAAATTAGATGTACAATTCTGAAATTTTGCAAACATTACTTTTTGGTCAAAGGCTTTAGACTAACGAAAAATAAATGTGACACTCCCACCTCCCATACAACGTTTTGCCTTAAATTCATATAATTTCTCAATAAATAAAGATTTTGGAAGAATAAAGGACCTTATTGAAATATCTGGGTTGAATTTATTAGCAGAAACTACTTTGACACGCCTACTATAACGCCCACTTTTTACGTAATTTACTGTCAATGAAATTTAAAAGCTCATAAAACCGACAGAATTAGGGGTATAATGATGAAATTTCGCACATATAATACAAGTGATTTAATACCCAATTTATATTTGCACTAATATTTATATCCTCTACACGAGAGTCTATTATATATAATATATTCTCTATCTTTAAAGATAGAGAAATTGATTTAGCTCAGTCCGTGTGTATGAGTGTTGAAATCAACTTTTTTAAGTGCCCACATATACGTCTGACACTTTTATGGTATAAGTTTTTAAGGTATGCTTTTCAGAATTTAGCTATTGATATAAGTATGAGCAAAAAAAAAAACACGACTGCTTCGTGTTTTTAACCAAATAAAGCAAAATATTGTAGCTCCTATGAAATTTCTTTAAATTCTTACGTTTACATTTAATGGGTCAATAACCGACAAAGATATCGGGGAAAAAATTCAATTTAAGGCTCAGACTATCGATTTCCTTAATAAGATTTGATCACAGTTGCACCTCATAATTGTCACTTATGGTATTGAAACTGTTAGTAGTGATCAGTAACTAAATTGCCATAAGTATAAATTACTGAGATATAAGAATTTCTACAGTATTCATTTGCGACCCCATAAAGCATACATATATATTTTAAATCCTTTTAGAAAATGAATTGAATTTAGCCAAAAGACAACGACAAAAGCTAGCGGTCGCTAATACATACTTAAGTATTATTTAATATTGACCTGTTCTTATTTCAAGACCCTTTGTAAAATAGTATTATAGTTTGCAATTGTCTATTAGAAAAAATTAGAAAAAAATAATTGAGCTCCTCTAATCCACCCCATTTTGTATCATTCTTTGAAGTCAAATTTTAGTTAAATTAATCGTTATTTTTATGTTTTAAAATCTTTGTTGTTTGCAGAACTACCACAGCAAGAAGAACATAAAAACAAAACACTCATATTTCACTCACTTGTCATAAGATGTAATAAATATTTGAAAATTTTACTTGAAAAAGAGGCGTGACTCGAAAAAAAAATTAATAATAAAACTATTGATACTTTAATCAACATGGAAATAATAACAACCAAGAAAAATCATCTTAAATTGTTGTTGTTTTTGTTTTTGTTAATGTTCTTGTTGTTATTTTTGGCTTATTAAATTAAACGCATTTTTTTGGAAATTTCAAGAGGGTTGACTTTTGAATGGAATTTAAAGAAAAATAAATAATTTTTATCTGTAAGTAAAACTGAAAGGGGCAATGTTCTCAGCAAATTGAAAATTTTCTAAAAATAGAAAAAAATTTCTTTAAATAAAAGATTTTGAAAAAACTGCAACATTCTTTTAAATTGGTAAATTTGTTAATTAAAGGATTATAAAACAAATTTTGTATGCAATTTTATTTTATAAATCTAAAATATTTAAATGAAAAATATTTAAAATTGTACAGCGTGGGCCAAAAGTCACCATGGGGTTTAATGATTTAATACAATAACTTTTTCATTTATACATTTGTTCTTTTTTTCAGATTAAAATATCTTTAAAATGGAAATTTGTTCACTTTAAGTATAGAAAATGTAACATTTTTTAAAATAACATTTAACACATTTTGTGGCTGAAGCGCTCGAATTTCGGCAACAAAAATGACCTTGAATTGAAAGATTATCATGGGCCTGTTCACATATACTTGCTCCTTCAAATATCCCCAAAGAATCCCAAACTAATGAATCTGACGAATATACTAGCCAATCAGTCTTAAAATTTTTGTGAATTTTTCGCTTTCCAATAATTCAACTTAAAGTTGCTATTGAGTTTCTAATGGGTTGCAATTGGCGTTAATTAATTGCTCTTGGATTTTCAGATTTTCAAAACCTGCTTATTAGCAAAGCAATTCAAATGAAAATGAGCTTCATCACTCATAATCAGATTACAATAAAGTTGATCTTATTTCTGGTTAACGGTGACGATGATCTGCGGGTATTAAATTTTGAACAAATTGCACGTTAAAAGTAAAGAACAGCAAATCTTTTTTTAAATGTGCCGTAGTGACGCATGAGCAATCACTTACTGAGCAGATCGTAGATGTTTATGGCGGTACCAACCTGTTGAAACCACATATTGTGTAAATAACAAATTTTTCGCCATCAAAAGCTTTAGATCATGTCCTTGTAGCGACTTCTATTGACCACTGACACTTCAAATTAGGACATCCTTTAAAATGTTGAATATTGTATTTAAATCTATGAATATAACTTTTGTTGTTTTATAATTTAATTTAGCGCGTTTTTTAAAAAAAAGGTGAAAATAAAAGCGAATTTTGGGGTTGTTAAGACGCCAAAATCTAGTGCGAAAAGCGCTAAATCTTTATCGCTGGAACTAAATAAGCAGAGGGCTGACGTTAAAATGTTGACAATATTATCTTTGCGTTAAAAAAATTGATCGCTGATATACATAATAAAAATCTATTATTCTGCTACTTTTTTTAGTTGTGAATCTCTCCATTATTTATTCTCCAGGTGATATTTATACAATCTAAAAAAATAATAGTGACTTTTGGCGCACCCTGTATTTTTGCCTTGAAAATGTCAATTTTTGTTTTCGAATTTGTCATTCACAATAACGCATAACATAGTGGTATTGTTTACTATTAACACCAACGAAATATTGTACGAGCAATTTCAAAAATTTTTTGCAGTTAAACAAATAAGTTTTATTCAAGCAAAAGGAAAATTTTCCTCCAAACATTTACAGTCAAATTGTAATAAGAGCAGCAAGCGTTTTTGGCTGTCAAAAATTCTCATGTCCATACAATTTGTATGAAGCAAACCGAAATACCGTGGCGGCAACATTTACGCTCCTATTAAGCTTTGTCACTTCAGCGTTAGCGCAAAGCTTGACGCTCTTGTTTATTTTTGGCTGTTAAAGAAAATTGCACTATAAATTTTTTTATACAACTTCAAAAAGTTATTTGTTGGAATATTTTTTTATGCGATAAAAATTATATTTAAAAAATTTGTTATTTCTTTTTTCAAAATGTTATTATTCGTTGATAAAAAAAAACAACAGCCAATCACAAGCGTAATTGTAAAACATTTAATAATGTCATATAAACAATATTGTATGTTTTAATTGAGTTTTCTAAATGTGTTTTCACATTTCACGAAAACGGAAAGATTTGAAAATAAGTGTACAATATTTAGAAGTCACTAAATAAACATTGTCCAGTGTTTTAAATTGAAATTTGTTAAGACAACAATAAAATGCCCCAACATATTTGTACATTTGAATGTGTGTTTCTAGAAATTTCGTAACATATTAAAGAAATTTTATAATACAGAAACTTTAAAGAGAGTTATTGTTGATTAATCCGAACCAAAGTATGCCCTACACCAAAATATCTATACAGTATTATAGCCTGATTTGCGATATTATTAATTAATTTTATTAATTTATATATTTATACCGTAGACCTTATTTAGCCCATATATTTCAACCGCTTAGGTGTTTTCTGTTCCTGTAATTTAGGCTGAACATTATACTAGCCCTTAGACTCGAAGACGAAAACTTGTTGGATTTTTCTTTTCATTACAAACATCATATTGTTCTTTGCCAGTATGGTGTGATTGTAGGGTATAGAAATAATAAACAAATACAGTTAACAATTTGTTTACAAATAACAAATTTTAATAGAATTTATTTAGCAAACAGTTTCAAAATAGTGCTGTAAGACATTAACAAAATATTTTATTTCTGTTTAATTTTAAAATTTTTGTTGTTATTATTTTGAGAATTTGTTTGATTTATTATTTTAAGAAAATCGAAAAACAAATTGTGTTAATAGCCAGAATATGAATGATTTGCTTTTTAGGGGGGCCCAAAAAGAATACAATATTCAAATTTCGTTAAATGCCTTTAATAGTTACAGTTAAAAAAGATAAATTTTCAAAATTTGAATGCTTAGAAATATGAAGTGTTCAGTTACACTTCCGGCGTCTTTCATTTAGATCTCACTTAAAGTTAATGTTTATTTAAATTTTTCGTTATGCGTCTACACGAACCAAATACTTGAAATATTTTTGCCGCTTTTTTCTTCTTGCTAACACGTGACCCTAATTAATGATGATCTATATAAAATACATGAACATAAGCATTATAATCATAGAACGATTGCATAATGCAGCATTAAATATATACAATGTTTAAAAATGCGTTCTTTGAGTGGTCGTTGACTTTTGGCAACATTTAAATGTTGGATACGAAGAGGAGAAGGTATGCCTTATGCTTAAATTAGACGAGACATAACATTAACCATGCAAAACATCTGTTTGAACCAAACTTATGGGCAACAATGTAATTGACTATACGTGGCTGTCGCCATAACCATAGAAACCAATTTAATGTTGGTTTTTATTTGGCTTTAAGGTCCTGATTTTAAATCCTGCATAATATTGTGATTCCTTTACAGGTAACTTATTACAAAAAGATTTAAGTTTGATTGCATTGAAAATGTCACAGGCACAAATATTTTTTAAAATCATATTTTTTTTTAACGCATAAAGTTACCAAAGCTCTTTTTTAATTTTTCGACATGCTAATGATATTGAAATTGAAACAAGAGGTAGTCTTGAAAATTATTTCTGAGAAAAACTGAGAAATCGATTTGAAACTAAAAAAGAAAATCGATTCTTTTTTAGCGGACAACATAGAGAAGCGATATGGCTATCAAAAGAAAGGGTCTGATTAGCAAAATATAACACACTATAAACAAATTTGGAATCCATGATGACCGCCACTACAAAATGGCGTACAATTTATTAGTAAATGCATCAAATCTAGTATCTAAAAATGTACCCACTTCAACCCACTCAATATCAGTATCATTTAAATAAAAGGGCTTGACCAGTAGAATACAGTGAACTATGTAAGAATTCAATATCATAGATGGCGTCGGAAATAATAAAGCAAAATGATATATAACATTAAATCTGAGATCTAAGTTAAAGTGCCTACGTACATACATGTTGGTGAAGGGTATTTTCAGATTTTGCACATCCGATTATAGCATTCTTACTTACTTACTTCTTAAAGTCAAATTTTTTTATAATACACTTCATTAATTATTGGTGATTGTTGCCCATTATTACCTTCGCATAGTCGCACAATCAGAAGTTTTCCATGAGTTTTTATAAGATTACCAGATTTATCTCTTGAATTTCTTCTTGAATATTATTTTTCAAATAAAGAATGCTTAGTGGTTTATAAGGAAACATTTGTAAATTCGTTGAATTGATAAACTGAGTTTAACGTCTTCTGGTTGACGTTTTCAGTTTTTTCTGCACAATCTCTTCAACGCATTTTATTTTAAACTGTTTTACTTCAAATATGTCGAGTATTGAAAGTAGTTTACTTCCCTTTTTTTGTAAATATTTAAGGTATGCGTTAAGTATCTTAAATTTTATTCTTTTAAAAGTTTTTAAACAAAACAACAGCAACAACAACAGTAAAAGGGTCACAAAAATCAGAACTACCAGTATTACACTCATTCGAATAGTAGTACAAATCATAGTGAAAAAAGAACATGTCAAATGCAACGATTTAAAATTGTAATTTAATGCGTATGTAGGTATATTTTTCAGCATAGAATCTAGATACATTTATACAAATATACAACATAGATGTATATGCAAAAAACAACTGTTGACTGGGACAGAGTTGCTATCATAATTTATTTACTTAAAAAAACGAACTTGTCTATGATAAGTTTTTTCTTTTAAATAAACGATGTTTGAAATACTATTAATCAATAAAAAAGTTTCCTAAAAAAATTTTATTCAAAATGGTTTTATAAGAACTGTTTCGAGTTATTTTAAAAAATAATGCAATTAAAAAATTTAAAAAAAATGTAATGCCAAATTTTATCATAAATTGAGAAAATTACTACCTGAACTACCTAATATCTGTTTCTTAAAAAATGTTTTTTAAAAATTTTTGTACTTGTTCACTGCTTAACTTATATTATGAACCAGAGCTTCAATTAAATCATCGTCAAGTAGTTTTAAAGTGAAACTAGAGCAATGTGCGGATGTTTAATATTTACTTTTTGCAAAAAGATTTCTTCAAAGTCACCATTATACAAAATAGGTTAAAAGTCACACCTGCAAGTAAAAATTTAATTATTTTTTGGTTTACTATTCTTTTATTTTATTCTTCGAACGGTGTCACAGTGTAAAATTTAACTACCGAGCAAGGAACCAAAGCGGTACAACCTTACTTTTCCAATGGGCAACCAAGATATCGAATTTATTTTAACACTATTAATGCATCTAGCGAAACCGCAATAAATCGTTTAATTGCACGGTTCCGACAGCAAGGTGCAGTATCAGACTTGTCAATATCAAGAAGGCCGAAAATAGTATAGAGCCAAGTGAACGTTAATCGTGTACGAGACAGTGATGAAAAATATCCAAAAATATCACGTCATTTACAAATAAATATAAGCGAATTCCAATTGTACCAACAACTTTTACAAGTTGACTACCATCAAAGGATTATTGGGCAACACGCTTTGTGGGGTTGTGCCCAGGCAATAACGAGTTTTTTTTTAACAATTTAATAGTATGGATATAATTATAAATAAATTATGCAATTTTGGGTTACTACCCAGAGTAGTTCAACAGCGCCGATTGCACTCGCTCAAGTGTACAGTAGGTTTGACATCAAAAAAATTTATAGAAGCCTACTTCTTTCAGAATGGGAACAGGTATCGTACTTGATTAATAATTTTTTATGTCTTGTGGCAACCAAGAAGTGGCTTAAGCTTGATGGAGCAACATCACACACGGCCCGTGCCACAATTACACTTTTAAATTAAATTTTTAATTAAGGATTTATCTTAAGAAATTGCGAATTCTATTGGGAAGCACGTCCATCACATTTAACTTCTCCTGATTAATATCAATGAGGTTATCTCATATATAAAAAAGTCACTTAATTTTAACACGCGGGCGTGACTTTTGTACCACTTAATATTAAAAATATTTGCGAATATAAATACTGACTGTGTAAAATTCTTTCTATCCAAAAGAATACAAACTATGAAAAGCACCTTTCATCAGACAAACATTTAAAAACAATTTTTGTCTTAAAACGCTCATTCACGCTTTAGAATTTTATCTTCAAATTCATAAAAGGAGAATTTAAGTTCGAGCTAAAGTTTGAAGAGCAAAAATTCGTACATTTGTGTTGCAAGAACTAAAATAATATTAAACTTTTTCTGTAAATCAAAACTTTCTATACACCGAAAATTTATCGCAAATTTCATCCCGTCATGGCAACACTACAACATCAAAATAAATAAACTGTCATCAGCAGCAGTAACTATGAGCGGTGGTTTGTAAAGTAACTTTCTGTCACTGAATGGCTGAGACAAAGTTACTTGAATGAACGAACGACTGAATGAATCTAGTGTAATTAAATGTTGTTTAATTTGCGTAAAATCCAATTAATAAACAGCAATTGCTGCTGTACTGCAGTTGCTAACAGTAAAAAGAAATTAACAGCATGGAAACGAAGAAGAACGACAAAAATTAGTTGTTATTGTGGCGGTAGTAAAAAAGCAACAATTAGAATAGAGAACACATGCATTGAAAATATGTGTGTAATTGAAAAACTGGCTGCATTTTAATTTTTCAAATGATTCGAAATTTTTTATGCTCACTCGCACTATGGGCCACTCAATTTAATTAGAATCATTTAAGAACAATAACAACAAACCAGCCACTCTGCAAAAATAAAAGGAAGACTAAATAAATTAATTAATTTGTTATAATTAGTTCATTAAATTCAAGTTGTTGCTGCTGCCACATATTAAAACAGTTTTTATTTTTATACTTGTGGCAACTTGTTTTTTTAGTCACTGTTTTTGCTGCAGCAATCACAGTTTTTTTCAGCACTTACAGTACAAACTTTTATTTTTTTTATACTAGCATGTTTTTTTTTAATTCTTGTTATCATTTTTAGTTTTATTTTCATACCTTAATAAGTTTCTAATATATTTTTAACCTTTGCTACTTATTTCTAAGGTACTTTTACATTTCCAATTAAGGCTTTTGTGTCAATGCCTTTTTTCTTTTATTGCAATTGCCCATGAGTGTAAACAAATAAACACTAAAAACAATAAAAATAAAATGGTTACAAGACACTTCGTACCTCTACTCGTATTGCAATTGCATTGAACAGAAGAAGGCGACCAATGCTAAAAGTCTAAATATTTATTTTTCACTTTAAAAGAATTTATTTATACCAGCATTAAATTTTAATAATTAATAATATTAACAACTAAATTAATATTAAAAAATGGAACGCAGAACATGCCAATTGGGAATAAGTGTATACCTGTCGTAGGTTTGGGCTTTAAGTGCCCCTTTTTTTTAACCTAACCTAACTAACAACTGCATTAGTATTCTTATTGGGAGTGAATCTTAAAAATGTTCCCCAAAATCTGGAGGGCACAGAAACTAGTGCTTATAAGTAAGGGAAAATGCGACCCAGATTCAACATCATCTTATGGCCACTCTGCATGCTCGATGCAGCTGGCAAACTAATAGAAAGGTTCATAAGGCCAAGGTTGACAGAAGCCATAGACGTAAAAGGAGTGCTTTTGGATAAGCAAAGCGGCTTTAGATCGCGTAGGTTCACCGTAGGGGCTGTTAGAGCCTACGCCTATCAATTTAGTTTTAAAGGCGTGAGAAGAGTCTGGCTGTCCTCCTGCCCTTGACCACAGATGTCTATCTTGCTTACTGCTGCTGGTCTTTATCACCAGTTTAAGTTTTTTTGAGCTGTGCCACCTACATATCTGTGGCTTGGAGCTAAAAGGCCCAAAGTCAAAATATTTACTTTTGAGAAAATTGGAATTGAACTTTTACTTTAATAGATGCTTTCATAGTGGCATTGCCCAGCATTTTATTTATGAAGCTGTTCTCGGTTAAGAATGACTTTAGCTGTTTTACCTTAATGAAATAGAGCAAGAAAACAAATCGAATGCAATGATTTACTCAAAAGAGCAAAAAAGTGAGATTGGCCCTTTTAGATCCAAGCCACAGATATGTTTTCAATTTTTTTTTTGCCTTTAAATAAAACTGCAATTTGCTTAATGTTAAAGCACTTAATATAAAATTTTGTACAGCAAGTTCAGCATCAGATCTAAAAAATAAATATTAATGTTCTTTAAGCTTTATACTTTATCAAAGTCTCTTGGGGTAAAGTTGAAGTAGCAACAATAAAAAATCTTAAACTGAGTTAATTTTATAAGTATATTTAATGTAAGTAGTTTTTTTTTTTTAATTCTGGTGGGTAACGAACATGTCAAAAACATTAAAAGTAATTTTTAAACCCAGCAGATCAAATTAAACTGGATTAACTGCTAATTTCAAGCAGTCTACTCTAAATAATTTTTGTCAACCAAAACAGACCAGTCTACCATTGCCTTTATCAACCGAAGCATTATAAAACAAAATATTTAAAATAAACAATCTGTAACTTTCTTTTATCCGGCCAAAAATACAGCAGCCATGAGTGTCCGGTTAACGGAAGTTTTACTGTTTTTTTTATAAAAGTTCTTTTCGTACCTACTTAAAAATATACAACTAAAATCCAATCTTACTCTTTATGTACTTACTACACTCTTAAGAAAAACTATGGCACTTAGATATCATTCCCCACAAATGAAAAATAGTTATAAGCGTGCAGAAACAAACTTGGTCAACCATTTGAATTCTCTACGAAAATGAACTTATTAAGAAGGATATTTGTTTATGGATTTCCCTAAAGATTTTTTAGAAAATATTCAAAGTTTCTTTAAACAACATCATAACCACTGCACGAGGTATTTACAAAATTAGTTGGAAGTTTTTATGATGTTGTAAGAAATAAAATTATTAACAAACAAATTCCTAAACATTTTTTATTGTAAAGAATTTCTTGCATCTAATTAATTCTTTATTATTTAAAAATATCTATACTGTTTAATTGCATTTTATTAGCAATTAGAAAAATTTCTGCAGCAAAAAAAAAACTATTTAAATATTCCAAACCGCACCTTTTACTGCTTTTAGTCATAAATAAAGAAAACTAAACAACAAAAACATATCAAAATGTGTAATGTAATGTAAATGTAAAGAACATTTTTTTTATGCCTCCCATGACTGGCAACCAAAAACTATCAATCGTTCGTTTGTCAAACAGATATGTTTCCATTAATAGTAACAAAACATTCTGAAACGTATTTATTATTATTTTGTTGCTGCAATGGTATTACCCCAATAATTACCTGTGACTAGCATTAATAAAAAAAAAAACTGTCTTACAATAGCAACAACAACATTTAACATGAAAAGAAAAAACAATAAAATGTTCATATCAGACATTAATTATGGCTAATAAATAGAGATGCCACCCGTTATGGAATTTAATTATAAAAGCCAATCATTTGTATTGGCACGTTCGATTAAGCATTAATAATAATAAAAACGTAAGAGAGTTATAGTCGGTTATGCCTGATGAAATTATACTCTACATCGCAATGATGGCTGTGATTTTCCGCAGAAAGTCTTTAATGGAAGCTAAGAAAAACAACGATCTGACCACTAACTTTACAGCAAAGGTGCAATCAAAAAAAGACAAGGCTTATAACTCAATCGACAGCAGTAACTTTATTTTCTGATTTTCTTTTTTTTATGTTGTCCTAAATCAGCAAAGACACGTTAACGGCTTTAGTTTGCGATACTGAGGAAGTGTAAAGCTTTTTTTACACATAACAATAACTGTGTATAAAAAAATTTGCTTTATTTTTTTGTTTTTCATCATCCCTTAATGCTTAAATATTCAGCCCCACACCACAACTTTTTTATTGCCGATGATAAACGCAAAAATTTTTGGCGATTTAAGTATCCAAAGAATAAAAGTCGACAGTCTGGCTATCAGCCTTATTCTCTAAACGCTACTAATGTCAAAAAGAGTAAATTTACGCAATTTCAGATTTTCGCCTTGTCCGGGTTAACATTGAGCCCCCGCTCGTTTACCCAATTTTTAAGCACAGAGCATATCTTCGATATTATAACATTAAAATTTTTCCCTTAGAAACAATGATTCGTTGTGTAGTTCGTCATCATCACCAAAATGGCAACGTAAGAATTTTACCAATAGACCACGTTTAATTCACAATGCGGAAAATATTAAATGTGTAAGGCAAGGAAGGTGTGTACGAAATACCAGAAGGTGTTCTGCTCAGCTATTAATGGCTCGTACGTCACTACTTTAAAAAAGATTTATTGCAATTGGCGCGAAAATTAAAAATCCATTTTAATTTAAATTGTTCGCCACCAATCAAATCAATAAAAGTCTAAATATAATTGATGAAGCTCATTTCCATTTAAATGACTTTGTTAGTAAGCGCCCCATTATGTTCTGTATGGTGTGGAATTACATCAAAAAATATCATTGGGCCATATTTCTTAGAAAATGAAGATGGAACCGCGTAACCGTAAATAGAGAGAGGTGATCGAATATTTTTTACGTCCTTCTCTTGAAGACAGATATAAGAAGTGATTTTAGCAGGATGCAGTCAGTGCCCAAGACACAATAGCACTTTTGAGTCAAATTATTGGAGAACGTATATTTACTATAAATTCGGAATTTATTGACCAGCGCGTTCGCCAGAGTGTTTAGCACCCGACTATTTTCTTTTGTGTTATTTAAAGAAAAAAACATATGCATGTGAATAAGCCCGTTACAATCCTTAAATTCAAGGCCAACATTGTTGCCGAAATTCGAGTGCTACAGCGACAACTTTGGAAAGATGTTGTGGAAAATTCTCTAAGACGAGCTCGTCATTGCGAAGCTGTAGACGGAGGCGATTTAATTTACCATATTTTTAATACTTATGTATATATATATGTTCCTATAAGGAGCATTTGGTATATTTAATAATCTCAAAAAAAAAAATAAAACTTATTTATATATAAATAAAAAAGTTATTCAAGTTTAAAATCCCATCTTAACTTTTGATCCACCCTGTACAATAAACTCTTAACATTTTGCGTGTTCGCATAATACCCTGTACATCTTTGGCAGTGTATGGTATAGAAAGGATAAAACTGTGATTACACTTTACTTAACATTTTGCGTGTTCGCATAATACCCTGTACATCTTTGGCAGTGTATGGTATAGAAAGGATAAAACTGTGATTACACTGGCCTAAAAAAAAGATTACTATACAAAGTAAAAAAAATAAAATTTAAATTTCTATAAACTACTAATTTTGTCCAATTTGGTATTTAGGTGAAATTAAAATTTAAAAATATTTTAATTCTGGTCTAAAATTGATACAACAAAGCCGCTTTTTTGGGGATATTTTCTGTCAAGGTGAATTTATATATCAGGGATAGAGAAGTCTGTTTAAAACTGCATAATATATTGAAAAAAATCTAATAAGAGGAAAAAGTTAAAAAAAAAGACTTGGCGATATAAGGAATTTATCGATATAACGAATTGGCCTGTCATTATATCGTTATACCCAAGTTACACGTGTAAAAACAACAAATACAAATGTATTTGGTACATGTGTAATCAAAAGAGTGCACTTAAGTTAATTTTTCAATACCGAAACGAAACTCTCAATTATCTCATCTCATCAAATTTTTGACATAATACTTTCCGATCAGCTGTTTTGACGAGGTCACCTGTATGAATATGCCCTGATTAGGTTTTTATAAAATATCGAACGTTTAATTAATATTTTTTAATTTCTGTTGAAAGCTGAAATTTTGGATGAAAATTGTATCTACATACAAATCAAAAATTTTTTTTATTTAGATTTTTTTTGTTGTTTTTGAAAAAAAATTATTTAATTATGTATATTATACTAATATATTATTATATATGTATGTATATACATATGTAAATATATCAGTTCATTAGGTTTTTGGTCTACTGCTTTAAATAATACCTGCCTACATACACCTACATTTCACGTTTGGTCTCCAGTGTCATTAATTACCGCCAACCAAATATTTAAGTGCACGAAGTATTAAATGTTTCCTTTTACAAAGTCCAACTCCATAATTTAACGATTCTTTCTCTTTTAATCTTATTTTGAAACGTTTTTACAGCACAGTGACTTTGCTGATAATTTCAATGCAAATCACGTACAATGCAAACGGATCGTGATCAGTACATTGTAACCAAAAAAGTGTAGTTGTAGTTTTTCTTTTATGATTTTCTTGTATTTCGAAACATGGCTATTTTGCTTTGAATTGTTTAACAACAAATCAGTTAAACTATTGATTTTCATAAGATTTACACCTGTTTATTTGTTGGCGGTAAATTGATAATTACTAAATACAAATCGTCTAAAAGTTGTTGTTGTTGTGCGTCGGTAGACCCTGTATGAGGAGGAATTTTGCTAAGTAAAGTTACTTAACTTTAACCTAGAATGATATACTTTAATTACGGGAAATATGCAATTGTTTTACGATAAAAAAATTATGTAAAAAATAATTTTTACACAGCTTCATCCACCAGCATATATTTCGTCTAAAATTTTGTTATTTAAGGCATCATTTGTATTATATTTGGCTTATTTCACCATTTCTGTAATATGTTTCATAATAATTAAACGTTGCTCGTTAAAATATGGTTCGTGGTACGTACGTGACAACTGCTAAAAAAAATACTTTAGAACCCCTATTATCAAAATGATGGCAAATTCAAATCCGGCACTTTTTCTGGGACACCCAATCAATATTCATATAAATATTTTCGTATTAATTTAACTCTTTTTATTTTGTATTAACTGTTTTGCTTGGATTTTCACGTCCCTAGCGTACTTGTTGGTAAAATTTATCTTCTTGTTGTTATTGCTTTTTTGTTACTTTTGGTCAGTATTTGTTGTTACTTGATTTTTCACTTCATTCCGTACCCAGTTTTAGTGTCGTGTTTTCTCATTTGAAACAAGTGTGTCGCGGTGAAACCATATTTCTTCTCTGAAGGTATTTTTTTTAACATCAAATGCATATTTCTTCTTCTTTTTCCTCACTTCTTAAATAATAAATATTTTTTGTTTTAACTTAAAGGCTTTTAGTAATAAAACACAAAGTTTTTTTCTTCTCTTCTTCTATTGGTACAAAAACCTTTTTTTTCTTTGTTTTAATTTCTTTTTAAGTGCGAAGTTTTTCACCTTTTTTTTTTGCATGTTTTAATAATGTTGTGGCGATAACTGGAGGTCTACTGAATGTATTTCAAAAAACTATGCTAAATGACAGAGCTGTGGTGTTCATAAAGGGGCCTATTCATCGTGTTTTTTTTTTTTATTATTATATTTTTGTAGTATTAAAAGAGTGTTTGGTTAAATTTGTTAAAATTTTCAGAATACTTTTGCCGATCTGGCAATGGTAACAATTAAAACCGGTTACTGAAGTCATTATAAGTTCTGCATCCTCCATTATTTATTAATGATCATACAAACAGAAAAATTATCGTTAAAATATTTCAAACAAACGTTTGTCTAAATTTAGTTTCAATTTCTATTAATATTTTAATTGTTTCAAATAATTTTTTGTTTGATTATTTCCTTAAATTTACACATGTTAGAATTTTTTTATTTGTAGTTGGTGTGTGTTTTCATTGTCTGTTATTTTTTATATAATTAATTGTATAGTTTTTATTTGGTTGAAAATAATGTAGACCTAAAACTTTTTTTTTGATACAACACTTTGAAGAAGCTTTCTACTAGCCTGGCGGGTCAGCAGTCTATTTTCATTAAATAAATTATTCTGCTGGATTAACTGTTTCTTTTAGATTTTTGCTGGTTTTATAAACAGCTTGTCATTGATTCATTTTTTGAAATTTTTGTCTAAACTAAACAAATAATTTTTATATATTCTTTAACAAATATTGAAAAAAAGTTTGTGAATTTTTTCTTCTTTTTATTTGTTTGAAAGTAGGAAATATTTAAATAAAAATTTGTACAGATGTTGAAAATATTTTTTTGTTGTTTAAATTTACAAATTAAGTGATAGATCACATTCAAACAAATATTTTATTTGATTTTCTAAATAAACTGGTTTACATTAAAAATCTTATGTTTTTTCACAGTAAACTTTACAAATTAAAAAATTTCCAGCACAAACGGTGAAATATTTAGTAGAAGTACTGTTGCTTTACTCTCTCAACTTGTATTCTTGTTTAATGGATTTTGTGTAAACGAACGCAATCGAATAAAAAATCGAAAAATTAAAATCGCAGACATGGTAGAATTATCAGGTAGCCTCACTAAAACAGCTGATTATTTTTTTCTCTACCTTAAGGTTTAACTTAGAGCTAGTTTACACGAAGGGACATGTCCCTGCGACTCTGCTTGCGTTGGCTTGAATTTTCTTTTGGTGTCCCTTCTAAAATCTTCTTGCGTTAACATGAAGGGATTTTGTTGCAGGGACAAAGCGACTTTTTGACGTTAAATTAACTAATTCTTTTTATCCATTCATTCGTAAGAAGGGCTGCCATACATATACAATTTATAATTGGTCAACAGTAGCAGAGGCAATACAAGTATTTAAAAAAGCAAAATTAAATAAATTTCAAGAAACATAATGGCTGATATTTCTAAAGAAGAAATCATTGATGAAATTTGAAATTATTTTATTTATTTGATAATTTTACACAAACTGACAAACATAGAAAAAATATTGAACATATAAAAAATAACTATTATGAATAAGAATTTATATTGAAACTATAAAAACGTTCAAGTAATTCTAATAAAATTGTTGACTTAACTAAACTGGCTGTTGAAGCGTTAGATCTAGATGATGCTGAAAATATATAAATAATAGTTTACAGAATAAAAGAAGACGAAAGGAGTGGGTAAAATCATGGAGGTTAGAACAAGAGAAGTGGCTTATGTTATTTCTAATAAATGATCTTTCATTGGATATTTCATATTTCTTTTTTGGCAAATTCCATAAAATATCAGTCTGGCAACACCGGTCACACATAACATGACAACAATACAAGAGAACGAAAGATGTAAAAGAGAAATGTCAAATTTGTCCCCTCAAATTCACAAAACGTGCGACAATTGCTACCCCGTACTCAACGCCGCACCCCTCACCCAGAAACTCGTGTCGCAGGGGACATGTCCCTGGGACATGTCACTTCATGTAAACACGCTCTTAGATGTCAAATTTTGTTTATGTATGTGTATATATTGTGTACGTATATATTCTACCGCCAAAAAAACACGCACACAAATTTGCTTTTTGACATTTAAGTCGTCGTTTTCCAGCAACAAAATACATTAAGGATTTTGTTGTTGCAGAACTGAGGCTACCTGATGATTGTACCATGATCGCAGATTTACCTAAAAATATCTAAATGGCAAAGAGAACTACAACAACAGTTGTAGATTTGCGCCTGCGCATTGTGATGATTTTCGAATTGCAAAGAGTTGCCGCTGCGGTAATTCGATTTGATTATACAAATTGAACGAACATGAAAAATTTTGTCAGTTAAAAAACGATTGCTGTTCTTGTTTAAGTTTGGTTTATAGCTCTCATTCTACCCTTGAAGTATTTAATTAGAAATAATTTTGAAACCAGTTTAAAAATTTGTCATTTATTTGTAAACAGTTTTTCCTTCTAAAAAATTACGAAATCATAACTATGTCTCTGATGAGCACATTTCTTCATTGTTTTTCATGAAAAAAGCTTTGTAAGTATTTATATTGGGTGTTTTTTTTAGAGCCAAAAAATATTTAATTGAAATAATTGAAAACTCAGTAATTTTTTTTTAAATAATGTTATTGAACAAAAATTAAAAAAAACAAGGTGAACAAGACATAATTTAACAATTAGACGTCGAATGTAAAATTGTGATTTTACATAACTCAAAAACAATTCTCAAACTCTTAAATCAGTTTCTACATATGATAGTGTGTCACATTAAAAAACGTTGCCTTTAAAACGAAGCACCCGATTTACTTTGATGTATTTAGGAATTAGAATGTGTGTATGTACATACACATGCATACATTTGTCGTAAAATTAATGCATAAAAATAGTTGTACCTTTTTGACCCAACACAATATGCAATTACTTTTCATTTATTTTAACAATAATTTATAATTGAACACATTATTTAAAACTATAACTATTTTTTAAACTATAACAGTTAAAGATATTTTATACTTAATTAGGCACGTAACAAGTATCAAATTTTAAATTAAAATTAATTTTAAATTAATAAAATAATTTAAAACACTGTACCTACCCATGAAATTAGGTCACTTTCTGTAACCCAAAATCATAAAGTTTCTGTAGTTGTAATAGTAAATTTATGGTTGAAGCGATATAACTTCATTTCAAATTTTTATTGTATAGACAGCACTAAGTATTAAAAAAATTTGTAATTTGTAAAAACTAAATCGTTCGAATTTGAAAGAATTTGGTTGCCACAAAATAAATATATTTTCTATTTGTGTCATACCATCACTATGGAAGTGCAACGTCGATCAATATAAAACACATTTAAAATTTGTGATAAGACAAGTGTCATATTTAATTTGGTTTCTATAGAATTTCAAAAGTAAACAATTATCCATATACAGTGACTTCCAAAAGTGCCCTTGACAACATTTAATTTATGTAACATAATATTTTTATTTTATTTAATAAACACACAAGCTTAAGAAATAATAAATATGTATTTCAAAGAAATTGCATCTTTAAGCAAGTAAGAACGCTATATTCGGCCGTCTTGAATCTAATAATGCTTCACCATAATGCACATATGTATAATGACCATATAGTGCGTAGCCTGAATTTCAGCTTTAAAGCCATTTTGCTTTATTATTTTTAGTTTTTCACTTTCATGTGATACCCATATAGATAGGGTTAAGAAAAAAAATATCCAACATGTTGTCTTAGACGCCATTTCGGATTTTGCATTTTCTGTTATTTACTGTATTATACTAATCAAGCCCTTTCATTTGATTTTTGTTTTACTATATTTTACCCATACATCCTCCATTTTATTAAGGATGCCATCTTAAATTTTAATTTTTTCTTAGTTTGCTGTATTTTGCTGGTCAAGCCCTTTTATTTGATATCCATATTGACTCTGTCGGTTGTTCGTAAGCTTAAATAGTTCCAACTGACTTTTCAAAATTTTAGGAAAAACAGCGAAGCAGTTGTATTTTGGTGTTTATATCTCAGTTAGTTTCAAATCGATTTGTTAGTTTTACTGAGCAATAATTTTCGAGGCTAGAACTTGTAATTTGGTGTTTTATTGTACTCAAAAACTATTTAGGAGCTTGAGAGTCTAGATACATATAATAAAAATAAATATATAAATTTTCCCCAACAATTTTCCTATAACTTTGCCGGTTAGTGACCGATTTGACCAATTTTTGCGAATATCCTCAGAAGCATATGGTATCTATAAATAGCAACAAATATGTCAATAAATTATATTAGGTATGAAAAGTTTTAATTTTTTTTTTTTGTAAAAATATGGGAAAAACAGAAAGTTATTGGATAATTGTGCAGGATTTCAGCAATTCATTCCCGAATATTTCCAAAAGCCTGATAATACAAAAAGATCTTTGCAACATGTGGAGGCTTCTAAAAGTTGATTTCAACCAACACACGGACATTGGTCAATGGACTCCCTTCGTCATAACCTTTCAAAAAACACATACATAAACATATACTAAATAGGGTCGGAATTACATACACCCTTGGTGCCACATGTACAGTGTACACAAAATATTAACATAATTGGTGTATTCCAAAGAAGTCTTAAATGTCGTAGTGTTAAAATTTTAAATTTTTCAAAATTTTTCAAAATTAATGAAATGTTTTGCAGTTGAAAATTTTTTAAAAAATTATGATATTTTGAAAATTTGACACTTAGAAAACCTTGTGTGTTTACCAATTTTTTAAGTTTAATTTTTATTTATCACTAGCCAAACCCGGCGCGCGTTGCTACGCCCCTTAATGAATCGAAATGCATTCTGAATTTAATTGAATATCAAGTGCAAAAACCTAAAAATTATAATTTTTTTATGGGCGTGGCCCTGCCCACTTTTCTAATCACAAAATTGTAAAGTCATAACAGCTCAATATGTGTGCAAAGTTTCAGAATAATCGGTCCAGTGCAAGTACCTCAAAATGATACCTTTTTTTTATGGGCGTGACACTGCCCACTTTTCTAATAACGAAATTATTTAGTCATGACAGCTCGATATGTGTGCAAAGTTTCAGAAAAATCGGTCCAGTGTAAGTACCTCAAAATGATACCTGTTTTTTAATGGGCGTGGCACTGCCCACTTTTTTTCACCCATAAACACTCCCTGGTATGTGTACAACAACTTACCCAAGTTTGAGCCCGATCGGTTTTACAGTTTCGGAGTCTATAGCTAACACACACACACACACACAGAGTTTCACTTTTATATATATAGACTACAAGGATCTTCCTAATTTTCTTACGCTAGATTTTTCTTCTTGATTCACTGTAAATAGTTTTAAATATACAAACATACAAACATACATTATCTAATATTTACTTAATATTTGTGTATCTCTTAGTTGGTATATTTTTATTTATTTTAAATCTCCTTTGTCACATACACATGCATACATACATACTTATAAAAATGTCAAAAAGTTTTTTTTTCCATTTTTAGGTTAACTGTTATTAGATTACGTATATAGTAGGGAAGACTGAAAATTTTCTTTAATTATGGTAGTTACACACTTTACCACGTTTTTAAAATTTATAAACAAATGTACAATAATTGTTGAATGCTCATTTTATCAAATGAGTTTCTTCCGCGATGTAAAGAACTGATGTTGCATTTATGGTTAAGTTATTAGTTGCAATGTGTGTATAATCAAAAAAATATATAAAAAAAAAAAATTCGTACAAATACGTTGAAAACAAAAACAAATTTTTAGTTTTTGTTGTTGTTTTCAATATATTTGTACGAATGAAAGTTCGCTTGTGTTTTCTTTCGACATCGTTGAACAGGCAGTTAATATATATATTTTAAGTGGGCGTAAAACAAGGCGTATCACCTTAATTTTAATCATAATTTAACATTATTATTTTTAAAAATATTTTTTATCAGAATTTAACTCCTTTTCAGACCTTCCTCAATAGTTAGTATTCGTGTTGAATTTTTGTTTACCTTTAATTTTATTTGTTTTTTTTTAAGTATTCATATACTCACACAAACAAACAAAACAAAAATGACGAGTACTTGTGTAATGACAAATGTTCCCTTAGGGAGGAAGTCACCAGCTATCGCACATCAATCCACATACAAACATTGTTTTCCAATGAACAATATAAGTAACAGAAAAATGCGCGTATTTACTTCATACATTTCGTACAGTCTTATTTTTTTCACAATGTGAATAGAATTTATAGTTTAGATTCGTTTTAGTTTTTTCTTTATCTGGTCACGAATCCATTCAACCATAGCGGTAACTCAAGTTGAAAAGTAATGCAGCAATAACAACAATTCGACCACAAAATCTAAAAACAAAAACAAATTTGAACCTTAAATGCAGCCAATAAGAAATTGTCACATAAATTTAATTTTTCTTATTTTGTTCATATAATAACTCTGGGTTCTAAATATTGTTTTTGTTTTTATTGATTTTAGTCTGTCTGATGGTATTTTTTGTTAGTGTATTTTTATTATTTCCATGTACCTATTTTATTCAAAGAAAAACCTTATTTAGTGCATTCACTTTTGATTATTTACCGGTAATAATTAGAAAAATTGGTTTGAATGAAAACTATTTTTATTGTCAAATGATCTATAAGCACAACTACCAAAAACAACACACGTAATTTAAAATTGTATATATTGAGGGGTTGCCAATAATAATACTCTACATTGTGAGGGCATTTTGTTGTAAATATAATATATAAAAAAGGTTCCTTTCATAGATTTCTTGGAATTTTAGTTCATGAGTGTAATATAATTTTTTACATGGTAAATGACATGATAAAATATCCTTTTCATATTTTTTTTTTTTAATTTTATGAAATCTTCTGCTAAAAATATAGTTTTTAAATATTTGGTTATTCGTAGCTTGTAGTAGCAGAACAACTTAGCAAAAGCAAAATTGAACTCGTGATTTATATAAAGTCACCAACAGGAGTGATCTTCAGGGAAGCCACTTCAAAACGACAGCGGGAACAATTTTATTCTGATATGCTTTCTCCTTTTGACAATACAAAACTTCGTGTTTGCGACTGCGATTTACACTTTCAGAATAATGACTTATCTTTAGATTGTCCAAGAGTCACGGAAATATGTGAAGCAATAAGCACTCTTAAGCGCTATAAATCTTCAGGCTTGGTTAATATTTTTTCCGAATTACTCTTAGCCGACACCACCACAAGCTCTCAGTTGCTCGCACCAGTTAACTTCTAGGAGAGTAAAATTTTACTTTTTTATTTTTTCCAAAGGCGTTATTGTTAATCTTTAAAAAAAAGATAACTTTACAGTCAAAATCACAAAATTGAAGAGGTATAACACTACTGAGCATGTTCAACAAGGTAATCACGCACATAATACTCAAGAGGTTATCAACATCAACTCTCCCCACTCTTCGGAGGTAATAAGCAGGATTATGTACAGGTTATTCATGTGACGACTAAGTCAACAGCTTACATGGAGCGCACAACATGCCAACTGGGCATAAGTGTATACCTGTCATTAGTTTGGGCTTTTAGTGCCCCTCCTTTTCAACCTAACCTAACCTAAGTCAACAGCTTGAAAACTATTTTGAAACAGTCAGTTGAGTGGAGATCACCCCTTTCTTGGATTTTTAAAAGGCTTTTGAGATCTTACATCACTTTCATTGCTGACTACTAGTGGATCATCGTTATAAAAAACAACAGGACAGCTTTGGTATACCGGCTGTACTGTATAAAAAATCCTCTTATTCACTTGCAGGGGCCAGCCAGCTCAACTAAACCTTACCTCTAAAACGCTTATTCCTTATTCTGTTAGAGTTCTTTATACCCTTTAAACGCTTTACAACAAAAATATCAAACATTACATTTTTTTTCGCTTATTTCATATCGATATCTATCCCCTCACAAAAAAAAAAAATTTTTTTTTTTGCAAATTTGTTATATTATTTATTCTCATATTCCATTGTTCAGCATTTTTAAGCATATACACTTTTATATAAGTATGTGTGTACACACATATTTACTCATATATACTTATAAGGGTTACCAAATTTCATTCATATTAATTTTTTTTATTAAGCTGAAGTAACACTTTGTAAATATAAAAAAAATCTTTGTTAGTGTTGCAAATTTTCAAGTAATAACGGCAAAAAAAGCAATATGTTCTAAGAATTAATCTGATAATGTTTCATAACTTTTGTAGTAACTGAATTCATTAAATTTCATATAATTTATGGCATGTGTGTGTGTTTTGTATGTGTGCATAGTATGTATGTACGTATTTAATTTTTTGGGTGCAGAACTGCAGGCAATAAATTTGTGCAATTTTGAAATTTAAGGGTTAAAAATGTGTTACAGTTTTTTTTATATAATATTTAATATCTTGTTCTTGTAGTGGGGTGTTTAAAATATTTCTTTTTAATTTGTTAACAAAAACAGAAATCTTATATAGTACTCAAATTTCAAATAACATGAATTTTTAATACCTATTTATAAGTTTGTCAGAAATCTAGAGTATTTAAATTACATTAAATTTTAATATGTATGTACGTTAAAATACATGGTGTAATTATATAATGTGATTGCATTTCGGAGAGAATTTTTAGAAAATATTTTTTTTTTATAATGTTTGACAATTGGAAATTATGAGAGAAAAGAGAAAATGTATGAAATTTTGAAATTTTGGGAAAGAACAGCTGATGATCAGCTGCGTAAATAAAACTGTTGCAATATTTGTTTGATATTAACCGTTTGTTTAATGGATTTTAACTTTTATCAAAAACATTAAATTTATAAAATATGTACATATATATTGGGTGCCCCGGTGGACTAGTAAGTAGTGTAATTCCGCTTGTCTGGGGGTTAAGGGTTCGATTACCGCCAGAGGCTCTGGTCTGTTTGACTACAACGGGCAAATGGTCTTCGTTACTCAGCTCGGTTAATTAAATTAGAATATGATTTATAATTGTATTGTAATAAAAATAAATAAATAAATAAATGTACATATAAAGCCTCAGTTAGCCGAGCGCATCCGTACTGTAATGTATCAGCTGTTCGTTTTTGGCTTATGAGAAACAATGCAAAAGCTTAGCGAAATTTAACGTACTGTAACCGGAACGTACCATTCTGTATAAAATAGAATTTTCTTACATTCTTACGTGACATTTGTAAGCCAGTGATGGTCTGCTTGTTTGTTTTATGATTTCAGGGTATTTTTGCTTTTTTAATGGTACTTTTTTTTATATATTTTAATTAATATTTAGTACTTTGCGTGTTAATTTATTTTTCTTCACGAATTTTTTAAATACAGTTTTGCGAACTATTGTGTCTATTTTAAACTTATACTATGTTTTATTCTGATTACTGTTGTTTCTTTTTTCGCTATACTTGCTAGAAACGCAATTACCACTATAATAATTATTTCCGCCTTAAAATTGCAAAACTCGAGACTTTTAAGCGTCTCGCACATACGCTTTGTATATACATTGTGTATAATAAATGTGAAATATGTAAAGATTAAAATTGTATTCAAATCTATTAATTAATATTAATTGATTTGTATACATACATAAACACATATATCAAATAAACTATAATTTGTTTATTATATTTTATTTATAAATGCTAGAGAATAAATATAACATATTAATATACATAAATAAATATACAAAATATTTTCTGATATCATTAGGTACTTTTTCTTTGTAATAAAAAACCATTTGTAAAATTGTAATACCCATCACTGTTTTATAATCAGCTGTTTATTTTTATACCAAAATTAAAAAAAAATAAACAAAATAAGTTTTTAAATTTAAGAAATTAAAGTTTCCTTGGTAATTTTTAATAAAATGGATGATGAACATCTAATTTTACTTGTTCAGGCAAAGGTTTAAATCAATAAACAATTCTTCTATATCCATTGAAAAAAGCACAGGCTTGTTTGAAAAATATTTTTTTTAATTGCTTTATTTACCTATACTAATGCTGTTTTGTTTATGAATGTCAAAAACATATGTTACGTTTTTAATGTTCTATAACTGCACAAACGTGCTTACAGTACGTTCCATTACAGTACGGTTGCATCAGCGCTCGGCTAACGAAGGCTTAACTTTAGGTTGAAATACTTAAAGCCCAGACCCATGCAGTGGGTATGCGCCCTAGTAGGCGCTCTAAAGGAACCATTATCCCAACTCTGTTAATATCTCGACTTAGTATAGAGCCTCGTCTCTTCAATGTTATTTCTTAAGGATTTCAAATTCCTTAGGTATTTCAAGTTCGGCATAGTGTTCACGTTAAAGTTCTCGCGTCTAATACGCCCAAACGCAAACATGTTGCAAGAGCTCATCCTCTTCTTCGCAAGCTCTACATGTCGCTAAATCCGTAAGTTTAATGCAAGCTAGATGAGCTCTCATCTCCGTATGACCTGTTATTACACTACTTAATCTCCACTTGGTCCACATAGTTTCATAATCTCTTTTGATTTCTTAAGGTTTGGATCACTTCATGGCATGTCTATCGCTAGAGTTATCAGATAAGAAAAGCCGGTTTTCGAATAATTCGAAAAACTCAATTCTCTAAAAACGTATTTTCGGTTTTTTACACATAAAACCTGTGAATAACTAATTTATTATGTTGTGTTTTCGTTAATAAAAAAATTTAAAAAAACACAAATTTTATTTAGTTTATTTAAAATGAAGAAGAACGTAAAAAAAATAGTCTTGAAAATTTAAATTATGTTATTCATAAATAAACTTTTAAATACCTATGAATGGGGCTAAAAAAAATTACTCGCCTTCTTGTTTTGGAGCTGAGAATGGCCACGCGACATACAAAAAAATAAATAATCTGTATTTTAAAACGTAGATTTATAATAAAATATACCCACTCTGCCGCATGTGCAAAATTATGAAAGCTGTATAAAATTTTATTTTCATAGAAAATCGGTTACATAAACCCTCTATCAACTTTTTATAAGTTTTATGCTTACGACAGTAAGACGTTTTCAAGTACATACAATATGTAACTGTTTAAGATATTGTTCAATTTAGTTTGATCAATGCAATTATTTTGTTGCACATTTGAAACCAACTAGAATGAACAAGAGAATGATTCATAATTTTATTAAGCAAATAGAAATCTAACACTTGTGCTTGTATTGTTACGAGTTGTACATTTTGTTTTTACAAACTGAATAATTTTTTCTATAAAAAAACCGTGAATAGAAGAAAAACTTAAACATAATCAATTAGATACATAAAGACAATATCTATTCATGATCCCCCTCCCTTCTTTCTTCAATATAAAACTCAAATACAAAAAATGAATACGAATAGAACAATGTGAGTAGTAACAAGTAAATCTACATCATAAATTATTTCTATTTGGAAGATTGATCTTGAAATAATATTAAAAAAAATCTTCATTATGTAAATTCAATGGTTCTTGAAAAGATAATTTTAGAATTAAAATCGGTTTAGAATACAAAAACTAGTAAGAAAATATATTTGGTTGAGGCCGACCATACTTATGTGCTACACTACATCATTAGCACATGTTGATAATTTCTTAAATAAAATTCGTAGAAAATGGAAAAAACTTTTTGTGTCCAGCCTTTACACAATAACCATAATTCGTACGTAAAACTGTTCCAGTTTTTTATACCAACACAGGGAACTTAATGTCAAAATGGTGATTTACGATTTAATTTGTGCGTCCGTCTCCGTAAAAACGTCGAATAAACGCCACAAATACATAAACGTGCAAATCCGGGAGCGATACTTTAGGATGGTTGTTTCGAAAGTTTTTTGAATTTTACTAACAATTGAACAAGCAACCATCCGCTTCCATGGTAGTGTAGGGTATACAAATATGCTTAAAATAAAATCATAAAATTTTCATAAATAAAGGGGTTTTACTTCAGTTTTTTTTTTTATTGTTTCAACGACAGCAAAAGTGTGGCCACATCTCTTATAGGTTGTTGAGTTCAAAAATATATATATGAGTATATTTATTTTTTATTTAAAGAAAAAAGAGGCAACAAAAAATCTCATGTATTTTTCTTTTTAAAATTTCCGTAAGTCTTACTCACAACCTACAGATATGCAGCTGCTTTTCTTAACAAAATTCAGGTGTATTTTTTAAATTTTGGTTTTTTTGTTAAGATTAACACATAAAAAATGTTGAAAGGAAATATGTTTTTTGTTCACTTTTCTTCAGTCTTGCAATGTTAGCAAAGACATTTTGAAAATTATAAAAAGAATGATTGTATTAACCCTCTATTAACCCCTATTCCAAGAAAACAAAACGATTAATCTTAAATTAAAAACAATTTAAATCAAACATATTCCATCTAAAATATTAAGCATTTAGAAATAGTTAGTTTTAAAAAGCTTAATACTCTTGAACAGAGGAATTACGTGATGTAATCAGAGATCAGTTACTTAAAGGCACCGTCATCGGCAACGTGAAAAATGACGTTAAAAGTTTCAAACACAGGCCTTGTATTTAACTCTCATAATCTAAGCGGCATGCTAATAAAATATATCTTTTTTTCTCTGTAATTAATGAAAGCTTTCAACAAACTCCCGGATACAACCCGAAAGCTCACAAAACTTTGACTGATAACATAAATATTTTTTTATTATCGTAAAGGGCATTAAACGAAAAATGTTTGTTGAACGTTTTATAGGTTAGTTTTAATAAAAACAAGTAAGAGCGCTATATTTGGCCATGCCGATCTTATATACTCACACGCTTTGTACCATCATGTTATGACCGTAACTGACAGTTATATGGTGCAAATTATTTAGGAAATCAATAATTTGAACTTCCAAAAATTGTTGTTCTCTTATACCATTGTCAGCAATCTACCTATTGAACCAAGGTTTTCTGTAAATGTTGCACAGGTACATGTTTTATATACATTTGTTTGGGTGAAAAACAGGGGCAATCGCGTATTTCATATCTCAGCACGTAATTACCACATAACAGATTTTCAATAGCAAAATTCTCAAAACCATATTTGATAAATTGATACCATGTAAGAGTTTAAAGTGCACGTGAGGGCCTTTAAAAAATGATTTTTAACATCACACTGACAGATTTAATTCCTCTATTATTACCCCACGGCCACACGAGCAGAATGTTTGGCAAGTATTGCCACAGCAACTGTCAAATTCTATTGCCAACACAAGATATTAACGTGTGGACTGCATGAATATGTATTATGCATGTATGTAATATGTATTTAGCAATAAATGTTATTAAATTACTGAGCAATAATCTTTTAACACAAGCTGTCAAATTCAATTGCAAAAAAATAACATGTAACAACAACACTAACAGAGAACGCCGCAAAAAAAAAAAGAAAACAAAATATTTAAATTAACATTTTAATTTAAGTTTAATTATATTTAAATATATAATGGCGAAAATAAATATATAATTAAAAATCATTTTAATCTAGTGCCTTTGGTGAGATTTATTTTCGTATATTTTTTGTAAAATTTTTATTTATAGATCAATCTACTAAAATTTTTAATTTTATGTTTTAAGATATTAACGTGTTCACCACCTAGAGATATAAGCTTAAACATTGGCAATTTGATGCCGTTATTCTGCCGGCTTTATTGCTTATATTAAAACATAATCAATCGATTGTGTGATCGGGGGGTTAAGGACTTAGAATATACATATGTAAGTGTATACTTTAGAGGGTCTAAAATGAAGAAATTAAAAATGGAATGACAAACTTATATATACCATTTTACACTCTCTTGTAAAGGATATACAAACGTGTATAATAAGAACTTTTTTATAAATATTTTAAAAATTTAATGTAAACGATAATGATTTCAAAAAAATCCATTAATCTCACTTAAGGGTTAATAAGTATATTCTTTCTTTTTTCCCTTTAATTCAGTTTTTTTTTCAAACCTAATTTTTTCCATAAATCCATAAAAATTCGTATGTAATTTCTGCAACTCAACAGAAAATTGACCATCTGTTGTTTAAAATTCAGAATTTTGAAATGTATTTTTTTACATACGCTCAGTAGATACCTACAAAAAAATTTAAAAAAAAAATTCTTGAGAAACGAAATTCTAGTAGTGCAACAACAAAACAATACCAACAAGACAATATACCTGTTGTTGTTGCACCTCAAAACAATAAATGAACACACACACACAAGCATTAACAGACAAAAAGATATAGAAAGAAAGACTCAGATATTTTAGACTGAATTTTACACACAAAAACAAAAAAGAGATTTAAAAACTCCGGTGTATCTCTAACCAAAAAAAAAAAAACAGGTATGATATTTGTTAGTTTTTAAGTTGTCGATGTTGTTGTTGTGCTAAAACAATACCAGTATCTGTGTTTGATTCAACTCGTATTTTATATGGATGTGTGTGATAGTTATTCCGAAACTGTGGTAGATACAAAAACCGGTATTTTATTTCTTTTGTTCAATATATATATATTTTTTTTTGTTAATTGTTGTTGTCTTGTTTGCTTTTCTTCGTTACTTGGTTCTACTTTAGTTTTTCGTCTGGTTCGTCATGACAATTTTTTATTATTATTGAGTTAGTATCTTGTGGATTTTTCCAATTCTGTTTAGGTTTCTTCGTTCATTTACTTTAAGATTTCGTTTTCATGTTGCCATAGTGGAATGTCGCCATAGTTTGTATCCGTTGTTTATTTTGTTTGTTTCTCTTCTGTTTATCTTGGTTTTTATTATTCTCCGATCTTATTATGCTCCTGTTACTGGTTTGGAGTTTTCGGTTTATTTTTTCAAATTTTATATTTAAAAAATAAGAAAAAAATTCAGGATTGTCACGCACTCGTACGGTGTTAATTGTCGTATTAAGCACGTTTTGTTGTTTTACTACCTGTTGATGACCTTTTTTTTTTTAAATGCAAATGACCATTAAAGTCGTTTGCTTCACATAATTATGAGCACCATAGCAAACAACGACATAAAAGAAAAAACAAACGACAAGACATGAATCATTTAATTAAAAAAACAAAACGTAACGGTTCCTTTAAAACAAATTCAAAGAGTGTTAAAATAAAGCTAAAACGTAAGTGTAACATAAAAATGGGTTGGAAATTCTCTACGAAAAAATTTAAATGACTAATAACGAATCAGTGGAGATAAAACTGTTTTATTTAGTTATTTTAAGGCTTTTTTGAGTAGTTTTTTTTTATTTTTTAGGCGCGCCCATCAATTATCGGTCGCTAATTCGAAAATACAAATGTATGTACATATTTCTCCATAGCATCATCAAATCTTAAAATGCAAAGCGTTGCCGCCGCGGTATTTCGGCTTGTTTTATACAAATTGTATGAACGTGAGAATTTTTGATAGCCAAAAAAACGCTTGCCGCCCTTATTTTTGTTTGGCTTAAAGGAAAGCAGGGTATTTTGATATTTACATATATCGATTTGTTAGTTTTTCTCAGAAAATGTTTCGAGACTACGGCTAGTAATTCGGTGTCCAAAAATTATTTAGGAGCTTGATATAAATATTTATTTTTTCAAACAATTTCTACCTATTACTTTGCCGATTTGTGACACATAGAGGCATATAATATCTATAAATAGTAAGAAATGTGTCAATAATATATGCATCTTAGGGCTGAAAATAAAATTTTTTTAATATCGGGAAAAACGAGGCAGTCGTTTTTATTTGCTCATATTCCAAAAAATTAAATATATAACATACAGATTTGTTCAACATATTATTGCTTGCAAAAGTTGATTTCAATCGTTTCAACCATTGCTCAATCGAGTTCCCTATTCATAAGCTTTCGGACATTATATTCTTTAAGGGGTCGGAATTTAATATTGTAGATTTAACAAACGGAATGACAAAGTGTCACAGGTTATGGGTACAAACATTTACATATTAATAAAATGGTAAGCGTTTTTTTTTAGCATTTCGTAAAATGCAGGCAGATATTCCGGGTATTCCTTTATAAATGATTTTTAAATCTTTACAAAACGATGTGGTAATTTAGTCACTTAATTTGAGGCTCACAATACTGTAGTTGCCAATAGACCGAAACAATAATGAGGTAAATATAGCGACTGTACAGCAAAGTATTCAGAATGAGCCTGTAACATCTATCGACGTTCGCAACAATAGAGCATTACTAAGTAATGTTAAGTTTTAGTAGATGGCGAGTTTTCAACTTAACGATGTCAATTGGCCGCTTAGTTCTTGTCACATACCGGGTTTTACACAAACTAATCAAAAACAACTGTTTAGCGCTCATACACGAGGTAAGTAAGGCCGTTAGAACTAGGAAAACTGGAAATTTTACAAATCTTATTAGAATCTACACACCGAAATCACAGCAAACTCGAACTTTCCTAACTTAATTCTGTAATTTGCTTTCTAATTCCTTGTATCCATAAAAATTCAAAATTTTGTGCAAAAAGAAATAAATTCAACAAAGATGTCATAATGTTGTCTCTTCCAATAGAGCCAATGAAATATCGAACAATTTGTCTGCAGTAAAAAGCTCCTAATATAGCAGAGTGCTGCATAAGTTCCTTTCTACTCTTTGATGCTGAATATATAATGTTGACGTAAGCATCTTTACTACCAAGTAAGAAACAAATACTCTGTGAAATACGGAAGTATCTCAGCTTATTTGTGAATTCTAGAAAGAAAAATCCATTTATTCAACCATTCAGTTTTTTTTTTATTATTAAAAAGCAACATGAATTGTAATAACATCCAACATACAAGTAGATTACTACTTTTTAATTAATTTGTTGATATCTTGCCATTGTAATTTATGTCACTTTTAGAGAAAAAAAAAAGTAAATAACAACGAATGCAGCCAGCTTCTCTAAACAATTGAATTTTATTCATGGAGCCATACAATAATTTATTTCTACATAACACAACCCCCCTATATCAACTCACCATTTACATCCATACAGTGCATACAGTGGTAAAAAAAATGTACGAAATCGTATTTGTTTTTCTATTATTTATTTTTTAATTTCGATTGAATCATAGCAGGACACCCCATACACCCCATACCAAATATACAATAGATGTCATTTATGAAAAAGAATAATCTCTATTTGGTTTTAACTTAGTAGAAGCTACCTTTGATAACAATTTTCTACTTAGAACCAAAATTGGTAGAATCGGAGAAGGGACAATGATGCCCTTATTCGAATCAAATTTTATTTATGACTATCATTGCATGCCTAACAATTGATAGAGGAAAATATTAAAATCTATCTTCTTATGCAAAAACTTTGTTGGGGCCAGCAAGTTTTGCTAGTTAACATAAATGTATTAAACTTTGTTTAATGAATTAACAAAAACTGCTATCATGTCGCATCATTATCGTTAATATTATTCAACAATTTCCAAAAATTTAAAAACGATTAAAAAATATTAAAAATTAAACATTTTTAGACTATTTTAAATATAGTCAAGATAAGTCTTACAAATAAATGTAGATCTTTGTATCTTAATCACACAAAAACGATGCAACACAAATATCTAGTCCAAAGATGTCCGAATATTGTGGATCAGACATGATGTGGAATAGAATTCACTCAGGCACCTGAATGCGACTTGGCTATCGGTAAAGATTCTGATATTTCTATGAAATATTTTCTTATCCCAGACTTAAGTTCATCACATTTGTCCGGCAGTCTAAAAGATATTTGGACTCCCTCTCGCCTGATGTCAATACCATCGCTTTTATTCATCGACTATGACCTGTCCAGGTCTTCCTGAACAGAGGTGGAATCTTACTTCTGCACCCGTGTCCAATACAATAAATAATAATCTTTTACAAAAGAAAGTTTTTTGAGAAAAATAATCAAATTAACTTTTACTCACTTTAAATTCTGTGGACCTAAAAAATTGATTTTCAATTTTTAAATATTTCAAAAGAGAAAAAAACAACCAACAAATAAAAAAAAATAAAGTTGATGCTTAATCCTGATTATTCTTATCTTATAATTCGTAGAACGATGCGGATTAATATAAACGAATTGAAATTTTATGAAACGTGGACTTTTCACAAAAAAAAAATAATAATTGGAGTATAATATAATAAATGTGGGATTCACAAGAGATGATATATCTTTTGAACGCGATTTTTGTTTTTAAAAACTTGTTTGCCATTTTGAAGGGTTCATATCTGTTCATATCATATCACCTTATAATTGAACATTTAGATTGAAAATGTCGAATTTCGTGCTAACAAAGTATCATATTTTAATATTAAAACTGCCGCTAAAGCACACCTTATTATTGGGAGCTACTTAGGCCGAAAAAACATTTGCGAGGATTCATCTAGAAGCTGAAAAATAAAGTAACATACGAATTAACGCCGGCAGATCTTTAAAGATGATGAAAAATTATTTTTTCACTGAATCACCACAGTCAAAAAAATATCTATTACGATAACTTGAAGCGTAAGGAATCGTAACAGGAACCCGCCCTCCCAACTAATTCGACATCTAAAGAAAATATCCAAGCATAATATTCAATTTTGACAACGGTGGGCCACATGTTGCAATATCTGTTAAAAACTATTTAGAAAGAAGTCCAGATCTCTACGCCCCAACCCGAATACCTATAACTTCCATAACTGGTTCTTAGACTTAAACGATGAGCAATTCTTTTGGATCGGATTCCATATATTGCCAAAAATAAGCTAAAAGATCTTAGCTAATAATGGCCCAAAATTTTAATAAATATACTTTTTTTTTAATTTTTCGGAAAAAAAACGAGTAAAATGAATCATTCCAAATAATTTTTTGCGTTGCGTAGAATATTACCGGTCAGTGTAAACAAATTTAAAAAAATCTTAAGATTTTCTTATCTCGACTAAAAACCTTTTCTCAAACGTCAATAAAGAATTTAGTTTTTTATTGTCGCAATGACTTATTAACAAAATTATCAAAGATTTATAAAACGTTGACAAATCAAAATTTCATGAAATTCAGTTTTAAAAAACTTGAATACTATTTACAAACAAAGCAGTAAAAGCCTACAATTTTTTTTTTTGATTCTATAAATCAGTAAAAGTTACACTAATTATAAAAATAATACAACAATGTAATCGACTATTTTGTCCCCACTGTACGTGTTTATTTATGTTTGTATGTACGGCAACAACTTTCAATAATCTTGAATCTCTTTTACTACAATGAGGCAGCTACGTACATATGAAGAAAATTGAAAAACAAAAATACAAAGATTGTCTTTGCTACCGACTGACTTGCTGAGCAGCTTGTTTGCTAAATGACTGAAACGTGCGTATCGGTAACGGCGATCACAGTTGCAGCAGTATCAGGAGCAATCCCAGCAACAGCGACGTCAACTTAAAAAAACAACAGCTGTAATTTAGTTTTTTTTTTAACATTTTGAACTCAATAAATATAATTTTCAAATATTAACACAAGTCTGCTAGTTAGTTCGTTCGTCGGTATTACATTGTTTCGAACGAGGATAGATTGAAAAGCACTTTGTAATATTTTAATTCATTAGACAAGCCCCATTTAAACCAACACATGCATTCGGGAGCTGGTCGCTAAAATCGAAACTTAATTCTTGTGAAATGTCTCGAAGGATACACCTAATCACTTATCTTAAATGGCCCTCGGTATAGAACGATGTAAACTAACTTTTTGTTATCATGATGATGCTCAATGTTCCGAAAACGAAATTTGGCGGCTCAGTCATTTCACGGCTACTATGATTATGTGACTTAAAATCACTGGATTAATTTCTTTGACGCAAACAAGCAAATCACTTTGGACGAACTTAATTAATGCCAAGATTCTAGACGCTATTGCCGAAATATTAAAAAAGACCGCTTGAAGCCCAGTCAAAGGGTCTATTTATATAATGACTTAAATGTAGCTGCAAAATAAATCTAGAGTCAATTTAATAACCTTCACACCGATGTTTTATTTAATTTGTTTCTCCAATTGTTCTTACCTGGCTTTCATTTTCCGTTCTATGAAACTTTAAAACGAAAGATTTTTGTTTAGTAAAAGTGACACAATATAACACGACACAAAAAAACATTTTATTCCGCAGTTTCACGGGACTAAACTTGGCCCCCTGGCCACAATATAAATGAAAACTGAATTATCCTTGACATCATTTTTTAAAATACTTTTTAAATTACCCTCCTACTTTTGTTTGTTTCAGTGTACAAATATAGGTGTGTAGATGTGCCAGCAAATACAGACATATTTTTGTTGTCTGCCTTTAGTAGGCGCAGTTTACAGAAAACAAACGTTTAAGAAGAACACAAATTGTATATGTGCTTTGTTACACTAAAAATTTCACTAAATTTAATCGAACGTATTCTGTTAACAGCATTTTAGTCTCCTCTTTTTCGTATTGCTGGAATGCACTTGTTTTTCGTTTGTTCATTGATTCGTTCGTTACTTTTAGCTACTTGGACATTACAGTTCAGTTTGTCTGGTCATCAATTTGCTATAAGAGCACGCGTCGAAATATAACTTTTTCTCACTTTCAATCGTACATACGTGCATTTGAACACCATCAGCCCGGCTCTTTTGTAGTACGATCGTACAATCATTATCATCAACATAAATAGATACATAACGTACAAGTATTTTTAAGATTGTCATCATTATAGATACGAATTTTGTTTGGGTTTAACTAGTAGATATTTCTGTACATTTCGTTATTGGCACATATCGTCGTTCGTAAATTATTGTGTTCTATATGTATAGGTTTTATATGTCACATAGAGCACAATAATTTACGAACGACGATATTATTTAGATATTCAGACAGTCATAAGTACATAACTACTTTTAAAAAAAATATACAGACGAGTACATACATATGTATGTACTTGATAAAGAATTCCTTTTATAAATTTCCCTTCGCCCTGTTTTGTATTCCGAGTAAAATTACATATATTGTTCGAAATTATTATTGCAGAGTTAGCACAATCCTGCATACGAATACTACCTGGCTTTAATTCTCGTTCTACGATTATGTAAAATTGTTTCACTTTCGTTCTTATAGCTTCTTCTCACTTTTTCACTTTATTAGAACTATTTAAGCGATTCACGTCTTTGTTATGACAAGATATTTCACTCCTATTACACCAATGCAACTTACGTTAGTTTATTAAAAACACGTGATATATTTGTGACGAATCTGATAATATCCTTAAACATCGTAAAAATATGTATAATTACCGCATTGTAGCATAGCATAGCCTACATTCCAGATTTAATGCTATACGCAATTTGACTTTATCATTTTCAAAGCCATTTTTATTTTTTGTAAAGTATTTTAACTGTATTCTACTAGTCAAGCGCTTTGATTTGATACCCTCTATGGTATGGTATTATATTCCACTAGTCAATTGTTTTTATTTCATACCCATATCGACCCTCTCCGTTGGCTTAAGGCTGAAAGCAATTAATTGTCGTTTGTAGAATCAGGAAAACACTTAAACAGTTGTACTTTGCTGTTTTGTAACCGAATTGTCCAAAATTCCTTTACGACCAGAGACAGTCGTGTTTATCTGCTCTTATCTCAGCAGGTTATATAGCGATTGTGCTAGATTTAAATAGCTATGAGTTCCCGAAAACTTGTAAAGATCGGTACCACATGTAAGCCTAAAGGTTAGGTGGAAAAAGCGGGGCACTTAAAGCCCAAACATGTATACACGAATCCCCTATGGCATGTTGTATGCTCTAAAGAAGCGAAGACCTCTAATAAAAACCCATAATTCAAATTCCTTTAATATCTCGACTAGATCAAGAACCCAGTATCTTCAATGTAATTCCTGGGGAATTTCCGATTTAAATTCCTTAGGAATTCGAAGTTCGACATAGTGTCCACCTTAAAATTTTGGCGCCTAATACGCCCAAACACAAGCTCTACATGCGTTTAAGTCCCATGCTTATCATCATTTCAATAAACGCGAATCAAAAGTACTATGATATAGTGAAAATATTTTTCATTTCACCGTTTTAAAAGCGAAAATTACGATTTCCTTATTAAAGTTAAATACATCATATATATCGCATATAATAATCATGCCTTTTACAAGCGTTCTTGGAATCAGGTGATTACTAAATAAGCGATTTAAGAAGCGCGTTTTGGTAATAAAGTTTATTGGCGAGAACTTAAGTCTCCCCTTGGAAAAAAAATCCTATATTAGTAGTTATTAATGTCAATTAAATCGTTGATCATCGCCTTTATATTGTAGCAATATACATGAACTTATGCCTTAAAGGTACTTATTCTTTGTTAGTCTAATCATCTTCTAAAGATTTTTAAGTACCTTCGTACTTCAAGCGATATTTTAGTCAAGTGTCTTTTGAATCTTGTAGTTTATTATCATTTTTGTTTTGTTATACGAAAACATGTGTATGGATTAATGTATGCAAGTACGCATCTGCCTTGATCTCATTCAATGTACTTTCCTATGGAAATAAATATTTTTTTTTTTTTAATTCAAGCGATCAGTGACATGTGTTGTTAAGGTGCAGAAAAAACAGACATAAATTCCGGAAATTGATTTTCAATTGGAAATTACACGTACACAAGTATTTCATTTATTATTTAAGTATTTTGTTTTCAATTGTAGACATGCATAGTTAATAGAAACAATTTGTTATTATCTTTTTTGACAGGTTGTGTTTGAATGTGTTTTAACACTAGAAGCGCAACCGTTTCATTTCTGTTCCGCACGTGAGTTTGTTGGCCCATAACTTCCTAATTTTTTTTTAGAGTTTTGAAACTTTTTGACTTTTTTTAATTTTTATTTATTTTCTTTTTTTGTTTAAATAAAATATGCTACGTATTTTAGTACTCAGATTTAATGAAATAGATGCAATTTACCTCGAACTGCTGGTGGGTCATTTTTGTCCCGTTAATATTCTGTAACTTTTGTATTTGTAAACTGAAACAAATGCATGTAAATAACAAAATGGCGATTTTTTTTCGTAAATATGCGTCTACATGGAAAACAAAACAAATTTAAATCTAAACTCTTAAAGTTGCCATCTTTTATACTCTTTACACAGTGGAAAAGGGTATATATAGGTTTGTCATTTCGTGTGAAATTTCTACAATTTTCATTTCCGACCCCATAAAGTATATATTTTCTGAAAGCTTATGAATAGGGGAGTCGATTAAGCTCTGTCAGTCTGTCCGTCTGTCCGTGTGTATGTTGAAATCAACTTTTTGAACCCCCCGAAATCGCTTGGACCCGGGTGAGGTATTAAAATATCAGAAATATTCGGGAGTAGGTCGGTATTGAAAATCAGAAACATAGGGACATAAACAACTGAGATATGAGCAAAAACCCACGACCACCTCGATTTTTTTTTCACAAAAACAACATTACAACAACAACATACATACATACAAACGTGTAGACTGGTTAGAGAAAACGTGGCATCGAATCGCAGCTGAGCCAAAAAAATTTTTTTTTAATTTTTTTAAAATTTTTTTTTTTATTTTTTTTTTTTTATTTTTTATTTAAAATATTTTTTATATATATATTTTTTTTAAATTTTTTTTTTAATATTTTTTTTTATTTTTTTGTTTTTTGTTTTATATATATTATACACATAATAATTTTTTAAAAAAAATCTTTTTTTTTAACTTTTTTTAAATTTTTTTTTTTTAATTTTTTTTTTAATTTTTTTGTTTTTTGTTTTTTTAACATACATACGTGAATTTATAATTTTACAATGGGACGTTTTTATATATGTATGTTTTTATATGTATGTATGTACGTATTTCATATGGGATGAATGGTGACACAAACCACTGTTATTGCATGACTACACGTTGTGAAGGTTATATAAGATTCTGACTAAGCAAGTCTCTTGCGCAAGTCTTGTGTTTATAGACAAAAGGGGTAAGGTCGGGTTAAGAGGAAGAAACTTGCTTATATTTGAGTACACACTAGCCTGTACTCGGCAAGTACGAGCAAGTTTTTGTTGAGAAACCAAAAACAAAAAAGAAATGTAAAAAAATTAAAAACAAACAAAAGTGCAATTTTCGGCCGTGCCGAATCTTATATACCCTTCACAACGTGTAGTCATGCAAATACAATTGTTTGTATCACCATTTATCTCATATGAAATACGTACATACATATAAAAACATACATATACAAAAACATCCCATTGTAATATATAAATTGAGTTTACTTATGCGTTAAAAAAAAATAAATTAAAAGAAAAATTAAAAATAAAACAATAAAAATATAAATAATAACATATTTATTTGGTTGTTGGGTTTAAGCTGGTTTATATGCATAAGCACCAGTGAAATGCATATAAACCAGCCTTAACCCAACAACCAAATAAATATGTTATTGAAAAATTATGGGAGCATATCACGAATAATTTAGCAAATTAATATAAATAATATATAAAATAACGTTTGTATGTATGTGTTGTATGTTGTTGTTGTGAAAAATACGAGGTGGTCGTGGTTTTTTGCTCATATCTCAGTTGTTTATGTATGATCTATTCCCGAATATTTCTGATATTTTAATACCGGGTCCAGGCGATGTCATGGCGCTTCAGAAAGTTAATTTCAACAAAATGATAATTGTAGAAATTTCACACGGAATGACAAACCTACATATACATATATACCCTTTTTCACTGTGTGAAGAGTATAATAAGTAAAAGAGAACGAAACTTGGGCAAGTTAATTGCTGAGTCTAAACGTGAAAGCAAGTTCAAAGGAAAATAAAAAACTAACTTGCGCAAGAGACTTGCCTAGTCATAAAGGGGTCCTACTTGTGAATGCTTAAAAAAACAATCAGCTGATTGGATACGAGTACCTTATTATCAGTCGTATTACAGCTCTGGTCGGGTCAAGAGTTCGCGCGTCATTGCTATTATCTTCATCCGTCTTCGAGATTTTTCGTCTCACTCTCGCGTGGTTAATTGTGTGGCGTCGCGTAACTGTGCTTTGGATACAGTTTCCAGACTATTCTACAATTAACCACGTGCATTTATTTTAATTGGATTAACTGGAGGAGTACCAACTAAACTCAAAATTTACAACTGGAGGAGTACCAACCAAACTCATTTTCGTAACTGGAGGAGTACCAATTAAACTCAACGCTAACTGGAGGAGTTCCATAAAACTCAGTATAATTATTTGTTCAGATGTCTCCGACTTGCTATACAATGGTATAGATCGACTTGCGGTGACTGAACTAACGTGTTTTTTAACTGGAGGAGAACCATAAAACTTAAGATTTAATTATTGTTCAAGTGTCTCCGACTTCCTATACAGAGGTATAGGTCGATTTACGGAGCCGGAACCAACGTGGAATACCCTGGCTATTTGGTTACGTACCTCTGCCAATCAATTTCAAAAAAAGAAAAAGTTAAAAAAAAAAAAAAAAATTAAAAAAAAAGTACCTTATTAATATACCTAGTGTTTGATGAAAAGAAGCAGGGATGGTAAAGTTAATACGATTTCATAAAATAAGTTGGATAAGTTCTGCCTATTTTTTTTGACATTCTAAATAAATTATCACTGTAATTATACATTATATTCCATCGTAGATAAAACCTTTGCCATTTTTTATATCAATTATATATGTCACTTAAACATGTCTTTGTCAGGTCACTGAACTGACCTAAACTAAACTGAAAGATGTTATTTTGTAAACCCATTTACATATTCTGCTTTCATATGTCACAAAAAAAGGACCCTTATGGTAAAGTTAGTAAATTTGTATCGTGCTGTTACGGATGAGCTGACAAAATCTGTCACATAAATAAACATGTTATTGTTTATTTACGAAAATAGATTCTTAAGTTTACAGTTAAATAATACTGAGAGTTGTACAATAAACCGGTAGGAATTTACTTAATCTAAATAAGTACATATGTCTGCTATTAAAACACTTGACACACATGTTTAGCAGAGAAGAACAAATATTTTTTTAGAATCAATTTACACTTTGTAGTAAAGTAATGTTAACAAATTTAAAAGGTGTCACAACATGTAATAAATCACAGACATATGTATGCATTTACTTGAGAAAATTTAATGATGTTAAATCAATGTTGCTCACACGACCATGATTTAAGTGCACTCTCGTAAATTATTTTGTGTGGCCTACGATCAGCTGTTGCTTTCATGTACTTTTTTGTAAAAAAACACAAATTAGTTCGTTCATAACAAATAAAAAAAATTTCCTTCTTTTTATACCCTTCACACAGTGAAAAAGGGTATACATATATAGGTTCATCATTCCGTGTGAAATTTCTACAATTTTAATTTCCGACCCCATAAAGTAGATATTTTCTGAAAGCTTATGAATAGGGGAGTCGATTAAGCTCTGTCAGTCTGTTCGCCTGAACCACGTGAGGTATTAAAATATCAGAAATACTCGGGAGTAGATCGGTATTGAAAATCAGAAACATCGGTACATAAACAACTGAGATATGAGAAAAAACCACGACCACCTCGTTGTTTTACAACAACAACATACAACACCTACATACATACATACATACATACAAACGTGGTATACTGGTCAGAGTGAACGTGGCATCGAATCCCAGCTGAGCCAAAAAATAAAATTATATATATTTTTATTTTTCTTTTATTTTTAATTTTTTTTAAACATACATATGTATGTACATACGCAAACTCAATTTGTAATGGGATGTTTTTATAAAGGGTCCGCCAAATAACTTTTTTTTTTAAACAGGGCGCAACACATCGAGTGTAGCTTCGGCTGTGTGGCACGTAGCGCCGTCCTGTTGAAACCAAATGTTGCCAATATGCTCCTCTTCAATTTTTGTGAATAAAACCTCGTTCAACATGGCTCGATAACGATCGCCATTGACTGTAACGGCCACTTCTTGCTCATTTTCGAAAAATGGCGCAATTATGCCTCTGGACCAAAATCCGCACCAAACAGTGACTAGTTTTGGGTGTATCGGCTTTTCAATGAATGCGTACGGGTTTTATGTGGTCCAAATGCGACAATTTTGCTTGTTTACATACCCGCCAAGATCAAAATGAGCTTCATCTGAAAAGATGATTTTTTTTTTGGCAAAATCGGCATATTCTGTAAGTCGATCGCAGGCAGCGTTGTTCAAGCGTATACACAACCATATTCGTTCACCAGAAGGATAAAACTAATTATCTGTCAGATCTAACATGAGCTAAGTGTTACCATTCACGAAATAAGCACTAGTTGAAAAAAAACGTTAAATGGCGGACCCTTTATATGTATGTTTTTATAGGTATTTCTGTGCGTATTTCATTTATTTGTTTAATAATGATCCTCTCAGTTGTCTGGAAACTCAAAAAATCGATTATGGTTTGTAAGTTTTAGAAACAACATCAAAGCAGTTGTAGTCCTTATAACTCAGTTAGTTTTGAAATGTCAGCTCTGCAATGACTTTCGAGACTACGGATTGTAATATGGTATCTTAACCATGTACAAACTTTAGTGACTTGTTATATTTAAAAAATAAATGTTTATTGTTATGTTTTTTAAATATATACATATTTAATGATTGATTTGATGTAGATACTACTCCGCACTTGGAATAAGGAACTCGAACTGATGATCCAAAAGGAATTACATTAAAACTTCGAACGAAATAATAAAGCTATATACTTACTTATGTATTACCCTTGACACCACATGTGATGGGTAAAAGAACGAATATTTTTAAAAGAAATCAGCGGATGTTTATTTGATTGAAACAAAAAGGAGAGCAATACGAATTCACATCAGGTGATGTGACGAAGCCATCTGATTGTTTATTGCTCGTTTTATTTTTAACGGCACAATGTTAAAGTTTGTTTACATTAAAATTAATTTATATGTGCATTAGTTGAAAATTAATATAAATGTTTAAAAAATATTGTATGTATATAAAAACACGAATATTTGTGCAATACCTTATTGGTAAATAAGTTAATAATACAACCCAGCAAAAAAATGTCAAATTAGTTCAATGTGAATAACATACAAAATAGTGATCTTTTATTGATGTGATTCTAAATATAAGTACATACAAATACATGCAAAATATCTTGAATAATTCATGTAAACAAATATTATTAGCTCATAAAACATGGGTTTCCTTTCACCTACTGTGCATGCGTTCAATGCATTCCATTAAATTGAGTGAAATTTATTAACATATTCATATAAACACATGCTCTACAATGACATGTTAATTTTAAAATCATGCATGTTTCGCTTAAATTAAACCACTTCATCATGGGTTCAACTCATGCATTCACTTTTCTTTCATGTCTTTTTTTGCTGGAATGTATAATTAACTAAAATAAATGTACGGTTACACATACAGAACCTTATTCTTTTCATAAAATGTCCTCCATAACTTTATGAATTCTATCTTTCAGCAATTGTAAAACTGGTGGAAGAATTTTTGCTGTTGGGGCAAGTTATTGATGTGAAGAATTCGAATTCGTGCATGTCATCTATTTACAATTGAAAATATTGTTGTTATAGCCCATAGTGTTTTTACATATCCTTATTAAACCTCTTATTGGAAGACCCTATACTTAAAAGAAAACCCATTTGCGTAGTTCACTATCAAGTTAGTAAATATTTCTGTTTCTAACATTTAAAAAAATAAGGGTCAAACAGTCCCCTAAACTCTAAAGAAACACGACAATAGTTTTCTTCTGCGTTACGCAATGTAAATTTTCTCAATAAAAATTGATTATTTTCGCTTTTATCGCTGCTGTTTTTGTTGTTATTTGTATTTATGCTGTATGTACATATGTACATACATATATTATTTAAGGGTACAAACTGACGGTTTTATTTCGTTTTTTTTTTTGTTGTTGATGCTATTTTTGTAATTGATAACAACCAGTTTAAGAGTGTGTGGTTGTCTTATCAATTTTTTTTTAACGTGAATTGTTTATAGGTTTGTTGTTTGTTGTTTGTTAATTAAATATAGAATTTTGTATGTAATCATAAATGCGAGTGTATTGATGAACTATTAAATATAATCCAGTTTCAAGTGTTTAAATGTATTTTTATGCATTTTCAAATACATAAAAGCCTATTCGAATTCCAGGTATAAAGTGAATACATACACATGTATACATACTTATGGCTCATGTAGTACTAAAAAATTCATCAAATCCCACAAATTGTGCAAAAGTCAACCAGGTTTTTATTAAAACTATTTGTCTATAGTTCAGCCGAAGTTTTGCGCAGTTTTGTTGAAAAAGTCATTGTATGCAAGGATGATAGAAATGCGCATGATTTCCCGTAAGGAAAATTTATAAATCAGGTAGTCTTGTTGCGTCAGCTGATTCTTTTTTTTCACTTACTTTAACCCTAGCCCTTATACCCAACTTTTATTACGTAAACGTATACCCAAGTACATGTGTGGCCAGTAACAATTATTTGCGTTTTTCCTTATAATTTATAAGCAAAAAATTATTTTATTCATACAATTTGTACTTTAATATATTAATTAAAATGTTGACTGGTTAGAATAAGTTTGCGTATATAGCATTACTTTTATATTTTAGATTTGGCTACGTTCTGCTTGGCATATTATTAAAAAAATAGAGCATTTTTTTCAGCCAAAAAATCATTACAAAATGTGTTCGAATTTATGGGAACTTAACATCAAGTCCTTACAAGCAAAAATTAATATTTGCCTACTTCTAACATTCGAAAGCATAAAAGATTTTTCATTGTTGTTAGAAAAGTTGGTTTTTAAAGTCTATTTTTGTGAAAATAATAAAAATAAAAAATTGATGGCAAAAGAAACTTTTAATTGCCTTCGAGACAATATAAGAGGTGAATTCATATACATATGTATATAAAAAATAATATAAACGTAATGAAAATACCAGATTGTTTAGAGCCGATAGAAAAGATATATATATATACAATGTATATCCGGACACTGAAAATATCAAAGAAGAACATAAAAAACTCCCAATTGAAGTTACATATTCGGATATTGAACAAACGAAGGAGAATATCTATTATGACGATAATATTGATAATGGTGAAAATGATGACCAGGAAAGCAACGCTGAGTATGGTCCAGTGCAAATAAATTTGGGTGCAGCTGAATTCGCTGCACGTGATGCAGAGGCTACATATAGAGCATACAATGCCAATCATCTGGAGGGGCAACTTAATATTTAGAATTCTGTGATGTTGAGCGAGTCTATGCATTCAAAGGAGTGCTTATTATTACTGGTTAAAACCACAGTAACGGCGGAAGTATTCCAAATTTGTGGTCAGTAAAAAATTGTCCACTTTATCGGGGTGCAATTGGCATCAATCAATTCCAAACAATACTGCGATTTATAAGGTTTGATGATTCAAACAGAAGAGAAATTCACCAACAAAGTGACAAAGCTGCTCCAATCTCCGTGATGAACGGTCAGTCAAGTTTCAGGTAATGCGCAACTCCATCTCGAAACTTGGCATATCGAGTTTTGTAAGTACGGCCATGCAAGAAATACTTGACGCGTCAGCTTTAACGTCTGCAGCGTCAAGTGTATGGGGAAAAATTCAAGTTCGAAGCTGCTTTTTGTATTATATTCACGACGAGCACAAAAGACGTACTCGTAACATATGCTTTAATTATAAACGGCCATGATGTGTGCATCATTCAAGAAATTAATTTGTATGCGAAAATTACAATAATGGCGACAAAACTTTAACTAAAGTAATAAAAAATAAAATAAAAACATAAATTTGCATAAAAAACAAACATTTTTTAATTTGTATAGACAATTCATACAATTGCATTAGTGGCCACATCTGTACTTGGGTATACGTTCTTGGGGGTCTCGACTTTAGCAGCTCATAGCTCCTCAAAGACTTGATCTAGGATAATAATTGAGGTGTCAGTTAACGCAGATTTCATAAATTTTCTTAGATCTAAAGTTTCAGTAAAAAAGCATAAGGCGTTTAGAAGGTGCATTACTCAGAAGTGTCAATGGCCACACCTGTACCCGGGTATAAGGACTAGGGTTAAACTTCAGCTGTCAAAGCTAATAGATAAAAAAAACACTTACATATAGGTATCTATTCTGTTAATTATTTTAAATCTCATACTTTATATGTATGTATATAAAAAACATAAACAAAAAATTTCTCTCCGATAATCTGATGAATAAATATGCCTTGGATTTCCCGTTAAATGACGTATTTGGCCCACAGTAAGGGTTGGCAATTAAAAAATTTTTAACTGAAACACAACCGAAGAAATTTTTAAGACAACAAATCAAATAAATTGAACGCAAAATCATTGCTAAGTAGTTTTTTTTTTTTCAAATTTATAAAAACTAAAGTGCTTTATATGTAAAAAAATATAATTTGTGAAAAATATTGTTTGTACCAGGGTACATTTATACAAGGTGGCGGTGCAAGCCCAGCTGACTATTTTTTTGTGTTCTGGAGAATGTCAAAATACATACTTAAAAAAATTATTTCAACTTCGGAAATTGTCAAACTCTATACGTAAAAAAGAGAGACAAAAATTGCTCTCCTTTACGCTATCACCTTATGTAATTGCACCATGGCTTGTACTTGGTTAAGAAAGCATAAATAATTCTAGGTATTCGGTTTGTATTGTGTGAGAAAAGGTAACAGAGTAACTGAAATAACATTCGCCCTTTAAGGTTATTAGCCAATAGGAACACAGGTTGCATAAAGTTTGAGTATCAACAATTTTAAAATTTTTTGCGAAAATTGTCATTAAATTATTAGCCAGTAGAAATGCAGCTTGATTGACATCATTGGCACGACATGCGCAGAAAATTTCAGTTTTGTGCGCAGAAAATCCTAACCTTTATTCTGTCATTCTTTATCGTAACCACTTTTGTCCGCTTAAGTTTTTGGTATATGACAGCACAATAAGTAGGCAAATATCAATAATTTATGCCTGTAGGAAAAATTTACTTTTCAACAGGATATGGATCCGAAGTTGGTTATGATTGGCTGTCACATCAAAAATTTCAAACAATGCAATGGCAACGCAATATAAAGTAACTACAATGTGGTTTTAACTTCAGACTATTAACATATCAGATTCTGTCCTTTTTTCATACATATGTAACTCAGACCATCGATTTTAAAATTAGGTTGTCATACGAGCGCAACTAGGTCATTTATATCAGGTGATTTATCGTGAGGTATGATTATCAATAGGCTTTTTTTCGACAGATCACACACACACACATCACTCAAACTAAATTGCTTTGTCGTTTTTGTTCAGTATCATTTCGCAAGCTGAGAACAGCGTAACCAAAATATTCCGCAATATTGCGAATAAAAAAAGCGTTCTATAAAAAAAAGAATTACCTTGAGTAACCCGAAGAGTACCAAGAGCTACCATTATATCCATTAAAAACAACGTGCGGTATCACTCCTTTGGACTATTTTCTCTGGGAATATGTAAAGTCTGAGGCCTTCAGAAATAAGCCAGCTATGATTGATGCTTTGCTCGAACAAGTCGCCCAAAATTTGACCTTTCAAATGGACCACTTCGCACGTAGTCGGGACAAACATTTACATGATATCATTTTCAAACAGTAAGTACCATAAATTGTTATTTTAACACATAATAAAAATTTTAATTTCACTTTCAAATTTAAACCTCACCGATGAATCGCAAGCATGGTGAATGCATCTGTTCAACCCATAATGAAGTGGTTCAATTTAGATAAAATTTTATTTTTTATTTAGGGATGCTTGAAGAACGCCTTCTCTTGCACTATTGATTTTTAAGTCATGAAAAATGTTATTCACATTAAAGTAGTGCAAAATTGTTTTGCTGGGGTTTTATACTGGTTTTAAACCAAGTCCCTCTCACAACATACTGAACAGTAAATTATTTTAAAAATTTTCTTTTCTCTGTTGGGATTTGAACCAGGGTCTTTTGGTTTTAAAGTTTTATCTTTGCAATAAGAGCAGTCAGTGAGTTTTGTACGTTTCTTTACAACGCATGATCGTAGGAACCAATGACTTTGTTTTTTCGTTAAGTTTTGCAAAGAGACAATTTTCACAATTAAAATTCGTTGCTCTCGAGTGTATGCTTAAAATTTTCCAAGTTTGTAATAAATTGACGTCAAAGGATACAATTTTGTATGTTCCATCATTTACCATTTAATTTCCTTCACAAGCTGAAATGTTAACACATCTTGTATGTGTGTATGTATGTAAGTATGCATGGCAGATAGAAATTTAATCTCATGGACGAAAAGCTTCACCAACTTACCTTCTATAGTCCTTGTCCATATTATGGAACATTTGTTGCAAAACTTTTTTAAATTCTTTTTTTAAAATTACGTTTAAGTCCAAACAGAGAACTTGGGTACTATACGAATTTAAGCTGAGATATCTTAAAAGACGATTTTGCATGTCCAAAATTATGCCTTAACCCTATAAAAGAACATCATTTGTGAACCGAATTATTATTTGTGATTAAAAGTGGAACCATCATGATAACCCGAAGGTTAATAGATGATATTTAAGGCCCGGAATATCAAATGAATCGACACTAAAGCCAAATATTTCTGGCACTAAACTAATCCCCTGTATTTGGCGGGACCAAAGGGTACTATACCCAGCTGAATATGCGCCTAGACCTAAAACCGTAATATTCCATCATGACACGCTTTATAATCCAGACTTTTCCACGTCTGACTACTATTTGTTTCGATCGATGCAGAAGGCTCTCTCTGGATATGCTTCACTTCAGAACAGAGTAACCGAAAGTGGCTTGACTTGTTCTTGGTCTCAAAAGATGAGCAGTTCTTTTGGCGCGGAATTCAAATATATTGCCAGAAAGATGGTAAAAGGTCATAGCTTACAATTGTCAATAATTTGAATAAATTTATATTGTACAAATCTTTCAAAACAAGAGCTGAAAATTAAAAAAAAGCTAAATTTTTAGGTTGTACACATTAAAAATTTTTGGTCACATATTAACTTTCTAACTCACCCACATATGCAAATGGGAAGGTCGGGAATGAAATGTTCACATTTGTAAGAAACTAAAATTAAAACATTTTTAATTTAATAACATTTAAAAAAAACTTTTTTATCAAAATTTAAATGATATCTCAAATTTGGAAACTCTTTACTTGTCGACTATTCTGAAACACTATACTTTGTGCGAATACAAGAACAATTGAAGTTTTACGATTTACGATACTCATATAAAAAATTAATATTAATCTCTTAAAAAGGAGAAAGTTTATTATTTAAGATTTTTCTTTTTTTTTTATTAAAAAAAAACAAATAACAAAAAAATTTTATATTTGTAAATGCAATATAATCGCCAATATGTACAAGTTATCTCAAATTAAGTTTCGTTTATACCTTCTTTCTATTTTAGTCTTCAATAAAAGTTTGTTATTTTTTTTTTTAATTATTATTATTTTATTTATTTTATTTCATTTTTGTTTAAACTAAACTAAAAAATTATTATAAATTAAAGAGACCTTATAAAAATAAGAGTTTGTTTTCATTTTATTTTAAATACATTTACAAATATAATTAAGTTTCATTTTATTTTAAATTTAAATGGACAAGTTTTTTCGTGGGTATGTGTTTGTAAGTGTTGCTAAACCGTAAACATTTTACAGATCAAATATAAATTTTATAAATGCTTGTTTTATTATTATTATTATTATGTTTTTTGTTTGCTGCTTTAGAAAAATAAAAATAAATAAAAACAACAAACAGAAATTGAAATACAATTGAAAAATTAAAAATTAAAAAAAACAGTTACTTCGTTTCGTTTTGTATTGTATTGTAATATTTTGTAAAGTAATTTTTGTTTGTGTTGTTTTTTTTATACATATGTACTATATATACCATATTTTATCAAAAAATATAGTTAACAATTTGTTTACATTAGTTAATTCATTTATAATTAATTTTTATTATTTTTTGTTTTTTTTTTTATTTTTTTGTTTTGTTCTTATTAATTAAATCTAGAAATCGTTTCTTTCTTTAAGTTTCATATTTAAATTTTATATATTTTTTTAGTAAAAAAATAGATATATGCATGTATGTATGTACGTATATAGTAAATTATAAAATAAATTCTTAAAGAGAAAAAAAATAAACAAGATCATGTTTTTAATTAATTTATACAGAGTTTGTTACATATAACATACATACACGGATACGTATTAATATATATTTTTTTAAGAGAATTAAAAAGAGCAAGGCCCTTGATTTTGTTTCAAAATAAGTCTTTTCGTATAAACAGAGAGACAACTACGTGGTCCTGCTGTTTTAATAATGCTTTTCTTTTTGTAAAAATAAGCTCAATATCTCTATCTTGGTTATTGGAAGATCAAACAAAAACTTTAATAATTTAGCTGTCTGATTTTTTGTTTATGTCTTTTATTTGTGTATACTTTGTGTTATACTAATGTCAAATTAGTAACTTAAATACGCCAACCTTGATCGTCGTCAACGTTTGAGTCAGTGTCGGAAGGTTCTTCACCATACATGTCGGCCAGTTTGCGAAAACGTGGACCGAAATTCGAAAGATAATCAAAATTGAGATCACCATCATCTGTGCAGGAGGCTAAAGAGGAAAGCGAACCATCCGAATTGCCATCTCCCTCATAGGCATAATGGCGTACATCATCGATGGGAAAGGCGCCTATGTCGCGATCACAGTTTTCCTTTTTATCACCCAAGAAGCCACCAATATCGGGTATTTCTTGGGGTGGATTAGGCGCGTGTAGCGTATGAGGATCTTTGTACAGGGTTTCACCGTAAAATGGTTGAGTGGTTCTTAACACATTCAAATCATAGTCGGTGTCTCGTTCGCCGCCACCCTCATCTTCATAGTTGATAATGGTTTCTCTGATATCATCAATGTCTTTTTCATGCCAGCCATCCTTTTGCTTCTTCTGCACCACCACAGCTAAGAGGATTATAAGCAGCAAAACTATGCACGATATTATTGCAATAATAAAGTTGCGATCTATTCCGAAGCTAACGGCTACAGCCACTGCTCTTTGGCATCCAGAGTCAATGTTGCGGGATACTGCGGGCGAGCCTAAATTGTAAGTATGATCGTTTATGGTGAGATTACGTATGCAGCCAAAGAAACCTTGCTGGCTGGGTACATAAGTCCAATTCAGTTGATGACCTAAATTAACTAGGTCTACAGGTGTTCCTCCTAGTTGTAGAGGAGCATTCACATTCAAAAATTCATTAGGTCCTTGGGGAGCACCCAAACTCATACAGGTTGATAGGCGGCAATTATCTACAGTCATTTCTATACTGGCCTTTTGTAGCACAATGTCTAACTGATAAGATTTGCCCGCCTGCAATTGTATGTGTCTATGATCTATACGTATGGTACCGGAGCCATAGTCAACTGTCAAAACCGGATAACCCTTTATTAATTCCAAAGCCAAAAAGTCACTTAAAGGCAGCAAATTGTTATAATTCAAAGGGCCCAAATACATAATTAAACCGTGATCAGTTTGTGGTGCAATTTCCAAAGTAATCCTGGTATTATCACAGGCTGATATGGGTTCATAGAAGGCATAACCATTTCCATAGAAACCCACCGAAACTAACTCACAATGAGGACCCGTAAAACCATCGATACAATCGCAGGCATCGTTTTCTCCCAGTTTAGGTGTGCCACCATTAAGACAGTAATTTCTCGTCTTGGCTTCGCAAACACATTGGGCCTCTATGAAAGCAGTGACGCCCACAAATGATGTTGTATTCGAGTAAATCATGTAGGGAACGGATGATTTGTGTAGCGTGTTCATACAAGATGATTCACATTTTAGTTTTTCCACCAGACACTCATCAATATTTACCATGAGTATTTGTAAATCCAATTCATTTTCCAATTCAGCTTGATGCTGCGCCACTATGCCATTAAGTTTTTCGGGAGCATAGTAAGGAGATCCGTGGGCCGAATAGCGTACATCCAGATTATTATTGTTGTCAGAAGTTTGTAAAACGGTAAAAACATCTACATTGGTTACGGAGGTATTGAACAATTTGGCCAAATAGAATTGCAAACGATCTTTGAGCGACAAACTATCATCGGCTTGTACATCTCTTGGAACACTAATGAAATCTTCTTGACTAATATTAAAGAAACGTATACTGCCGCTTTTATCAACGGCTTCTTCGGGCAACTCGCGTACAATCACAGTAACATCAGCATCTACGGAGTGTCTTGGTATAAAGGTGGATTCTTCGGTGACCACAAACTGTAAATCGTATTGACCTTCTGGAGTGCCTTCCAGTGCGGTTATCATACCAGAGGAGGGATTTAAACGGAAATTATCGTGAGGTATACCCTGAGCCCATTGGAAGGTCTTGTCGTCCAAATCCCAATCATCTAAATCATCAACAAACACTCGTCCAATCTCGGTATCCGGAGCTTCTCCCTTATAATTGTATACAGTTATTCGTGATGAACCCTCAGACATGGCATTATCGTTAACATCGCCTATAATCAAGTGCAGTATGCTGACAGAGCTCATTTTTGGCTGACCAGAATCACTTATGCGTATAGGTATGTAGTAATCTTTTTGCTCCTCACGGTCAAATTGAACATTGGCAAACAGGTAATCATTGTCTATGCTAAATTTCGTTTTAATGTCGGGCGAAGCTTCACTGTCAATGCCGTACGTGTAGGGTGGGCCATTTTGAGGTTCATCATAATCGTTGGCTTGCAGTTGCACCACTTGGCCAGGGTTGCGATTTTCTTGCCATATCACCGGCATTTTATTAATCAAATAAGGAGCATTGTCATTAATATCTTGCAAGTTAATATCCACTGAGGCTACACTCTTTAAGCCGGTACCATCCTCATCGACGGCAGCAATCAAAACACCCCAGGATTTATGACCGTTGGGTAAATCACGATCAAGAGGTTGTATTAACTTCAAACAACCCGTGTCATCAATAGACAACATCTTTTTATGATCATCCTTCACCACAAAATACTTTATATGCTGATCAGCCGTACGATCGTTGATATCCGGATCATAAGCTTCAATATTAAGAATACAATAATCAAATACCTGTTCTTCTCTTATGGTTATGGAATATTTCTCCTTAAATACCGGCGGATTATCATTAACATCTTCAATTTTTATTATGACCGTGGCATGATCATCGAATATGCCATCGAAGGCTCTGATTTTAAGCATATATTCCGTAATATTCTCATAGTCCAGCCTAGAATTGACGGTTATTTTACCAGTTTGTTCTTCGATCTTAAAGGCATTACCAACATTGCCACTTTCTATGGTATATTTGATTTGCGAGGCATTATCTTCATCATCAGCGGTCACCTCTATTACAATAAAATTAATGTTGGCATCTTCGGGCAATTTATCGGCCACATACTCAGGCATTTGGAAGTGTGGCTTGTGATCGTTCTTATCGGCAATTTCAATGCGAAACACCTGCTGACCACGATTCGGTTCACCATTCTTGATGAGAGAGGAAGGCGAATTATCACTGGCTATGACTTTAACATTATAAAAATCTCTTTCTTCGCGATCAAAGGTGGTAAGAGCAGTTATATTGCCCGTTTGCGGATCAATCGCAAAAAATTCACGATTATCGGCCAATTCGAAGGAAACAATATTATTTGCCTCCGTGCCATCCATATCAAAAGCGCGTACCTGCATAACGGGTGTACCGGCAGGTTCATTTTCCAAAATAGTACCCGTTTTTACTTCAGTAAAGTACGGAATATTATCGTTGACATCTTCAATTTTAATCTTCAAAACATGTTCAGCTGACAGATCGTAAGTGTTACGAGCACTCATTGTCAGTGTATAGTCGGTAACAGCTTCGTAGTCCAGCGATTTACCCAAACTTATAACGACTGTGTCATCAATTTGATCAAATACAAACGTTTTCTTACTGTTCGTTTGTTCAGTACGGCCGGTAATTAATTCAAATATAACTTCCGGTTTATTGGGTACATTCGACACTGCCTTTAGCGTCACTATGGGTATAGAATAATCACTGAAGTTTTCCATAAGAAATATCGGACCATCAATGGGATCTATGAAGGATGGCGGACGTTTATTCGATTCAACTACGCGTATTCGTACTTCAATTTGAGCATCTTGCGGTGGATCTGGTACAACATTGTAGGCACGTACAGTTATTGTATAATATTGTCCCGGTCTTTTGTCTATGGGTCTATTCAAGTGTATGATACCGGCTTCTTTATCAATGGTGAAATACGAATGATCACGTTCCGGTAAAATCTCATAAGCTATAATACTATTATTACCATCGTCCAAATCACTAGCAGTAATACGCATAACCACAGCATTCGGCTACAAATAAAATGAGGAAGAGAAGAGAAAAACAACAAAAATTGTAAATGGGAAAATAAATTTAAAAGCGATATTATTATCAATCTTAACTCTAGGATATATTTTTTGCAATTGTCTACATAAAAAGAGAAAAAAAACACGAATTTAAATAAAAATTGCGAAAGTTTAAAAACGTTATTTTGTATCAACCCTTAGCCGCAATTAAGCAATGACCCGCATGCACAGAGGTGTACGATTTTTGGCATAGGCAAAGTTGGCATGTGAAAGGTGTATGTAAATACTTAGAGTAAATTTAAAATAAATAAAAACTTGTTATTTGTCCGAAGTTATTTCAACTTCAACTGCGAACAAAGTAAAATAAAAGGATGACCCGAGAGACTCTGGCTGCTTGTATCGAATTGGATTGCATACCCCAGTTACTTATTTTGCTAAATATGTTACATTTTCTGTTGACAAAGTTTTTATGCTTTACTTTTGAGTACTTTTTACATTAAATATTACATATTAATTCCATCGCTGCCAACAAAATCTATTCAAAATCTTACGACTTACATACATATATTATAGTGTGAACTTAACTTAAACAAAAATTATGCGCGAAAGTAAATCGATTTTACTTAAGAGAGCAAGCACTGTAAGCAATACTTGAACGAGTAGTTGTAGCACATGTTAATGATTGAAAACACAACAACACAGCTTATGAAAAGAGAGTTAAAGTGGATCAACTCCTACACATCTCTGCAATGTATTGTAAATAGCTTTACAATTTCACCATTTTAAAATCTAGTTTTTATATAAATATTTAAGGAACACATTCCATTGTTTAAAGAAAACATTATCATTAATTTTAATTAATTGGTTTTTTCTTTTGAAACACTTACTATTCTATTAATTAACCACAAACACATTTTCCCTGTTTATTTTTATTGATTTCTTTAAGTTGGTTTTATTTTCAAAAATAATAATTTCTTATTAACAAATGAAATCAAAACCTTTTCTTGTCTAGGACTGAAAAATGGCAACTAAACAAAAACAAGTAATGCGAAGAAAAAATGTGGTAAAGAAAAAGGTGTCAACCTTAAAACTATGAATATAATACACACACATACATACATATGTACTTAGGTATATTATAATTAACTATATGTATACATATGTATAGAGTGTTTTTTAAGCGCCTTAAAACTGGCCAAAGGGTTATATTTATATACACATGTGTGTTATGGGAATATGGGAATATCGAAACAGACCACTACTATTTCAGGTCCTATCCGACCATCTTCGCGCCCCTGTGATTTCATGGCTACCAATCGACATCGCTTTCTTCACTAAATCACGCACCAATACACGCGTTTTCTCTGGACTAGAAACGATTTCACATTGCCGACAATTCTTATTGCACAGCCCTTCGTAATCGCCATCGTTTTCGTTAGAAGAATCCTATAGCATTCTCACTACCTGTAATCCTTAGTAATCCGTGATCCGAGTCTCCCTAACTTCTTTAAGCACGAACAATCCATGTCTCTATCTATGCCCTTATTGTGCATACATCCGCTATGAGCGCTCGATACAACTCCTCGACCAACTTTCCTTGACTTATGCGCTTCATCAGCGTATTCCTACCTCCTTTATGTACAAGGTCCAGGATTCTCTTATGACCCAATTAAAGGTGTTTTAACAGCTTTATACCCTGGACTTGCAATAACATTAAGGAGTAGACACTCCACTAAGGGAACATGCTCTTGGGGCGACCAAAGGATTAACTGTCATACTGTCTCTCCTTTTGACATTTATAATCTGTACACTCTGGCAAATCATCATGGACAGATTGGCGCTTGAACAACGCTACAAATTTATACAAATTTATTTTGAAAATCAGTTATCGATGCGATCGATAATTTATCGCCACAGCTCGCGTTTCGCACAATAATCAGAATTTTTTTTTGAAAATATGATGACATTGATCCTGGCGAAATTTGGTTTCAAGATTTGACGTGGTGATTTCGAGCAAAAGGCCTGTCAATTGGACTCTAAGGTCGTAGATTCAACATCTCTCGGTTTTTATGTGGGGTCACTTAAAGTCACTCGTTTATGCTAAAAAGGAAGCATGAAATGACACTTTAGAGGCCACCATTGTTTATTTTTCTTTTCAGGAATGCTGGAAAAATTTTCCCAAAATTGGTCGTCCCAAATGCGATGTATGTTAGTGCCATGTATTGATCTCTTTAAACATTTATTTTTTTATGTTTTTTTTATAACCTTCACACAAAAGTGAAAAATAATATAAATAGGTTTGTCATTCCGTATGAAATTTCTACAATTTTCATTTTCGACCCCATAAAGTATATATTTTGTGAAAGCTTATGAATAGGGGAGTAAATTAAGCTCTGTCCGTCTGTCCGTGCGTATGTTGAAATTAACTTTTAGAACCCCCTGACATCGCCTGTACCCGCGTGAGGTATTAAAATATCAGAAATATTCGGGAGCAGATCGGTATTGAAAATCAGAAAAATCGTTAAAAAAAAAAAAGTGAGATATGAGGAAAAAACCACGACCACCTACATAACCACGACCACCTACATAACCACGATCACCTACATAACTACGACCACCTACATAATCACGACCACCTACCTACAAACGTGATCTACTGGTCAGAGTTACGTGGCATCGAATCCCAGCTGAGCCAAAAAAAAAAAAAATTTTTTAATTTTTTTTATTTTGTTATTTTTTTTTTTAATTTGTTCTTTTAGTTTTTTTTATTTTTTTATATGTATTTTTGTACGTATTTCATATTAATGAGATAATGAGGTTATGCAAACAGTTGTTATTGCATGACTACACATTGTGAAGGGTATAAAAGATTCGGCACGGCCGAATATAGCAGGTCTAAAACACCTTGTATATACACTACTGTTCAATTGATTAGAGCCACAAAATTTTCGATATTAAGTTTTTAAATTTTAATAATAGCCAATAGATTTTTTCATTAAGCTAAACAGAATATATCGAAGAATAGCGGAAATCAGCCTTCGTTGGAAACAGATCATGCAAATGTTGCAGATCTTGCAAGTCTAGTATATATTCTAAAGTTTACAACACCACAAAACAAATAACAGTGGTTTAAATCTTATTTCAAAAACCGAAAACAAATTACAAAAGTAAACAATGTTAAATCCGATGAAATTGATATCGAATTTGGGTGCCGCAGGGTTCTATTTTAGGAGCATTACTTTTTATAATATATGTATATTAACGATATGCCGAATATTATAAATAAATGCGAAGTAGTTTTGTATGCTGTTGACACGTTAATATATGCTGAAGGAGATACCGAGATACAATGTATAGATAAAGTTACACATGATATTAACAACATAAACAATTGGCTCAAAATGAATAAACTAAAATTAAATGAAAGTAAAACTAAATTTATGGAATTAAATATGAACAGTAACATAATTTTAAAAATAAATAATGCAACAATTGAAAAAGTTAGTCAAATGAAATATGTCGGGTCCATAATCGATAAGGACTTGAAATTTAAACAACACGTTGAATATACATATATGTAAGAAAATTGGCTTTTTTAAAACAGTGCGGAACAAAGTTTCGATAATTACAGCAATAAATATGTACATTTACAGGCGGTAAATGTTCACTTACGTTTTTATTTTCATCTGACATAACCTTAATAAATAACTTTTTGACTTGCAAAGCAGTAGATATCAGGTCTTTGTTAGTTCAATATAAAACACACTTTAATTAAAAATTTGTACACTGCTAATGCAGGCTGACGTTTACAGAAGCAAATTTTCTTCACTTTTACACTACATGTATGCATTTTTCATTGGGAAATTTGACAAGCACACTGTAAAATATATAGTGTTTTAAAGTGTCTCAGCGTAGACTACGAGGTAAACACGGGCCTGATCACACAACATAAATTTTCGATAAAATTCCGGATCAGTTTAATTCGTTATATCGTTGGTGAAATATACAGTAACAAAGTTTTACGAGAAATGAATAAACCTGGGTATATCCCATAATTGCTACAACAGCAATATTATCAGTTAGTCTAAAGCGATGTATACGAGATCGATTCTTCACATTACTAATTTGTTTAAATAGTTAAAAGTATTCCACCAGGTGCCTCACTACCCATAAATACTTCAGTTTGACGAACTGTGACAGCGAGTTTTTTATAATTTGTCTTATTAGAACACACCGTATATCTGACAGTTTTTTAGTTTCGTTAATTTTCGTAGCCAATAACACGACAGGAATAATTTAACGGATAATAAATATAGACCATCTATTTTTGTGCTACACTTAAAGCTACACATTTACCCATTTTGACCGAATGTTTGTTAAAAGCTAACAACCTCATCCATGCATAATTTAATTATGTAAATATGAATGATAACTATTTGCAAAACCGTTTCAAATTACATAGTAGATGCATTCAAACGGACCTAAAACAAGTAAGAGCGCTATATTCGTACAGAATCTTTTATACCCTTCACACAGTTTGTACCATTGTGTAATAATCAAATTTGTTTGCAGTGGAGCAAAAAAGAGAGAGAATACATATATTCCTCCGATTATCTGAGCTTTTAATTTACATTTTCTGGTGGTTGACCAATTGAATCCAGATTTCCTGTAAATGTTGCCAAAGGTATTTATTTTATGTATACGTAACCAACGTTGACTTTATTTGGGTGAAAAACAGATGCAATTCTGCACATACTGATTTTCAATAGAAAGAATTTTCGAAATCATATCTGATAAAAATTGATACCATATAAGTCTTTTTTTGATACCACATAAGTATACGTGGACCGACGGACTTAGCTTTCTAAATGAATACTGTAAAAAAAAACGCAATGATAAATTTCTATATGTATATATCCTTTATATACCCTTATGCGAAGGGCGTAATAAACAACAATAAACTAGTAACAGTGCTATATTCGGCCGTGCCGAATCTTATATACCCTTCACAACGTGTAGTCATGCAATAACAATTGTTTGTATCACCATTCATCTCATATAAAATACGTGCAAACGTACACGTTAGAATAAATGTGGCATCGGATCCCAGCTGAGCCAAAAAAATTTTATTTCATTTTATTTAATATATTAATATTTTATTATTTTTTTTATTATTTTTTTTTAAATTTTTTTAAAAAAAATTTTTTTCAATTTCTTTTTTGTAATTTTTTTATTATTTTTTTTTTATTTTTTTTGTATTTTTATACCCTTCACCTGTGGTGCACAAGGGTATATATAGCTTTGTCATTCAGTTTGTAATTTCTACAATTTTCATTTCCGACCCCATAAAGTATATATTTCCTGAAAGCTTATGACTAGAGGAGTCGATTAAACCCTGACCGTCTGTCCGTCTGCCCGTCTGTCCGTGTGTTGGTTGAAATCAACTTTTAGAAGCAACTATATGTTCCTCAGATCTGTATATGGTATCAATCTCTTGGAAATTTCCAGGAATGAATCGCTATTGAAATTCAGCACAATCGCCCCATAACTTTCTGAGATATGAGCAAAAAACCACGACCACCTCGTTTTTTCACAATTACAACAACAACATACATACATAGATACATGTAAAAAACATACCAAACAAAAAAAATTCCAAAAAAAAAAAAAATATTAAAAATAAGAAAAAAATAATAAAAAAATAATAAAAAAAACTACAAAAAAAAAATTTAAAAAAAATTTAAAAAAAAATTTAAAAAAATTTTTTAAAAATTTTTCTAAAAAAATTTTTTAAAAAATTTTAAAAATAATATAAAAAAAAATAATAAAATATAAATAAAATATTGAATAAAATAAAATAAAATTTTTTTGGCTCAGCTGGGATTCGATGCCACATTTATTCTAACGTGTACGTATGCACGTATTTTATATGGGATGAATGGTGATACAAACAATTGTTATTGCATGACTACACGTTGTGAAGGGTATATAAGATTCGGCACGGCCGAATATAGCACTGTTACTTGTTTTTTTTGTCATGTTTTTTACATGTAATTGTGAAAAAAACGAGGTGGTCGTGGTTTTTTGCTCATATCTCAGAAAGTTATGGGGCGATTATGCTGAATTTCAATAGCGATTCATTCCTGGAAATTTCCAAGAGATTGATACCATATACAGATCTGAGGAACATATAGTTGCTTCTAAAAGTTGATTTCAACTAACACACGGACAGACGGGCAGGCGGACAGCGCTTAATCGACTCCTCTATTCATAAGCTTTCAATAAGCTTTTAGAAAATATATACTTTATGGGGTCGGAAATGAAAATTGTAGAAATTACAAACGGAATGACAAAGCTATATATACTCTTGTGCACCACAGGTGAAGGGTATAAAAATAGAAAATTTTTGCTTTCATCATAAAATTTTAAAACATGTCTTACCGAATATCGATAATTGTGTGGGTCTAATCAATTGAACAGGAGTGTGCAAACGTTTATAAATACACCACAAATAAGATATGTAAGTTTGTGTTTGTGTACACATTATAGATATAGACCAATGTAGTTATAAACTATGTATTTATGCTGTTTTGTTTTCAACTTTTGCTTTTACTGCTTAAGGGTTTCAAGGTTTTTTTGTAGTACTATTTTCATTTTTTCTTCTTAAGACCAGTGAACTCATTTGAAATTTATACATGTAGCTTTGACATAAAGAGTGGCCGTGTAAAATCTGCACGTACTTAAAATTGTGTTACAGCGGTTGTTTTAAAATTCTTCATTTATTAATTTAGAATATACAGCGTTCAGTGAAATAACATGGGGCAAAATCTTTGGCGGCGGCTGAAAAGTTTTTATGCGGCGGCGACTATAACAAAATGAAAACGGCGGCATCGAAAAATCAAAGTGACATATTAGAATTTATCTAAAAAGTCTAACGGTAATATAACACTGTTACAAACTTAATTTCTTCTTAACCCTACGTTGCCACAAGCAAGTGTTTACTTGCAAGTAGTGTATAAGTATTACTAACGAAAATCAGGAGAAATGCCAAAAAAAACACAAAAATTTTTTGAGTGGCTACACAGCACAGTGCAAGTTCATTTTTAAAATGTCGTCAACAAATAAACTTCAAACAAATTTAAAACAAATGGCGCTGCTTCAATTTGTAATTAAGTGTTGTCAATAGCCACTATTGAACGTTACCTTTAGACATGTAACTTTTTCATATAATTTTTTTTATTAAAAATTGATATTTATATTAAAACTTACATTTTAAATGAATATTTATATTTTTTCTTAATATTCTTTATATACATATATACATATTTATTAAAAAAATTAGCTGAATTATTTACCACAATTGTATGATATATTAGTGAGTTAACAAAAAACTCAGTATTAGACAACACTGTTTTTCGGCTTGTCACTTTACTTGCCGTAACTGTAAAAATTTTACTTGCTTAAAAATTTCTTCGCAAGCTGAGTCGCAGGTTGCCAAAATGTGGTTGTGTTAGTAAAAAAGTGTTAGAGTATTGGTTTTTTTTTCACTTGCACTTGCATGTGGCAACGGTAGGTAAGTCGAATGAAGCTGATAAAAACGGCGGCTTTTTTGAGCCGTTTTAAGCCGACAAAAACGGCGACAGCGCTCCGTCGGCTCTGAGCTGATTGTTTGTTTTACTGACAGCGTTGTGATAGAATAGAAAAAACAACTCCAACAAATACAAAAAAATTATTGCAATAATGAATTTTGGAGTACATTTGGGAGTATGTCAAGTTGAATGTAAATGTTTTGAATTTGAATGTTTCTTTAAACTACCTACACATGTACATATTGGATGTTGCTTAAAGCAAAAATAGTAGCGCCCTTTTACTTATAAACTAAACAAAGAAGATTTTACTAAACGCCTCATTTCGTTTGGTTTTTTTATAGAGACGTTTGTTACTATTTATAGGTACGATATGCATCTAGAGATATTCTTACAAAATTTTTTATAAATCGATTACTAATCGATAAAGTTATAGACAAAAATAACTTTGAAATACATATATATATTTTTAATGTGTATGAAGTTATTAAAGCTCTTATTAATTTTTGGACAGATTAGAGACACCGGAATACAAGTCGTAGACTCAAAAATTACTGCCAAGAAAAACTAACAAATCGATTTAAAGCTAACAGAGATATAAGCACCAAAATAAAAAAATTGCGGCGTTTTTCCTAAAATTTTCAAACGAAAATCGTTCTTTTAGCTTTTTGACAACATAGATGAATTATATGGATATTAAATAAAATGAATATAAAACACTAAAAAACTTAAAATCCAAAATAGCCGCCACTACAAAACGGCCTACAATTAATTTATTTATGGATCAAATCTAATAAACAAAAATTTACCCACTTTAACCCTCTTAAAACAGCTAATAATGAAAAAGTTAAAATCCAAGAAGGCGTCCCTCTTAAAACAGCTAATAATGAAAAAGTTAAAATCCAAGAAGGCGTCCGAAATAAAATTGCGGGTACCCGTATATAATAGTAATTACGGCTATGTCCCTTCAACCTCCACAATATATGTATCAAATGAAAGGCTTTAATGAAGGTTAATCCAACCAAAACGCGCGATGTTAAGTGTAAATAAAACAAAAGGTTTTTAGAAAATTATCTTTATATTATTTTATAATGATAGAAGGATCTATGATAAAAAAGTGTGTAACAAAATGTCGATCAAATTCTCGCCACTGCTTCGGTAGCATAATTTTATCTAATAGCCCATATTTTCAATGACACTGTGACATATTTAAGGTTAAATGCCTTTAATGTGCCGAATTATCGCATCATTTAGCTGTTGAATTGTTCTTGGCTTCTTGATGTACACTTTTTCTTTTAAATATTCCCAAAGAAAGAAGGCTAATAGTGCCAACTCACATGATCGTGGCGGCCAAATAATATTTTCATGACGTGCAATAACATCGACATTAAATTTCTTGAGCAAAGAAGCCATTGTTTCGTTAGCTGTGTGGCAAGTGGCACCATCCTGTTGGATGCACAAATCGTCCAGGTCCATATCCTCAATTTCTGGCCACAAACTGTCCGATATCAAATCGCGAAATAGAACACTATACACGGTAACTGATTAGCTGTCTACATATGAAAAGAAGTACGGGCTGATGACGCCACCAGCACATAAACCGCACCAATTATTACTCTTTTTTTAATCGGCTTATTTTCTTTGTTAAGTCATTTTGATTTGAACGCCCATTTTCGTAACAGGCTTGGCTTCAACAATCTCAACGTGCTGGTCAATTGTGTACATTTCTATTGTTGAATTTGTCAAACAGTCAAACATTGAAATTTCAAAATAAGTTGGGCAAAAATATGACGTTGAGGTGTGACTCACAATGAACATCATACATTATGGTTGGACCGCCCTTTTTACAGTGCACTGAAAACAGTTTATTAAGTGGTTATTATCGCAATATGAAGGATATTATCAGATTCGGCGCGGCCAAATATAACCTTCCAACTTGTTTTTGATACTATTGCATTAAATTTTTGTGTCGAGATACATATATTTGTGTGTTATGTATTCAAATCACTGAGAAGATCAATTTCATAATAATACAAGTTAGGGCCTTTCTACATGTGACCATTAATATGCCGTTAAAAACAATAATTTTTTATATACAATTTAAATTATATTACACAGAAAACCTTGGTTTAAAATCTATAAAAACAAAACTAATTCTGTATGATTTTTAAAATTGTTCTATTAACGTTATTTAAATTTGTGAAATCTTTTTTTTTTTTTTTCTTTTTTGAAATCTTTTATGTCTTTTATTACCAAATAGCAGTAATCCAGGGGTCCGCTGAATTGATAATAAAAGAATAAATATTCCAAAGTCATCTCAAAATTAAAAATAAGAATTAAATGTTATTACAAGTTAAACTCACCTGCTTATCTTCCGACATAGATTCTTCATAACGAGCTTTATTGAATACCGGAGGATTGTCGTTTATATCCTCAATAGTGACCTTAAATGTACACACATCATCCAGAGGCGGACGACCATTATCGGTAGCCTGGACAGTGACATAAACCGCTTTTTCGTGTATAGGTTCATCGCGATCGAAAGTGTGCTCGGTAACAATAACACCTGTTGAGGGATTAATGCGAAATTTTGGACGTTCTGCAGCAGATTGTACTAAACTGTATCTGATTTCTTGTTCCGGATCAGGGTCCTCGGCTTCTACCATAATAACATAGGTATTTTCGGGTTGTTCCTCCTTAACGGAAGGCTTGTATGCGGCACAGTTCTTAAAGGCCGGTTTGCGATTATCCACCGAATAAAGAATTTCATTGGAATTAATATTGTTAGAAGACTGGCCAAAGTAGATGGCAGAATTGCCACTACGCGTGGAAGGCAAACCGGAGTATAAAGCCGCAACAGAATCACGTTTCAAACGTAGTGATGGGGAGGAGATCGTTAATGCTAATAAATCTTCAAAATATTTCGAAGAATCATAAGAGGAATGATTTGGATGTTTTGTTAATTTCGACGTTGAAACAGTGGCGGGTAAAATAGAACTGCTGATGATTATCACTAAACTTATCACAAACTGCAGGTATTTCCTTCTACTATAGTGCTTGTAAATTTGTTGTGGATGTGCATGTAAATACGAGGAGGAGCTATCTTTAGATTCTGTTATTTTATTTGAGTTGCTTGATACTACTGTTGTGGCTATGGTGGTGGGCTGTATATGTGGCTGTAGTACCGATTTCGATGAAGAATACATTTTTATAAAACTACACTTCTTTTCACTCGTAGAAATAAGTGTATTTTTTATATATTTTCTAATCACAATATTTTTATGTTTTCGAAAATTTTAAAACTTTTTGCATTTTGGTGAAATATTGATAAAGAACTTTTTTACAAATATTTTTTGGTAAATTTCAATGAGTCACCCAGTATTTGCGTTGGGAATAGTAAGTAACCAGATTTAAAAGATACTTTTTTTGTTAATAGATTTTCGGCACTGATCTTATTTCTTTTATATGACTTTCTATTATAACTTTTTGCAATTGATTTACCTACTTTTTGTTGTTATTAAAATATAAATTCACTTTAATTTATGGGGGAAAATGACGTCTGCTAACGTCATCTCAGTTTCATGGCAACCATTATAAACAAGCACTGGCATTAATTTCTTTTTAAATTATTTAAAATAAATATCGTATTTTAAATTTGCTGTAATTGATATTTATTCCAAATAGGTATTTATTTATTTTTATAAATTATTTTTTTATATATTTTTCAATAAACCTTTAAATTTTTTTTTTGTTTTTTCTCACATTCTTTTTATATTACTTCTTTTATTGAGTTGTAGTTATTAACGTATTGCATTTGTTTTATTCATTTAAAATAGTGTATGTAGTTGTTGAATTTTAGAAGAAACAGGTAAATCCAGGTAACAAAAATAGTGGTTTTCTTTATTTAACACATACCAACACGAAGTTGGTAGCAAAGAAGTGTTAGTAGTTAAACTTCTATTGACAAAATTCATTTATATTTGCATTTATATTCTTAATATCCAAATGTAGTAATATCTTTTACAATAGAATCTATTTGTTGAAATTTATTTTAGAAGGCTTAAGGCACAATCATTAACTAAATTATAGTAAAAATGCCCTTCCAGGTATAAAAAAAATATATCCAAGTTTTCATTTGTAATTTTACATAAACTTGTTTTCTTTTATTTCACTCCCGGCAACAAGTTTTCTTTTCTGTGTAGAAATCAACTTATATTTTATTTGTTTTTCTTATACGATCACAAACTTGTTTTTGTTACTGCTATACGTTCGTTTGTTATTTCCCCTACTTTCATCCGCTTAACCGACCAACAACACTAAGCACTAAACTCAAACTGAAAAGAAAATAGGAAAATATATTATTTCTCTTTTGCTCCTTCACTTAATTTTTCTATTAACAATACTGGTTACTAAACCAGTATTATGGTGTTACCATCATAGCTGCCAGATTTGACGATTTATCGTCATTTTGACGATTTTTCGTGCTAAAATTAAGTGTTGACGATTTGACGATTTATGCTATGTTTTTGACGATTTTCAAGAATTCAAGTTTGCAACATTTTTCATTACTTTTATATCAACCTTAAACTAAATAAATATAATTTGTAACGGTTTTTTATGTTATTGATAATAGAACAGTGAAAGAGATACATCGATCATTATTTAATGTGTTTGTGTGGGTAATTTTTCCACTTTGTACATTTTTAACATAGTATATGCCACATATTATCAACTGATACCTACAACACGAACAAATATAAATTTGGAAATGCGTTTAAAACAATTTTAGTTTTTTAAGTAAATTTATTTAAATTATTTAAGTGACAAAATTATATGCTTAAATACTTCAACAAAATGGTAAGTTCTTTTTAATTATACATTAAAACCTTAAAAATCAAACATTATATTTTCAATAGAAAACCAAGATGATGAAAATTCTAGCAGCTCTTCCTCTGTAAGTAGAAATTTCATCCATTTTTTATACAAAACTTTGTAGTAGCTAAAATGAAATTTTAATGGTGTTTTTCACAGGTAACCGACAAGAAGAAAAAAATTAAGGAAGACTGGTTTGCAGATCCAGAAATAAATTTATGGGCTAAAAAGCGAAACGATGTAGTTTATTTTGGCGTTGTGCTCGTCTTACGCTTGCCTAAAGCTACCTTAATCGGTAGAAACTTTAGAAAGAAATGATTATAATTATTTGTCAATTAGTCTGAATTAGATGCAGCCAATTCATTATTTATTATTTTTTGTATTTATATACAAATACTAAAATTTTTTTTTCGAATTAATTCTAAATTGTATTATATATATTGTCATGTTCTTAACTTAAAAGGGTCTAATAAAACCATTGATCTCTCTGGATTTAAAAAGTTTGGTATGTTATGCATTAAATAAAAAATGTTTTGTTTTGAAAAATGCGTTTTTTTATTTTGACGTTTTTATGACGATTTGAGTAAACTATTTGACGATTTTGACGATTTTTTCCCCCAAATTAGACGATTTTGCCCCTATTTTATCTGGCAGCTATGGTTACCATATTTAAAACAAAATTACATATTACTAAGTATAAGAGAATGTAAGTTTTTAAGAGAACAACAAATACTTAAAAAGTGAGACCAGTGTTAGCAAATGAGCTGTTTTAGCATAATTAGCTTTATTTTTATACCCACATATAATGGTGGGGTATATTCATTTTGTCATTTTGTTTGTAGCACATCGAAATATCTATTTAAGACCCTATGGGTTAAATCGAAATATTAGGAAGAAAGTTATAGCTCGCAATACAATATAGTTAAAAAAAAGTGTCCTTCCAACATCATATAAAATAGAATTGTGTCCAAACACATTAACGTAGAGTCATGAAATTTCGATTGTATATTTCCAGAGCAAAAAAAATATTTTTCCACGAAAATTGCCTACGAAAAAAAACCTACGAAAATTTATACCCCACAGTGCATTTTTCGGTATATTCAAAATTAAAAACATAATAAAACTGACAAAACTAGACGAATGATTCCGAAATTTTGCAGACATCGCTTTTTGGCCTAAGCCTCTGGACTAATGGAAAATATATGTGAAAGACTTTTTTTTTACCACCTCCCATATAACGAAATTTAAAATCTCATAAAACCGACAAAATTAGAGGTATGATGATGAAATACATATAGCTATCTTGTCAAAGTCATTGTTATGCCTGGAAAAAAGTTGACACGCCCACTTTAATGCCTACCTCCCATTAAACGCTTTATCTTAAATTCATATAATTTCTATATGGACAAAGTTTTTGGAAGAATAAAGAACTATATTGAAATATCTCAGTTTTATTTATTATTACTTAACAGAAACTATATTTACACGCCAACTTTAACGCCCACTTTTTCGTAATCTATTCTCAAAGAAATTTAAATATGCTGATAAAATTTCGCACATATAGCTTTCTAGTCAATTTCACTGTTATGCCAGAAATTGAAGGTGACAAGCCCTCTTTAACGCGTACCTCCCATATAATGCTTTATCTTAAATTGATATAGTATCTCTATGGATAATGTTGTGGAAAAATAAAGGACTATATTGAAATATCACAGTTTTATTTATTAACAGAAACTATAATGACACGTCAACTTTAACCTTATACTTTTTTTTTGTCTTGTTGCTTCATATTATTTTTCTCAATCTACATTATTTTAGTTTTAATGGCTTAATGTTAGAATAAAAAAAAAAATTTTACAAAAATTCACTTTTTATTTTACTTGTCTTATCAATTAAGATATGAATATATATATATACACTGAGAAAATGAAAAAATAGGGTACTTAAACATTTCTGTCTATAAATTTATCAAATGTAAAGGCCTAAGGCAAGATCAAAGAGAATAAAAAAAAATACTGCCTTTTACTTTTGCTAATGTAAAAGGCGACTTAACCACAGCAGCATATCATGTCTTCAAATCTGGTAACCTTGTACATGTTGTATAATTAAATTTTCATGTAACTTTTATACTGCAAAACACCGCATTGCCATACTTTCTAGCTTGGTAATGCAGTTTAATTACAGTCAATTAGATTTTTTTAAATCTTTTTACCTTATTAGATGCAAAAACTAATTGCACTTATATTTTCGCTAAACAATAATACCTACTTTTCGTTTTAAAAGCACATAATGATAATAAACTTAACAAGTAAGAGCGCTATATTCGGCCATGCCGAATCTTATATACCCTTCACAACGTGTAGTCATGCAATAAAAGTAGTTTGTATCACCATTCCCCATATGAAATACCTACATATATATAAAAAACATACATATATAAAAACATTCCATTGTAAAATTATAAATTTACGTATGTATGTTTAAAAAAAAAATTTTAAAAAAATAATTAAAATATATATAATAAATATAAAACAAAAAAAATAATAAAAAAAAAATTAAAAAAAAAAAAAATATAAATAATATATTAAATAAAAAAATAAAAAAAAATTTAAAAAAAATAAAAAAATTTTTTTTTTTGCTCAGCTGGGATTCGATGCCACGTTTTCTCTAACCGGTATACACGTTTGTATGTATGTGTGTATGTATGTTGTTGTTGTAATGTTGTTTTTATGAAAAAAAATCGAGGTGGTCGTGGGTTTTTGCTCATATCTCAGTTGTTTATGAACCGATGTTTCTGATTTTCAATACCGATATACTCCCGAATATTTCTGATACTTTAATACCTCACCCAGATCCATGAGATATCGGGGGGCTTCAAAAAGTTGATTTCAACATACACACGGACAGACTAACAGAGCTTAATCGACTCCCCTATTCATAAGCTTTCAGAAAATATATACTTTATGGGGTCGGAAATGAAAATTGTAGAAATTTCACACGAAATGACAAACCTATATATACCCTTTTTATACCCTTCACACAGTGAAAAAGGGTATATATAGGTTTGTCATTTTTATACCCTTCACAAAGTGAAATTTCTACAATTTTCATTTCCGACCCCATAAAGGTAAAGGTAAAAAAGGTATGAGTATTAAGATAATCTACAATATTGTTTTCGATTAAGCCATGCCCATTTAAATCAACTTTTAAAAGCCTCCACATTTTACCTAGACCTGTGGTGTTAATCCTTTGCAAATATTGTTTTTTTTTTTCATTAATTTTACCAATATTATTAACAGAGTTATGAGTAGTTAGTTACAAATAGTATTACAACATTTAACATCTGATTAATTTAATAAAGAAACTACTAATATTACAGTTTTAAGGAAAAGTTGTTCATAAAAACCCGTATCAACTTAGAAGATGTAAGAAATTTAATAACAATCATTAAAATGTGTCTTAACAAAAGACCATCAGGTTGTTCAGCAAATTTCTTGTTATTTCAAAAATTTTACGGTCAGTATTTTTTATTGAGTCAGTTTCCTTGTCAATAAATTAAATATTTTTTGAATTCAAAAGTTTCAATGAAGAAGATAAGTGGGATATCTAAAAGGTAGATTGGGTATTATTTTCAAATTTTTATTTTGAATAATTTGCAATTTTCTGTTGCGCTTAAGCAGCTTTTAACAACCATAAGTCATAATTGGATGAATACACATTGGGCCAATTCAAAGTAAACTCTCATATTGTACTATGTCATATAATTCATATTAATATGACTAGTGACTTTGAACACCTTCTGTTAAAAAATTATGTATTTAATACAAGAAAGAAGACAAAGACATGACGCTGTTAAAAATTGTATGTGTACAGGAAAGAAAAAAATAGAAAATACTCTCTCTGAGAGGTGAGAAGCGAAGAAATTCTCTCTGAGAGACAGTATGGTTAAAAGTATAACATAAACAATTTCTTATACATAGGAAACAAATGTGTAAAGTCATATTATTTTTTTTGCATGGAAATTACTAACAAAAATTTTAAGCATGCATAAAATAATATGAAATAGTACAAATACGACTGATATGCAACCACTTTGAATTGGCCCATTGTGTAAATAAGTTCCTTGTTCTTTATATAAAGTTTAGATCTTCGGCTAATTAAGGGATTAAGGATGGTTACACTTAATTGCCTTCTTAAAAGTTTTTGGGATTAGAAATCACATGAGTGTTAGTCTATTAGCGATAAACTTATTCAAGAAGTGAACACTTTCATATTTATTTGAAATACTATTTATTACATTTTTATTGCTTTTTTTTTCTTCATTTTTGTATGTATGTATATATAAAGTAAGAAATAATATGTCTGTTCTTCTGTCTTTTATACATTCTAGTATATAGCCAGTTGTGTGTTAAATACAAATATAGTTAAACTAAATATGGATAGTCCATTACTTATGCTTAAAGCTAGGAAAAGGAAGTTTGACTATTTACATTATTACAATAGTAAAAAAAATTGCTGCAGCAAAAAAACAAAATTAGAAAATAATAATTAAGCATAAAGAAAAATTTTAAATAGAATTCCTCTAGGATTCTTCCTCTCTATCTTCATTTGCTTAGCAAAATAACGCTACTACACTATCAAAGGTAACCAGCAAGTGCTAGTGGTTTTTTAAAGATTGCTGACTAATCGAACCATCCTCTTCTTCATTTTCGTCCTCCTCTTCTAATTCATTATTTTCCTCTGATTTTGCTAATGTAGATACACCCCGCTGCAGTTGTTCAAATTGAAACATGCATGTTGATGTCTTATCAGTTGTTATCACCGTATCTCAGTATTTATTGTGTTGAGCCAGCAACTGCATATCTGTGAGATATTTTATAATATGAACTTTTGCTTCCGCTTTCTGTCTTACGCCCAGCGTATTCAACATATCTGTGACAACCATGCCAAATGATTGATCTTCAGCACTGACGCCTTGATTGATGCTATTCTGAAATATTTTGATGGAACTTAACATATCATGATGTTGCTGTTGTTGCTGCTGTTGCAGTTGTGTTTGTTGCTGCTGCTGCTGTTGCTGCTGTTGGTCATCATCAACAATACGTTCACGTTTCATAGCCGGCTCATAGTAGTATGTCTTTTGTTCTTTAACGGCATTATTAGCTGCCGCCAACTGCGCTGCATCACCAGTTACGACAATGGCTATATTTGGAAAAACAAAAAGAAAAGTCTCTTTATTTATTCTAAAAAACATCTGCCATATTATTATCACCCCAAAACTCACCATGCTGATGTCCTGCCAAGGCTTGTGTGGTAATAGTGGCACTTCCATTGAATGGTGTGGTAAATAAGTCGACCACCTGTTGTGTTGTCTGTTGGTGTGTTTGATGTGTTTGTTGTGGAGCCTCAACTTGAGTTGTAACCGTATTTGTTGTACTTGCTGTTGGTAAACCGGCTGCTGTAACCTTGCCAAGCAGCGATTCACGATATTGTCGTATCGATTCCATTAGAAAAGACATCTGTTTGAAATAGCGCCATCGCGAGTCCTGGCTTATTTTTAACTCACGAGCAAATTTATCACGTAAACTTTTCCAACGTTTTGTACATTTTTGTTCTGAAATTAAATAATTTTATTATTAATCGGTTTCTTGCATTTGCAGTTTGTTTTTCACAGAAAGTTTTAGGTTATAATTTGAAAAGCAGAACTTAACAAATGCTATTGCATTTACATGTACATATGTATTTTTAGTAAATAAATCGAGTTTTTGAACAAAAATTTCAACCTTGATATAGAGAACAACCTGGATACTATGAACAAGCCTTGCAAAAATTAGTTCACTATATCCAGACACGACTGTAATTAATAAATTTTTCTTTAAGTCTTTTTATATAGGTAGGTTTCTTCACAAATTTTTATATGCATGTACCTATTATAATGTTTATTTTTTAAATACATATTTAATAATTATTTTTAAAATTTTTATTTTAATTTTAAAAAAATTTCATCTATACATAAAACAAGTTTTAATTTATTAATAATTAAAATATAAAATTCAAATTTGATTAACTACAAAATGGCAACACTTATACAAGTCACATATGGTCTAATAAGGGAAATTTTACAATTGTAGTTCTCTATTTGTTAGCGCATATTTCAGTTCAAAAAGAGACAGAGAGTAAAAGAGCCCATAATACGTGTAAAACAAAAACAGCAAAGGAACTACTGATAAAAAAAATTAATACGACATCGTCGTTCACATTTAAAAAAAGTACAGCTGCGTAAAAAAGACGTTCATGAACGGCAGACTATACAATAGATGCAGCACGACTAAGCTACAAAAAAGCAAAAGTTGTAAATATGTTGTGTTGGCTGATTGGTTTGTGGCCGACAGCACAGTACCGTATATTTTTCTTTAATGTTTTTGACGGGATAGTTTAAAACAGGCATGGAAAATCTAATTTTATTGAAAGTAAACCAACACTAAATCAAAAATAGTGCAAAAAATTCTGAATGTTCAGAAGGCTAACTAAAAAATAAAATTACAAATTCTTATCGCCCAGATTAATTATAAATTTAATTAAAATTTTTTTTTTATATAAAATGTTAACATTCCAGTTTCTAATTCATGATAAATTAATTAATATTTTAATTCATTTAAATAAGAAAAATATTAAAAATAATTGCAAAATGGGCAAGTCTACTAAAATGGTTTTGCTGGACAGCATAATGAACTAATTTTTAAGTTGAAAAGATTTAATTTCCCAATAAAATAATTTCAAAATTTCGTTTACTCTAGATCTATTAAGGTACAAGTTGTTCTCAACAAAAAATGATATTATTTCTTAACATTTGGTCGATGGATTTGAATTAATACATGATAAAATCTAGTTTGTCTCAGAATTTTTACAGAAGATGTCAATTCTCACAACACCGACACATGAATAAAGTAATCTCATCGTAATTTATAATATTTATCTTATACTCCCGCTTCATATACGTTTCAATAAAATTTATATACCTATTGCTGTATACGCTTTTATAAGTCAAATGTAAAAATAATCATTATTATTACAAATAAATTAAAAATTAAATTAAATTGAAAAAAAGACTGTTCATGGTGAATTAAAAAAAAACACAATTCATGTTGAATTGAAAAAAAAAATTCATAGTGAATTGAAAAATAAATTTGAATCATTCGTTTGCAACTACATATGTGTGTACCTATTTAATTATTTTATTAATTAAATTGTTTAAAATTTTAATTAAGTGGATCCACATCTAAAAAATAGTACAAGACTATTTTATTGCTTTTTATTGCACTTATCCACTATGCAGCTTGAACATTTTCATGCTTGCAATTGTCAAACTTCGTATGCTTACCTAGTTTATTTAATAGTTTGACTTTTGCAAACATAAAAATTTTTAAAGTGTGGACTAGGGGTAAAAATATGTTTTAAAAATATTTTTCACCTAGCATTGTGCCTAGGTATGTGTACCTATAAGTTAAATTCTAGGTATACATTATCACGTAATATGACGCTTGAATAATACAGTACGTACTAATGAATTTTCCATCTCTGTAGAAGAGTTTGTTTTGGTTTTACGCCTCTGCTTACACTAGATCTCTCTGTAACTAGAAGAATGTTGGCTAAGGCGGAAGCAGCATTTTAATATTAGATGTCTGAGCTGCAAACTTCAGCTCAGATAGAATGTTAAAGGTAGAGAAGTAAACAAAGTTATTTTTTACTTAATAAGATGATCGCTGTCCTTTGTGAGCTACATTCATACAGTAATAGGTATCAGTGATGGTATATGAGAATTTAAGTCTTGTGCCAAAATTTTAGCTAGAAAGTGCCAATATACCTATATTAAAAAGTGCCATAACAAGTACATATTACACGTCTATTTAAAAAAATAAAATCCATTTATACAGTTTTTTTATTAATACAATTTATTAAGATGGATTGTTTTTGTATATAAAAAATTTCAGACTTCAATATTTAAAAATTTAAACAGATAAATTATATATAAATATTATTATTTATTATATGCATACATATGTATATATGACAGACGGACGAACATAGCTAGATCATAAAATGAAAGCCTGATTCAGAATATTTATGGGGTCTAAAATGGATATTTCGATGTGTTACAAACGGCATAATAAAATCAATATATTAAATCCACTCTGAACGTGTAGGGTGTCATTCATTTTGAACAAATACTTTCAGAAACGGGATTTTGTGTCATTGTTGCAGTTTTTATTAGTATTTACAACAGGGAGAAAAAGCATATATTTCTTTTTAATTAAAAATATATTTCTTCAAAAGTAAGTAAAATTATATTTTTATAATTTTTTGAAAAAGTGACAAAATTTTATTAAGCGTGCCATGGTGCCATTAAATAACTAATAGTGCCAATAATGGCACGATTGTGCACCTTTAACCTACGGTGATAGGTATCGTATGGATAAATGTAGTGAGTTAAAAAGGGAAAGGGATAACCCAACATAATAACTTTTCTTTTTAGTACCCACCAGCCGACAATTTGTTTTTATACCCTTCATCTGTGGCGCACAAGGGTATATATGCTTTGTCATTCCTTTTGTAATTTCTACAATTTTTATTTCCGACCCCATAAAATTTATATTTTCTGAAAGCTTATGAAGAGATTAAGCCCTGACCGTCTGTCCGTTTGTTGGTTGAAATCAACTTTTAGAAGCAACTATATGTTCCTCAGATCTGTAAATGATATCAATCTCTTGGAAATATCCGGGAATGAATCATACATATATACTGGTTAGAGTAAACGTGGCATCGAATCCCAGCTCAGCCAAAATAATTTTTTTTATTTTTTTTATACATATATATATTTTTTTTTTAATTAAAAAAAAAATTTTTTTTTTAATTTTGTTCTTAATTATTTTTCTTTTTTTTTAATGTATATTTTTTAATTTTTTTTTTGTAATTGTTTTAGGAACACATGTTTTTTACATGTATGTATTTACGTATTTTATATGAGATGAATGGTGATACAAACAAATGTTATTGCATGACTACACGTTGTGAAGATTATATAAGATTCGGCACGGCCGAATATAGCACTGTTAAAGGCCTATTAGACACGCATACTTAAGGCATGTACGATGGCATACCAACGAAAAATAAATGTGACACGCCCACTTTTAAGCCCACCTCCAAAATAATGCTAAAACTCAAATTTATATAATTATTCTACGAATAAAGATTTTGGAAGAATAAGCAGAAATTACTTCGACACATCTGCTATAACGCCCACTTTTAACGAAAGAAAATAAAGATGAAATGCCCTCTTTAACGCCTACCTCCTATTTAACACTTTATCTTTAATTTATATAATTTCTCTATAGACAGTTTTTGGAAGAATAAAAGACTTTGTTGAAATATCTAAGATATATTTATTGGCAGAAACTTTATTAGCACGCCTACTTTAACGACCACTTTCATTGAAAGACTAAATTTACGAAAATATTTTACTAGCATATCGAAGTTATACAAATAAAGTGACATATTTTAGTATAAAGAGGTTATTCCACAGCGATTACTGTTAATAACAAAATTATAAATTTTATGCTATAAAAGTGCATAAAATTGGTGGTGGACATAACAAATTCGGTACAGCCGAATATAGTGCTCTTACTTGTTTTCTATTGCACCCCTTATTAAAACTAAAATCGCAAGCATCTGTTTTACTGCACAAACACACATGTGCCAATAAGTTGAATTGGCAGACAATTGTGGTGTGCACGTACAGAAATACAAACACAAAGAAAAAGGAAGAATCAGTACATTTAACAGTTCAGCCAGATGATTTGGAAAAAAATCGTCTATTTAAAATTTTAGTTTGTTTAATATTTATTTATTTCATTTGAAGTAATATTATTATTTGTAGTTTAGTTAAAATGTGCATGTTTTTTGGATCGATTTTGGTACCTAATTTTTATGTGAAATTACTAAAAAAAAAAAAAAAAGAGCAAATTGATAACTCAGCAGAAATGCTTTGTTATTTAGATTTTCAAAAGCAAATGTTTTTTTTTATTTTTCTTAAAATTCTTTTTTGATTTGTGGTGATAAGTACAATAAGACATATCAACATAATTTTAAATTCTTTACAAATACCTATTTAGGTAAAACTTTACTGACGATTTGGCATAAGCACCAGTAAAATGCATATAGACCAGCTTTAATCAAACAGCAAAATAAATACATACATATATGTAATTAAAAGATTAATGCGAGCATATCCCCAATAAATTAGTACATTATTTTTGAAAGTACACACCTACAATGTACACGTTTTGGGTGCCCCGGTGGACTAGTCAGTAGTTTGGGGGTTGTGGGTTCGATTCCCGCCAGAGACTCTGGACTGGTCTATTTCTCTTCTATTCTAACTATTTCTATTCATCTCTCTATTAAGGCGTCACAATGGACCCTAATGGTCTCCGGGTGAGGGTGTAGAGGTAACTTTGCACCAGCCTTACCGACCTACCTATGTACACGTTTGAAAACAATCAATTAAAAATTTCAACATGGATCTCAAAGTTTCTTATATTGTTCCTTTCCAAAAATTTATTTTGATTAAATTTAAAAAGCACAACATTTGTACGTATGACTTTTTGTACAAAAATCATAAAATCTTTAATTCATAACAAAAAGAAAAAAACGTCACATCTGGCAGCGATGCATGTAAAATATAAAACAGGAAAAAAAAATAAAACCAGAAAACGAATACAACAACGTCGTTCGTATCAGAAAAAAAGTACAGCTGCGACAACAAATTATAATGGATAAATACAAACAACAACACACATACACAAGCAGCAAGTCGAGGCCGATGTCGAAGTGATGAGTTGACTACAATACAGCAAAAGCAAACTCCAAGTAGGTTGGTTCGTTGGCAACGACAGCAAAATAACGTCGTTCAATTTTTTACAAAAAATGTTTTTTTGACGGGACAGATGTCGACGACTTTTTTGTTCCTATTTGATTTTTTGTTTTAAAACTCAATATTGTATGTTTATGTACATACATATGTATGTACGTCTCTGCCCTCACTAAACCTTGTTGCGGTTATTATGATATCATGACAAACAGAGCAGAATTTTATTTTTTAATTTGACTCTTGGTTTGGTTCAAGCTAGAATTTCTTTTATAAAATACTATTTCAGCGAAAATTGTTGATATTTTAACCAATATATTCAGTGCAGTGGACTAGGTTATTTCTTTTGCAAAGAAAATGTCACCAGTTTAAACTAACATATTTGTACCTGCATACATACATATGTATGTGTAGATGCTTACGCACCTAGTAAAACTTACAAAACATAATTTACAGTAAAAAAATATAAATTAATAGATGTGTGTGCTTAAATTTAAATTTTTGTTGTTGTCAATACTATTCTCTTCTACATTAGTTTTTTATATTTGTAAATAGGTATCTATATACTTACATATGTATATTGTATGTGATATCTTAAGTTTTACAAGTGTTTTCATTCAAATAAGTAATAGGTACCACCTATCTACCAAAAAATAATCTAAAAAATATAGATATGTATGTAGGAACCTACTTAAGCTGAAAGTTTTCTTAAATAAATATTAAAATTGTGGTTATACGTATGTACATATGAGGGTGTTGCTACCAACAAAATTAATTTTATTTTTAAATTAAATTAATTTTATATGCTAAATTGACCAATTGTGTAAAATAGCTTGTGTAAATTGCTTGCAGGTATCTACATACATACATACATACTTTAAATTAAAACACTAGTCGGTTGGTTAGTTTTTATATTAAAAAAAAGCGTATTGCAATACTTCGACTTAAATTCGTACATTTTTGTTTGCGACTGTCAAAATTATAAAAAAAAACATTGCAGAACTTTAATGATGAAAAGCAATTTTTTGTTGCTCCACAGAATTATTTCTATGCATACATAAATATTGTACATATACTTAGCTGAACTTACCTGATACACCTAAAGAATCTGCAATTTGTTTCCATGTTTGAGCTTTTCTCACAAAATGTTTATAGTTAAAATGTGAGCGGTCATAGATGACGGGATTCATCTTTACCGCTTCTATGAGATTCAAATCAAATTGCTGTTCTATTGCTGGATCCATTTTATCCATTTCGTGGCTGTTGATGTATTTTTTTTTGTCTTTCAAATTCAATTGTATCAAAAAGTTTCTTCTGATAAGAAAACTATGTTTTTATTTAGCCGACGCAACTTATGCGCCTAACAAAAAATCCCAGCGGAGCAATTTTAATGCTAACGTTGACAAAAAAAATTAAATTTTTGTTGTATTAGCTTTGTTTTTATTTTTCAAAAACAAAAAAGATCAATGTTAGAACCGCTACTGCACAGTAAACTCTTGTTTTTTTTAAGAAATCCAATTGCAAAAAATTTGTATGTATAATATTTTTATTTCAAGTAGTCAACTTCATTAATACACTGAAAGACCGTTTCGTTAACAAGACGTTAACGCCGACGTGGATGCGAAGTAACTGAATATTTTGTATAGTGTAGAAAATGAAAAGGCTGTTAAATTTGTGTAGCTTTGCCGTTCGGCTACAGTTGACGTCTCATACATACATAACGAATAAAATAATTTGAAACGCACTCACCGCATAAACATAAAATCCCTTATTTACTCTCTCTGTATTTACCATATAAATATTGCTGCTATTGCAGGAATGGAAAAATCAAAATATCATTTAATAAACAATCTTTTTTACTTAATAAACATTATTTATTGCCAATTGGATGTAATCATGCGGGAAGCAGGTTTTCTTTTATAAAATCTTTATTAATTTTAATCAAAATTCAAATAGTACCTAACATAATGTTTCTTATTTTATTAAAAGTTATACATACATCTTTACCAAATGGATATAATGCATGGGTAAGCATCTTCTGTAATCATAATAAATTTTGATAAAATGTTTAAAATGTTAAACTAATTTTTGTACATTTTACGAATTTGTATGCACTAAATCAAAATTTTTAATATTATCTCTTGCCTTACACTAAGGTTTAATATTGCTTTCAACAAATTGTTTTTTCCTCTAAATATTTTTGTTTCTTTAATACTTCAAAATTTTTTTCAGATGATTTTAATTATTATATTTGTTCAATTTTTTTTTATACTGTGACAATAGATATTTTTTGCTAAACCAAATTGAATCATTATTGATTAAAATAAATAAATCGTAATTAGTTGTAAACTGCATCATATTATACTCATATTGGGGGAGGTGTTGAAAAAATATGTATGTAATCGCTATATTTGTCTTAAAAATGTTGCATTGAATGAAGACTTCACTATTATTTGATTCTCATATTTTGTTGAAAGAAATCTGTAATCAGTCAAACAAAATGTTTACTTGACGAATTGGAAATACCTGATAAATAAAAGTGCCTTGGTAATATTAGTAATAAATTTTTAAATTTCGATAGGTTTACAAAACAAAAATTTTAAAAAAAATAAAGTTATTTCTATGGAAATATATGACGCTAAATTACAATATATAGGTTAAATTTTTTTTAAGAAGAAAAGCTGCGTATTATATATATGTAGCATGGTTACACAAATTTCTAAAAACAAATAAAATTGGCTTTAAATTTAGCTTTAATTGTCTTTAAATTGTTGAGATAAGAAGAAAGGTGTGGCGAAAAAACCTTTTTAACTCAAATAAAATTTTTTTACCGTAACAAGTTTTTACCTTTATGGTAAATGGACATAGTTCAATTATCTTCAAAAAATTTGAAAATATAGTTTTGTATTGTAAAATTGTAAGACCATTCTAAAATTAGGACATTGTGAACTAGAAAATTATGTTGGGAATCTACAATACTCATTTTGGGTTAAAAAATAATCTGTTATGCTTTTAACATCACTATGAAAAATTCCATCTTTATTATAAAGCAAAATCGCATTTTTATGTAATATAGGTTTTTTATAGGTACGAAAAAAAAATACAAATTCATTGTACGAATTTGTGTTACATTTAATATGAAAGTTGTTTTAAGACATAAAAAATGTCATAACTCATCTTACGTGTAGACCTTCTCCGATTAATAAATATGTATTAATAAAGAGATATCACCTTACTATGAATGTATGAAAAAAAGAAGATATATTATTATTTGTTTATATCAAAAAATATTTTAGCAATTAAACAGTAATTTCGTACAAAAATTAATAAGCTTTTGGCAAATGTCTGAAGAAAATCCCTCAAATTTAACGGACGCACAGAAAGCGCGTGTGGAACGCAACCGTGTGAAGGCTTTGTGTCTTAAACAAGCCAAATTAGTAAGTCATCCTTATGCAAAAAAGTAAGAAAAATAATACAAAAGGAACAAATTAATAAATTGTTTAAATATTTTAAGAGACACAAATGGTAGTGAAGGTACTACCTCCATTATTAAAGTACAAGGAACTAAATACATTGACAGTGGAGGCGGTTTTTTAATTGAAGAACCTGTTCAAGCTTCACAAAATCCGCAAAGTACGTCTAATATTTCAAATGTGGTCAATCCTGCCATTGCTATACCCGTACAATATGAAGAATGTTTAGAGTGTGGCGATGTATTTGTGGATTCGTTTCTTTTCGATAATTTTAACCATTCAGTCTGTGACAAATGCCGTGATCCTGATGGAGAACATTCATTGATTACCCGCACCGAAGCTAAAGCGGAATATTTGCTAAAGGATTGCGATTTTGACAAAAGAGAACCACCATTGCAATTTATTAGTCGCAAAAATCCTCATAATATACGTTGGGGTGAAATGAAACTCTATCTGCATACTCAGGTTCAAAAGCGTGCCATTGAGGTGTGGGGTAGTGAGGAAGAATTAATGCGTCAACATGAACAACGTGTGGAAAAAAGGGATGTTGGTAAAATTCGTAAGTACAACAAACAAATGAAGCAGTTGCGTATGGAGATGCGCAGCAGTTTGTACACCAAGGAAACCAAAGCTTCACACGTGCATGAGTATGGCGAAGACACCTATAATGAAGAAGATGATACATATACTCATATTTGTAAAACTTGTTCGTTTATAGAGACGTATGAGAAAATGTAAAGCTTTTGTAAATTTATAGATTTTTAGCTTTTAATAAATGTTTAAGCTTATAAATAAGTAAGACTTAGTCTCGCTCTATCATTTGACATAACTGCGAGTTTAAACGTAATAGAAAAATCCTCAAACTATTATGAAAAACTACTTTTTATATGTAGTTTGACGTTAACATGACAAAATGCATCAGTTTAAGATTATTAACAAAATTAACATCTAACAAGTTAATCCAAGTTTGCAACAATCTGCCTTGACGTATTTTTTGTTACCGTGATTGGCGTATTTATAAATGTTTCTGGGGGTAGCAAAAACATAATTTTTTATTACTAATTAGTTGTGCAATGTTATTTATCAAAATAATATAAGTATTCGTCACAATTTTAAAGTTGCATGTGGTGTTTACTTTCAATTGTCGCTCATAGTGCATTGGCTCAAAAATTCGATTTTCGTTTGTAAATTTTTGCAGTAAGTTTCAAATCTATTTGTTTCACAAATAATTTTCAATGCTATAGTTTTTAATTTAGTGCCTTTAGCTAGAGAAACTTGATATATGTATTTAAAAAATACAATATAAAGGAAAAGTTAGTCATCCGATACCGAGTGGAATGCATTTTCGAAACCAGCATCGGTTTCATCAGAAGCACTGCTTTGAACAGAACTACAGATATTGTGTGTAAATACCAACTATTTAACTCGGTATTGTATTGAAAATTGAAAAATGGAATTATTTGTTCTAACTAATTTCACGTTATTTCATATATGTACATATCATTGAGTTAGTACGAAATTGACCAACATCTGTTTTTCTTGTATTATTTTTTGGGTTCTAATAATGAAAAAATGGCTAGTTTTCAAACTAATAATGCCAGGGTATCCCACGATGGTTCGGTATCCACAAATCGACCTATACCTTCATATGTTAGGTAAGGTTAAAAAGGAGGGGTATAAAAGCCCAAACCCATGACAGGTATGCAATTATGCCCAGTTGGCATGTTGTGCGCTCCATACGGAATTCCCAAACAAAAACCATAAACATAATTTCCCATAAATAACGGACTAGTCCAAGAACCCAGTCCACTCAATGTAACGCCTTATGGATCTCCAGTTCGAGTTTCCCAGGTATTCCATATATAGGTATACCTTCATATAGGAAGTCGGGGCTGAACGCGAAAATTATTCTTCTTATCAGTTTTGCATGTGGCCAATTGAGACTCCGGGCAACTGTATCTCGGTACAGTTAACCGACGCCACGCAATTAACCAATGCGTATTATTTTTTGCACGTCATTTACACAAGTTTTTTTCAATGTTTGCCTTTGGCTTAAGATGTCGGTAAAGCAGTTTTTGCAAATATGCAGTTGCATTACTCTACGTCTTGACGAGCCATCGATTTGTTTAGACTATAACAAAACGTCGGCAGAGCAACTGTCAAAAAATTGTTCATGTTCTTTGATATGGAGAAAACGTATAAAGAGTATTTTGTTGGTATTTTTATATGTCGTCTCTTTCTTTCATATTCAAAATGCCTTTTAATGTCAGACATCGTTGTTCGAACAAATGTTCTGACAACGCTGTTTGAACAAGAACAAAACATCGACAACAGCGGTCCACACCAGGCTAATTCATGTGCGCACAAAAAATTGTTCGTTGTTCAAACAAATCGATGGCTGGTGTAGACCGTAGGTTATATGTCACATGTTTTTTTAAACAAGTTCAAGGCGAATTCATTATCAGGTGGTGTTGACAACGCAGCTGATCTACTTTTTTATTTGCTTAAATGATGGTTGAGTTATCAAATATTATTTATGTTTACATAGATTACTCCTTCCCGCGAAAAAAAAAACAAACAAAAACCATGTAGTTTTTGACACATCGACACATGTTGTTTTTTTAATGTTATATATGTTGTAGAATTACCACCAGCGTTGTCAACTCGGTGATTTTATCACCGTTTTCGGTGATTTTTAACATTTAGAAAGCGGAAAAATTGTGAGTCAGTGCTTGGTGATTTTTTTTTTAGTTTTTAGTGATTTTCTTTTTATTTCGGTGACACCAAACACTAAAATTCAAATTAATTAATTGAAAAAAATTTTTTGTAAGTGTAAATTTATATACATACTACCAAAATGTAACTTATAGTACAATTACATGCAACTCGGCAAGAAAATAATATTACACTAAAAATTTAATTATTTAAAAGATAATTGATTGCCCAGAAAGTTTTTGTTTCAAAATGTCTAACTTTATACATATGTATATGCATTTGAGGTGAATGTGAATAAAAGAAATTCCTCTTTCTTTTGAGATCATCTTATAAATGATTAAACCTTAAAGCCAACTTTTAGCGTCCCACAACTTTAAACGTTTAAAAATTTTACCAGAAAACCTTGAAATTTTGAGTAAAATTAACATAATTAATGTTAGAAATGTTTTATCACATACAAAAGAAGATATTTTACCGTTGCCAATGGCAAAATATTGAATCCACTCGATTTTTGGATTGAAGTTAAATCGTACAAAGATGCAGTTAACTTAAAGCCCTTTGAAGCATTTAACTTAAACGTTAAACTTTTGTCGCTCCCATGAATGTGTTTAAATCTAAAATTCGCAACCGAATGTCTTTAAACTCAGTTAATGCCTTACTTCACATTAAAAATGGGCTTAAACGGGAAAATTCCTGTTGCGAAACCTACCAAATAGCTGATGAAGTAAATATTCTGATTAATAGCAATGATATTTATAAAGCATTACAATTTGAAATTAAGACTATGTTGTGGCCAGATGATAGTGATAATAATGAAGAAATAATTGACTTTAACATTGATATTTGATATTATTTACACAGAGAAAAGCTTAAATCCTAATCGAATTATTAAACTGCAAGTTTATTAAAATTTTTCATAATTTTTAGTTAGAAATAGTTCTATTTAATTACTCTAATATGTAACATAAAAATATTTAAATATTAAATAATAGTTGTACTTATTTGGTGAATAATTTATTTAATATTTTGTACAACAAATTCACATATGTTTATTAAACGTCGTTTAAATGCATCAGGTATGGAAAAATTAATCCTGTCGTAATTTTTTCTTAATATTGAAATAAATTTCTTACAATGCATCACTCCTGTGATATATTGTGAATTGATAATTACTTTAATAATTAAATATTTTTGTTCTTTTTTCCAATGTTTTTGTTTATTTTTATTTACATATAAATATATGTATCTATGTAAATCTGTACTGACTGACTAAAAGATATTCGTTGTTTGATTTTTGTAAATTTTTTTGTTATTTATTCTGATATTCATTTAAAAATGTCTTATTTGCAAAGAAATTTATATAAATTAATAATTTTATTAAATAAATAAAAAAATATTTTACAAATTATAAATTTAGTGCTTTTTTTGAGAATGACGCGTTTTTTCCTGGGTTATAGTGCTTTTTGAAATTTTAAAGTTGACAACGCTGATTACCACCACCTTATAATTAAATTCGCCTTGAACAAGTTGGTATTAGTCAAGGCGATTTCATACAGGTGAAATTATCAGCCCAGCTGATGAGGAATGCTACAGTCAAACTCCATGTATAAAATATTGTGTATTTTTTTCTATGTGGCGTCTGACAGCGAACATCACAGCGAATTCGCCGTTGCATATACCTGTCTGAATATGCCTTGGTATTAGTCATGGTACAATTATCAGGTAGCGTCACTAAAACAGCTGATTATTTTTTTCTCTACCTTAAGGTTTAACTAAGATTCAAATTTTGTTTATGTATGTGTATTTATTGTGTACGTATATATTCTACCGCCAAAAAAACACGCACACATTTGCTTTTTTTTTTTACATTTAGGATTTTGTTGTTGCAGAACTGAGGCTACCTGATGATTGTACCATGGTATTAGTTTAGCAATGTTTTTTTCTGCCTATAACTTTTCCGATTAGAGCCCGCTATATCTAAATTCTATCACGAATATCTCTAGAGGCATATTATATCTACAAATAGTAGCAAAGGTACCTATAAATTCACATATGGCTGAAAAATTTTTAATTTTGGTGGTAAAATATGGAAACAAATAGAGGCAGTCGTGTTTCTTTGCTTATATCTCAGAAAGTTATGGGGCGATTGTGCTGAATTTCAATAACGATTCATTCCCGAATATTTCCAAAAGATTGACACCATACACAGATCAGAGGAACATATGGTTGCTTCTAAAAGTTGATTCCAACCAACAAACGGACAGATGGTCAGGGCTTAATTGACTCCTCTATTCATAAGCTTTCAGAAAATATATATTTTATGGGGTTGGAAATTAAAATTGTAGAAATTAAAAACGGAATGACAAAGCTATATATACCCTTGTGTACCACAGGTGTAGGGTATAAAAATAAACGTCCTGACTTTAAATTATCTACAAGATGATGGATTTTAAGGCAAATAAATGTTACTGCTGTTTATACGTGAACAAATTTTTTATTTGCACTTGTATTTGTCTCATAGATAGATAAAGATTAAGGGCCGTATTTATAAAAAATATTTTAGGTTTATTTAAGGCTTATTTGACAGATGTTGTGGAGAAATTTGTCAAATAAGCCTTCAATAAACCTAAAATATTTTTTATGATAACGGCCATAAATAAAAAAGGGATGAATTACGATATTCGAAGGTGATCAAAAAGTTATAATTCTAAAAAAATTCAATAGCAAAAACACAGCGAACTCGAACGTTTGAGTAAGATTTCGAAAGCGTTCGAATACGGTAAAATGTCCCCATGTGATCGCTGCTTAGAGAAACTTTTGATTCCATTTTTTAAAATGTTGTTCATGGTGAATGAAAGCCAAAATTCAGAAAAGGAAAAAAATAATCAGCTGATAACTTAATGCTACATAATTAATAAAAATGATGTGGTTTTTCCTTTATTTTTAAAATATTTATTTGAATATACTTTATATTGAGGGGACTGGTTTCTTGAACTAGTCCGTTATTTATGGGAAATTATGTTTATGGTTTTTTTGTTTGGGAATTCCGTTTTCCACATGGAGCGCACAACATGCCAACTGGGCATACGTGTATACCTGTAATGGGTTTGGGCTTTTATACCCCTCCTTTTCAACCTAACCTAACCTAACCTACTTTATATTGTTTTTTTTTAATGTGAGTATTTGTAATTTTTGTTTCAGAAAAAAATCTATAATACATTTCTTCAAATTTAATATATTCCACTTTTTTAACAATATTATTTTTTATAATTGTAAAAATCGTGATTAGAATTTTCATTTATCGTTTATGTAACTATTTCAATATACGTGAAATATATTTAATTTATTTTATTTTTTTTTTTATTTTTTTATTTTTATTAGTATTAAAAATACTTTAAATATTCAAAAATATTACATAAATTCATATTACATTAGTTATAAGTTCTATATAAATAAATTGTATCTTACTACATTTGAACATTTTTTTCTAAATACATTGTAATTTTTTTCAAGTTTCATATTGTTTGGTAAATCATTAAACAGTTTAAAGCCTTTATAAAAAAGGGATCTTTGCATATGTGTTGTCATGACTCTTTGGATTCGAAAATCTTCAGTATTTCTTAGTGCATACGGTTGTACTTCTCCAACATATTTAATTTGATCGCATAGATATTCTGGGGCATCACCTTGTTTCATTTTTTTAATAAAAAGTAAAGTATTGAATTTCAGTCTTTGATTTTTATTTAACCATTTTAGTTCTCTAAGCATTTCGTTGATGTGTTTATATCGATTGCATTTTAGTATAACCCTCATTGCGTTGTTTTGTAGTTTTTGCATTCTTTCTACCTGACTATCATTACAGCAAGTATATGTTATTGTCGATCCGTATTCAAAATGTGGTTTAATTATTGTATTATAAATATTTATTGCAGTTGTCTTTGATATTTTATTTCTTATTCTTTTAAAAAATCCGATTTTTTCCCGATTTTTTTACACGTATAGTCTATGTGTTCTTTAAATTTTAAGTCTTTATCTATTATAAATCCGAGATATTTTATGTGTTCAACCTTTTCTATTATTTTATCGTTAATTTCAAATATTGCTTCAGTGTTCATATTTATTTCAATAATTTTTGTCTTATTTTCGTTTAGTTTTAGTTTATTCATTTTTAACCAGGTATTAATTTTATTGATGTCATGGTACATATTTGCTCTGCAACTTTCATCATCATCTGCTTCCGTGTATATTAGTGTATCATCTGCGTATAGGACCATTTCACTTCTATCTAGTACCTTTGGCATATTATTAATATATATAATAAATAAAAGAGCTCCCAAAATTAAGCCTTGTGGTACACCGAAATCATTTTCAATTTCTGTTGACAAAACATTATTAACTTTAGTTATTTGCTTCCTATTTTTCAGATATGACTCGAACCAATTTAATTCCGTACCTTGTATTCCATACATATAGAGTTTTTTCACCATAATTTGTCTGTCGATCGTTTCAAAGGCTCGTTTAAAATCTAAAAAAATTGCCATCACTTTTTTTGTTTTTTCTATATTTTTCCATTTACTTATTACATAAATTAGAGTCGTTTCACATGAGTATTTTTTACGAAACCCTGATTGGTACTTTGACAATATAGAGTTTTCTTCAATATATTTTTCTAATTGTTCTTTGACAACTTTTTCCAAAATTTTTTCACAGGTTTTTAATGCATTTATTGGCCGGTATTCTTCGCATTTATTTGTTTTCGTCACTTTTTCAATTGGTGTTATCATAGTTACTTTCCAATTTTCAGGGAATTCACCTGTCTCTAACGATTTATTTATAATTTTTAATATTGATTCTCCTGTTACGTTCCAATTATCAAGAATGATTTTATTAGATATTTTATCACAGTCAGTTTTAATCATATGCGTTTGTTTTGTGTTTTCATAATTAGAATTTAACATAAATGAATGCCAATTAAATGGATGTTAATGACACAAATTTTTAATAAATTGCATTAAAATATTTTGGAGAATAACCTGGTAAAGTCTTACTACTGTATTCATAAAAAAATATTTTAGGTTTATTAAAGAAAATATTTTTACAACATCTGTCAAATAAGCCTTTAATAAACCTAAAATATTTTTTATGAATATGGCAGTTAGTTTGTACGTTCTGTACTGTTATGAATCAGATGTTTCGATTCTGTTAAATTGAAAATCTATGTGTATGTTTAGTTGTTCGTCTTTCGTTTTCTTCTGTTGCCGACAAATCTGCAGTATATATAATTCAATTCAACGCTAAGTGACAGCCATGGTATACCCTGTGACAGCCATTCTTACGTATAAAAGAGAGAAACAGCTGATATTAAAGTGACCTGTTTAAAAGGTTGCTGCTATATAGAGAAACTCTCTTTTTTTATAGATGAGTCTGACACTACAAATTTGGTTTTTTTTATATGGACTTTGACGAGAAAAATAATAAGCTGTTTCTGTAAGGTTATCTTGTAAGCATGGTAAAATTATCAGGTAGCCTCACTAAAACAGCTGATTATTTTTTTCTCTACCTTAAAGTTTAACTTAGATGTCAAATTTTGTGTATGTATGTGTATATTTTGTGTACGTATATATTCTACCGCCAAAAAAACACGCACACACATTTGCTTTTTGACATTTAAGTCGTCGTTTTCCAGCAACAAAATACATTTAGGATTTTGTTGTTGCAGAACTGCGGCTACCTGATGATTGTACCATGCTTGTAAGGCAGATAAATTTTTATATAGGTAAATACAAAAATTACACAACAGAAGGGCGCGTCACAGAATTAAAACAGAAACCTGACTGAGTGTCATCGTCATATTCAATCGGATCATTTTACAGGAGTAGAACTATACAAGTTCGAAGAATACAAAAGAAGAACAAAATATATTGAAAGGAAACAAAAAATTATGTATACCGTTACATAGATATATATCCTACATGTGAATTTGGTTAATTTGTGGTTTTTTGCCGCCCTGTTCAAGTAGGGATAATCTGGCAATAGATGCGGCCATAAAAATTAAAAGCCAAAAAAATCGTAAATATTTTTTCCACTTAAATTTGTCATAAAAATGCTAGTTTTAACGACAAAATAGCAGAATTACCAACACTGGTGGTAGTGTTTTTTTGTGTGTAAGATTTGTCATCTATTTAGCAAATGTAAGTTTTAGTGATAAAAGGAGTTTTCGTAAAATTTTTAATTATTACAATAAAAAAATTTTAAAATATCTATTGGTATAGTTGTAAACTCATTTTTAAAATATTGACAATTTTCAACGAATATTATACACTGAACAGTCTATTAAGTTGACCATCACTGCCAAGGCACGTAACTATTTTTTCTGAGTACATCATCAACATCATCATTTAAAGCAAAAACAACTTAAAGAAAACTTTCACAAAATAAAAAACGTGAAGAAATATGGATCAAATGCAAATCAGTGATACTGAAAAAGTACGCATCGTTTCCGATTTTATATTACATGCACCCCCGGGAGAATTTAATGAAGTTTTTAACGATGTTCGTGAGTTGTTAAAAAATGATGCTCTTTTAAAAGAGGGTGCCAGCCACGCCTTTGCCCAATACAATAAAGATCAGTTGACACCGGTGCGCATTGAAGGTAGTGAACATAATGCTGTGATCTCCGAATTTAATGATTTGGGTAAGTTTGCCTTAAGTAGTAAATATAAACAATATGCCAGTATGTTTGTGCTTAAACTATTAATATGATAATATCTTCCCTTTAAACAATATTTTTACTTTTTTAATATACCAGCCTTGCTATAATATAAAAGCTTTACCAATTAAACTATGTAGGTGTATAACAAAAAATAAATTCTATATATTATCTTATCAAAATTAAGCTTTGAAGTACATAGGTACCAATAATGGTAATAAAAAAATCAAAAAGTGCCACATATTCGATCACGAAGCAGCGACGACATGAATCTTCAATTCACTAGTTATCGATTAACTGTATATATTTGCACAAAATTTTTTTTAATTCTTGTATTAATATTTTTTACAATACACAACAATTTTATTTGTTTCATCAGATATGTGATGGAAATCGTTTGCAAAAATGAATCGATTTGATATCGGAAAAATATGTGATGTACTTGCTAGTTACTTTTTCTTTTTTGTTCAAAAGGATTTTTAAACCTTTTGATGCTCACAGGTACATATATATTGCATTTTTATTCTGTTTGTAATTTTTACAAACTAGTAGAATACAAATAATTATGTAAAAATTCAAAATCGAAATTGGCCTTGAAAATAATAGAGCAAAATGAAATCTGCGGGCTACGAGGTGTTACCTACTTACAAGATGGTGAAGGTATTATCAAATTCGGTACGGTCCAATATAGCATTCTTAATTGTTAGAATGTTACTGTTAAGTGTTAATTAGCGTTAGTTCAAATTGAGAATTAAAATGAATTAATACCAACTAAAGTTAAGAAAATGAAAACTTAAATTCAGATTTCAAATTAATAATTTCAAAGTTTAGAAATTAAAATTAATTTTACGAAATACAGATTTCGGCTAAGAAAATAAAAACAGTAAATAAACTCAAATTAAAATTCAATAGATAAAATATTTAAAAATTTAAGGATAAAAACAGTATATAGACATATATATAGTAGTACATATGAGGTAGATATTGCCAACTTAAAATTTAAGTTTTTTAACCTTGAAAGCCGGATTAAGAAATTGAAATTAAGAAATTAAATTGTCATCATTAGTTATTTTTTCATATTAATGTATTTAGATATGCACATATGTACATATGTATGTATATTAAAATTTATATATCTTATTCTGTATTATATTTTGAGGTGTTGGACGTTTTTATGACCCTCGGACTAAACAATCCTTTAAGTACGATCACCTTCGCAAGGAGGCTAGTGATTACCAGGATGCCGAAACAGATGCATCAGCTGAACCATGGAGAGCTGCCTTAGATATTGAAACATTAGCCTATACAGCTAGTCATTATAGGCATGGTGTAAGTACATTTTAAATATTTTTAAATTGTTTTAGTGGTTTTAAAATGTTAGGTTAAATACTTCTAAAACAGATTTTTAAAAACTATATTCCAATCAACGTTTTTCTTCTTTTTAGATTAATGTAACTAATACTTTTTTTGTAAGAATACTATTCAAATTAAAAAGTTTATTGAAATAAGTTTTTCGTACTAACTAAATGATAAATAAAAGACATGAAATCAATTAGGACAAATAATTATATTTTTCAAATTTCAACGAAACACTTGTAGTTCTTTTTAAAAGAGTGCTGATGATGAAACCGTTGCTGGTGCATTCTACTCAGCTAGTATCGGATAAATAACTTTTCCTTATAGCCTTCATTTAAATTTAATTTAAAATTTTTTTTTCTTTTTCCTATAATTTCGGATTTTTAGTAAGTTATAGATAGTAGAAATTTTTGTAAGAAATAAGAAATAGTAAATAATTTGAAATTGTACAGTCATGTAAATGAACGTGATTGGATAAAAACTTTTATCACTATTAAAACATTTTATTCACTATTACGAGTTCAGAATGGCCGTAAATAGATAATAGACTCCTGCACAATTCAACATTTTCTGTAAAAATGTCATTTTCAAAGATTTCATGCTTTGCTATGCCATGCGAATTTAAACAAGGTGTTATAACATGTTATGCCAACTCAAACATACTGGGCCAATTCAAAGTTGACTCTCATATTGTACTATATCATATAATTCATATTAATATGACTAGTGACTTTGAACACCTTTTGTTAACAAATTATGTATTTAATACAAGAAAGAAGACAAAGAGATGACGCTGTTAAAAATTGTATGTATACAGGAAAGAAGAAAATAGAAAATATTCTCTCTGAGAGGTGAGAAGCGAAGAAATTCTCTCTGAGAGACAGTATGGTTAAAAGTATAACATAAACAATTTCTTATACATAGGAAACAAATGTGTAAAGTCATATTATTTTTTTTGTATGGAAATTACTAACAAAAATTTTAAGCATGCATAAAATAATAAGAAATAGTACAAATACGACTGATATGCAACCACTTTGAATTGGCCCACTGTCTTAGCATGTCATTGCAACTTAGGCAAGCTGTTGTACGCTGTTGTGTTTAATACCATGTCTTTCTTTACTGTAACGGTACTTCAATGCAGCTTTGTTTTTGGTTTCGTTTTTCGAATTTTTAATTCTAGCAATGTTTTTTGTTGAATTGTTAGTTTAGATTCGTTCCTTGGAGTGTCAATTTACAAAAATTCAAATGAGTCCGCGTACTACTTTAGAGCAAAGAATTGGTTTTAAACCATTTCAAAAATGGCCACTCACAGCGAAAAATAGATGAAATGGTTAACATGAATTCTTCTACGGTCCAAAAAATCATTGAGCGTTTCACACATGAAAATCGGGTTCATAACAAAGGCAAGAAGGCACCGAATAAAATATTTAATGGGTAGGACGAGCGTTATATTTTGCGGAAAATAAAGGCAAACCCAAAACCCAAAAAAAAAAAAAAAAAAACAGCCAAACCCGACACAAAACAAATTGACTTTCTATATTTTCTAAATAAATCCTTAAAAGAAATTTCCTTAAAGTATGTAACTACAATTATATTAAATAAATTTCTGATTTTATTGCATATAATGTTCTATTGCAATGATTAAAATGCACTATAAAAAACATGTGCTGCATATGTCACACGTGTCGCATGTGTTGACTTTCTCATTTTCTATGCTCATGTATGCAATATCACTGTTAGAACTATGTACAGATTTAATTAAACTAATTATACACTGCCTTTATATGTCTTTGTCAAACATGCATTTTCGGCATTGCATAAATTAGCAGTTGCATTATGTGACACATGTTACTATGTTATATAGTGCAACAGTTGCAGGCCTTTAATAGATAAATCAACACAAACATGGACAAACTAAATGATCTATGTTTAAATAAACAAATTAAAATTAAATTAAAATTTTTAAATCTGAACCTTATTTTTCTTTATTTTAGGTGTGTTCCGTTTTTGGTAAAACTCAAAGTGGTCAAATAATATTAACGATCTGCATTGAAGACCATCAATTTCAACCTAAAAACTATTGGAATGGAAGATGGCGTTCGCAATGGCATGTCACATTTCAATCAGGTTCTGGCAGTGCTGAACTAAAAGGAAATTTAAAAGTGCAAGTATGTAATAATAAACTAACAAATGTACCTTAACGCAAATAATATTATTGTTGTTTTTCTATTTCTTTAAGGTGCATTACTACGAAGATGGCAATGTACAATTAGTATCATCAAAGGAATGTCGCGAATCAGTGGTCGTTACAAATGAACAGCAAATGGCCAAGGAGATCATACGCCTTATAGCAGATGCAGAAAATGAATATCAATTGGCCATTTCGGAAAATTATCAAACAATGTCAGATACCACCTTTAAAGCAATGAGACGTCAGTTGCCCATAACAAGAACTAAAATTGATTGGACTAAAATTGTTTCATACAGTATTGGTAAAGAGCTGAAAACACAATAAGAACTAGAAATAGCGGAAGCTGAGTCGCAGCCGCATTCTATATTATTAAAAACATCAAAAACAAACACAATTTACAACAAACCAGCAACAACAATTGATTCAATAACAAAAACATCGTTTATTAGGAGGCCGACTAGTCTTCCTCTTGGAAAGTAAATACTCAAATGAAATCAATAGCAAATTAAAGCATCATTAGAAAAACATAAAACTAAGAAAAATTAACAACGATATTATAGTTTTTTTTTTGTTTCGTATTTTTCATTTTCTATTGTATCATCAAACTATACAATTAAGCAGTTTATCAACAAGCTGGCCGAACAGAATAATCAAATAATGTGATAAAGGAACTTTTCACATATTAATATATATGATATAATTAAAAACTTACCGGCACTTTTAGTTCTTTTTTATTTATTTATTTTTTTACCTAATCTACATTTACAGTGTCATTCTCTCATTCTTGATAATCGTAATTTATCAGTTACCAATAACAATTCCTTGTCATTGAAATTTTTAAATTATTTGTCAAATGCTGTAACATTTTTTGTTAAAAATAACTGAATTTCATATTTTATTATCTTGGCAACACAATTTGTTAATTATATTTGCAACGATTTTTGAAGGAATATTTTAGTTTTATGTCCATGTTATAATAAATTATAGCTACTAAAGAGCGTGTTGAAGATGGATGACTGCAATCGATAAAAACCAATTATAAAATATAGTTATAATGTTTTAAATTTAACATTAACAAATAACTTTATTTGCACAAAATGTTTATTGTCATGTGGTATTGTGAATGTGTCTACTATTATCAACTACGTAAAAAAAGAAAAGTTTGTTTTACATCCAAAAGGAAAGCTTGTAACTTCTAAATCGAACAATAATTTAAAACTCTACAAAAACACACAATCAAACTTTGGGTTCTCTTTTTTATATTTTTTTTATATAAATTGTATTAAAAATTATGTTAAATAATATGTATAACCATAATGATGATGAATGTTTTTAGGAAAAAAATCAGTATGAAAGCATTTTTTTTATTAAAATATATATTTTATTTTATATTTTCAATTTTAATAGCATACAATTTATTAATATGATTAGAATTATTAAGGTATAAATAACTAAAACAAATTAAAATGGTTTTCATCGTTCTTTTTTTTATCTAGGTATTTAACATTTAATTTATTAATAATTGTGTGCGTACGAAACATTTGTTTTGTAAAAAAACAATTGAAAAAAAAAACTAAAATAATTCTAAAACGCAACTTTTAAATCATTAAAACATCCTTTTCCTTTGAAAAACACACATTTACATGATAATTCCCTCCTCTTCCACTTGTCAAAAAAAAAAATTCTCTTGTTTAAATGAAATAAGAAAAATTATATTAAAGAAATTTAACGAGCAAATTTAAAATAATTATTTATAAATAAAGAAAAACAACGTTTACAATACATAAACGAAAAACAATGTTATAAAAATATGCAAAAGTTGTTTTGTTTAAATAAGATTCTCGTCAAACAAGTAGCCGTCTTATATTCATATTATTAAATAACTTCTGCCAAGTCTAAAATTTTGAAGCTCAAGAAAAAACACTTTCGAATAAATATTCTTTTTTAATTAAATTTTAAATAAAATAAAGATTGGTGTGAATCCGACTGCTTGGGAATTGCTATGCGAGAGACGTTTGGGTTTTTTTTTTGATAAACGGCTTAATTCAAGATACTCGAAAAAATAACATTGTCAAAATTCATTCAGTAAATAAATTTATAAAAGAAAAAAATCATGATCACAGGATTCTTTTTCCTCGTAAAGGATAACGCAAGGCGAATTTATCAGGTGGTGTTGACAACGCAGCTGATCTACTTTTTTATTTGCAAAAATGATGACTGCATTGTCAAATATTATTTATGTTTACATAGATTACTCCTTCACGCGCAAAAAAACACAAACAAAAACCATGTAGTTTTTGACGCATCGATGTCGAAAGCAACAAGAAAAAACCATGTTTTTATACCCTTCACACAGTGAAAAAGGGTATATATAGGTTTGTCATTCCGTGTGAAATTTCTACAATTTTCATTTCCGACCCCATAAAGTACATATTTTCTGAAAGCTTATAAATAGGGGAGTCGATTAAGCTCTGTCAGTCTGTCCGTCTGTCCGTGTGTATGTTGAAATCAACTTTTTGAAGCCCCCCGACATAGGTTGAACCCGGGTAAGATATTAAAATATCAAAAATATTCGGGAGTAGATCGGTATTGAAAATCAGAAACATCGGTACATAAACAACTGAGATATGAGCAAAAACCCACGACCACCTCGATTTTTTTTTGACAAAAACAACATTACAACAACAACATACATACATACAAACGTGTATACTGGTTAGAGAAAACGTGGCATCAAATCCCAGCTGAGCCAAAAAAAATTTTTTTTTAATTTTTTTTTAATTTTTAAAAAATTTTTTTTTTATTTTTTATTTAATATATTATTTATGTTTTTATTATTATTTTTTTAAAATTTTTTTTTTAAAATTTTTTTTTTATTTTTTTTTTGTTTTATATATATTATATATAATAATTTTTTTTTAAATTTTTTTTTTAAATTTTTTATAAATTTTTTTTTAATTTTTTTTTTGTTTTTTTAACATACATACGAGAATTTATAATTTTACAATGGGATGTTTTTATATATGTATGTACGTATTTCATATGGGATGAATGGTGACACAAACTACTGTTATTGCATGACTACACGTTGTGAAGGGTATATAAGATTCGGCACGGCCGAATATAGCACTTTTACTTGTTTTAATGTTGTATTTGTTGTAGAATTACCACCACCTGATAAATAAATTCGCCTTGGGATAACGTTTTAATCAAGGCGAATTCATACAGGTGAAATTATCAGCCCAGCTGATGATGAATGCTATAGTCAAACTCCATGAATAAAAAATTATTATGTATTTTTTATATGTGGCGTCTGACAGCGAACATCACAGCGAATTCGCCGTTGCATATACCTGTATGAATATGCCTTGGTTTTAATGATGCTGTCCAAGGCGAATTTTATTATTATTTTATTCGCCTTGATGCTGTCACAAAAACAATTTTATTTCAATTATTACGAAGCAAGGTATATTTACTCCAGGTAGACGCATCGTGTATTTTGTTGCTACAAAAAACTTCCTAAGTGTCAAAACCAGGGCGAATTTAATTATCAGGTGGTGGTAATTCTACAACAAATACAACATTAAAAAAACAACTTGGATTTTTATACCCTTCACACAGTGAAGGCCTTATAGGCTCGGTTATGTAAATGAAGAATTAATAAAAAAAAAAAAAAGGTATATATGGGCTTGTCATTCCGTGGGAAATTTCTACAATTTTCATTTCCTACCCTATAAAGTGTATATTTTCTGAAAGCTTACGAATAGGGGAGTCGATTAAGCTCTGTCAGTCTGTCCGTGTGTATGTTGAAATCAACTTTTTGATGCGCCCCGACATCGCTTAGACCCGGGTGAGGTATTAATATATAGATCGGTATTGAAAATCAGAAACATCGGTATATAAACAACTGAGATATGAGCAGAAACCCACGACCACCTCGATTTTTTTTTTCACAAAAACAACATTATAACAACAACATACACACATACAAACGTGTATACTGGCTAGAGTATTTTATACATATATATTTTTTTTTTATTTTTTATCTAATATATTATTTACATTTTTATTTTTTTTTTAAATTTTTTTTTTGTTTTTTTTTCAATTTTTTTTATTTTTATTTTAACATACATATTATTATTTGATAGGTGAAATTAAAATTCAACAAATTTGAAAATTAATACTAAGATTCACTAATTCAAATTTCATTGAATTGTAACATAAATAGGAATTTTAAATTACATAGTAGTATACCGATAAAGAGTGCTGATGATGAAATCGTAGCTGATTTCGAAAATGCATTCCACTCGGCTAATACCGGAAATAATTTTAGAAAGAATATTCCAAAAAATGGTTACAATTTAATTAAATTTGAATTATAAAATTAAATGAAAGGATAAATGAACTTAAGCCAAAATAAAAAATGGTTTACATTAAAAATTTAATATATAGTAAAAGTTCGAATAAAATATAAATATATAAAAAATATTTATGATACAAACACGTCTAATAAAAAACAAGGTATGTAAACAGAAGAGGTAAACAAATTTTGACATTTGGGAAGAGAAATGCATAAACAAAGCAATGATCAGCTCTGGACTACCTACTACCTGGAGTTGATATACCTTAATAACGAAGGTACACTAGGTAGCCTCAACTCTATATGTCAAAATTTCATACATTCCCTCTCAAGGTACATTTATAGCAGGTAGCCGCGAGATTACAACAATTGTACAATAAAACAAACAACAGGCCTTTTTATTGTTGTTATGTGATAAGAACTGTCAAACAGCAAAGGGGTTGATAAAAGACAAATGAAAAATAAACAAGAAAAAACGCCATTAAACGAAAATAGATTCATTTTGTTTGTTATCATTTAATAAACTTACTTTTAAAGTTCGTAAGAAAAATTTGTGATGTGTGTTAATTTTGTAAGAAAATATGTTTTGTATTTAATATTTATATGAACATCAATCATAATAACACCTTGTAAAACAGAGAAAAAAGTTCCATTTTCATTTTTTTGTTTTTTTTTTTGGCATACACTACACTTTCTAATTTTTTTTTTCTTTAAATTAGTCTTTTTTCTAATTTTATATTTAAGTCTATCCAAAATTGTTATTTATTATAAATCACTTTGACTTTATTTTTAAATTTATCACTTTTTACCTTGTTTAAAGAAACTTGATTACTTTTAAGCTAGAAATTTAACGTGTTGAAAAAAACATAAACAACATTTGACAACTCGTATCACAAAATAAGCAAATAAAAAAAAATCAGCTGGCTTTCCGATACTACCTGATATAAATATACCTTGTTCCCTCTTCTATAAATTACAATTGTCAAACATGATATAAAGGAAAATTTTATCTAAATGTCCTCTGCGAATTGCTATCACCTTATATAATTACACCATGAATTATTACTTTTATTTATTTATTAAAAAACAAACGATAGCTCTTTTTGTAAATATGTAATATATGTAGGTATATGCAGGATGCACTTATACAAGGTGGCGGTGCCAGCCCAGCTGACTATTTTTTTGTGTTCTGGAGTATGTCAAAATGCATACATATTTAAAAAAATTATTTCAACTCTGGAAATTGTCAAACTCCATACATAAAAAAGAGAAATAATTGCTCTCCTTTACGCTATCACCTTATGTAATTACACCATGGGCATATGTACATATCATTTACGTTAGTAGTTAATGGGGATTACGTACTGCAAACAAAAATCATTTGCATTGTTAGTTGCCATCAGTAATACAATTGTGGACAATTGAAGGATCGCCGCGAATAACGTTGCAAATGACAAAATAATAATTTTTCAGGAGAGCAAAAAAACGTTTGATTATCTCTTTTTTTTAAAATAGTTTTCCTTTTGTACCTCTGTTACACTTATCAATCACTTTCGACAATTCCGTTCGTAGACTTTTGTTTATAACTTACAACGTTCTTCCACTGACTGACTCATTGTAATTGCGTTTTGACGGTGATAAAATGCATAATTTTGATGTTTGAACAAATGTAAGAGAGTAATTTTAACGGTAATCTGCAAAAAAAAACAATTTTTGCAAAATTTGTCTTTTACAACGTTATTTGCGGCTTTGCTTCAATTGTCGAAACAACTAAGCTTCAATTTCTATCGATAATCGATCATACGTTTTTTTATATTGGTCCTTATAAACTATTTTTGATTGTGGTAGAAAGAGGTGATCGAAAGATTTTTCATGTGGAGAAATTTAATAATTATAATTATTTAAATTAGTATATTTAAATGTTTTTTTTTCACAGCAAATTCTAAATATATTATATGTATGAGGCAACAACACAAACCACTATTAACTGTTTGCAATGCAGCAAAAAGGCTGTAAAATTTTTGTCAAGGCATATCCATAAGGTATATGCAACGGCGAATTGATACAACAAAGCAACTTTTCATGGGATGTTTTATGTCAAGGCCAATTCGTATATCAGGGATGGAAAAGTTGTTTTTACATATTAAATATAATAAAATTTGATTAAAAAGAGAATATAAATTTTTTAAACACATTATTAATGACGCAAAAGCAAAAAATATACATAAATTAAGCACATTTATTGTCAAAAAAGTACACTCAAGTTAATTGTTTAATACCAAAATCACATTTCCTATCCCTGCATTAATAAATGAAATCAAAGCGAATTCAACCAATTTTGACAAAATTTGCTTATTTTATTGCTGCATTTACGAACGAGCGAACACTGCGGAAAAATGGACAAAATTATTATAAATTTAATTTGTGAATTTGATAATACAATATCTGACATATATTTCACATTCGAGGCTAAAAATGTTTAAAAAGTAAAATAATCAAAAATAAATCATAAAAAACCACATTCTTTATTCTCACACATCTGTTGCATCAGCCATTTTTGTGATTAGTTTTTTGTATTTATTTGCGCATAATAGACTTTAATGTTGCATTTACGAACAGATGACAGCTGCAGTGTTGCCAACGTTTGCATTTACGAACATTGTGCGCATAATATGCACAGCTGTGATGCATTTACGAACAGGCCCAATGTTTCACATTCAGTTGGGCTGATAATTTCACCTGTATGAATTCGCCTTGATTTTTGTGTTATTTTTTTAATCTAAACGCAAGGCATATCCATAAGGTATATGCAACGGCGAATTGATACAACAAAGCAACCAAGGCGAATTTATTTATCAGGTGGTGGTAATTCTACAACAAATACAACATTAAAAAAACAACATGGTTTTTTATTGTTGCTTTCGACTGTCGATGTGTCAAAAACTACATGGTTTTTTTTTGTGTTTTTTTGCGCGGGAAGGAGTAACCTATGTAAACATAAATAATATTTGACAATTCAATCATCATTTTTGCAAATAAAAAAGTAGATCAGCTGCGTTATCAACACCACCTGATAAATAAATTCGCCTTGAAAGCAACTTTTCATGTGATGTTTTATGTCAAGGCCAATTCGTATATCAGGGATGGAAAAGGTGTTTTTACATATTAAATATAATAAAATTTGATTAAAAAAAGGATATAATTGTTTGAAACACATTATTAATGACGCAAAAGCTACAAATATACATAAATTTAGCACATTTTTTATCAAATATTTACATGTAAGTTAATTGTTTAATACAGAATTTAAAATTACATTTCCCTTCCCTGCATTAATAAGGCAAATTCAACCAATTTTGACAAAATGTTTCACAATCAGCTGGGCTGATAATTTCACCTGTATGGCCCCTTTCGCATTAGGCAACTATAATTGCGCAATTCTTGTGTTTGTTGGTGTGAGAGGAAAGGTCGGTGTAAAGGGGAAAGAGTTGCCGAGATTTGAGTACAGACTTTCTTGTACTTGGCAATTCTGCTTTAGCTGTCATTCTTGTCTTGGAATATTTATTTGTTTTTGACATTGTCTTTTATTTCTTCGTCGGTGTGTTGTGTAATTTTGTGTTTGTGAAAATTTTATTTGTTTATAAGTGTATCAAATATTTAAAAATGATGAGAAGTTGGAAAAAACTGGAAGAAATTGAGCAACCAAGTTGCTCAATGTGAACATAAAAGCAAGTTCAAAAGAAAATAAATAAAAATTAAAATTATACTTGCGCAATTATAGTTGCCTAATGCGAAAGGGGCCTATGAATTCGCCTTGTCTAAACGATTACTTTGTTTGAGTGGACGTTTTATATGTGATTTATTTTTGTTATAATAACACATGAAAAATGTTCACTTAAGCGATCGCTTGGATTCTAAAAATAGCAAATAAAATATAATTTTGAGTAAAAAACAGCGTTAGGTAAAACATTTTTCGTTTCCAAATTGAATCGTTTTTGGTATAGATTTCCATCAAGCACTTGAATACAATTTTTACATTCGATAGTAAAGAGAAGATTCAATGAATGTCTCATTATTAATTTTGACATACATACATATAATCGGGGTTATTGTCAGTGCCGTTTTTGATATGGAAACGACACGACAACGCCGCTAACAATAAAGCTGGAGGGTTTCTCCATAAGTCGATTCGAAAGTAATTTGTTTCTTATTTGTGTATGTTTATATTAGTATGTACAAAACAGAGCGGTATATCTTAAAGATATCTACCACAGTTTTCACTGCACGCATGCATACAAACATTCTTCCATATTAAACATTAAGATAATCTTTATATTATATATAAGTTTATATCTTACTAAATTAGATAATTTTAATAAAACAATTTAAAAACAATAATTTGGCTACTCAGTAATTTGTGGCTGCGTATTTTTCTTAAGTAAATATCTTTTATCGGGTTGTGATTTTAATTGCAATTCCAAAGATTCAATTATCCAATTGCTATCATTATTTCGTGTGGCTTTAAAAAACATCTTGCCACGTTCTTTAGAACCCTTTACTGAAACATTGAAATGGGCATTTTGACCGTCACAGCTATTCTGGGAATCACCTATGTCAAATCCCATATCTTTGATTGGCTCGCCCAATAAACTAATAGCACCTACATAAATACATAAGTGCATATAAACAACTAATGCAATTTTTTGGAAAAATGAAATACCTCTGTGCTGCCTCAAGGTTTGAAAAGCTGCTCTAAAATAGTCGGTATTACGTATTCGTTCCTCTATTTTCCAACGCATGTACATCGCACTTGATATGCCGGCTATGCCAACATATATGGCAGTTTTAACCAAAGTATTATTTGAGGGAAAACTCATTTTATGCTAAGATGCAATTTAAATTTAATTTATATTAAAAAAAATTAATATATTTACATACTTTCACGTTTCCTTTCAACCATCCACAACAAATAAAAGTAAACATTGATCAGCTGCTTGTATTTGTTTTGTTGTTGCAACTAAGGTCCCTTTCGTATTAGTCAATTTTAATTGCGCAAGTATAATTTTAATTTTATTTATTTTCTTTTGAACTTGCTTTTATGTTCACATTGAGCAACTTGGTTGAGCAAGTTTAATTGAATTAGTTGTTCTGTTTCATCTCGCTTCCAATTTCTCATCATTTTTAAATATTTGATTCACTTATAAACAAATAAAATTTTCACACACACAAAATTACACAACACACCGAAGAAGAAATAAAAGACAATGTCAAAAACAAAGAAATATTCCAAGACAAGAATGACAGCAGAAGCAGAATTGCCAAGTACAAGCAAGTCTGTACTCAAATCTCGGCAATTTTTTCCCCTTTACTCCGACCTTTCCTCTCACACCCACAACCACAAGACTTGCGCAATTAAAGTTGCCTAATGCAAAAGGGGCCTAACCGTCCAAACAAAACTTAACGTACAGCTGTTCGAGTCTCGAATTATGACATTTTTCAAAAATTGAGGTTATTTGTGATTTTTATAATTACTGTAAGTGCTTTTTATTATTTTCTGCAAATCTGTTAGGATAAAATAGTTAGTGGTTTAAAACAATAAATTAACAATGAATTTAATAAACAATATAAATTTGTCCATGCGTTTTGTAAAACAAAAACTTCTACATCCTTACATCATCTCACGCTGTTTTGCGGCACGTAAGTTTTATCAATTGCCTGAAAATAAGATGTTTATGTAAATGTTTTCTCTTTTTTCCGCCTAAGCTCCTAACCCGCAAAAACTTAAGAAATTGGGCAAATTGGGTCCAATAATGGAAAAGAAAGAAATTCCTGTCGAAACAGATGCCAACAAATTGGTTAATTATTTGTGTGGTAGTAATATTATGAAAACCGGTAAAGATATTAAGGTAAATAAATGAAAAATTTAAAATAATAAAATAAGTTTATAATACTAATAATTTAGTTCTATGCAATAGAACATACCTCACTGCACTGCATTATATGAGGAAAAACTTTTTCAACAAACAATAAAATAATGAACTAGGCCTACAAATCTATATCCTTAATATTATGATGGAATTTTAAGTGTTCTCAGTTACATATTTATGTACCTATATACATACACATTAGGTAGGTAGGTAAGGCTGGTGCAAAGTTACCCTCACACCTTCACTCGGAGACCATTACGGTCCATTGTGACGCCTTAATAGAGAGAAGAATAGAATAAGAATAGAAATATTTAGATTAGAAGAGAAGCAGACAATTCCAGAGTCTCCGGCGGGAATCGAACCCGCAACCCCCAAACAACTAACTTGTCCTTTACCGACTAGTCCACAGGGGCACTCTACATACATAGGTACAAACATAAAAATTTTATTTAAAGCCGTAATGGATATCGGGTATTAATATAAATATACATTTAATATAAATTTATATTTTTTTTAAGATTTTTATATTTTATATAAAAATTAAAGATTTAAAAAAATAAACTTGAGTAGGCATATTCATATTTTGCATTGATTAATATTTTGTAATTAAATTGTTATTATCGAACTTTTGGTTTTTCTTTTTTATAAAGAAATTTTAATGTTTTATTGAAAGAACATTTTGAAAGAGTATATTTCTGCTGACTCGAATAGTACAATGCATTTTTTGAAACGAGCTCTTTAACCCCTGATTTAAGTGTTGAATGTAAATATTATTGGTTTGCAGGGATAGAAAGTCAATAATACGGAAACTGAAAGAAATATCGGTTGATATACAAATTTTAATTATTTATTCCTGCGGTATGAACTTACTGCAAAATACATAGATTTAAAGTCCCTGTTTTAATTAATTATGAGTTGTTATTGTCTCAGTTGTTGGAAAAAAAAGAAAAGATTTTGAAGAGTTTTAACATGAAAGTAAAAGCTATATTCATTAGAAAATAATATACCGCAGCAACGGAATGAAAAATTTTAAATTTTGCTTCTGCACGGTTAATGCTTTCGCGATCGCAAAACGAAATGAATAATAAAATCCATTATTTATTTAAAGAAAAATTCAAAAATTAACTAAACTCTTTATCATTAAAATTGGGCCGAGTAGTAAAAGTTCTAAAATTATACAATAAATTAAATTAGCCTCTTAAAAAAAATTTGCTTACAAAATTCTTCGTATTTCAGCTTAAAGACGATTCTGAGTATCCCGATTGGCTGTGGACATTAAACGTTGATCGCATTGTACCCTTAGAAGAAATGGATAAAAATACTAAACAGTACTGGAGACGTTTAAGAAAAATGGCACTTAGACGCAATAATCAATTAGCTAAACTTAAGAAATTTTAAATAATATTCATTACATTTAATATTATAATTCATTACATTAAAAAGGTCACTAAATATATACTTTTTGTCAAACAAATCAAAAGTTTACATAAGTATGTATGTATATTCACAAAAAAAATATTTGTCATATACGTTCTGTCAAATTTTTAACATCAACTATTTACTACTACTACTAGGTGTCGGATATAATAATACGAAAATAATCGATTGTTTGATTGTTATACCCTTCACACAGTGAAAAAGGGTATATATAGGTTTGTCGTCATTCCGTGTGAAATTTCTACAATTTTCATTTCCGACCCCATAAAGTATATATTTTCTGAAAGCTTATGAATAGGGGAGTCGATTAAGCTCTGTCAGTCTGTCCGTGTGTATGTTGAAATCAACTTTTTGAAGCCCCCAGACATCGCTTGGACCCGGGTGAGGTATTAAAATATCAGAAATATTCGGGAGTAGATCGGTATTGAAAATCAGAAACATCGGTACATAAACACCTGAGATATGAGCAAAAACCCACGACCACCTCGATTTTTTTTTTCACAAAAACATTACAACAACATACAAACGTGTATACTGACTGGTTAGAGTAACCGTGGCATTGAATCCCAGCTGAGCCAAAAAAAAATTTTTTTTATATATTTTTTTAAATTTTTTTTTATGTTTTTTTTATTTATTATTTAATATATTATTTATATTTTTATTATTTTTTTTTAATTTTTTTTATATTTTTTTTTAAATTTTTTTTTTATTTTTTTTTTTGTTTTATATTTATTTAATTATTTTTTTAAAGAAATTTTTTTTTAATTTTTTTTTTATTTTTTTTTACATACATACGTAAATTTATAATATTACAATGGGATGTTTTTATATACGTGTGTTTTTTATATGTTTGTACATACATACGTATTTCATATGGGATGAATGGTGATACAAACTACTGTTATTGCATGACTACACGTTGTGAAGGGTATATAAGATTCGGCACGGCCGATTATAGCGCTCTTACTTGTTTTTTACTCACTCGTAACACAGAACTGGCTTGAATAAATTATGTATATCTGCTTGCAAACTTATTTTTACATTTACTTATGTATTTTTTGGCATATTTTATGATCTCAATATAATTGAATTAATGGTATTTTTTTAGCATTGGTACTGCTACTTCAGGGGCACCACAAGGGGATGTTTTTTTTACGACCGTGGTGAAATAATGTGCTTTTGATTTTAGCCAATCTTTCGTGGTTTCTGTTAATGTGGAGCTTTTTTTTCATGATAGGAATAATATTCCTAACTCTTTTGAGGTATGCATAAATGATCATTTATCTAAAATTTCGAACTGAATAATAATTAACAAAGTATCTATTAATCCGAGTTTGTTGACCACTTAAAATGTCCCGGAATTTATTTAGATCAATATCTTTGCTATGAACGTAATGTTAGCCATGTTTCTAGTAAGGTGTTTTTGATATTGAGAAGTCTTTATTCCCTTTGTTCTTATATAAGTACCTATTCGTTAAATATGTCTAATATTAATTACTGTTTAAAATTTCTGCTGGTTTATCAAGTGGAACTATAGATTGGTTGCAAAAAGTCTTTAACATGATTATAAGATTTGTATTTAGTCTCAGAATGCGTGATCATATTTCTAATTTTGTGCTGGACTTATTAGGGTGTACTTTTGATAAATATATACTTACTCTGTTTCTTTTTAGCTATAAAATTCGGCATTCGTTTTGACTTATGTAGTACGTTTACTTTTCTCCATTTTTCTCGGAATATACAAATTAGCATACCTCTTTTTCACTGAGAAATATTCATGTTCATTTTTAATAAGAGTAGCTAGATTTTTAGTATACATTACCTTAACAACTGAAATATTTTACTCGTTAGGTTGTGTATAGGAAAAATAAAAACGCACTTCTGTAAAATTTTGCTCTTGTAACATACTATAATTCCTCGCACAGGGGTCGAAATAATTTTTGAGACCTCGGCTTATAATTTTCTGTCTTTGTTTCAAAAAATTATATAGGAGCTTGAAATATTCGATATTTAAAAAAATAAACATATTTTTCAGAAACAATTTTTGCCTATAACTTTGCTGGTGATCGATTTGTCCAAAAATTTTTACGAATATCGCAAGAGACATCATATCTAAAAATATTCACAAGTGGTCCTATAAGAATATCTTAGAGCTTAAGAATTTTAATTTTTGTGGTAAAAATAAAAAAAAATAAAAAATCGTGTTTATTTGCTCATATCTCAAACAGTGATTAGGCGATTTTGCTAATACCAATCCGCTCCTAAATATTTCTAATATTTTGGTACCACATACAGATCTTGGCGATGTCAGCGGACTGCAAGATAATGATTTCAACATACACACGAACAGATGGACAAAAAATATATACTTTATGGGATCGGAAATGAATAGTGTAGAACGAATTTCACACGGATTGACAAACCTGTCGTGTTAAGGGTATAATAAGAGAAATAGAATAATTAGTCAATTATATTCTTTGTTGTAATGTTGTTTGTATACATTCGCAGTAAAGCAAAAATAAATATTTCCATTTATAAAATTTTCAAATTGATTCTTCAAGCTCGAGGTCTTTATAAATATTTTTTGTTTTATTTATTATTCAATATTTCGCTACTCCTTTGTGTAGCATCTTCAGGAAAGAAATTGTGTGTTTTTACAAAATTTTATATAATTTTCTCAAAAATTTAAATTTTGTAAAAACACACAATTTCTTTCCTGAAGATGCTACACAAAGGAGTAGCGAAATATTGAATAATAAATAAAACAACAAATATTTATAAAGACCTCGAGCTTGAAGAATCAATTTGAAAATTTTGTAAAATAAAGGTAAAATAAGAGCAATAAGTATTTCCATTTATAAAATAGCAAACATTTTGAAAAACAAATCTTAAATTAATTTAAAAGTATTTTAAAACATACATACATCTGCACACCGATACAACATATGGTGTGTGGGTGGGTGGTTCAAAAATCGCCATAGGGTGAAATATTTTTTTTTTTAAATTCTCATTGTGGCCACTCTGTATCTTATTCATATTCAAAAGTCTATGGGGTGAACACAGTAGTTTTTTTTAATATGCTGAAATTTATAGATCTTATATATTATAAAAAAGTATGTTTTAGCGACAGCTAGCTTTTGTTGTTGTTTTAGCTAAACAATAATCCGAACTTTTAATTGAAATTTTTCCCATTTTTGTTCTATATCTTTATCAGTAATTGACCTCTTTAACCACGATTTTCTGTAAATTTTGCCAAAGGTACATATTTTATACATACATACGTTTCAATAAGTTCCATAGAAGCTGGAAAATCTGACTTTGTTTGGGTAAAAACAGAGGCAATCCTGTTCTTTTGCTCATATCTCTGTGTCCTTATAACTAATTTTAGATCGCGAAATTCTCGATCCTTGATATGAGGCTTCAAAAGTTGATTTCAACATACACACGAACAAACGGACTTAGCTAGACTAATTCTTCTACCTAAAAGGATTCATACAAACATAAAGGGTGGTTCAATCATAATGAAAAATGTTATATGTGAGTCAGTTAACTCAATCATAGAGAGGTACACAATTGAGCAGAGCGTTGAGATTGTTAGAGCCTTTTACGATAATGGGCGTTCAAATCAAAATGCATTTCGTGCAGATTTTGATTTATTTTTTGGTTAGGATAATCGATCAAATGTGTCCACAATCGGGAGAATTGTGTGCAAATTTCAACAAACCGAGTCTGTAGAAAATGTGAACACACCTGTACTTTCTTGCCCAGTTCGTTCTGCGAAACACATTGCTGTTTGCAATAGTATGGCAGAAGAGCTCGTAGTCATGCCCAACAAATAAACATCGACATTGAAAATATGGACCATGGGATAGAAGTAAGCCACCGAACTCGTGGCGAGCATTTGGCCGATATATTGTTTCACATATAACTGCCATAAATCCTTTATTATAATAAAACAAGTAACAGTGCTATATTCGGCCGTGCCGAATCTTATATACCCTTCACAACGTGTAGTCATGCTATAACAATTGTTTGTATCACCATTCATCCCATATAAAATACGTGAATATGTATATACTGGTTAGAATATATGTGGCATCGAATCCCAGCTGAGCCAAAAAAAATTTATTTTATTTTATTTAATATATTATTTATATTTTATTATTTTTTTTTATATTTTTTTTGAATTTTTTTAGAAAAATTTTTCAAAAATTTTTCAAAAATTTTTTTTTAATTTTTTTTAAATTTTTTTTTTGTAGTTTTTTTTATTATTTTTTTCTTATATTCAATATTTTTTTTTTTTGTATTTTTTTTTGTTTGGTATGTTTTTTACATGTATGTATGTATGTATGTTGTTGTTGTAATTGTGAAAAAAAACGAGGTGGTCGTGGTTTTTTGCTCATATCTCAGAAAGTTATGGGGCGATTGTGCTGAATTTCAATAGCGATTCATTCCTGGATATTTCCAAGAGATTGATACCATGTACAGATCTGAGGAACATATAGTTGCTTCTAAAAGTTGATTTCAACCAACACACGGACAGACGGACAGACGGTCAGAGCTTAATCGACTTCTCTATTCATAAGCTTTCAGAAAATATATACTTTATGGGGTCGGAAATGAAAATTGTAGAAATTACAAACGGAATGACAAAGCTATATATACCCTTGTGCACCACAGGTGAAGGGTATAAAAATTAAAATAATTTCCTGAAAACTTTTTGTTTCATTTATAACTAGCTAAGCCCGGCGCTCATTGCTACGCCCCTTAATGAATAAAAGTGCATTCTGAAATTTTAATTGAATATATCAAAAATAATATTTTATTGTAATGCAAGTGGGTATACAATATTTTTGGTTCTTCCATTTGCTGTAAAAATGAAAAAATTTTTTTGGTGTTCCCACTCTGGAGCATGCGACGTACAGCTGGACATGTGAAAAGCATGGATTTTTCAAATTCAATCCTACAACACGCAGAGTTTGTCCTTGTGCTTTGTTGATGGTAATAGCAAAGGCAAGGCGAACTGGAAACTGTAGTCACTTGAAGTTGAAAGGCAAATCGGTGGGTACCATTGGAATGCGTGGAAATATCTGAAAATAATAACTTATTTTTAAAGGGGGTGGCACTGCCCACTTTTCTTATCACGAAATTATATAGTCATGACAGCTCAATATGTGTGCAAAGTTTTAGAAAAATCGATCTAGTTCAGGTAGCTGAAAATGATAACTTATTTTTTATGGGTGTGGCACTGCCCACTTTTCTAATCACGAAATTGTATAATCATAAGAGTTCAATATGTGTGAAAAGTTTCAGAAAAATCGGTCAAATGTAATAATTTATTTCTTGTGGGCGTGTCCTCGCCCACTTTTTACCACCCATACCACATCTGGAATGTGTACAACAACTTGCCAAAGTTTGAGTGCGATTGGCTTAACGGTTTCGGAGTCGAAAGCTAACGCACACAGAGTTAACTTTTATATATATAGATTAACATCGTGCGTTTTGGTTGAACCATCCTATAATTGTCAGGTTTGGTCTTGAAACTGTTAGTGTTTCGATATACATTACTGAGATATAAGCAAAAGACCACCAGCAAGGCGAATTCACAACAGCACAATGTCAATGTTTGTTTACATTTAAATTAATTTGTATGTGTGTTGGTTGAACAATTTAATAAAAGTGGAAATATATAAGTGATGAAAAAAAAAATTAAAAAATCTAATATTTGTGCAACAACTTTAACAATCTTATTTATTTTTTCTTCCTCTCTTATTTATTAAAAATGCCAAACTTCATATATAAAAAAATTAAACAAATTTCTGCGAACTGCGGTTACCTAAAGAATAATAAATAAAGGCAGAACAAAGATTTAAAAATATGTTCAAACTGAACAAAATAAACATTTTTTGTGCTTTCATAATAAGTTGGGGTTTTTTTATTTTGAAGGTTTTGAACACATTCCATCAATATAATAGTAATATAGAGGTTAATACACCTTAGTTACCAAGGTTAAAAATTGTGTGTTCACAGTCATTGAAACGTGAAGGTTAATTTTTGGAGGTTTAATTTTTTAGAATTTCTATTGAAACAAAAACAAAACTCTTTTAATTAATTAAAAAAAAACCACTATTTCATTTGAACAGCCTTTCTTCTAAATGTGTAAAAATTAAAAAGAGACCGTAAAATTTACCACCACCTCCAAAGTTAAACAATGTTATCCATTGTTAATGCACCTGTTTAAATATTAAATTTAAACATTTTAACTTCTAGAAAAATGAACATTAATATACATACATACAACATAAGCATATATACATACATACATTAGGGTGGGTTAAACAAATGTTTTATTTTTTCTTCAAGTCTTTTTTATAGTAAAAAAATGCAGTAATATCAGGTAAATTATTGTACAAATCTAGAAAACATCAAATTATATTTAGTGTAACATCATGCGAATTAATCACCAAGTTTGGTAAATATTTTCAATACAACAAGGTCATCGTTTAGGAATTTTTTCATTAAAATATTTTTGTTTTGGCGTCTTTTAAGTTCTCTTTATACCTACACAACTTTGGTCTTAATTTTTGTTATTGTTATTAACTTTTAAATAAAACGACTGTACAGACTCTCACCCCCCCTTATTATTAAAAAAAATATATATTTTTAATGAACTAGAAAAGCCCTGCGCGCGTTGCTACGCCCCTTAATGAATAAAAATTAATTCTGAATTTAAATTAAGTATCAAGTGCAAAAAGCTAAAAAAATATAACTTTTTTTAATGAGCGTGGCACTGCCCACTTTTCTAATCACGAAACTGTAGTCATGACAGCTCAATATGTGTGAAAAGTTTCAGAAAAATAGGTGAGGTTCAAGTAACTGAAAATTATATTTTTTTTTAATGGGCGTGACACTGCCCACTTTTCGAATCAAGATATTGTATAGTCATGACAGCTCAAAATATGTGTGCAAAGTTTCAGAAAAATCGATCTAGTGCAAGTAGCTAAAAATTATAACTTTTTTATATAGTCATGACAGCTCAAAATATGTGTGCAAAGTTTCAGAAAAATCGATCTAGTGCAGGTAGCTAAAAATTATAACTTATTTCTTATGGGCGTGGCATTGCCCACTTTTCTAATCACGAAATTGTAAAGTCATGACAGCTCAATATGTGTGCAAAGATTCAGAAAAATCGGTCCAGTGCAAGTACCTCAAACTTATAACTTTTTTTATGGGCGTGGCCATGCCCACTTTTCTAATTACGAAATTATAAAGTCATGACAGCTTAATATGTGTGCAAAGTTTCAGAAGAATCGCTGAAGTTCAAGTAGCTGAAAATTATAACTTTTTTATGGGCGTGGCCCCGCCCATTTTCTTCCACCCATAAACACTCCCTGGAATGTGTACAACAACTTGCCAAAGTTTGAGTCCGATCGGTTTTACAGTTTCGGAGTCTATAACTAACACACACACAGAGTTTCACTTTTATATATATAGATGGTTTAGAAAACAAATTTTGTATGGAAATTTTGTTATATAAACCTGAAATAAACATTGAAAAATTCTTATGAATAAGACCCTTAATTTACATACATATGTATGTAGATATTATTTGCATATACATATGTATGTGTATGTATGTTTTTTGTTTAATAACTAATCTTTGTATGGGGGTTGGGAGGCAAAGTTATCGGTGCCTTTTATTCGAAAGTGTATTGAGGGAAATGTATTTTCGACTTACAAAAATGTTCAGAATTTTTTTATGTGGAATAGATTATAATTGAAAATGATCAGAAATAAGAAAAAAAAAACTTTTTCGATATTGTCAATTTTGTAGAGAGTATATCTTTCTAGAAGTTTCCCGTTACACCAAAAAAAAAAAACATCATTAAAGTTTTACAAACCTTGCATGTAATGTACATATAATATTAACAATAAGCTGACTTGCTATAGTTTTGCAGCCTACTTGATTGAAACTTTTGGGTCGTTCGATTTCTGGGAATTGGTTAAAAGCTCTCGCTTACTGCCAACAAATTTTAAAGTAATATTAGATACCGCATTTAATGCAACGTCTATTTTTGATATTTTTCTCGCCACCGAAACGTTGTTTATTATGATGTTGTTTGGTTAAGGCAAAACAGTGAGAGAGCTCGCTACCAGAATTCCTTAAGCACCTTAATTACCTCAGTATTTAAGTAGTTTAAAGCAGCAGCCTTTTTTAATTGCAGTTTTAAATATCATTATTATTTGATCCATCAATTGTTCAGCATAAAACTTATCAGTAAATAAACTGCAACACAGGCAGCTGAAGTTTATGGGAATACATATAATGATGGAAGTATCTAAAAACATACATATACATATGTATGTGTCCAAAAAAATTAGGAGAGGGGTTTATTCAAGCTAAACTAGAATTCAGAAATTCATGCCTCAGTTTGAAAGAGAACAAGTTTTTTTTTAGCCAAAACATAAATGTAATCTCCTTTCCCCGGGAGTGTAAGGGTATATATATATGTTTGTCATTTCGTGTGAAATTTCTATAACATTAATTTCCGACATTTTTACAATAAATAAATTAAGAAAGGACTATACACCAAATGATGTTAGAGCAATTAAGACGTTTGAGTACCGTTACTTTTTTGTTTGACAATTTGTTTTTATTTAAACTGCTTTATAATTTAAGCTGTGCAGGTATAAGGGTGAAGTACCAATGGGGAAAATAAAAAAATGTCGTAGAAAGAAAAAGTAACAGTTTTGGATGTTTGTAAAAGGGGTGTAAGACTTTATGAAATTTCAATGAAATATGTAATACCAAAATCATAAAGAAAATGCAAGCAAAAATTGTTCTTATTAACTTCCGATAATATCCCTGGCCAACTTTTTGAGCAACAGGTAGTAAAACCTTGATGCCTCCTAATGTTATGCCACTTATCAATGCGAAGGTTTTTGCATCGTACTAGCGAACCCCCTGCACACTTCGTAGTGCAGTAATGGTTTGACTAAAATCGAATTGTAATGAATTTAAAAACGAATTGTATATCAGTTGTTCAAAATATTAACTCAAATATTTCGAAATGAATGCAGTGTTTACGAAAATGGCAATAACTCATGCACCAATACACATACAGAGACCGTTTATACAAAAAACCTTGGTATTGACGTCACCTTTCATATGAACTTTGCAGTTCATATTTTACGCATTCCAGAGAACATCCATTAATAACACAATGCATATTATTTGTATATATACATATATAGATTTTATAACAAAGCTGTTACTGTTTTTTATATTTTTTAAGGTTCTTATGTTATTGAAAAATTAAAAGTATGTATTTAATATTGGAACATATCTATGTATGTATATGTATTAACTGAATAAGAGGAAAAATTAAAAAAGCCTATGCGATATAACGAATTTATCGATATGACGATCTGCCTGTATTTAAAATATTTAACACACCCTTAAAATTAAATAAAATTATAAATTATGTTCATACATAACAGCACATATGAGATGAGTCATTTAAAAATAAATGTATTTTTGTATTGCGACACTCTTAGTTTTTTACTTCTTTTTTAGAAAAGAACTCAAATTTGCAATTTTTTAATAAAAAGGCAAAATATGGTAAAATTTTTTGGAAAAAAGAAAACGCCATAAAGTACTAACGAAATTTTTCCAACGACGCAGTTTGGTATTAAAAATCAATAAAATTGACTAAGACAGCAATATTAGAATCTTATTTACCCCTAACATCATATAAAAATCAAATATGTTTGCAGTGAATAATAATAAAAAAAAATAATTGCATTCCTCACCAGGGTACACTTATACAAGGTGGCGGTGCCAGCCCAGCTGAAAATTTTTTTGTGTTCTGGAGTATGTCAAACTACATATTATTAGGTGTGTTCCACTAATGAGAGCAAAATGAAAATTACTCTCTAAATTTGCCAAAACTACCCAAAATTGCTGGAACGCAAAAAACCATTTTTGCACTTCTTGTAATACTAATGGTGCTTACTTATTAAATTAAAATCTATTTAAGTGATTTTAGACGCTTAAAAGCAATAACATTATAAAAACAAAACATTTGCATCATTGCCAACAGATGTTAAAAATAATTTAAAAAGAACTGAAAGAGAAGCTGAGCCAGTGTAAATTTTTTAAAAGTATTTATTTTAAAGAACAAGGGAGATATGAATTCACTAATGTATTTACCACTTTAACTTTTTCATTAAAACCTTCCATTTTGCTTTTTAATATATTTTTTAACAAAAACTAAACTTTTTCTTTTGCAAATTTTTTGATTAATTTTCAGTTTCATATGTAAACAAAAAACAGCTGATTGTTAAATTCTTGTCCGAACTTACCCAAAGAAAAAGTTCGGGCAAATTTGTACAGGAAATGAAAAAAATTACTCTCTCAATTACTCTCATAATTGAACAAAAATTGTTATGTGGAACGCTTTTGGGTAACTTTGGGCAAGTTCGGACTGTTTCGTTATGCATGTGGAATACACCTATTAAAAAAATGATTTCAACTCTGGAAATTGTAAAACTTCATACATAAAAAAAGAGAGCCGAAAATCGCTCTCCTTTACGCTATCACCTTATGTAATTACACCATGTTCCTCACATTGAATGAAAACACACAACAAGACAACATGGGTATTCATAAAACATGACCGCCCTTCTTTTTAATCACACTAGGCAACAAGCAAAAATTTTCAATTTAATTATATAAAATTATCGGAAATAAAACTAGAATTTATCTATAGATTTTCATGAACTAAAAATTATTTTATTTGTTATACATGTGGCTTTAAGATCAAGTACAAAAACTGGTTATTATTTGTTGGTTTCCTTTTGTTATAATCTTAATCTGCAACAATTTTAAATGCAAAAGTTTAAAAAATCTTTTCCAGTTGTTCCTCAATCACTTCAAAACTGGTGGGTGGCTTAATCAGAAAATGATATTACAAAGACTTAAAGCTGGCGTAATTTAAAGTTTTTTTTTTTTGACGGATGCTTAACAAAATCAATCGCGTCTTTCTGAAGTTACAACAAGATGTATGAAGCAGCCTCTTCAGAAATTTCGAATTTTAAAATAAAAAATTAAAAAAAACCTTATTACCACGGATCAACAAAAAAAAAAAAAACAAGTAAAAGCGCTATATTCGGCCGTGCCGAATCTTATATACCCTTCACAACGTGTAAGCATGCAATAACAGTAAATTCACGTATGTATGTTAAAAAAAACAAAAAAAAAATAAAAAATAAAAAAAAAATTTAAAAAAAAAAATTTAAAAAAAAAATTAAAAAAAAAAAATTATTATATACATATATAATATATATAAAACAAAAAAAAAATAAAAAAAAAATTAAAAAAAAAAAAATAAAAAAAAATAATAATAAAAATATATATAATATATTAAATAAAAAATAAAAAAAAAATAAAAAAAAAATTAAAAAAAAAAATTTTAAAAAAATTTAAAAAAAAATTTTTTTGCCTCAGCTGGGATTCGATGCCACGTTTTCTCTAACCAGTATACACGTTTGTATGTATGTATGTTGTTGTTGTAATGTTGTTTTTATGAAAAGAAAATCGAGGTGGTCGTGGGTTTTTGCTCATATCTTAGTTATTTATGTACCGATGTTTCTGATTTTCAATACCGATCTACTCCCGAATATTTCTGATATTTTAATACCTTACCCGGGTCCAACCGATGTCGGGGGGCTTCAAAAAGTTGATTTCAACATACACACGGACAGACGGTCAGACGGACAGACGGACAGACGGACAGACGGACAGACGGACAGACGGTCAGGGCTTAATCGACTCCTCTATTCATAAGCTTTCAGAAAATATATACTTTATGGGGTCGGAAATGAAAATTGTAGAAATTTCACACGGAATGACAAACCTATATATACCCTTTTTCACTGTGTGAAGGGTATAAAAAGAAGAGAATAGTGATTATTTAGGGAAAAACACAAACTCCCAAAACATTTATCAACAACAGTATTATTGCTGGAGGCATTTCAGAATTCAGAATTTTAGGCCGAGCTTAATACAAAATTCTAACTTATTTTGTTTTATAAATATGTATGTACGTTTATAATTTTTTTAAAAGTGAATTTACGTAATACATGCGCACATAAATATGCGCCTACGTACACAATAATGGAAACAGTTTCATATAATAATCAACAATATTTTTACGTGCGTTAATAAAGTTACAGCAATTTTTTTTACATGAAAATGTTTTCTTAAATTTATTTTTTATTAAAATATCTATTTTTATACCCTTCACACAGTGAAAAAGGGTACATATAGGTTTGTCATTCCGTGTGAAATTTCTACAATTTTCATTTCCGACCCCATAAAGTATATATTTTCTGAAAGCTTATGAATAGGGAAGTCGATTAAGCCCTGTCAGTCTGTCCGTCTGACCGTCTGTCCGTGTGTATGTTGAAATCAACTTTTTGAAGCCCCCCGACATAGGTTGGACCCGGGTAAGGTATTAAAATATCAGAAATATTCGGGAGTAGATCGGTATTGAAAATCAGAAACATCAGTACATAAACAACTGAGATATGAGCCAAAACCCACGACCACCTCGATTTTCTTTTCACAAAAACAACATTACAACAACAACATACATACATACAAACGTGTATACTGGTTAGGGAAAACGTGGCATCGAATCCCAGCTGAGCCAAAAAAATTTTTTTTTTAATTTTTTTTTAATTTTTTTTTTTTAATTTTTTTTTTATTTTTTTTTTATTTTTTATTTAATATATTATATATATTTTTATTATTATTTTTTTTTTTTTTTAATTTTTTTTTTTTTTAATTTTTTTTTGTTTTATATATATTATATATGTATATAATAATTTTTTTTTTTTATTTTTTTTTTAAATTTTTTTTTTTTTAAATTTTTTTTTTTTATGTTTTTTTTGTTTTTTTTTTTAACATACATACGTGAATTTACTGTTATTGCATGACTACACGTTGTGAAGGGTATATAAGATTCGGCACGGCCGAATATAGCGCTTTTACTTGTTTTTTTTTCAAAACGTATACATACATATGGACATACATATGCAATAATCGAAAAAAATTAAAATAATACTCTAATATTTGTACTTTAATAATAAAGCTACAGCAAATACTTTTTTTAACAAAAACAGGGAACTAATTTTCACATTTGTGTTTTTGTTTTCGACAAATAAGAGAATTCATACAACAACAACTATAAAAAAAAAAAAATAAAAAACTGCCAAATTATTTTTATACCCTTCACACAGTGAAAAAGGGTACATATAGGTTTGTCATTCCGTGTGAAATTTCTACAATTTTCATTTCCGACCCCATAAAGTATGTATTTTCTGAAAGCTTATGAATAGGGGAGTCGATTAAGCCCTGACCGTCTGTCCGTCTGTCTGTGTGTATGTTGAAATCAACTTTTTGAAGCCCCCCGAAATCGCTTGGACCCGGGTGAGGTACTAAAATATCAGAAATATTCGGGAGTAGACCGGTATTAAAAATCAAAAACATCGGTTCATAAACAACTGAGATATGAGCAAAAACCCACGACTACCTCGATTTTTTTTCTCACAAAAACAACATTACAACAACAACATACATACATACATACATACATACATACATACATACATACATACATACAAACTTGTATATTGGTTAAAGTAAACGTGGGATCGAATCCCAGCTGAGCCAAAAATTTTTTTTTATTTTTTTATATTTTTTTTTAATTTTTTTTTTATTTTTTATTTAATATATTATTTATATTTTAATTATTTTTTTTTTTAATTTATTTTTTTATTTTTTTTTTGTTTTATATTTATTATTTATATTTTAATTATTTCTTTTAAAATTTTTTTTTTAAATTTTTTTTTATTTTTTTTTTAAATTTATTTTTAGATTTTATTTTTTAATTTTTTTTTTTAAACATACATACGTAAATTTTTAATTTTACAATGGGATGTTTTTATATATGTATGTTTTTTATATGTATGTACGTATTTCATATGAGATGAATGGTGATACAAACTACTGTTATTGCATGACTACACATTGTGAAGGGTATATAAGATTCGGCATGGCCGAATATAGCACTCTTACTTGTTGAAATTGTTATATTCCAATTAAATACGTATATTTATATTCCCTTAAAATTTCTAACTCGTATGCTTGTAGCATTGGTAAGTAGCAAAGTGGTTGACGTCTGCTCGGCACTGTGTTTTATATTAATATGGTAAAATATAGTTTGTTTGTTCCACAAACATGCCTAAACTGTATGCGTGGCATCATCTAACGGCAAAACTACATTTCACGTCATATGTATACATACATACATATATCTAGAGAACTACATATAATATCTAAACTTTGTGTTTGCGTTGCAACCTCAACACAGATGACATATGCATACACATCTTTAGTGTAACCTAAATATTTGTTGGCTTATTTGAGTTGAAAATAAATAAGATATGATAAGGAGACGTGGCTCCTTTTAAATAAAATAAAAAAATCCTTATCTTAACGACTGCAATGTGTGAGGATGTGATACTGTGTAATATTACTTAGTAGGGTATTCCATTTAGTTAACCGAATATGTTTTTGCGAATAAAATAAATTAATATTTCCATTACGAATGAACTGACTTTGTTACCAGTACTACTGACTTTGTTACCAGTACTAATTATAGCTCAGACAATGCTTTGTTCTGTAGACACTTAAAATGTGTTTGTCATTGAGAATGCACTTGTGATCTTAGAACTATTGACTAGGCATTTCTTATGGGAACATATTGAGAAAATGGAGCCAGAGATTCCCTGGTACATTTTAGTATTTACATATAGTATAAACTTTTAGAACTTTTTACTAAATATCCTCACTAGTTTTTAATAGTATAAAGAGGATGATAATAAACCTATTTCAAACATGTACATATATTTTGTATAATTTTTATGATGATTTAAAGAAAAAATTACGAAAACAACAGAAAAGTCGAATGTTAAAGTAAAAATTCGATAGTTTAAAATGTAAAATACCTAATGTAAGTTGCGTTTAGCATTACATCTAAAAAGTATTTTGATTTGCTCTACTTATAAAACATAAACCAGCATTTGTTTAAGCTTTTCGATGGTTTCCGATTACAGTTAATTCAAATTAACCCCTGCTTCATTCAGGGTATTTATTAATCGGGGAAGTTAGAGCTGGTCTTTGTCTTGTAAACGAAGTCAAATACTTTCCTTTTTTTTTTTAAAAGAAAATAATATGAAAATGATGAATGAGGACTTATAATAATTCTTGTATTATATTTTCACAAGAACCCGGCGTTTAATGAAGAGGTAACTTTTACAGCCAACACTTAATATACAAATTATTAACTTGGCTAGTGTCGAAAAATCTGTAAATTTTTGAAAGGAATTTCAGAAAAATTATCACAATTAAAAAAATTTATTCGCCAAATTATTTCATTAAAATAATATCCGACTAATAGCTGAAGTTTAAACCTCAAATTTCTCGATTTAATCATTAAAACAAAACCTGTATAATGGTGTACCCTAATAGTAGGGCTTAGAATAACTATGAAAAATAACAGTTTAACAGACAAACAGAGTTTAAAACTGCTAGATTCGGAGCAGAAGATTGGGTAATCTCTTTCCATTTAACTAGTATTGTCATGTATAGTTTGATAACTGTATGATTAGGAGGATCCAAATTTTGATAAGACACACATACAAAGAAAATACATATGTATCTAGTTAATTGAAATTCCTCTACATATAAACTTTTTATGATTTAATTGGCTTACCATATGCAAAATCTATTTCTAAATTTAAAAATTGGTGAAGTGCTAGAGGAAATTTTTCTTAATAACTTAAAACTATCTCTAATCATATGGTAAAAATGAATTAACAAATGCAAACGGATTAGTTTAAGAATTTCTAATATTTCTATGAACCCGACCTATGCCGGGTACAAACAGCTAGTTAGTTCAGAAAAAAACTTAAAGCCACTCTGCCGTATAATTACAACAACATAATACAAGTCTCCCTTATTAAGCCAAAAATATATGTTAAATATCAAAGCAATGTTCTTGCTATAAAAGCCAAAGAAATTTGATAAATTGAAACAAATTTCACAAACTGTTGAACACAACTACGTTAAGGTCCACCCTCAGAAGTTAAAGGGAGAACAAAAAAAATGTTTTTAAAGTTTATTTTGCTGTGCACAAGCCTCATCACTGTTTTGTCCTCGCCAGGGCTGAATAATACCGTAAACAATAATAATAGTACCAAAAGCTTTTTTAAAGATATAGCAAAGGGCAAAAAGACGCCAACAGAAGAAAAAGATCCCGAATTTTGGCGAACTTTAGCTCAACTGGAGTTGGCTAAGCGTTTGAGTTCTGCTCTCAACACTAACAAGGCCAAGAATGTTATATTCTTTTTAGGCGATGGCATGGGCATATCCACAGTAACCGCAGCGCGTATACGCAAAGGTCAGCTAAAGGGCAAGACAGGAGAGGAGGAATCGCTGCATTTCGAACGATTTCCTTGGTCTGGTTTGAGTAAGGTAAGTACAGTACAGCATTTAAAATTACTCTTTAAAATGAAGAAAATAGTTTTTTTTTTATAAAAAAAATAAATCATAAAATAAAATAAAAAAAGGTAATTCAAACAATTGTGTGTGCTAACTAACGTGCTACTATTTTGAATAACGATCATAGTGATTAAATATTTAAAAAAATTGGAAAAATATTGAAGGCTAAATAGAATTTGAAAATTTATTAAATATTTTTTGTGAATCAATTTTTTTTTTTTTAATTATTTATCCTAGCGTATATTTTCACAAAATCAAGAAAAAAAGGCAGATAAAATTTAGTATGAATAGAATATTTTTTTGTTTGTAAAATAAAAAAAAAGTTGGAAATAAATTTAAGAACTTCCTAAATCAAAAATGTTTCATTAATCCAGAAAGATTTTATATCATATGTGTTTAAGTACATAATTATTTATCTTTTTAGACTTACTGCGCAAATGCACAAGTGCCGGACTCCTCATGTACAGCTACCGCTTACCTTTGCGGTGTAAAGGCCAACATAATGACGATTGGCGTTTCAGCTAAAGTGGAATATGATAATTGTTCTATGAGCATGGATCCAGAAAACCATGTCAGTTCTTTGGCTGATTGGGCTCAGCGTGCAGGCAAATCTACAGGATTTATAACCACCACGACCCTGACACATGCCAGTCCGGCTGGTATGTATGCTCATACGGCTAGTCGTTTCTGGGAATCTGATGCGGATGTTTTGGCAGCAGAGCAGGATCCCAAGACTTGTATGGACATGGCAAAACAGTTGGTTACACAAACTCCCGGTCGTAATTTGGATGTTATTATGGGTGGTGGTATGGGTAAATTTATACCAAATTCAATTAACGATACTTTCGGCAGAAAGGGGGAACGTCAGGATGGCCTCAATTTATTAAATAAATGGAAAACTATGAATCCTAATGGAGCTCTAATCACCAATCGCAATCAATTGCTGAATCTGAATGTTAAAAAAGTGGATAAAATAATGGGAGTATATGCCTCAAAGACTATGAAATTCCACGCTCATGCTGATAGTGAAAAACAACCCAGCTTGACAGAAATGACTAAAGTTGCTATTAAGTTTTTAAGTCAAAAGAACAAAAATGGCTATGTTATTTTTATCGAGGGTGGCCTGATCGATTACGGCAATCATTTTAATAAGCCCGGACTTAGTATTGATGAAACCTTAGAATTTGAAAAAGCTATAGAATTGGCTGTCAATATAACCAATCCCTATGAAACCCTCATAGTAGTAACATCTGATCATTCTCATCCTTTAACCATTTCCGGTTATCCAGGTCGAGGTAATCCAATTTTGGGTGTCAATCAAGATGATGCCGATCTAAATGGCAAAAAATATGCCACCTTGAATTATGCTTCGGGACCTAAACAATATTTGGATGATATGGGAAAATCATTAGACTTAGAGGATATCGTTGGTAAAACAGGTTGGTTCTAGTTCTATTATTTACAGTTGATGTATTTACAAGAGGTCCTAAGATTCGTATTGTAATGTCAACATTTTCAAAAATATTAAAATTAAAAAAATTATTTATACACATACTTGTACATATGTATGTATGTATGTATGTATGTATGTATGTATGTATGTATGTATGTATGTATGTATGTATGTATGTATGTATGTATGTATGTATGTATGTATGTATGTATGTATGTATGTATGTATGTATGTATGTATGTATGTATGTATGTATGTATGTATGTATGTATGTATGTATGTATGTATGTATGTATGTATGTATGTATGTATGTATGTATGTATGTATGTATGTATGTATGTATGTATGTATGTATGTATGTATGTATGTATGTATGTATGTATGTATGTATGTATGTATGTATGTATGTATGTATGTATGTATGTATGTATGTATGTATGTATGAATGTATGTATGTATGTATGTATGTATGTATGTATGTATCTATGTATGTATGTATGTATGTATGTATGTACATATGTAAAAAAAGTTTTGACAATTTGATAATAGCACACCTTGTGCATTCATCAAATATATTTAACGCCATACAACTTTTTTGTGTTTACAGATTCTACACATCCCAGTCAGATACCCAATAAAATTGGTGTACATTCTGGCGAAGATGTTGGTATTTATGCTTCAGGTCCTTTTGCACATTTATTTAGTGGTGTGCTCCAGCAACATACCATACCACACATAATAGCTCACGCTGCTGGAATAAGTCAAAGGTCATTCGAGTGTAATTGGAATTAATTAATTTTTCTAAACTTTAAATGTTACATGAATTGTAAAATTCTTTACAGTACACACAGTTAATTTTAGTAATAAAATTCAATTCATAATAAATTTTAAAACTAATATTTTAAATAAATAGTTGGCGAATTTTTTACTTGTAGCCATGACATCTTATATCGATACATATGTACATACATATGTATGTTTGTACCAAGGCATATTCATATTTATAAAAGCGATATGCTACTATTCATAGATATGATGTGTCTATTTTTTGACAAATCGGTTACTAATCGGCAAAAAAGCTTCTAATTAAATTTTGGACATGCTAAAGGCAATAGAATAGAGCCGAGCCGTGCTTTGAAACTAACTTAGTTATAAATTAAAAATTTACAAACAGGATGGAGCGATATGGGTATCAAAAGAAAGGGATTGACTAGCAGAATATAAGACACTTTTAAAAATTTCAAATCAAAGAAGGCCGCAACAACAAAATGGCGTATGATAAAATTGTTGTCGATGCCTTACTTCCTCAACCTCGTATCTTAAAAAATATAATTTTTCAGGAGAGAAAAAAAAAACCGGTTCATCTTTTTATACTTCGGTGTTTGGTTAAAAGTTTAAATGCAATTATTAAGGAATTGATTGTATTTATGTATATTAGTAGTAATAATATACTAATCTTTTTTAGTTACAGCATGAAACAATCGTTTGATATGAAAAAGTCAAAACCGTATTTTTTAAGATACGAGGTTGAGGAAGTAAGGCATCGGTATGTTTCAAATGTAGTATTTAAAAATATACCTCGTTCGACCTCTTAATATTGGTATCAAATGAAAAGACTCGACCAATAGAATACGTTAAACTATAAAAAAATAAAAAATCGAATATGGAGTGAGCGTGCTCGTACAGTGCCTACACCCGAAAATATCGAAGCCTGAGGCTGAGAGCGTGCGTGAGAAACCATCAACATCAAGTCGTCATCGTTTACAAGAATTGAACATTTCACGCACCAGTTTACGTCAATTAAACAATTGGTCCAATCGAATGGGGCACTGTGAGGCAACAGCTACAGCCATATAAATGAAATAAAATTTCATTTCTAACCAGAAGAATTGTACTTCATAACAAAAAAAATAAATTTATCAAAATTTCAAACCGTTTTTGTTTAATTGCATTTTTTAATTTAAAACTTTTAAATGGCCCCCCTTATAGAAAACAGTAAAAATTTAAAATACTTAATGGAGTCGGAAATAACAAAGCACAATAGCGAATATCGTTAAATCTGAAATCTAGGTCATGCTACGATCTGGTCATTATACTTAAGTACTTTACTGTGAAGGGTATATTAGATACTGCACAGTGGAATATACAAAGGTCTCGTACTCGTTATTTTTTTAATTATATCATTTGTCTACTTACTCTGAAGAAGTGATCCATTTTTGGTAGAAAAATATCGGTAGAAACAAAATATATGTTTTATCAAAAGAATAAGATGTTAAAACAAAATTGAAATCGCCTTAGCTTACTCTCTTTACTTTATTTTCTTGTATGCCCTAATGTACATACATACATACATGTATGGATTTTACATGATAAGTGTCGAAAACAAGACTTTTTTAAATTTTATTTTTTAGAATCTTCAAAAAAGTTAATGGTAACACCGATCGTCAGGGCACGTATAACCATTTAGTTGTTTTGAGCCATGGTCATTACAATGACACACCCTAGTCCCATGAATCCAAATATTCCATTCTCAAGGTCAAAGCATTAAAATGTCTGATAACAATCTCAGTTCGTGAGATTTTATTTCTGGCTATTGCAATGACGCCTTAATAAGACATGTACATATATTTTTTGAAGAATTTTATCATTATTTCTCTGTTTATACTGAAAAATTACAAATATGTTTTTTAAATTCTTTGCTAATAGGAAATATTCAAGAATAAAACTTTTTAATAATCAACTTTTATTTCTCTCAAACATTTACATTGATAATCTTATCTAATATTGTTGAGTGCAATTAACAAGATCTGACCAATTGCAGGTTTCAATGGCATCATCAAAGTATAAACCTGGACTGCATTGGAAATCGTAACGTGTTCCATTAGCGCACCGATAAAAATGCGAGCAATCATTCGCATTAACAAAGAAACCATCTAAATCACAATTACCAACGTCTTTTGGTTGAACAGGTTTAAGTTCTTTGGATTCTGAATTTTCTATAGGTTTTTCTATTTCCTCGATTTCCTCATTACCTGTACCTTGTTCGGATTCATCTGGATCTGAAGGTTTTAGAGGTGTTTTATATGTATTATCTTTACTAAGTGAGTAACCCATTGCTTCATTAATGGCCTTCAAAAGGGGATTCTTTTTACCACAATTTCCACGAAAATCATCAGTTCCAAGAGACCAAACAAAGACACCACCTAAGCCCAAAGATTTTACGAATTTGACTTTCAATTTAAGACTTTCGACATTATCGTAACCGATCCACTGATTATCTTTGTGTACAAAGGGAACATAAGAGTCACTGTCCCATTCGAAAGACCAAGTTTCATCCAGAGCACAAATCTCATTGTAACCCATAAAACCCTTTTCACGGGTATAGGGACCAGGGGCACCGAGTCCAGTAATTGAAGAGCCTGCTCTAAATTGTGTAGAGCTTGATAACTGGAAGGAGCGACCATAGAGAGCCAAACCTAGATTTAGTTTTGAGGGGGGAGCACCTAAAAATTATAATGCATTACTAAAACTATCCATATTTCAACGATATATCAGAAACGTTACCCTGCTGTATCCAAAAATTAGTAGCGAACTTTACATTATTTTCACCTTGACCCATAAGAGGAGCATTAAAACCCGCCTTATTATCCCAAAAACCAGAAAAGTCATAAGTCATGACATTGATAAAATCAACATGTTTAGAAATGTTGGGTATATCATAAGAAGTTCTGGCCGTTTCTCTTGATGCACCTACCGCAATGCACAATACTAACTTTAAGGGTGTAAATCTAAAAAAAAAATCATACTCAATATAGACTATTTTCTTTTTATATCATGTAAAACCTACGCCGCCTTTATCTCCTTTAGTAGGGTGACAAAATTAAATTTATCTTGCGGAATGCCTCCACGCTGGGCTGGATATTCCCAATCTAAATCCAAACCATCAAAACCATGTTCTTTGATAAACTTCAATACAGATTCTATAAATAATTTTCTTTTATTTGCATCGGCAGCTATAATTGAGTATTTTTCGGAACCCTCATTCCAACCGCCAACCACAGCTAAAACCTTCAAATTCGGATTAATACGTTTCAAATCCATTGTGCGTGATATGCCACCTAAATTTTAGTATTAAATAATGTTTAATCGTTTAAGAAATATTTTAGTTTGTTATTGATTATTAAAAGAATTAGGTTTCATAGAAATTTGTAAAACAATTATTAATTCTTACTCAATCCACTATCCATATCTAGCCATGGATCCAAAACTTTAATTTCTCCATTTGGTGTAGTGCCTAAGAAGGAATAACCCAAATGGGTACATAAAAAGGGATCAATATTTGAAGGCTCAAATTTGCCATCGCCAGGACGATAAATAGACCAAGTATCCAAATAGCAAAACAAAATATTTCCTGAAATATAACGAAATTAATGATACATATACATAAATATATAATAAAAGAGTTACTTAAGCATACATATGTATGTATATCTATATACAAATGTATGTATTATATGTACATAAACGATTAAAACATATACATATACATATAACTCTTACCATTGGCCACGCCCAAAATACTCCACAGTCCAAGTAGGCCCGTTAATAACAATTTCATTTTATTTATATTTCTTCACTCTTTTTTTTTTTTGCAAATATTTAAAGGGTTATAGATTCACAAACGTTTCAATGAAAAATGATACTTTAATTTTCTCTACCACCACCTTTTATACCTTAGCAAAATACAAAGTTTCCATTGCCAACGGACTCATGTTTATTTATTTCAATTTCTGTAAAATGCAATCAAACAAATAAAAATTTTAAAATAATAACGTTTAATTCAAATTATTTACAATTGACATCTGTTTAACCATTCTTGAAGAAACAAAAAATCCTTATAAAGAAGTTATACTTTTATAATCGTTTGTATTGAACTTTAAGTGCCCTCCACAAAATACATATGTATGTACATAAATAATCTATTTAAATAATAAGTAAGAGCACTATTATCGGCTGTGCCGAATTTCAGATACCCACCACAAATTTTGTGTAGTACTTTTGTACCGTAATATTTATTGTTTTGATTACACATCTTATCACTATAGAACAGTGATTGCCAAACTTACACAATGATATATTTGGTTCGTGCTATTATGTAAAGTATACGCTGAACTAAAGTACTTTTTGAAAACCAAATAATTATTAGCGCCATTTATTTTGCTAAACAGGAAACGGGAATTGAAAATAATGTAAAAACTAAATATTAATACAGTTTAAGCTTCGAACATAATATAGTTATTTTTTAAATTTTTTTCTAATGCCATTTTTTATTTTTTAATATCTTTTTTAAAATTCTTTGCCTGTTTAAAAAAATTTATTTGAGAATTTTTATTAAAAAGACAAACATTTTGATGTCTTATTTCCTTAATAAAATGTATGTAAAAATGTTAAATACATAACCTAACATGTGACGAGCAAACCTAAATACTTAACTTTTAAAACAAAAATTAATTCTACTTTCATAATTGTATTGTATATTAAAATATGAGGAATCATGAAATTATGAAAAGGGATAGAAATATTTCGATTTAAAGAATTATGTGAATTAAATGTTATATTATGAACTGAAAAAAACTTGTTCGGTTTACTATATACATATATTTATCTATATTCCGGTTCTCCTAAAAGATTCTTGACAAAAACAAATTGTTCTTCCCATTCAATATCAAACATTATGTGTATTCAAAACATAAACATAAAGGAAACAGTTGTGCATAAACATCAATACTAAATGCTCATTTGTTTTGTTAACGCAAAACAAAAAATATATTTGACGTAATTTTTGAAAAAAAAAACTTTATTTGCTATGGGATTAAACGTAGTAGGAGCTGCCTTTAATTTATAAGGTTAGGAGAACGGAAAGTAATAACCTCATACGTAGAATCTATCTCTAGCGTCAGCAAAGCGAACTGGGTTCTGCTAGTATTAAATTGAATATTCAATCGCCTTAAAGTGAACTTATTAATTTTTTCCCTAATTACGAATCGAATAGCTTGAATCACCGTTCTTCGAATAAAAAATATATTAAGTAATATGTGTCGATTAACAAAAATTTCCGTGTAAGGGCGGATCGATGCTTGGAAAAATGGTGTGTCAAGTATTAACAAAATTCTTTATTAACTTCAAAGACGGAATTATATTTGGAGTATGATCGGTGATGAAAATTGGTTTTCAACAAATTCCGTTGATTATTTTTTAGTTGAAGTTTTTTCTATCTTTTCTCACATATTTAAGAATTTATTTAAAATGCAAATGACTAAAAAGGTGTATACATATGTATGTAGTTCCATTTTACACTTGAGAAATTAAAAGAAAAACACACTAATTTTAACGGCAGGAGAACAAAGACGTGGAGTATACAGTACACGAAAACCATACTCTACACTTTTTGGTTATTTTCCTACTTTTTAAAGTTTTATTTTTTATATTTTGCATCACACAGTTTTTCTCAATTTTCATAAGATGGTTCAAAAAATATATCTTTAAATTTGGTAGGATTGACTGACATCATTTTTGAAAAAAGAAACAAAAAATAATAATAAGAACATGGTTGTAATAGTTTTCTTTTTGTAGCTTACTTTACTTATATTTTCGTCGTATATTGAAAAGATTGATATCACACACATCTGTGCAACATGTGGGGGTTTCTGATCACCACAAATGTATACTTTAAATGAATATTGTAGAAATTACAAATGAAATGCCAAAGCTAATATACTCTAGGCACCACAGATGAAGCGTATACAAAGTTAGTGAGAAATAATCAACAATTTACACTAACAACTGCAAATCAAGGATGATGATGTTTGCAGAATGTACCCGAATGATGCTGAGACAACAGCGTATGCAGTATGCGAATATCAAGCATTGGCTGGCGAAGGCTTAAGGATCACAGGTAGACATACATTAAGTGTGGATGATATGGGAGACCATAGTCTGAAAGAGATTATGGTGATTACAATGGACTGTGGATGGGGACTTTCGGCAATCGCCATTCGTCAGTGTGAGTCAAAAAACACCCTAAACGGTAGTGGTTTGCTTTGAATGAAAAAATTTTATTGTCACGAGACAAGGTTTCAAGTTAATGAATATAATCAAAATCAGCCGTTCAAAAATATTTTGGATAAATGTTATGTAATTTGTCTTAGGGCCATCATTACAATTTGCCTGTAGTTAAAGGTAGGATTTTTTGTGCCCGATAAATAGCTTCGCATTATTACAACTTCCATTTTTTTTTTGTTATTAATGAATAAAAAAATAATAAATGAAGGCTTTACAATACAAAGCCATTTATCGGTTCAACGAAATTCTGCCTTTAACTAACGGAAAGTTGTTATAATGGCCCTTAGAAGTTTAGATATAATAAAGTTTTCCACGGACAGTTGAATATATTGTAGCTAAGTCTACTCAAAATGACACAACGATCATTAAAATTTTTTGATGTCACATACGCAATGACAAACGTTTACATACAAACGTTTACCCTTGCTCAACACTCGTGGTAAAAAGTCAAAACCCTCAAATTAAAAATTTAATTAAATACGAAAAAGGTAAATACCTATTAATACAAATCGACAAGTAAATTTCATTTTATATAAAAAATTAAAATAATAGGCATGTGACAAATAATTTTTTTTTTACTTTTTTGTTTGTTTTATTTATTTAATATGTTATTCATACATATATTTTCTTGTTCTTTCACAACAATACAATATGGGATATTTTTAAATATATTTTTAACTGATCTATTTGTGGCCTCATTGTTTTATTGGGGTTATTGGGATGAACTGGCTATAAAACATGTACAATTGATTAAATGCAATAAAAGACAATCTTTACATAAGGATCGATCTATATCTGGCCTCATTGTTTTATAGGGGTTATTGGGACGAACTGGCTATAAAACATGTACAATTGATTAAATGCAATACAAGATCACCTTCACATTAGGATCGTTTTTATACCCTTCACCTGTGGTGCACAAGGGTATATATACATAGCTTTGTCATTTCGTTTGAACTTTCTACAATTTTCATTTCCGACACCATAAAGTATATATTTTCTGAAAGCTTATGAATAGAGGAGTCGATTAAGCCGTCTGTCCGTGTGACCGTCTGTCCGTGTGTTGGTTAAAATTAACTTTTAGAAGTAACCATATGTTCTTCAGATCTGTGAATGGTATCAATCTTTTGGAAATATCCGTGAATGAATCGTTATTGAAATTCAGCGAAATTACCCCATAACTTTCTTAGATATGAGCAAAAAAAACACGACTGCCTCTGTTTTTCCCCTATTCGGTAAAGTTATAGACAAATTTTTTTAACCCCATCAATATGGGTGTCAAATTAAAGGGCTTGACTAGTAGAATAACTACGTAAAAATTCAAAATCAAGGATGGCGTCAGAAATAATAAGGAAAAATAACGTATAACAAGAAATAAAAGTTAAGCTACAATTGACAGTACTATCAGTAGTTTTATTTTTGGCAGACCATTAATGTTTTTTCTCCGATATCGATACTATCGAAAAAAGGTCAACTTAACAAAGTAAAAGCCAAGTCAGTAAAATTGTACAACTTATATTGTAAGCCCGTTTTAGAAATTTATTTTAAAAATGTCCCAATTATTGCTATACGTTGTTCTTTAGAGTTACCAAAGAGTTGCAAATTAATATTTTTCTTAATTTTTACTGCAATTATTGTTTTAAAAGACATAAATTGTATTCTTTTTGTATATTGAAAGGACCACTTTTGTTAATCTTTTCGTTTAAAGACATAATAAGTTATATTTACAATTATTGTTTTACCCCAATCCTGTAAATTTGTATAAGTTATTTTAATAGGCTGCACTGTTTTTTAAATACTTGTGACCATGTGAGTGCATTAGGGAAGAATTGTGAGTGAATTACAAATTTCAGGTATTTACTTTTATCTGTAAATGCTATGTTTATGAATGAAAGGTTAACTCCCGTATTCATAAAAAATATTTTAGGTTTAATGAAAGGCATATTTATTCATCAGGTACTCTTGATTCGTCAGCTGATTTTTTTTTATTCAACACTTATTTTAAGTTTCAGCTGTCAAAATGCATAAATAAACAAGTAACAGTGCTATATTCGGCCGTGCCGAATCTTATATACCCTTCACAACGAGTAGTCATGCAATAACAATTGTTTGTATCACCATTCATCTCATATCAAATATGTACATATGTATGTATATACTGGTTAGAATAAATGTGGCATCGAATCCCAGCTGAGCCAAAAAATTTTATTTTATTTAACATATTATTTATATTTTATTTAATATATTATTTATATTTTTTTTTAATTTTTTAAAAAAATTTTTTTAAAAAAATTTTTAAAAAATTTTTAAAATTTTTTTTTAAATTATTTCAAATTTTTTTTTTGTAATTTTTTTTATTATTTTTTTTTTATTTTTAATATTTTTTATTTTTGTAATTTTTTCTTTTTTTGTATGGTTTTTACATATATTTATGTATGTATGTTGTTGTTGTAATTGTGTAAAAAAACGAGGTGGTCGTGGTTTTCTGCTCATATCTCAGAAAGTTATTGGGCGATTGTGCTGAATTTGAATAGCGATTCATTCCTGAATATTTCCAAGAGATTGAGACCATATAGAGATCTGAGGAACATATAGTTGCTTCTAAAAGTTGATTTCAACCAACACACGGACAGACGGGCAGACGGACAGACGGTCAGGGCTTAATCGACTCCTCTATTCATAAGCTTTCAGAAAATATATACTTTATGGGGTCGGAAATGAAAATTGTAGAAATTACAAACGGAATGACAAAGCTATATATACCCTTGTGCACCACAGGTGAAGGGTATAAAAACAATTTTCTCTCTTTTCTAATTTATTTCAAATGTCAAACTTTATATAAAAAAAATATAAACAAAAAAATTCTCTCCGAACTGCAATTACCTGATGAATAAATATGCCTTGGTTTAATGAAGGCTCATTTGTCAAATTACTGTAAAACATCTGTCGTTGTACAAACCTAAAATATTAATTTTTATGAATACGGCGGTATTTTTCTAGGAATTCGAAACTATCGATAGTTTTATAACAAACTATCGAATGGGCCGACTAGCGATAGTTTGACGTCTCAAGTCCTGTTTTTAAAAATAAAACAGATTGGCTTTTTGTACTCATAAACACTTACATTCATTGATTTTTTCTAAGATTAGTTATTAATAAGCAATAAAAATTATTTCAATCGTTTGTGTTCTGCATTCCGAGTGAAATTAAATCACTCGGAATTGTCATTGTAGTGTTATTGTTTATAACAACAATGTCATGGCAATTTCTAATGATTTATTTTCATTTGGAATGCAGGACACATGCGTATTTCTCTTAAAGAATCTAAAATATTAAAATTAACTTTCACAAATAAATTCATGTATGTATGTACAGTGACTCTATAAGATATTCGCGCGTGCAAAACTTTTCTAAAGAACAACTCGCCAAACTAAAATTTTGATTTTGGATCAAATTTATTTATTTACATATTTATTTATGTGTATAAATTTAAAATGTTCTCTTATAAACAAAACAAAATTATAAAACTTCACAAAGAGTAAAAAATCACAATACGGATCCAATAAGTACATATTTTCTCAATTAAATTACTAATTAAATTAAGTTTTCTGCATCGGCGTAGTTACAAACTATTTTGGGTGTGGCAAAGCATAGAGGTTTCCTTCAAATTATTTAACTGAGTTAATTTTACATGTAAATCCTTAGGACATTGCACGCCGCAGAATGGTCTAGTTACGCCCATGGTTTTCTTTAAAAATTAGTAGGACCTATTGACGTTTCAGGACTTCACATAAGCGTGCTGAAATATAATCCACAAGCGTTTTGATAACATCTTTCGAAATTTCGTTTCATTTCGGGGTTAAGGCAGTTTTGAGATCAGATTTGCTGCTTATGTTACAGTTTCTTATGTTCGTCTCATGCAAACTTCACAAGTTTTCATTCAGATTAATATCCCGCAATTGTGGAGGCGTCCTTATGTAATAACCACATATTTGTGTTCCAAGCAGCAGTGTGTTGCAAAAATGTTTTATGTAAAAATATAGTTGTTCCCTAATATCATTTTATCAACACTGCTGGGCAAATTTTCTTTTAAAATTTCGATATATAAATTGTAAATTAATTGTGTCGTGGTTTTTTTTCCTCATATCTCAGTTGTTTAAGTACCGATTTTTTTGTGCTTGATTTCCCTTTAGCTGACGTATTTGGCCCACAGTAAGGGTTTCCAAATAAAAGTTTTCCGATTAAAACAAAGCCGAAATACTTCTTATTTCAATGAATGACATAATCAAACGCAAAACCATGTTAAGTATACATAATTTTACGAATACCAATTTGCTTTATATGTGAAAATTATAATTTTGTGCGAAATAATGTTTGTATTCGATTAAGAAAGAGATAAGAAAATTCTGTAATTCTAGGTATTCGGTATGTTAGTATGTGTGGCAACACTGTTTTAAAAATAACTTTCACTCTTTCAAACTATTAGCCAATAGGGACACAGGTGGCTTGAAGTTTGATATAAATACCCGTTACAATTTCTTGGGAAAAATGTTTGTATTTTCTTGTAGCTTGCAATACTGTCCTTATGGCATTTTAAAATGATTAATTAATAGGAACACAGTTTTAGTGACGTCATTGGTACGACATGCGAGGGAAGTCGTAATATTCTATCAATATTGGGTAACTTTACTCCAGAAATAATAAAAACAAGATTGCAAATTGCGCATGTTTGCTGTAATTCTGCTCTACTGTGCATGACATCACATCAACAAACAAGTGATTGATTTTACAAGTACAAATTGTAAAAGAGTAAATAAAATGCTTAAATAAATAATTAATATAATAATAATAATTATAAATAATAATAATAATAATAATAATATTAATAATAATAATAATAATATTAATAATAATAATAAAAACATTAAATAATAAATAAATAAATTAAAAAATAAACCAAAAAGTGATTAAATTTGTTGTTGTAAAATTAACTTTAAAGCGGTAAATAACCGTATGAGCCGTAATATCTTCAATAACATACTTTTAAAGAAACTATATTGCTTTCATTTTCCTTTAATTTATATAAATCTCACTGTTTATGAATTGCATTTGTTAAGTGTGAGGCTGATGTGACGTACTTGCGCAGAACAAAACATTTTTTTAAGTCGGAATGCGTAATCTTATTTTTATTATTCTTGAATCTAGATTTTACTCAATCATAAGCAAACTATCGTACGAAAGGGCTATACACGTTATAAATACGTTACATAATAACACGCACCAAATATATCATTGTGTAAGTTTGGCAATCACTGTTCTATAGTGATAAGATGTGTAATCAAAACAATAAATATTACGGTACAAAAGTACTACACAAAATTTGTGGTGGGTATCTGAAATTCGGCACAGCCGATAATAGTGCTCTTACTTATTATTTAAATAGATTATTTATGTACATACATATGTATTTTGTGGAGGGCACTTAAAGTTCAATACAAACGATTATAAAAGTATAACTTCTTTATAAGGATTTTTTGTTTCTTCAAGAATGGTTAAACAGATGTCAATTGTAAATAATTTGAATTAAACGTTATTATTTTAAAATTTTTATTTGTTTGATTGCATTTTACAGAAATTGAAATAAATAAACATGAGTCCGTTGGCAATGGAAACTTTGTATTTTGCTAAAGTATAAAAGGTGGTGGTAGAGAAAATTAAAGTATCATTTTTCATTGAAACGTTTGTGAATCTATAACCCTTTAAATATTTGCAAAAAAAAAAAAAGAGTGAAGAAATATAAATAAAATGAAATGGTTATTAACGGGCCTACTTGGACTGTGGAGTATTTTGGGCGTGGCCAATGGTAAGAGTTATGTATATGTATATGTTTTAATCGTTTATGTACATATAATACATACATTTGTATATAGATATACATACATATGTATGCTTAAGTAACTCTTTTATTATATATTTATGTATATGTATCATTAATTTCGTTATATTTCAGGAAATATTTTGTTTTGCTATTTGGATACTTGGTCTATTTATCGTCCTGGCGATGGCAAATTTGAGCCTTCAAATATTGATCCCTTTTTATGTACCCATTTGGGTTATTCCTTCTTAGGCACTACACCAAATGGAGAAATTAAAGTTTTGGATCCATGGCTAGATATGGATAGTGGATTGAGTAAGAATTAATAATTGTTTTGCAAATTTCTATGAAACCTAATTCTTTTAATAATCAATAACAAATTAAAATATTTCTTTAACGATTAAACATTATTTAATACTAAAATTTAGGTGGCATATCACGCACAATGGATTTGAAACGTATTAATCCGAATTTGAAGGTTTTAGCTGTGGTTGGCGGTTGGAATGAGGGTTCCGAAAAATACTCAATTATAGCTGCCGATGCAAATAAAAGAAAATTATTTATAGAATCTGTATTGAAGTTTATCAAAGAACATGGTTTTGATGGTTTGGATTTAGATTGGGAATATCCAGCCCAGCGTGGAGGCATTCCGCAAGATAAATTTAATTTTGTCACCCTACTAAAGGAGATAAAGGCGGCGTAGGTTTTACATGATATAAAAAGAAAATAGTCTATATTGAGTATGAATTTTTTTTAGATTTATACCCTTAAAGTTAGTTTTGTGCATTGCGGTAGGTGCATCAAGAGAAACGGCCAGAACTTCTTATGACATACCCAACATTTCTAAACATGTTGATTTTATCAATGTCATGACTTATGACTTTTCTGGTTTTTGGGATAATAAGGCGGGTTTTAATGCTCCTCTTATGGGTCAAGGTGAAAATAATGTAAAGTTCGCTACTAATTTTTGGATACAGCAGGGTAACGTTTCTGATATATCGTTGAAATATGGATAGTTTTAGTAATGCATTATAATTTTTAGGTGCTCCCCCCTCAAAACTAAATTTAGGTTTGGCTCTCTATGGTCGCTCTTTTCAGTTATCAAGCTCTACACAATTTAGAGCAGGCTCTTAAATTACTGGACTCGGTGCCCCTGGTCCCTATACCCGTGAAAAGGGTTTTATGGGTTACAATGAGATTTGCGCTCTGGATGATACTTGGTCTTTCGAATGGGACAGTGACTCTTATGTTCCCTTTGTACACAAAGATAATCAGTGGATCGGTTACGATAATGTCGAAAGTCTTAAATTGAAAGTCAAATTCGTAAAATCTTTGGGCTTAGGTGGTGTCTTTGTTTGGTCTCTTGGAACTGATGATTTTCGTGGAAATTGTGGTGAAAAGAATCCCCTTTTGAAGGCCATTAATGAAGCAATGGGTTACTCACTTAGTAAAGATGATACAGATAAAACACCTCTAAAACCTTCAGTTCCAGATGAAACCGAACAAGTTACAGGTAATGAGGAAATCGAAGAAATAGAAAAACCTATAAAAAGTTCAGAATCCGAAGAATTTAAACCTGTTAAACCAAAAGACGTTGGCAATTGTGATTTCGATGGTTTCTATGTCAATGCTAACGATTGCACGCGTTATCATCGTTGCGATAATGGAGCACGTTACGATTTCCAATGCAGTCCAGGCTTATACTTTGATGATGCCATTGAAAACTGCAATTGGCCAGATCTTGTTAATTGCATTCAACAATATTAGATAAGATTATCAATGTAAATGTTTGAGAGAAATAAAAGTTGATTATTAAAAAGTTTTATTCTTATTTCCTATTAGCAAAGAATTAAAAAAATATACATATGTATGTACTACATATGTAAGTATATGTAATTTTTAAGTATAAACAGAGAAATAATGAAAAAAAAATTTCAACAAATATATGTATGTACATGTCTTATTAATGCCATGTTCACACGGCAATATAAATCTCGTGGTTCGCTCTCTGAATCTCGAATGCGAACCCCGCCGTTCAGACGATAGTTCTTGTTTCACTTTGACATTTTTATTTTTCTATTATATAACGGGCTTTTTGTTTTTTTCGGAGGTTTATTGAATTCAATCTTCTACACTTTAAAATACGCTTCAGTATTTCTCTTTTTTCATTTTAATGTAAATATGTATAAACATACATATGTACAAATGTTTAAACATGATTCCAGTTATGAACAAAACAATTGCTTTTGCTTTATAATAACTCGGCTTTAATGAATTAATAATTTACAATATTTCGTTGTCAAGAACCCCACGCCGTAATCCACCAACTTTTACTTTTAAATCAATAATTTTTTAAAGCATTTTTTTACATAAAAATGTTACCTATAATTGAATAAATGTCTTAATATCACAAATATGTAATTGACTATTTATCAATATCTTTTTTTTAATTATTTGCAAAATAAAGAGACATACTGTTATCTTATCTAAACAAAAAACGACGACAATGCCGATACAAAAATGTTAATGACATTGGTCAAGTCTAACATTTTCAATATTTTTCCTTAACAGACAATAAACTTATTGAGATCTAAAGAAAGGGGTCTAATTTTAAAAAATTATTATTTTTATTTCTTTTTGAATCGTACATTTCAATAAAACAAAATTTGTTAAAATTAATATGTAGATGCATCATCGTAATTTTCAGAAATAAATATATTTTTTTTGCAAAAGTTTTTGTTTTGAAATTCTGTTATCTTTTGAATTTTTTTTTTAATAATTATCTATGTGTTCTCTTGCTGATAAATTATCTTTAGTTTAAGTTTTCTCAATAATATATGTACATATGTTGTTTTTTTATGCAAAAAAAAAGATATAAGAAAACATTTTAATGGTGTGTAGAACTTCCGAAACGGTCCTATAAATACAAGTATTTCCACTTAATGTCTTTCAGTTGACATCAATGTTGAGTTTGAGACGCAATTTAAAAAACTTTAAATTAAATACATAAAAATTTGTGTGTCATTTCTACCGTGTTCTTTAAGTGATGTTAAAAAATTTTCTAATATTGACCATAATGTGCGCAATATGGCAGCACGATACAGTAGTGGCAAATGATAGAAGTATGTGAATTAAATAGTTTTGTTTTTGTAATTTCATAATAAATTTGTTTTCATTTAGAGAAGGTTTGCAAAAAAAAAAAAAAAAACTGTTTAAGCCTTTGATAAATTAAAAACAGAACGTGACTAAGGCAAATAATGAGAAAAGTGTTAATTTGATTACTACATTATAAATTGTTACAATTATATAAATATTTAATTTAACTATTTATTATGTATCCATATTGGCATTCAGTAGTATTAAGATTTTTTTTAGCATTTTCGCCGGACCAATAGTTCAAAAATAAAAGGATGTTAGGTTAAATTATGCAAACAGATTTTTAGAATTTTTAAATAACAAAATCGCACCTTGTCAAGCTTGTCGCACTAAAATGCACCCTAAATATGTAATTCTCAATTCAAAATATGCACACCGAAAGCTGTTTTATATGAATAATGTTAATAGGAATGTCTACTTTAGAAATAAAAATTGGTTTGAATTTTTACTTAGCTTTCGCTAAAGAAGCAAAATGCGAATTTAATTTCACTATCGAACGAAATGTATCCCTGTGATATGCCTGTATGTCTTTTAGTTTTAATTCGTTAACATATGGACATACAGTTACTTTAAAGCATAATCGTAAAAAAGAGTGGCTGATGTTAATTTGCTCTAAACAAAAACAAAATTTACTTAAGGTTTTTCTTTTTTCCCCCATTTTATTTACACTTCACATACTTATATCTGTGGATAATGAAAACAACAACAAATTTTCTAACGACAACTATACATTTAATGAGAAGGTATTGATTTTACCAAGTTTAGGCATATTTCATTTTCTCTCCTTTGGCTGGACTAATGAGTTAAATTTTTCCTGATACACTCTTCAACCTAATTCCTCCTAAAGCTGCTCAATTACATTAAGGTTATGGCTCAGCTTGGATCAATTATGAATCAACTAAAGCTTCGCAACTCCTGATGTGTGTTTCAGATCGTTGTCCTGTTAAAATGTGAAGTCTTTCGCAACCCCCAATTTCTCTGAACTTTATGTTTAAAAATATTGAGGTAGACAAATTTGTCTATTTTACCTACCACAGCACTGCACATGCAGCCCCAAACCATTACAGAGCCTCCTCCACGTTTCATAGTAAATTTTGTAATTGTATGCTTAAATTCCGGTATTAAGTTTTCGTCGCATGAATTGCCTGCCATCTGAACCATGCGAATTAAATTTGAATTTAAATATTTGCAAGCTTTTAATTTCAAGATAATTTATCACTAAATTATACTTATGATTCCAAAAATCTTAAGTTTTCATCAAGTACACCTTTGGGAAATTTTTCTCTGCGTTATTAATATATATTTTTTAACGTTATAAAAGGCTTCTTTCTGGCAACTCACCATAATAATTGCATGCACTTGTGTAATAGCGAACATTATTAATGCAAACATCTTTTCTAATGAGTGATCTTTTGCACTTTGTTTTAAAGGAATCTCTTTTGATTTCTTTTAAAATCGAACCTTTTTCTTTTTCATTCAGTATTTTGCCTTAACCTCTCTCTCTGCTTTAATTGGCCATTCGAAATTTATTACACGGAACCTTGGATAAGCGTCTTCCAGCCGGCGTTTTCTCTTGAACTTTTACCTTCCAAATTTAATTTAGATCTAATGTTTCTGTCACTTTTTACAGCTAAAAAAATGCAGTTTTGATGTTGGTATTCGAAAAATAACGGCATTTTTGTATGTCTATTATTAGTTGAGCACAAAAATTTAAGCCACATATGTATGTTTATTTGTTTTTGTTTTATAATAAATAGTTATACTAAAAAAATATTTTTTTCCTATGCCGTCGTAAGACTTAAGTATGTGAAATGTAAATTAAACAGAAAAAAAGCATCAATCAAACTCTTGTCCGATTATGCGTTGGAGTCCTTTTTTATGCATATCAGTCAGTTTGCATATCATTTTAGACTGTAGAATGTAGAATGTCGGCAGCAAACGACACATTTTTGTTATTTTTTTTTACGGTGTGCTAAAAAGAAAGAAATTTTAATAAACATGTGGTAGCATTGTTGAGAGAGTGTCTTAAAATATTAGTGTAGGAAATAAAACTCTAAATGTAAAATTGATAAGAATCAAAAATGTTTAAAATTACTTTCCGGAGAAATAAATACAAGATGTATTAATGCTAAAGGCATTGTTCAGTGCATAATAAGCCAATACATTATGATATATTAGACATTTTTAAGCGATATTATTCTTCGAACTGTTCCGGTGTTTTTAACAGGCGGACTAACATTGCTATATCGTCTTCGAATGATATTATAATTTAGAAAATATGTACTTCGTATCGACCCCTGTGCGCGAAATTATCGTATGTTATGTTTTTTTTAGAAATCGACTTCTTTTTGCAAGTTGGTTCCACATCCATTTATCCATCCGCTGATAAAATATTACAGCGATAACTGTTTTTGTTATGTAAATAACGCTGTGTACATTTTGTCGTATGTAGCAGTATTATTTACCGTTTTTATTTATTTGAAAGTAATAAAAACGCTCTCCTGTAAAATTTTGTTTTTGTAACATACGATAATTTCGCGCACAGAGGTCAATATGATCTTAAACTATTTACTAAAGTTGTTTTCTTATGTTGTATTCTTTCTTTTTTATTATTATCACTTGCTTTTGTTATAATTTTTTGCTTCAACATTCAGTTCGATGGCAATGTAAGTACATATGTTGTACATACATACTTACATATGTAGTTGTTGTATTAATTTTACAAATTTTATTTCAATCAAATAAGGCAAGGCCTATTCATTAAATGAATAGGCCTTGACATAAGGTTTTTGTGTGGTCCGTTATCAACAGTATGTTGGTATTGTCCAGACTATATGTTCGCTACACCGAGTCATTTGTTATTATTAATTTTTAATATTTTTATATTTGAACCGTGTTAACAAAATGTGTTTACAGAAAATGTTGTCTGCTATCATGGAACCTGGTCTACGTACCGCCAATCGAAGGGTAAATTTATTGTCGACAAAGACATTGATCCTTTTCTGTGTACACATCTAATGTATGCCTTTTTCGGCATTGAGGAAACTGGTGACCTTCGAATCATTGATCCCTATTTGGACTTGCAAGATAATTATGGTCGCGCTAATATACAGAAATTTAATGAATTAAAATTAAAAAATCCCACTTTAAAGACAATCATCGCTGTGGGCGGCTGGAATGAGGGATCGAAGAAATTTTCAATTGTTGCCGCTGATCCAGCAAAGAGAGCTAAGTTTGTTCAATCAGTTGTGCAGTTTATTCAAAGACATGGTTTCGATGGCTTAGATTTAGATTGGGAATATCCGAACCAGCGTCACCGGTTAACGAATAATGATCGTGCGAATTATTTGATATGGCTGAGGGAACTGAAAGAGGGGTAAAGAAAAAAAATAAATATGTCAAATAAATAAATTATGTGTTTTTCCGCTTTTAATTTAGTTTAGAACCGTTTGGCTACATTCTAAGTGCTGCAGTAGGATCAGCTGAATTCTCGGCCGAACTTTCATATAATATACAAGAAATGGCTCAATACTTGGACCTAATTAATGTTATGGCCTACGATCTGCATGGGCACTGGGATTCAGTGGTGGGTATTAATGCTCCCCTCTATTCAGGACCATTAGATATAACAGAACGAGCGAAACAACTCAATTTTGATGCTATAGCCAAATATTGGATTAATCAGGGTAAATATTATTCTTTTTTTAAGCTGTAAGGCTGATGTCAGAATGCGCTATCAAAGAGCAGATATAGCCTATGTTTCAAAACTCTGCCTGTGTTTTTGTTATTTATGTGTTCGTTAAAAAGATGCCAGAGTAAGAACAAAACTTTCGCTTTAAGGGGCACTCTGAAATTAGCCTAAGAACTAAACTGACTATTCAATAATAACTTACCCATTAATATGGCAAACAACCATCAAATGCTAATCTTTATACTTACATATATACGTATGTGACCTTCTGACAAAAAAAAAACCTACAAATACCCACCAAAATTTATTTAATCTTGTAAGCAGCGCAGACTTTGTTTGCTTACCGTACTGCATACATTGAAATACTTTAATTGCTTGAATACGAAAGTGCAAGATAGTATGTCTTGTGTGCTGCTTATTTTTTCAGCAGAATAAAACTGAGGAAATTTTGTTTTTTTCTCCTTTATAAAAGAGTAGGCATGATTAAGCTGCTCCCCGTAGGTATGAAATTAGTGTTACATCACATACTAAAATTATGCCTTTTGCAAGCGCTCCTGAAAACAGAGAGAAAGGGAGAGAACAGTGCTTGAATGATGAAATTTGTTGGTGGGTTTTTTTGTTTTTGCATAATTTGCTGCAAGACACGAATTATTGTAAACAAATCGAATTTAAATGGACTAACGACCTTGAAAAAAAAAAAAAGAATATAATAATTTAAATAAATTAGGGCAAACAAATCGTCATGAATATTTCACTTTCATAACTAGTCTTAAGATGTTTTCTTAAAAGTCCACAGATATTTTTATGCATTTATATTTTTAAGGAGCACCTCGCGAGAAACTCATCATGGGTGTACCTTTCTACGGACGATCCTTTACTCTAGCCGATAGCAATAATCATGATGTTGGAGCTGCTCATATTGGACGCGGCTTGGCTGGACAGTATTCTGTTGAACCTGGCATTATTGGTTACAATGAATTGTGTGAAACATTTCAAAATTACCAGTCGCTCTGGCACCAAGAATGGGAACAAAATCAAATGGTTCCCTTTGCCTATTCCGGACGTCAATGGGTTGGCTATGAAAATGAAAAAAGTATTGCCCTTAAAGCTGAATATGTTAAGAAGGAAAATTTAGGTGGTATTATGATATGGTCCATAGAATCGGATGATTTTAGAGGTGTATGTGGGCAAAAACGCTATCCCCTGTTGACGCTTATTAATGAAGTGTTACTTGGAACTGAACATATAACTGATGGAAATCCTGAAATAGCTATTTCAAAATCGCCAAACAATCATATCTCAAATGCATTGATATCAAGTCAAACTTTGAATACAGATAATCCATGCATAGACAAAAACGGCTACATACGCGATTCGCAAAATTGCGATAAATTTTATTTTTGTGACAATAACGACAAATTCACTTTTGTTTGTCCGTCATCTTTATATTTCGATTTAAAAACATTTACTTGTAATTATTCATATTCAGTTGATTGTAAAATCAATAATTAAACTATAAAAATATGTAGTAGACAAAATTAATTTTGTACTTGTGTTAAATTTATATGATTTGAAAACCAGTATTTATATGTATGTATGCATGTATGTATGTATGTATGCATGTATGTGTTTTGCATTAATTTCTTGTCATTGTTGAGAGCAAAAATTAACCGTAATAAAATCAATATGTTGTAATAAAATACATAAATTTGTGTATCCACGATATTTAATAATCGAATAACTTTTAATATTATTATTTTTTATTCTAATTTAATAAAAAAATTCTTAAAAAAATACATTAGTGTGCAATTTCCTCTTCCATTATGTGTTTCGACCAAGGATGCCACAACGAAAAAACGAAATATCTTACCAATTTTTTTCTTAAAAACGGACCGAAGCCTATTAAAACCTACAACTTTCTCACATTGCCTTTCAAGTAAAAATTGAATGATTGAAATAATTTTTTTAAAAAGAAATAAAAAATATACAATTTATTAAAATTAAAATTTGCTTGCTATAAAATAGTTTTTACGATTAATTTGTATTTAAGATTCTAAAAGTGTTTAAATGTTTCCAAATAATTTTATTAGTGTTAATATTAAAGAAATGTGTCACAAAGTCTAGATCATACATGCATGTTAATTTTTTTGTTTTTTGAAAGGACAATTTAACATAATTGTCTAGTTTTCTTCATTATGTCAATTGAATACTATGTATTGCCACCTAAAGTTATCAAGTGTTAATACAGAGCTCTTATACATTAAACGTTTTTAAGGACATTTATTGGTTAAATTATTAAATTATTTTAACTTTGTACTTTTAACTAAAAATAATCATATTCTAGCAGAAATTAAAAAAAAATTTGACAAATCAACCAACCTACCAAGTTGTGCTTAAATAAAAAAAAAAAAAAAAATTGCCAATTTTGGTCCAATCAGACCAAACTGGCATCCCTGGTTTCGACCTAATACAAGTCCATATCTGATTATTTCAGTCACTTATTTTAGACACTGTCATTGGCATAGCTATAAATTTTTTCCAGAGGTCGAAGGCTTAACATTTTATTATTATTATTTTTTTTGTTTTGGTGCAAAATCGTTAACTGAGTTAATTTTACATGTATGTATATTAACTGCCTGTTCAACGATGTCGAAAGAAAACCCAAGCGAAATTTCATTCGTACAAATGTATTGAAAACAACAACAAAAACTAAAAATTTGTTTTTGTTTTCAACGTATTTGTACGAATGAAATTTTGCTTGGGTTTTCTTTCGACATCGTTGAACAGGCAGTAAATGTAAATGGGTAACTTTTTCAAATTTTGTGGAGCAGGCAATGCAACCACTTCATTTATATTTCAGAATTTCTATTTGTAATTAGTAATTTAGGAAATTTTTATTTGTATTTCAGAATTTTCTAATTTACATTTTAAAAAGTGTGTTAGACGTTTTTTCAGTATACTTTTGCAAATAACCAAGCAAAGACTTTCACCAGAACAACGTTTACAAATCGTAAAAATTTATTTCCAAGATTCTCGCTCTGTTTGCTTAACTTATAGTGCACTTTGTCAAGTTTAGTCGTCTATCTGAGCACAATATTATAGGACCACATTTACTCTTTTTCAATAATATTCACCTTGATCGAACCCGTACCGTGCGCACAGAGGAAACCATCGCTGTAGACACGAGTCTACAGACAGAGGATTTATATTAATCGATTCGATGACTGTCTCAGCTACTCGGCCTCATGATTTTTTTATTGCTAATGTCATTGAAAATCATTTCGAGGAGAAATGCTTTGAACCAAACGGTACATCATGCAGCACAGCTCGCAAAAATTCACATTGTTGAGCCAAATCGAATTATCTTAAGAAATTGACCTGTAAAATTTGTGTTGGAAAGCAAATAACTAAAGATTCATGTGTGAATTATTGTAAAAAGTAAATTATTTAATAAATTTTATAAATATCCTACATATTTTTTAAAATAAAATTGCAAAAAGAAGAAAGAAAAATATTTCAACAATTTTTTTTTTAATAAAGTATATTTAAAGTTTACATAAATGCAACTAACTTTAACCTAACTATAAATCGGATGACTTTTATTAACTAACTTTTAGTAAGTTTAAAAGTCATCCTGAGTTGGACAATTGATTACTGCGTAAGACATCGCAATGTTAAAATAGCAAGTTATTCCCATTGAAAATAATCTAGGCATCAACCACCACTTGTTGCGAAAAGGTAAGTTAAAGTTAGCTGAGTTGTTTATAGGGAACCGATTGACCCAACTCTAAGAAAGAAAGTGTTGCATTAGTGAACTCGAGTGTGTTTAAATAAATAAAGTGCTCTTAATTTTATAAATAATTTCAAGTCCTGGTATATTTTAAGGAAATAAACCAACGTTTATAAAAGGTATAAACGTAACAATATTTAAAAAATTAAACAGTCCTGTCTAAAGATATAGCAAAATTATAAGAAATAAAACGATAAAAGAATTTTTTCAAATTTTTACTTTAGTTAAATGCTTAAAATGTACATAATTTTTATATTCTTACAAATAACTTACAAAAATTGTTGGGTGATTTTTTTATAAAACGAAAACAGTCTCAGCTCTAAATACATATCAGTGTTTAATAAAAAAACAAATTATTACAAAAAAAAAATTTCCGACCTTATTCACAATCAATTTTTTAATTTCTCAAAAATGTATAAAAAGATTTTTGGGTGAAAATTTTATTAAATATAAAAAAAAAAAAAAAAAAATTTTGTAAAAACACACAATTTCTTTCCTGAAGATGCTACACAAAGGAGTAGCGAAATATTGAATAATAAATAAAACAAATATTATAAAGACCTCGAGCTTGAAGAATCAATTTGTAAATATAAACCTCTGATAAACTTAAAAATTGATAATAAATATGGTGTGCGGAAAGCATAAAACCGTAATAAAAAAAAATTAAGAATTAAAGTTCGAAAAACAAACAAACAAAAAAGTTAAATATCAATATTTAATAATATGAGACGGCAATACAAAAATACTTTACTTTGTGATTTTATAGAAGAGAATACATTACTATGTATGTAATACAATGAATATTGTAATTATTCTATGCGTATTCGTGTAGATCTTCTTAACTGCACTAATTCTTTTTTAACTAACTTGACTAACATAAACATTGCAACAATATCGGATAAAATTAATATGTAAAAAACATTTTGCCAACCGTAGCTAGAAATCATTCCCGCCATTAAAGGTCCAACAGCCGCACCTAAAAAATAATATTTTGGGTTGAAAATAAATAATAATAATAAATAAATATAATTACGAAACAATAATGTGAACTACTTAAAATTCATTTAAATAAATTACCTATGGATCCGGTACCATCTATAATGGCTGTAACAGTGGCTAACGCTTTGGCGTTGCCTTCCAATGAACTGTGCTGTCCTAATTCAGCACTAACAGAAGTAGTGATTAAAGCATAGGGACCATTAACAAGAAAACCAGCTAAAACTAGCAAAAATATGATGAGAAAAACCGATGTATTTCCATATTGTTGATACATCAAAAGCTGCAACAAATTAGATTAGATAGATAGCAATATAAGAATGTATGTAAATCGATGGCAATAAGGAAAAACTGCTTATGTCTCTTCTAATCGTTTTTCAGGAGAGGACTTTTAAAGTAGTTTTTAAAAAATTGATTCCTTTTAAAATAAAGGCTATTATATAATTTTCAACCTGTGTTAATTAAAGAGCATATCAGTTTTCATATACATATGTATTTAGTTAAATTATAAATTTAAAAAAAAAGTTATTATTGCAAATTAGATTGTTCGTTAAAAATTTAGAGGCATTAAGTTTTTACCCTATAACTTTCTGTAAAGTTGTTCAAAATAGTTAAAAATTCGCCTTAGGGTAGCTTTAAATTGCCAAATTGCACTGGTGTCATTATCTCAAGCTTATGTCGACTTAAGCAGATATTCCTTTTTGCCACAGCAATATAAAATAAAAAAAAATAACTTACCACGGGCGCGGCTAGAAACAACATAACCGCACATGTAGTCGCCGACATTCCAGACATATCCGAAATCATACCGGCAACAATAGCTCCAAAAATACCCCCCACATCGAAAAGTATTGATAAGTCCGCCGACAAACTTGGACTTAAAGTACTAGAAGATTGTATGTACAATGGCAGCCAATAAAGGAATGTATAACTGACCAATTTGGAAAAGAATAAACAAAGTGAAAATTCCACAACACCGGGTATACACAAGGCATCGAATAAGCTTATGGGACGTTGTGGATGATGACCATGAGCATGAGTGCGCTCTAAAATAGGAGTACGTTCGGAGGGACGATAATTAACCTGCTGGAAAATGTTACAAAAACTGGTTAAAATGAATGCTTATAATTTTTATTGATAAAATTAATTTACCGAATCATAACTATTAGCTGCGCCCACAACTATATTATTATCCTCAATATCTGAATCATTGGCCGGTGATCTCTCGTCATCATTTGAGTTTTGTGGATGACAACCAACGATTTCGGGAGTATCGACTAGGAACAGAAATAGAAGAAAACCACTACCAGCAATTATTATACCCGGCACCACAAACGACAAAGCCCAATCGGTTTCCACATATTGAGCCGCTATCAGCGTACCCAAAATGTTGCCAATCGACGTATGACTATTCCAAATTCCAAAAACCAATCCCCGCTTCGATTTACCAAACCAACGACCAATTAAGGTCACCACACCTGGCCAGCCGGTTGTCTGTGTAATACCCGCACATGCTTGTACGATTACAAAATAGGTCATAATATGGATGTTCCATGTTTTTGCTATTCCAAATAGATATGAAAAAACGCCCGAGAAAATCATACCAAATGCCAGGAAATATCTTATTGAAACACGTTCAGCTACAAAGCCAGAGACGAACATGGCGGCGGCATAGGAAAAAAGAAATGCTGAATCTAAAATTGCAAATTTGGTAGGAGCATTTGAATCATCTGTAATGAAAATATAATATGAAATTTTTAAGGCAATAAGTGGGTACCAAATTGCTTACTAAATGGTGCATAGCCACAATCACTTGAGCTTGTATTGTGCGTTACATTGGCTGTACAATTACCATGCAGGACTGATTTTACCACAGATATGGGTTTGCGTGACATGTGATAACAGGTGTAGGCCAAATAAGTGAGACCAAATATTGATGCTTTAAAGCTGCATAGAATAGTTTAAGACATTATTGCATAACATATGTGTAGTTTATACATTTTTTTTATTATTATTCAGCCTTATTGTCAGTGGTGTTGTCGTATTTTTTGGTATCGTGTAATATTTACGACAATGTAAAATGAATGAGACCTTGTCGTATTTCTGTTGTTTTCGACACAAAAACGACACGACAACGCCAATGACAATAAGGCCGATTATTATTTATTTTTTTCTATTAGATTAAGACATACATACATATTTAGTTAAAGGTTGTCTTGATTCGCCAGCTTATTATTTTGTTATCTAAACTTTTTTTAAACTGCTGCTGCCAAAATACAGACAAGGATATATTTATCCATCAGGTAATCGCAGGTCGCAAAGAATTTTTTGTTTATATATTTTGACATTTAAAATAAGTGAAAAAAATGAGCGGATGAATCAAAACTACCTGAGGAATAAAAAACCCTTAATATTTTTTTTAGTTAGCTCCTCGAATATAGTAAAAATACAATTAAAAATTTTAATTCTATCAGTGGATGTTATTTCAATTAATTTAAATATTAAACTAGTAGAATATAATCCCATTTAATATGTAAATCGTTTAACAGTCTTGATAAAAGAAAAATCATTATTTCATTTAAAAAAATTGCCTTAGCGAAATAATTATAAACAACTAGCAATTGTAATTAATTACTATCGATAAAGATTATGTTATACAATATATAATGTTAATTCATATGTATATAATTCATATGTATATTGTCAACGACTTACAAAATAGGAACTAATTAATACCTTTTTCATTATGTATGTATATTGTATGTACATAAGAAATAAAATTTTTAATTTATTTTAACTTAAATAATTATGATCTTTACTTACAGTGTCTCCTTTTTGATTCTCAACTGCGGGCAAAAGCACCTGGACAATTTTTTTACAACCAGCACACCCACTGGGATGTCATTGTAACTGTGACTCATTCTGCGTACACGATACAAGCTCATGTGCTACAGAAAATCTAATTAGTAACGGTCACAGAAATGCCAGCTTTCAATACTGGCATATATAATATGAGCGTTTTCCTTTAGTAAGCTGTTTGAGGCCGTTTATTAGTCGAATGTCTGTAACTTAAGAAAAAAAAAGCAAAAATATTCAAAATGAATTGTAAAGTTTACAATAAATTGTAAAGTTTTAAATGTACGGAATTATACATGATTAATTTTGTAGTTTTATAAGTGACTGTTAAAAATAGCATCCAACACTTTTATGTATGTTACTCCGATAGGTATATATGCACATACTGATGTTCACAAGTATGACTCGTATTTTTTACGAAATTGAGTTTTTCAGTGATTTCAATACATTTCACACAAATACATCTCGAAACAAAAATTAAACGCAATAATATTAAAAGTTAAAGTTTTACAAGCAATTTTATAAAAGAAGTAACATTATGATAATACGGTTTCTATTACGTTTTTACCTACTCCTGTAAAGTTACAATTGTTTGAGTTAGGGCCTTTCTACCTATGACCGACAATTGAAATGTTAGTTTAGAAGTTATTTTGTAATCGAGTAATATATGCAAATAAGAAAAGTCGAATTCCTATCCACTAATAAAAATTTACTAGTGTGAAATAATTCCCTATAAAAAAAAAGTATTGTAGAAAATATTGCTTCAGTCCGGCACAGGAAATTTATTCTGATTTAATTCAAACTTTGGCTTTGCTTAAATAAAGCTGTTCGGCATAAAATGACTATATGTAAAACACGCATGCCATGGATACTAGTCACTAAAACCAAAAAAAAAAAATAGTTTAGAAGTGAATTAAATTTGCAAGCTTTCCTAAATCAATAGTGCAAAAGGATTCATTCTAATTGACTCCCAGAATAATTTGTCATAAAGGAATCAATAAAAATAAATAAAAAATACAGTAAGACATCGATTATTCGTAATGGTCGGGACCGGAAGCATTCTGGATAATTAATTTTCCCGGTTAATTGAGCAACAGTTTTGTCTAATTTGTATTTATTTTTTTCTATTAACTGATGTTGTACTTAAATAGTAACATAATCATTATAGGATTTTATGAACTTGTTTAAATAATAGGAAGAAAGAATAATAACTTAACCAGCAAACACCGAACAAATTATAAGAATTTAGGTAATTTTTAAAAATTATTTTTTGAAAGAAATTTTTTTTTTAATTTTAAGTTATTTGTTTAAATGTTTTTATACCCTTCACACAGTGAAAAAGGGTATATATAGGTTTGTCATTCCGTGTGAAATTTCTACAATTTTCATTTCCGACCCCATAAAGTATGTATTTTCTGAAAGCTTATGAATAGGGGAGTCGATTAAGCTCTGTCAGTCTGTCCGTGTGTATGTTGAAATCAACTTTTTGAAGCCCCCCGACATCGCTTGGACCCGGCTGAGGTATTAAAATATCAGAAATATTCGGGAGTAGATCGGTATTGAAAATCAGAAACATCGGTACATAAACAACTGAAATATGAGCAAAAACCCACGACCACCTCGATTTTTTTTTCCACAAAAACAACATTACAACAACAACAACATACATACATACAAACGTGTATACTAGTTAGAGAAAACGTGGCATTGAATCCCAGCTGAGCCAAAAAAAAAAAATTTTTTACATTTTTTTAAATTTTTTTTTAAATTTTTTTTTTATTTATTATTTAATATATTATTTATATTTTTATAATTATTTTTTTTTAATTTTTTTTTATTTTTTTTGTTTTATATTTATTATATATATTTTAATTATTTTTTTAATTTTTTTTTAAAATTTTTTTTTTTAAATATTTTATTTTTTTTTGTTGTTTTTTTAACATACATAAGTGAATTTATAATTTTACAATGGGATGTTTTTATATATGTATGTTTTTTATATGTATGTAAGTATTTCATATGGGATGAATGGTGATACAAACTACTGTTATTGTATGACTACACGTTGTGAAGGGTATATAAGATTCGGCACGGCCGAATATAGCGCTCTTACTTGTTTAATATCTTAATTTTGCCTTCAAAATCTAGACTTTCCTTTGTCTTTTATCGCTAATAGGGAATGGCCTTTGTAAAAATAATTACGAACAATCTGCAGTTCACAAATTTTTAAGTTGGATTAAATTATACATACATATGTATGTAGATCATCGTATGCGAACACGGAAATTGCCCTTGATCGTTCTATTCATATTTTGTTCGAAAGTAAATTTCAAAAAATATGTTTATAATCCCGAACAATAGAGGTAATAACGATTAATCGATAAAAAAAAAACAAAAATTAAACCAACATAAAAAATAATTTTCTTTTTCTATCCCGGTTGTCGGTTAATCGAACTATGGATAATCGAGGCTTCACTCACTCATGAAAGATCGGTTTCCTATCACCACATTTTTATTTGTTCTATGCACTAATTGGAATGGAGTGCAGTTTATTAATATATTCACACAAACTGATGATTTCTAATAACAAAAATTAATTTTTTTTATTTTGTTTTTAATGGGAAACTGTGTCCATGGATGATATACAATAAAATTTAGTTATATTGAAGTTCGAAATTTACTGGATTTTTAATTTTCTGCAACTTTTCACAGTTCTTTTTAAGCAAAGCTTGAGTACTACAGTTCCGAATTACTAAAATTTACGAGTTTGGCAATCACGACTTAAAAACATCTAGTTTAATGCAGACAAAAATTGATTTAAAATACACATATTATTGCAAAAACGTAGTGTCTGTTTCAAATTTAACATCTAGATAGAAACTATCGAAATTTTTCTTTATTTTATTTCTTGCAGATTGTAGGTATAATAAAGATAACCAAATTTCGGACATTACTCTTTGGTTTTATACTATTTATTTTATAATGTAGGTATAAATAATACATATAATTTTCAAAATAAATAACAACCTTTTATTTATTGTTACTTTGTTTTAACAACGCCCTACCCGCATCTTTTACCATCGTTCAAAAAATTTAAAGAAAAACAAACACTATTGCTTATCACATAACAGCATCCAAACATCTCATTAATAGCTAAAAATACATATGTATATAAAATAAAGAATAAACATACAAACAATAAAAATTAGACACATATATCTTAAACATGTACACTGCATGCATACAACTTCTAAAACATATAAGAATGTACGTACATTGTCTGATAAAAATGTGTAAATCTTTGTTTTATAAATTCGATAATGGGTTAATGCTAAATATTTAAAAATGTATTTATAAATTGCAGGTTTTAAGCAATTTTTTTATTAAAGATCGAACTGCGTTATTTATAACTTACTAGCCTGCAGATCAAAATAATGCGCGATATGTATCAAATGGATATACATATAAACTTACTAAATATGAATTATCTTTGAAGACATCAGGGTGCTATAAGATAACATAATGTGTACCTGATGTTCTATTAATAAAAAAATGTTGATACAGGCCACACCAACCAAAGAACCTTGCTGGATGACTCGCCTGCCCGTATCATCTGATAATGAAGTATCCATGTATTTCAAAACTCACGCTCCTCTGACCATTAATTTAAACCCAAAGAGGTGGTACACATTATTTAGTTCTTTTATCACCGAATGCTATTAACGCAAATATATGTACCTTCAGGAAAAATTTCCTATTACAACAACAAAATTAACAAAAACATTAACTATTATACATAGAAGTAAATAATTTTCTTTGTTTTATACAAGTAGTTAAGCACGAGCCAGATTAATTTGCCTAAGTTAGGCAAATATTTTAATTATGATTCATTAAAATAATCAAAATACAATGATAAATTTACTTGCTTTTATTTACAATCTGTCATAAATGCAAATTTATTCTTTGTTTATTTACGTAAAGTTAACTTTTCAGTCAAGTTTTCTAATGTTGCTTTGTTGGCACTCTCCTTTAGTTAATTTTTTTAAACACAAACCATGCTGTTTGAAAAATCTTTTCTACTGGAGTTTACTTACACTTTATGTTAATTTTTGTTAATAAATAAAAATATTTTTAATTAAAAAAAACTTGTAATCAAATTTATTTTTTGTACTGTCTCTATGTTCTGCAACTTCAGCAATGTAACTTTGTGTACATGACAACAAAACAATTGCAAATGTCAACAAGTTGTCAGTTTACTGACACTAAAAAACAGAGATGTTTTAAATTAACCCTATTGCAACCAGCGGCTAGATATATAGAGTTTTACGCGTTGAGTGTTGAGGGCATTTTTTCTTTAATCCTTTCATTTTAATTTCCAAAAGTGTTTATAGAATGTTAATCAATTATAATCCAACGAAGTCTTACAGCTTGTTTAATTCTTTTCAAATATTCATTAAGAAACATAAACGGGCAAGTGACGACTTTTTTCAGAATAAGACAAACTCGATCATAAAAAAACTAAGTCTGTGTTTAAAATGAACAAGTTTTCTTTTTCTTTTAACATGCTTTTGCGTTTACAAAGAAAAATAATAATAATAGCTTTGAATTAGGGTGCTACATTGACATAACATAATGTTGACTGTTGTTCGTAGCTGTCATGGTAGCTGTAAATAAAATCAGCTTGGGCTGCTAACTGATGTGCTGTATTTACAAGCCGATTGAGTGATTGTCTTGGACGATTTATGTGTATTTTGTTATTGTAACAAAAACAAATTACACATAAATCGTCTAAGACAATCACTCAATCGGCTTGTAAAAACAGCACATGAGTATATTTAAAAAAGACTCTATCACCAATATAATATTAATTTCTTCCGAAATAATTTTTAAACGTTCGATTTGATTTTTCTGATCGTATATGATGGTTGGTTGACGTTGTCGTTGACTTATTGAAATAGAGTCTGCAAAGGAATGATAAGAAATATGGAATTCATTATTTTTTAACAGTATTGCGTTTAATATTAAAGAAATATCTTGCTTTCAAATTAAAGACCTTATTAAAATTTTTCTATTTTTAAGAACTTCTGCAAGCTGTGTTTTTTCCATAACTTTTTTTTAATTGAATATTATATAGACAAAATTTTTTGATAATTTCATAAACTTTTAAAAGAAATTAAATTATAGATCTCCAGTAGTCAGCACTTTAACTTTTTATTCATTTTTAAACTGATGTTCTTTTGAGTGCGGACATAATATTGGTATAGTTTTAGACTCAATTAACTTTTTTTAAGCATGTTTTTTATTTTATTTGAGTAATTTATGGTTTTATTAAAATTAACCATTTTTGCCAATAGTCGGCACCTGTTTACCTGATTTCGGTATTTTTTTACCCAATTGCCGGCATTGCCTTTTTACTAAGGAAAGAATAGGATCTTACAAGAATTCAAGTTGTTTTTTTTTGTTTAAAAAGTAAGCCATTGGAAATTTTGTATGTTTAATATGTTAATAAACACATAAAGAAACAATTTAGAGCCCTATATTCGGTTGTGACGTGTTATATATGTATATTCTTCACACAGTTTGTACCATCGTATACATATGTACATAATAATCTGAACTTTTAATATACATTTTTTTTCACAAAAACGTCTTTGCCGGTAATTGACACATTAAAGATTTTCAACTTATGTTGCCAAGATAACAAACTCTTTAAAAAGTTCCCTAGGAACTGCAAATTTGGGAAACTTGTTTAAAAATTTTATTATTTCAGCTCGTAATGTGCGCAAATATTTGATTTTTAATATCAAATTTCTCGAAAACATATACATATGGTAAATTTGTACAATATAAGTGTATGAAGTGTATGTGGGGCTTCAAAAAATTTGATGTCAACATGCATACAGATAAACGGACTTAGCTAAATCAGTTCCTGTGTTTTTAAGGATTCAGAATATAATAATAAAGAAATTACAAAAGGAATGACAAACTGTGTAAAGAGTATAAAAATATGGTTGAGGTCATCATAATCTATGAGCAACATACTACGATAAAACATACAATGATTGCAAGAAATCATTATAAGTTTAATGAAAGTATCATGTAATAATCATGTTGGTATCGCAAATTATAATTAAATAATTCCATATAATCATAAATTTATAATTTTATTTTATATAATCATTATTAGATACCACAAAACAACAAAATATTTGAAAAGCCTTCGTGATCATGAAATATTCGTATACAATAATATTGTAACTCTACATAGTCATAATATGACTACAAATTAAGTAAAAACTTAAACTTGATTCGAAATAAAACGAAAATTTTATAAATTGAGATCAAATTCTTAATTCTTAAACTACTAATATCACAGTTTTAAGGTAAAGTTGTTCATAAAAAACCTCAACTTAGAAGATATAAAAAAATTTAAAACAATCACTAAAATGTGTCTTTTAAACAAAAGACCCTCGGTGATTGTAATTCAAAATTTCAAAAATGTTGCAGTTTTGATTAAATGACAGAGTCCGTTCCATTGTCAATGGATTAAACATTTTAAAGTCTTCAGTTTAATGTAGAAAATAAGTGTAATATCTAAAAGGTAGATTGTTTATTATTTTTTAATTTATATTTTGAGTAATTCGCAATTTTCAATCTTTTGGGACCAGACTTGATAACCATAGGTAATAATGTTGCTTTTGCCAACCCCAGAAAAATTTGTAGCTTCACCAATGCTTTTCTCTCAGATATCAATGATATTTTAAATAAAGTAATTTCTGACGTTTTCAGAAAACCTAATTGTGCCACAGATTGTTCAGAACTGGGGCCGAATTACGGCATTCGATCACGATCGAAATTTTACTCGATCGATCGAGTTCGCTGTGCTTTAGGTATAGAGATTCTAATAAGAATTTTACAATTTCGATCACGTTCGAATGCCGTAATTCGGCCCCTGGTATTTGTAAACATTTAATATGTACAGTAGCTTATATTTAAAGTAATGTTATTGCTTAAACTATCAAAAGTTATGTTTTTAACGCCTTAATGAAGGAGAGTGTATACAAATATGGTACTGAACCTATGTACATAATTTTAAAATTTGTGAAGAAAATAATTTTTTTAATATAATTTTTTTATAACCTACTTTTTAATTTATAACCTGTGTGACTTTAGATTAGTGCCACTGTACATAGTATATATTTACTTATATATGAACCTTTTGTGTGTGTGCTTATGTTTATCTATAGTTTATATTCATTTAAGTTTGTTGCTTTGCCAACCGAACGACGTCAACACTGTCGTTCGTGTATGCTGTAGCCGAACGAACAAACGTTCCAAAGCAAGCTTTTTTTTCCAACCAAAAACGATGTTTCTACAATTCAGTTGCTTTGCGTACACGTCGTCGTTAACGTTGTTTAGACAAAAACCGCGCGGTAGTGTTAACAATTATATGAAGCTTTTTTGTAGTTTTATTCTGTGTACCTACCTTTTTTTCTTTTGTGTAATAAAATTATATTTTTTCTGATAAATATTCCTGTTTTTGAGTATAAACATATGTATTTACATACTTAGATATGTATTTAGAAAAAATTAAACACTAAAGTCTGTTTTATACATAATATAGTAAGTAGCTACATACTTATGTACATACAGACATAACTTTTAAGGTGGCAAAAACTGAGTTTATCTTAGGAAAATTTAAACAAAAATAGAAACAATTTGCAGAAAAACATTCATATATATGTATGTATGTATTTACATGTGTACCTATAAGAAAATACGAATGACGTTAAAGTGTTTTTTTTTTAAGAAAAGCAAAAAAGGGCGCTAAAGTTGGCAGAGAAGTAAACGATAGAGTGTATGTGTGTTTTTATGCAGTATATACACTTACACATATATTGCTGTTGTTTTTTTAAACTTTGCAAGAACAATAAGAATATCGCGTGATAAAATACGATCACAATGGTGGAAAAATTGGATGCAAATTCAGAGCAACAATTTGATTTGAATTTAATTGAGGCGGTTAAAGTGAATCCCGTCATTTATGATCGTTCTCATTATAATTACAAGCATTTTGTGCGTAAGGCACAAGTGTGGAAACAAATTTCCGAACAACTTGGTATGCCTGGTAAGTTTGTTTAAGGTAGGTTTAGTCTCGGTAGGTATCTTTCTAAATTACCTACCTACTAGTTATTTTTATAATATTTAAAATATCAAAAGATTAGGTCAGGGAAGATTTGAAGTTATCAGTTCAATTTAAAATGTGCACATATGTAAGTATGTTTATAGGTAGGTACATACCTTTTTCTTAATCATCACCATTCTGCATGTTTTGTCCTTATCAAGGTAGGTATCTATGAAATAATTAAAACCTATAAAATAAAACACGTCACACATACTACATATTTATGTACATATATTAACTACAGTGCCACCTCGCTTAACGCATCTAATAGAAATTTTGGCCGTTGCGGAAACTGAGGTTGCTGCGATAACTAAGTCTCAATTTTTTAGGGCACAAATTCTATGGTTTAATATGGCTTTAAAAAAAATGGAACAAACCCTTTTCCATTTTTGGATATTCACAAGCTCTTATTGTAACTCGCTTGCCTGGCCCAAATTCAGCATTTGCAACGAATTTTTTTAATGCAGCTTCATTTTTTTTAAATTCTGTATATAGTTGATTCGTGCCCTTTATATTCATCGCAAATCACTTTTACAGATATGCCCCTTTAAAGCGTATTACGAATATCACTTTTTTGTTTAATTGAAAGTTTTACAAATTTTGTAATCGCCGGCATTTTATTTAATGTAAATAGAACAACCTTTCACGAAAAGAGAATCTTTCAACTGAGTACATATCAGTACATATCTATAAAAAACAAGTGCAACACGCATATTGTTTAGTATTCTTGGAATAGCGGTAAAACTAAAACTGTACACTTATTGCGATTACATGCCTCAGTTGTTTTTATACCCTGCTATTTACTATATCTTTTAAATTTTCTTTTTTTTATATAGATTATGATACACATTATTTACGAATAAAATAAAAAAGAGTTAAATAAAAAAAAGTTAAGAAAATTTGTTTAGTTAAGCTTACATCTGTTGTTTAGTTGGTAGTAAGTATTTTTCAAATCAGATATCAAGCTAAATCCATATCAAATCCATGTAGAAAAACACAAAAACTATGCTAAAAGCTCTTAATTGACCATACTTGTTGTATCAAACAACAGCGTCATTCGTCATTCTTTTTATACCTACCCGCCATCAAAAAAATGGTCCGTCTGTTGAAAGCACGATAGAGCTCGATACGAAAAAGAAAGGGTGTTCAAATTTTTCTAGAATATTTCTTATGTACAAGGTGCACAAGAGTACATATGTATATGTAGCTTTGTCATTCCGTTTGCAATTTCTACAATTTTCATTTCCGACCCCATAAAGTACATAAGTATATATTTTCTGAAAGCTTATGAATAGAGAAGCCCATTAAGCCATGTCCGTCTGTCCGTGTAATGCTTGAAATCAACTTTTAGAAGCAACAAAATGTTCCTCAGATCTGTGTTTGCTTTCAATATTTTGGAAATATTCGGGAATGAATCGCTATTGAAATTCAGCACAATCGCCCCATAACTTTCTGAAATATGAGCAAATAAACACGACTGTCTCTGTTTTTATACCCTTCACACAGTGAACAAGTAAGAGCGCTATATTCGGCCGTGCCGAATCTTATATACCCTTCACAACGTGTAGTCATGCAATAACAATTGTTTGTATCACCATTCATCCCATATAAAATACGTGCATATGTACACGTTAGAATAAATGTGGCATCGAAACCCAGCTGAGCCAAAAAAATTTTATTTTATTTAATATATTATTTATATTTTATTATTATTTTTTTAAAATTTTTTTTTTGTAGTTTTGTTTTATTATTTTTTTTTTTCTTATTTTTAATATTTTTTTTTTTTTAATTTTTTTTTGTTTGGTATGTTTTTTACATGTATGTATGTATGTATGTATGTATGTATGTATGTATGTATGTATGTATGTATGTATGTATGTATGTATGTATGTATGTATGTATGTATGTATGTATGTATGTATGTATGTATGTATGTATGTATGTATGTATGTATGTATGTATGTATGTATGTATGTATGTATGTATGTATGTATGTATGTATGTATGTATGTATGTATGTATGTATGTATGTATGTATGTATGTATGTATGTATGTTGTTGTTGTAATTGTGAAAAAAACGAGGTGGTCGTGGTTTTTTGCTCATATCTCAAAAAGTTATGGGGCGATTGTGCTGAATTTCAATAGCGATTCATTCCTGGATATTTCCAAGAGATTGATACCATATACAGATCTGAGGAACATATAGTTGCTTCTAAAAGTTGATTTCAACCAACACACGGACAGATGGACAGACGGTCAGGGCTTAATCGACTCCTCTATTCATAAGCTTTCAGAAAATATATACTTTATGGGGTCGGAAATGAAAATTGTAGAAATTACAAACGGAATGACAAAGCTATATATACCCTTGTGCACCACAGGTGAAGGGTATAAAAAGGGTATATATAGGTTTGTCATTCCGTGTGAAATTACTACAATTTTCATTTCCGATCCCATAAAGTATATATTTTCTGAAAGCTTATGAATAGGGGAGTCGATTAAGCCCTGTCAGTCTGTCCGAGTGTATGTTGAAATCAATTTTTTGAAGCCCCCCGACATAGGTTGGACCCGGGTAAGGTATTAAAATATCAGAAATATTCGGGAGTAGATCGGTATTGAAAATCAGAAACATCGGTACATAAACAACTGAGATATGAGTAAAAACCCACGACCACCTCGATTTTTTTTTCACAAAAACAACATTACAACAACAACATACATACATACAAACGTGTATACTGGTTAGGGAAAACGTGGCATCGAATCCCAGCTGAGCCAAAAAATTTTTTTTTTAATTTTTTTAAAATTTTTTTTTGAAATTTTTTATTTTATTTTTTATTTAATATATTATATATATTTTTATTATTATTTTTTTTTTATATATATTATATATATAATAATTTTTTTTTTAATTTTTTTTTTAAATTTTTTTTTAAATTTTTTTTTTTTGTTTTTTTTAACATACATACGTGAATTTATAATATTACAATGGGTTGTTTTTATATATGTATGTTTTTATATGTATGTACGTATTTCATATGGGATGAATGGTGACACAAACTACTGTTATTGCATGACTACACGTTGTGAAGGGTATATAAGATTCGGCACGGCCGAATATAGCGCTCTTACTTGTTTTTTTTTCCATATTTTCACCACCAAAATTAAAATTTTTCAGCCATAGATAGGTACCTTTGCTATTATTTGTAGATATAATATGCCTCTAGAGATATTCATGAAAATTTTTGGATAAAGCGTGCTCTAGTCGGTAAAGTTATAAGCAAAAATTTTTTTTACAAACTGAAATCAATTTTTTCAGCTTTTAGACAACCGAGAGAGTCAATATTGGTATCATCTGACTTGACTAGCGCAATATAAGCACTATAAAAAAATTAAAATTCATGTTGGCCGCCACTACAAAATGGCGGACAATACATTTGTATATGGTCCAAATCTGGTATTTTAAAATGTAACTTCTTGAACCCCCCCTAATATTGGTATTAAATGAAAGGGCTTGACCAGTAGAATACAGTAAATTATTCAAAAATGTAAAGTCCAAGATGACGTCTAAAACAAAATGGCGGAACAAATTTTTTAACCCCATCAATATGGGGGTCAAATGAAAGGGCTTGACTAGTAGAATACAGATAACTACGTAAAAATTCAAAATCAAGGCTTTGGAAATAATAAAGAAAAATGACGTATAATATGAAATATTGTTTAAGCTACGATGTGGGATTATAACCATGGTGTAATTACATAAGGTGATAGCGTAAAGGAGAGCAATTGTTGGCTCCCTTTTTTTATGTATGGAATTTGACAGTTTTCGGAGTTAAAATAATTTTTTTAAATAAGTAGTTGGAGAAACTCTAGAACACAAAAAAATAGTCAGATGGGCTGGCACCGCCACCTTGCATTTGTGTATCCTGACTATACCTATGTACTTACTTACTTATTTACTAACTTGTTTGGTATTAAAAGTATACATATATAAGGAAGAGAGTAGGTAAAAAAAACAACGCCCTTCCAACATCGAACAAAATGAAATTGTGTAAACGCATTGACGTAGGGCGATAAAATTTCATAAGTAATTTCCTGAGAAAAAACTATCTTTCCTTGAAAATTGCTAAAATCTATACATTACGAAAGGAGTTGTAGATCAAAATGTACGAAAATTTATACCGCACACTGTCTTTTTCGGTATATTTAAAATTAAAAACGTAATAAAACTGACAAAATTTGATTTCGATTCTGCCATTTTGCAAGCATTACTTTTTGATCAAAAGACTTGAAATAACGAAAATATAAGGTGACACGCCCTCCTCCCTTATAACGCTTTATATCAAATTCATTTAATTTCTCTATGGACAGAGATTTTAAAATAATAAATAACTATGTATATATTGAAATATTTAAGTTGAATTTATAAGCAGAAATTACTTTAACATGCCTACTTCAACGCCTACTTGTGACATAATTTACTGTTAATGAAATTTTAAAGCTTATAAAATCGACAGAATTAGAGTGTGATGAGAAAATTTTGCATAAATACATTACTCGTCAATATAAGTATAGTTCCGAAAAACTAAGGTGACACGCCCAATTTAACAATGTTAATGAAATTTAAATGCTCATAAATTGACAGAATTATATGTATTATGATGAAATTTTCCACATGTACATATCTCATAAATGTAAGTATAATTCCAAAAATTTAAGGTAACACGCCCACTTTACATATGTATGCATGTAGACAATTCACAAATAGCTTTTTCCATATGGAATTTTGTTTCCACTGAAATGTGGAAGTTATGAGATTATAGATAAGACTATAATAAAGGCTTGGGAGATGGTTTCATAAGTGAGGGTAAGTAATCCTGGACTGCAAGGGCTGTATAATTAGAAACAGGTATGAAAAGAATCAAAATGGTTAGAGGCAATCCCACTTAAAAGTTTTAGATGTTTCTCGGATATTTTCAGTTGAAAATTGTTAAATAATTTTTATTTTTTATGCTATAATTACAGAACAAAAATGTACCAAACGGTGGAAAAGTTTGCGTGATAAATTTGCTCGTGAAATGAAACTAAGCTCAGAATCACGTTGGCGGTATTTTAAACAAATGAGTTTTTTGGTGGAGTCTATAAGGTGAGTTTGACTTTGACATCATGTTCATAAATCGAATTAGCGTAGCTGGACTGTTTGTGGGGGGGTTGCTATAGTGCTATAATCAAAAATATACATTCACCTGTATTCTATTTGGCGTAGCCAATGCTTTTTTTTTCAGTTGTTGTAATTCCTATACCCAATATCAATATTACCATATTTAATATTCTGCCTTTAATTTTGTCCTTGTTTTTTTTATACCCTTCACCTGTGGTGCACATGGGTAAAGTTATAGGCAAAAATTTTTTTTAAAAAAAATATTCTAAATATTTACAAACGAAAATCAATTTTTTTCAGCTTCTAGACAACCGAGAGAGTCAATATTGGTATCATCTGAATGAACTTGACTAGCGCCATAAGCACTTTTAAAAAATTAAAATTCATGTTGGCCGCCACTACAAAAAGGCGGACTAAATGGGTCAAATCTGGTATTTTAAAATGTAACTTCTTAAACACCCTTAATATTGGTATCAAATAAAAGGGCTTGACCAGTAGAATACAGTTAACTACGTAGAAATTCAAAATCAAGGATTGCGTCGCAAATAATAAGGAAAAATGGCGTATAACATGAAATATATGTAGGTTAAGCTACGATGTGGGATTATACCTATGTACATGATAGTGAAGGGTATTATCAGATTCGGCACGGACGAATATAGCACTCTTACTTGTTATTTAAAGTGTTGTGTTTAAACAAAAATTAGGAAGAAAAAATTCGAATTGACGTTGTATTAAGGTGATGTTGTCTCAAAATTGATTAAATGTTGTGTAAAAAATAATATTTTTGGGGGCTTAATGTTGTCTAGGAATACTGAACCTGCCCTTTAGATATGACTATCTACGCCAATGATTAAGCAAATGTTTGTGTTACGAAATTGAAATAACTTTTTCTTATTTTTAATTGCAGACAATATCGTGAATCATTATTAGGTAAATGTGGACCTCTTCCAACAACCCAGTCTACTACTACTACCACCACTACCACAACTGGTCAAATAACCCAACAGGTGGATGCTAGTCAGCAACAGCAGACACAGCAGCAGCAGCAGCAAACTCAACAACATGCTGTTGTTGATATATTCCCATTTAATGGAGCGACTGCAACATCAACACAAACTATACATCATCCTCATGGTGAGTTCGGTAAAACGTAGGAATTAATCCTTTTGTATATACATATATATTGATTTATACATCTAAGTAGTTCATATTACAGTTACAGGAGATTCTCAACTGAGCACCACAACAACAGCGGCTGCAAACAAGGAAACAAAAACGTTTTACTATGAACCTCCGCTAAAACGAGAACGTGTTGATGATGATCAACAGCAGCAGCAGCAACAACAGCAGCAGCAGCAGCTTCAACAACAACAACTTCAACAGCAACAGCAACTACATAATGACAATATGTTGAATACAATTAAAATCTTTCAAAACTCCATATCACAAGGTGTAAATCCAGAAGATCAATCATTTGGTGTCGTAGTCACCGATATGTTAAATACACTGGGTGTACGACAAAAAGCCGAAGCTAAAGTTCATATAATTAAATATTTAACTGATATGCAGTTACTGGCTCAACATAATAAATATTAAATTATTAACATATACATACATACAAGCATACATACAAAAATATTTTTCTCATTAGCGTAATTTTTATCGTTTTTGTTTTTTAAATACTGAAATATCTGAAAACTTACAAAATCTGTTTACTGAAAGCTATGCTTATTGAATTATGACACTATTATGCAGTAAGAGTTTTTAAATCACTTGCAATTTCGTACATACTGAAGATAGTAACCGTCTCAAATTTTTAAAAATTACACACACCCTTTTACTTAGCGCTGGATTCTGGATAAACACATTTTTAACTTTTCGTTGTAAAAATTTTCAAATATTGTAATTATAAATAAAAAATCAACTGAAGACCTAAAAAAGAATTTAACAAATGAAAATTTGACGAAAATTAAATTATAATATTTATTCCAACTTTTTGCTTTGATTTTTTGTAACTCATTTATTCTGGCTTAAGTTCATTCCCATAAATTATTAAACTTCCTACATAAATAATTTTTATTTTCAGTCCCTGCTCTTAATACATTAAAAAAAAAATTGAAAAAATAAATGCTGTGCGTCCTATTTTTTTATTTCATTAAACTGTAATATAAATAATAGTTTCAATTAGATATGAGCATACCGAAAAAGAGTGCTAATGATGAAATCGCAGCTGTTTGCGAAAATGCATTTCACTCTTAAACGTTTGCAATTTAATTTAAATATGTTTTAAAAAGTTTAATCATTTATGAAAATGAACTTAAGTCAGAATAAATGATTTACAATAATTTAAACCAAAATTTTATAATTAATGAGGGCTGTGACAATTAAATTATTATATATTAAATCTGGGGTCAAATTTCGGCATTCGAACGTGTTCGGAATTAGAAAATTCTTATTAGAATTTCTATACCCAAAGCACAGCGAGCTCGATTGTTCGAGTAAAATTTTGATCTTCATCGAATGCCGTAATTTGGCCCTTGTTTTTATTGATACAATTTTGAATTATTTTAAGTTTTTCTTCTATTTTTTTTCTAATTAATTTTACTAATATTTAAACTATTGCTGTTTTATTAAACACACATAAGGTGCAATTTTGTTTTATATTCATACATACATATAAGGAAGAAAAGAATTTAATAAATTCATGCATCATTAATTGTTATTGAATACATATTATACATACATATGCATTATGTAAATGAATTAACAAAAAAATGTAATTTAATAATAAAATTATTTCGCTCTGGATTCTTCTAAGGCATATTCATACAGGTATGTATATGCAATGGCGAATTGATACAACAAAACAATTTTTTGGCGGATGTTGTCTGTCAAGGTCAATTTATATATCAGAGATGAAAAACTTGTTATGATATGTTTAATTAAATATAATTTGATTAAAAAAGGATAAATTTGTGAAACACATAAATGCTGCAAGAGCAACAGATATTCATACATAAATTTGGTACATTTATTATCAAAAAAGTACACTCAAGATAATTTTTTAATACCGAAACCAAAAACTCATTTTTTATCCTTGGATTAATAATTAAGGCGAATTAAACAAATTTTTATAAAATGCTTTCCCATCAGCTGTGCTGATAATTTCACCTATATGAATTCGCCTTCAAACGGCAAATTGATACAACAAAAAAATTTTTTTTTATATATTTTCTGTTACGGCGAATTCGTGTGGTAGAGATGGAAAACTTGTTAAGATCTGTTTAATTTAAAAAAAAGTTGATTAAAAAAAGGTGTAAAAAACAACAAATAAAATTAATTTAGTAAATTTGTGAGTTACTTTATCTATCCGCCAAATATTCAGAATTGGGTTTAAGTCTGACGAATGCGCAGGCCAGCTTAAACTTTAATCCTATTGTTTTTGAACCAATCTTTTGCCCGCTTTGATGTGTGTTTCGGGTCATTGTCTTGCTGAAACACCCAATGAAGCGGCATTTCCCATTCAGCGTAAGGCATTATATAGTCGTTTACTAGCTTTGTATAAAAAACAGCATCCATTCTGTCTTCTATCCGAACTATAAGCCCACGGCAATTGTAAGAGAAGACTCGATTTTAAATAACACTTTTTTAGCAGTTAAAAATATAATGAAATTAACTCCAAAAAATAATAATACAGACGCGACAATTTAAATAATTATACAGTATGAAAACTAACAACAAATATACAGTTCGATGTTAACATGAAACACTTTTCTAAGACAGTGAAATCTTGAAAGGTTAGGTGGCTCTATTATATTGAACACCACTGCATATTTAATATGTATAGTCACGATAATTCGTAAACGAAGGTACCGAATGATATTTACGAATACAATTTTTCGAAATAAAGAGATTTTGATTATTCGACGAAAATAACAAAACCAATTGAAGTGGTTTAAAGTAAAAGATGTTTAAATTAGAAAATAAATAATTTAAAGTGCGTACAATTTATTTAAGCCAAACAAGTAATATAAAATAAACCACAAATATAATTAATTTTACTTAACAAACTGAAGAAGCTTCTTCTGTTTTATTTTTTTTTTCAAAATCGATTAAAGCGTTGATTTCTTTGCTGCGTTGTCAATTAATAAAATAATGTCATTATTATCGTGTTTTTCTTTGACGCCTTTACGTCACACTTCTCACAAAAGCTAGAAGCAAACAATTCTTAAGAAGCACATCCGCCATTTTGCCTTGGTTGAGGAAGATAAATTCCTAATTACTATATTAAACATACACGTGCACTTGCCATTTTGTATTTATATTTTTTTTATTGTTTACTGCAATCTAGAAGTCAAGTCCTTTCGTTTTGTACCAATATTCAAGAAGGGAGTAAATACCTAATTACTGTATTCTACCCATATAGGTTAGGTTGAAAAGGAGGGGTACTAAAAGCCCAAAACTCATGACAGGTATACACTTATGCCCAATTGGCATGTTGTGCGCTCCATATGGAAAACGGAATTCCCAAACGAAAACCATAAACATAATTCTCATTAACTACCCATATAACTATGGCTTTACCTATAACTTTGGCGATTAGCTACCAACCTGTCCAAGACTTCTTACAGATAGCCGTAGAGAAGTATTATTTTTATTAGTTTGTAGTAACAAACGTCTCTAAAAATTATCCGAGGTAAATATTAATTTTTAAAATAAAAATATGGAAAAAAATAATAAAACTGGACGCTGTATATATTTACATATATAGGGGTTATATCGAAGCAGACTACTACTGTCCCAGGTCCCTTTTCAATCCCCTTCGCAACTCAGTGATTTTGTGGCTACCGATCGGTATCCCTTATTTCACTGAGTCTTGCGACACAATCGGTGTTTGCTCTAGGTTAGAAATTTCACACTGCCAACTGGTGATTGTCGACGATCTTCATCGCACAGTCCTTTGTAATCGGCAGCATTTCCTCCAGACAGAGGTCCTTCATAGCATTCATACTTAATGTGCGTTTGCCCGTGATTCTCAATTTTTCGCATACCATTTATATTCAATGCTATCTCAGCATCCCCCTAAAATTATTCTAAAATTATTATTATCTTCCTCAGATATTTGAAATTTTCATGTCCTGTAAATAATGCGTTTATTTAGTTAATATTACTCAAATTAAGACTGAGTACCTTTACTGCACTCCTGCCAAGAGGCTCCTTGGACGAGCCTGTTTACGAGTAGTTCCCTCCATACACCTTCGCAAGTTTAATAGAAGTTTACATCCATGCGAAATAAGCGTTTTATAGCCGACTGGTTATCAAGTGCAATGAGAATTACCTTCCCTGAACTCGACCTTTCAATAGGTGATTCAATGCGTGCAGCAAACCAAGCATTTCTGCTTCCCTAGACTCCGGACGCAGGAAAGGGTAAACCCAGCCCTCCCGTCCTTAAAGCACCCATCAGTAAATATTCGGATGTCATTCTCCAAGCACTTATTTCGTATGAATCCATCCGCTATTAGCGTGCGATGTAGTCTTTCGACCACCTTCACTCGACACAAGCCTTCCATAGGCATCTGAGTCGGCCTAACCTTTTTATTCACGAGGTCCAGTATTCTCCATCGCCCTGCTTTCGAATTACCGATCTTGCAACCATTCCCCTTATAAATAGGTCCTACGACAGCAATTCTAGCGTAGCCTTCATTGCTTGCGTTGGTCTGGTACGAATCGCACCACATATAGTCATGCATGCAATCCTCTAAACCTCATCCAACTAACGCTTGTGAGACTTTAGGCCACCATACAATAGATGCGTAAGTGAGCAGTTAGTCCCTGATCACAACACTATTTCACTATAATGGCAATAACCCCTCGCTCATCAAGATCGTTTCTCAGTCTGGGTGAAGGTTATAACAATAATTATGAAAAAAAAGAAACACCTATTAATGTCTGTCATCTTTGACAGCAAACAAATATGTAACATTATTTTTTTTTATTAAAAGAATAAAAATTAAATCAAATAATTTATGTTGGAGTATTTATACAAGTACGTAAGTACAGTTTAATAAAAAAACCCTATTCGTTAAAATAAAACTGTCACAAAATTTAATTAAAAACAAGTCAGAGTGCTACATTCGGTCATGCCAAATGTTATATACTCTTCTTCATCATCATGTACCCACCAAAATAAAAAAAGATGACAAAGAAGTGATGTTGCAGGGCTTAAACTGGTAGTGTAGTTAGAAACTTTTGTTGAAAATATTTATATGAAAGTATTGATATGAATATATTAATGAACTGTACTCCATTTTGACAACTGCATAGAACTCATGCATATTATGTGAAAATAAACCGATGTTTCATGAGTTAATGATGTTTGTTTCCAAAAAAAATTCAAGATATTTTCCCTGATTTTGTATTCATTTTAATCCAAACGTCAGTATAATGTTATTTTAAATTGCTATTCATAAGGTTCTTTATTTAAACAAAGTAATTTTGAATTTTGCGATGCGCGAATGGTAAGTTTGTTTATGTTTAGCTAATGCGTGTGATACAAAACATTTCTAGTTTGATATATATGAAGCTAGAGGGCCACTTCCCTATGTATGTATATGGTTTTGAAAAAGTACATATTTTACGTAGTCACAAACGGATATTATAGAAATTACGAATGGAATGACAAATATTTATACCCATGCTATCTCAGGTGAAGGGTATAAAGAAGGAAAAAAATATTGCAAGTCTAGTGTGAATGGGCTATATACATACATATAAATAATTAATTTAGCAGAATACCTGTTTCACAAAAAAAAAACGAAGTGATGATGTTATAAAAAGTTAAAAATAGAAATAAAAAGTTTTTAGCATTTATTTTTGCTAAATATGCAGCGAATCAAATACATACTGCAGGTTACAAATTTGTCCATAAATTGAGAATTGGTTGAAAATATTACACATATTCGTTACTTCTATTATATTAATTAACTAGGAAATTTGTGAATAAATTGATTGAAAATTGAATTTTGTTTAAAAGATATAGCAAAAGGAAAAAAGCAGTCCTAGATCTGTATTCCCAGTGAAATCAATTCATTTGGATTTCCCACAGAATTGTTGTTATTAACAACAACAACACTAAAATGATAATTTCAAATGACCCATACGCATTGTAGATATACACATGAACCTGTTTCGGCTAAACATTTTAAATGCTTTCAAATGCTGTCAAAACCGGTTTCCGAACAATTAAAAAAACCGATATTTAAATATTTTTCCGATTTTTTTAAAACAAAATATCTTATTGGAACATTCTGTACAATTTCGTGACCTTTTCCATGGAACACACCGAACAAAGGACATATTCAATTAAAACATATATTTTTTTTTTAAATTGCAAATTTAATGAATAACATAAGATGCCCAGTAATGAATAAATAAAAATATTTGTTTTTTAAAAACTTATTAACATTCAACCGATAGCAAGTTTAAACTCATAAAAAAAAATTGCATTCAAAATTATTTCAGGTTTTGGTTTTATTATTATTTTTTTTAATTAACAAGAAACTGGATTAATTGTCAATATTAATTAATATAAATATGTGTAATGAAATTTCAATAAATTCAGTTTAATTTTAAACTTGAAGGTACAAAGTTATTAAAATGTTTAAATATGTAAGATAATCAAAAATTACACAAATTAAATTAAAATATTGTGATTAATAATAAATTTAACAAATTTCTGCTTAAAGTTGTTGTTAGTTTCCCTAATAGCCTTGGCCATGGCTATGGATGATGATGCTCATGCCCATGTCGAAAAAGAATTTAAAAAGGATGATGGTCATGGTCATTTTTCCTATGGCTACGATATAACTAATGGCATTGGAGCCGATGAGACTGGCGATGAAAAGGCGGTGCATGGTGAATTCCATTTCACCTCTAAAGAGGGTGTTCCTGTAAAAGTTAGCTATACGGCTGATGCTAATGGTTATCATCCCCAAGGCGATGTGATACCCACCGCACCACCTACTCCAGCTGCCATCTTAAAGGCTTTGGAATACATTAATACCCACCCCAAAGCTGATAACAAGGATGGTAGCAAAAAGCATCACTAATTGAATCATAGTTATATTAAATTTCTTTGCATGCATGTTTATTTTTTTATGTATTTGTTATACAAAATCACATAAGTGTGTGTGTGTATGTACATATTTCATGTTTCAATTCCAAATACACTTAAAGAACAAATTGGTTATTTTATATTGACTTTATTTGGTTTGATTTATTTCCATATGCAGGAACTTGGTCAGCAACAATTTTTTTTAAGTCATTGAATTTAGAATTATTTTTATCACGTTAAATATCATAGATTAAAGATTCCGTTGTTGTAACAGTGCAGCCGCCTCAACGTTTACGCTCCTTAGCCATATCACTATCCTGATGCACCGAGAGGCCATCACAAAAACATTAATGTTTTATGTCAACAAATCAATAGCGGTTTGTTCAATGTAGACGCGAAACTAAACGAGAAGAAATATTTAAAAATAATTATCACAGCATGAACCAATAAACGAAACAATAATTCTGAGTCAAAAAAAAAAAAAAAACTGCTCATGTTTGCTTTAATAGTTTTTCAGAAAAGCACCTTAAAATTGAAGAGCATATTCGATTTCGTATATTTAGCTAAATTATAAATTTTTACATTTGCTCTAATTTCAGTAGTCAACGTCTAGGTTTTTTTTTATAAACATCACTTTGCTTCCACGTTGCCATCATTTCGACATCAATTTGGTCCTCGACAACTTTACGAATCCCAACTTCCAGCAACTGTGAAACTGGTGGGAAATTTTGAGCTGTTGCGACAAGTTAATGATGTGAAGAATCAAACTTTTGCACGTCGCTCAAAAACAAGTTTTTAAAGCGCATAGTATTGATTTACGTCTATCGATTTTTGAAATCTGACATCCCGAAATTTAAAGATACATACATATACATATGTAAATGCAGACGAAGGTATTATGCACCACAGAAGTAACAATACCATCGCTCTTCTGCCTGAAAAGTTTCCTGATAGTGTGATTTATTGAAGATCTTATTGCAATCGGCCATCGTGATCTTTTGATTTAAGAGATCCTTTTCTTTGGGAATACGTAAAAGATAAGATCCATACCAATGGCCCACAATCTATTCACGATATCGAAGATGAAATTCATGTTATTGAGAACAGGCAGCAGCAAATATGCGAAAATTTTTATGCAAGCGTAGTGGTGTCGGCCATTTGTCTGATATTGTTTTTCATTTTTAGTGGAAAGCCATTCTCTTTATAATTAAATAAACATCAGCTGATTTTAGGTAAACTTATTTAATTTTTTTCTGCGGATGGCAAAATCTTAAACTGAGATAAAATTTTAAGTAGGCATGTCTAGGTAATTGCTTGCAAAATTACTCTGTTTGTGTTATTACGTTTAAAACAGAACAAAAAAGACCCTGTGGGATATAAATTGTTGTACATTATGACTATAACTCCTTTCGTAATGTACAGATTTGAACAATTTTCGGGCACATATTTTTTGTACTCGAGAATTGTACTTGCGGAAGTTTATCGCTCTACGTTGTTGGGTTTATACGCAATTGCATTTAATTCGATGTAAGAAAGACATTTTTAATGACTTACCTTTCCTTTCTCCAGTTACTTGTGTTGAAGATGGATCTTCTAACCTAATATTTTATAAAACAAAAACTAAACTGATTTTTTTTATTTTTGTATTATTAAATATGTAAAACATTTATGATTAATTTATTTAAGTCTGGCAGCTGATGTACTCCTAATACACGCAGCATTACTCTCTCAGTTAAAAACTAAAATTTTTTTTATTTTGTGTCTGTTATTGGATATATTATATTCTTTTCCATATTATATTAATGTTTAACTACAATAACGCTATCATTTGATAAGTATTTTGCTCCATAAAAAGCTCTTTTCGTTTTGCTTACGCACAAAAAGCTTTCTGTTAGATTTAGCTAAAGCATACATATGTATTCATTAGGTAGCTATGATTCATCAGCTTATTTGTTCCTTGTTATTTGGAACTTCAGCTGTCAAACTAATAATAAAATAATTCTCTTTTTTATATGAAATGTCAAATTTTCATATATAAACAATTTCAACATAAAAGTTTTTTCTTAGGATTTGCTTATTTCAGGCATTTTATTCATCACGTAGTATTGATTTATAAGCTTATTATTTTTTTCTTCACTTTTATATTGTTTTATTTATTTATTAAAAATTATTAATTTTACCAATAGTATTACAACAATTAACATCTAAATAATTAAATAAAGAAACTACTAATATCACAAACAAAAGACCATCAGTAGTTGTTCAAAATTTTACGTTCTGCATTTTTTATTAAATGACGTAGTCAGTTCCCTTGTCCATGAATAAAACATTCTGAAGTCAAAGTTTCTATGTAGAATATAAGTGGGTTTTCTTCACTTATTTTAAATATCAGCCTTGATTTAAACTCAAACTTAAAACAAGCAACTAGTTGCCATTGGTGGAATAATGAGAATTAAAGCTATGATTTGTATACCCTATATAAGTATATACGTTTGCCAATTATTGTGAAATTTCTACAATATTTGTTAACGACCCCATAAACTATATATTCTGAGAGCTTATGACTAGAAAGTCGATTGAGCATTGTCCGACAATCCATAAATTTTTTGAAGACCGCACCCCGACACGTGTGAGTATCAAGATATTAAAAAAAAACTTTCTACAAATAATTGATATAATTAATTGAGAAATTTATTTTTATTCAATAGCAAACCACTTTATTTAAAAATGCAAAATACAAGATTTTTTTATTTGTAATGTCCAACCAAGCAGTAAAATAAAATAACAACTTTTGACATAGGTATGCAAATTATTACCAAGAAAGCAGCTAAGTTTATGCGTTTTTTTACCTAATTAATCGACATTGAATTTATATTTGTAAGCAATTTAAGGCATAATTTTTATATTAAGAATTTAGCTTTTATGTATTTAAATAAATAAAAAATTATATGTATTATTTTTTTTTAATAATGTTTGACCAACAGCTGTTATATTTCTTTTCTCTGGTGGCAACGCTAAAATACACAGAAAAAAGCTTTTTGTTGGAGAAAACGCATTCTAACGAAACAGTTGTTATTCTCACTTGCAGTTATACAGACACGGATTAAACGAGAAAGAAGCGTTACGATACACAACGGTAAAATCGAGACAAGAAAAAATTATACCTATAAATAAATTAAAAATAAATATTAAAAAGTAGCAAATATAAATTCAATTTCAATTACTTAAAAGACACTAAAGATATTTTGTTATTACCACACCACCCTTATTTCTAACACACGTTAATCTTAAAGTATAATAAAAGCAGTATTTTTAACGGGGAGTTCCATGGTGTACTATTGAGTGTACTTAGTTTTCGTGGATAGTTAAAAGAGTAAAAATAGCAAACACAAGAAGAAGAAACAGTTGAGTAGCCATTGCACAAATTAAAGTTGTAAAATGTAAAAAAACGCACAATAAATTATAAAATTTTGCAGAAAACTAAATGCCTTATTATTTAATAAGTTTTTCATTTTTTGTAATATTACATTCTTAAAATAGAACATAACTACCTAAATCAAAAAAATTAAACAAGTCATTATTAGTGTTACAAAAGCAAAATCATAAACTGACTACTAAAGTGTTACTAAGAAAAAAAAAAAAAAAACGTGTATAGATGTGTGTATTGATTCGTGTTAAAGAAGCACAAAAACGAAAAAACCAGAAACAGTCAGTTTTATTAGCAAAACAGCTGAAAAGTTATAGACAAAGCAACAAACAATAACCACATGAAACTAAAAGGCACTTAACAAAATTAAAAAAAAAAAAAATTAAATTATTCACTCACAACAAGGAGAATAATATTCTTAATTTGTAAATGTTAAATTTGTTTAAAAATAATGTACCTAGGTACTGCAAATTTTAATACAGTGTTAAGGCATATATCTTTAATATATCCAAAATATTTAACAAATATATAAAAAAAGTTAAAATAGAAAAACTTACTAAAATGTAAACGGTAACATTAAAATAATTTAATATTTTTATAATCACTTGTGTTTTTTGGATAAAAGCATACAAAAATTTAAAAACTTACTATTTATTCATACTTATCATATTAAATAAACCACAATCATATGTTTTTTTTTACATTGACTTTTCGCCCATATACAATAAATCTCAAAAACTTGCCATAGTTTGTGTTTGTCTTTTTCCCAAAAATAAAAATAAAGAGTAAAAACCGAAAAATTTCTTTAGAAGAGAACCAAACTATTATTTATTAAGGCGCTCTTTAATTACAAAATATACATTGTGTAAATTTGTATATGTTGTTTTTGCTCTTTAACCAACAATTTTGTAAATAAAAAATATCAACAAAATTCCCCCCTTTGACCGTTATATTTTGTGTTTAAATGTGTGTACAAATTTAATTTGTTTTCTATAATAAAATTTACATGAACAAAAACAAGTTGCCACCCAGTTTAAATAAATGCCGTATAAAATGAAATTCTTTATTTACAACAAGTGAACAAAAATCAAGTAAAAAAATAAGTTTAGTTTATTTTTATTTATAATCTAAACCAGTGCTAAACTACAAATTTCTTTATTTGAATTACCTCAATTTTAAAAATAATCTGAAATAAATTAATTCCCGCAATTATATAATCGATAAATTAATTTTGGAACAAATAGTACAGGTAAGTGTTGCTTGGTAAACTGATAATACTAATAAATATTTCAAATTAAATACAATTACTGTATTTAGAAGGTGTTCAAATTGCAAATGTTCTAAAATAATAACATAAAACAAGTAACAGTGTTATATTCGGTCGTGCCGAATCTTATATACCCTTCACAACGTGTAGTCATGCAATAACAATTGTTTGTATCACCATTCATCCCATATAAAATACGTGCATATGTATATACTGGTTAGAATATATGTGGCATCGAATCCCAGCTGAGCAAAAAAAAAATTTATTTTATTTAATATATTATTTATATTTTATTATTTTTTTTTATATTTTTTAAATTTTTTTAAAAAATTTTTTTAAATTTTTTTTTTAATTTTTTTTAAATTTTTTTTTTTTAGTTTTTTTTATTATTTTTTTCTTATTTTTAATATTTTTTTTTTGTAATTTTTTTTGTTTGGTATGTTTTTTACATGTATGTATGTATGTATGTTGTTGTTGTAATTGTGAAAAAAAAACGAGGTGGTCGTGGTTTTTTGCTCATATCTCAGAAAGTTATGGGGCGATTGTGCTGAATTTCAATAGCGATTCATTCCTGGATATTTTCAAGAGATTGATACCATGTACAGATCTGAGGAACATATAGTTGCTTCTAAAAGTTGATTTCAACCAACACACGGACAGACGGGCAGACGGATAGACGGACAGACGGTCAGGGCTTAATCGACTCCTCTATTCATAAGCATTCAGAAAATATATACTTTATGGGGTCGGAAATGAAAATTGTAGAAATTACAAACGGAATGACAAAGCTATATATACCCTTGTGCACCACAGGTGAAGGGTATAAAAATGTGAACGTTGTGAACGAGCCTTAGTGTGACATATTATATTGAAATCTTCGATTTTGCTTAATAATTGATAACAGATAATTTTAGCGGATATCTGCGGCAGCGGCTTACAAATATTATTATGAATAGTTATGACTGCACAATAAATGTACCACACACAGTATTATTTTATGACAGTTTTTACTTAAAAATCAATAACAACTTTTTTTAAATATTCTGAACTTCTAGAACATTATGACAATATGTATAACATTTTAGGACAACTTGTGAATACATTAAATGAAAAATAAAAATACAACTATGGTTTCAATACTGACAGCCGAAGGATGGATATAGAAAGTATAACAAAAATGTATTAGGAATATGAGAAAATATGAACATGAAAAAATGTCATTTGATAAGAATAAAATAAAAATGCTATGCTTTCCATTTTCTAATTTCATTAAATTGTAAAATTAATAGTAGTTTCAAATAAATTGAAATATTACGTTTACCGATAAAAAGTGTTGATGAAAAAATTTTGGTATTCCTAAATGTCTTACAACTAAATTTAAAAATGTTTTTAAAAGTTTTATAATATATGAAAAACTAACGTAAGCCAGAATAAATGATTTACAAAAAATAATAATTACACATATTTTTGAGTTTAAAATGAATATTTTAAATAATTTCGATATAGAATAAAAACTTTAAGATATTATAATTTATTATTAGATAACGGTTCTAAAGTTGTTTCAGCTTTTAAAGCTCACAAATAATTTTATTTCGCTTCTAATACTCTCAATTTGGTCATTTATGTCCTTTTACAAATTTAAAGGAGTCATGCTGTAAGTTGTTTGGTTATTTATTCATCAGGTAGTCTTGATTTGTCAGCTGATTATCTAATTTTTATTCACTTATTCTAAACTGCAGCTGTCAAAATCCCTATATAAAAGACAATTCTCTCTGCTCTCTTCTCTAATTTATTTCAAATGTCAAACTTCATATGTAAAAAATTAAAAAAAAAATGCTCTCCGAACTACGATAACCTGATAATATACATATATGCTCTGATAAAAACCTTTTTTTGTCCGTATTTTTATATAAAGTTAAATTGTTAATCAAAGAGTTTTCCCAAGGCATATTTATTCATCAGGTAATTGCAGTTCGGAGAAAATTTTTTTGTTTATATTTTTTATATATGAAGTTTGACATTTGAAATTAATAAGAGAGAAGAGAAAATTGTTTTTTACCTATAGACTTTGACAGCTGAAAATAAAAATAAGTGAAGAAAAAAATAATCAGCTGACGAAACAAGAGTACCTGATGAATAAATATGCCTTGAGTTTTTCTTACAATAAACCTTATAAGGTAGATTTTTCGTATTTTATACATTAGCTCTATTCACTACCCCATATTGTATTTTATATAGTTTATTTCAATAAAGTTTTTGGTTTATTTTTACTTGTAAAAAGGATTTCTGTTGTATCAGTTGTTGTTGTATTGTTAAACGACAATCAATTAAAAATTAAGAAATTAAAAAATTGATAAAATATTATTTCTGCAAAGCTAAATATAAAACAAAAACAATTTTAAGAAAAAATATTTTACTAAAGTTAAAAAAAATTAAAAAACATTAGAAGTTGAAAAACTTATAAATTTTTTTTATTCTGAGGGCGAACAAATATTACAAAAATCATATCGAGCCGTAATAGCGAAAATAACGTATTTGTAATTTTTTTAATGCAGAATTGGTTTCCTCTTTCAGATAATTACATTATTATAGCCATTAAATTTTAACTTAAACTACACTCACTCTTTTGTGTGACTGCAAAAACAACGTAACTGATATAAAAAATGTTAGATTCACAGAATAATTAACGAAATGAACAATTGAAATAATTATAAAAAGCAACCAATATTTTTATATGTTTTAGCTGTTTTGATCTAGAATTATAACCGTAAAACGATGAAAATATTACTTATACACGCTCTTATTTTTTTGGGTTAACATGTGAATTGGAGTTTGATCGCAGTGAAACTGAAAAATTCCACTTTAAATTTTAATTTTTTTTGTTAATTTTTTTTTCATTTTCAATTAATGCAAAATATTGGTTCAAGTTCAGGTTGTCACATTCATAGAAAAAAATTTTATATTTATCCTTTAAAATGATTTCATTGCGTTACGTTAGTTTTTTAGTCTAAACTTTTAGAAACATAGACGACAAAATTAACGCAACTGGCAAACAGATTTCTTTATTGAGAATTAAGGTAGAAAAACTTATATACAAGTTGTATAAGAATATTGGCAGGATTCATTTACATTTTCATAATAAAATCCTAAACAAATTAAAACAAAAGTTAAAATACCTTAAAAATTTGTTTTTTTTTTTTTTTGGGTTACGTTATTTTAGCGGTTATGCTCGATATTTTGATTTCTCATCATTCACATCATGTATTAATTGAATGATGCAACACTTTAAAAAAATATTATTTCATATTATTTTATTATTATAATTCACCTAAAACTGTAAACTAATAGAATTGTACAATTAAAATTATACTCGTGTTTATGTACATAAGTTTGTAGATGCTATTTAAGTTCACTTTTTAGCTCATATAATATTATGTTTATAATTTTTGTAGTTTTTTTCTTATTTTTTGTTTTGTACACCATTTATGAAAACACTGCGTCATTTGAAGGGGTTGTTTTCCTTTAAAGAAAAGTGTAATCAAGATCAGCTGCTTTTATTATTGTTTTGCTTCTTAAACAAGTTTTTGGATATTGAGTTAAAAAAGAAAGATATTTTTCAAAAGTATTTACGAAGGCATATTTATTCATTATGTAATTGCAGTTCGGTGAGAATTGAAATAAACAAGAGATGAGGGAGAATTGTTTTTTAGCTATGATCTTTGACAAAAGAAGCTTAAAACAAGTAAAGAAACAAATTATCAGCTGACTTATAAAGACTATCTTATAAATCAGTTAATTTTTTTTATTTTCTAATAATTTTTGAACTTAGAAAACTTTAAGATTATTCTTTTGTTTAAAATGCAAACTTAAAATACAAAAAATTTTGTTAGCTGCGTAAAATTTTCGAAAATTTATTTATTTTTAAACACTCTTAATGACTTTGTTAGTAAGCAGAACTTTAGGTTCTGGGGGTTCTGAAAATCCCAGAGCCATTTATTAACGCCAATTTATTAATTGCCAATTGTACAGTATGGTGTGGCGTTACATCTAGGCCTTGTATGTTTTATAAGAATAAAAAAATTATATAAACGAAAAAGTTATTAAGTTCTTAAATAACATGGTAACTTTTGACTCACCCCAGGGTACACTTAATTGAGTAGTTTCAATTGCTTAGCTACTCCTTTCCAAATGTCAAAAATGCATACATTTTCCCTCTCTTCTAATGTTTTCAAATTGCCAAACTTCATATAAATATATTTTGGAAAAATTGTCTTCAAAATGCAATCACAGTCATTTTATGAACAAAAAAAATATTACTTTTGTAAACTTGCGTTATTTAAAAGGAAAAAAAAAAATATTCCTTTGTTTGACAGTTTGTTTATTTTTAGTTTATATTCAACACAA